>OW121699.1:21373300-22573300 GCA_933228785.1 Lasioglossum pauxillum
CGCTCTCTCGCTCTCTCTCGCTCTCTCGCTCTCTCGCTCTCTCTCGCTCCCTCGCTCTCTCTCGCTCTCTCGCTCTCTCGTTCTCTCTCGCTCTCTCGCTCTCTCGCTCTCTCGCTCTCTCTCGCTCTCTCGCTCTCTCGCTCTCTCGCTCTCTCGCTCTCTCTCGCTCTCTCGCTCTCTCTCGCTCTCTCGCTCTCTCTCGCTCTCTCGCTCTCTCTCGCTCTCTCGCTCTCTCGCTCTCTCGCTCTCTCGCTCTCTCTCGCTCTCTCGCTCTCTCGCTCTCTCTCGCTCTCTCGCTCTCTCTCGCTCTCTCGCTCTCTCTCGCTCTCTCGCTCTCTCTCGCTCTCTCGCTCTCTCGCTCTCTCTCGCTCCCTCGCTCTCTCTCGCTCTCTCGCTCTCTCGTTCTCTCTCGCTCTCTCGCTCTCTCGCTCTCTCTCGCTCTCTCGCTCTCTCGCTCTCTCGCTCTCTCGCTCTCTCTCGCTCTCTCGCTCTCTCTCGCTCTCTCGCTCTCTCGCTCTCTCGCTCTCTCTCGCTCTCTCGCTCTCTCGCTCTCTCTCGCTCTCTCGCTCTCTCGCTCTCTCGCTCTCTCGCTCTCTCTCGCTCTCTCGCTCTCTCGCTCTCTCGCTCTCTCGCTCTCTCTCGCTCTCTCGCTCTCTCGCTCTCTCGCTCTCTCTCACTCTCTCGCTCTCTCTCGCTCTCTCGCTCTCTCGCTCTCTCGCTCTCTCGCTCTCTCTCGCTCTCTCGCTCTCTCTCGCTCTCTCGCTCTCTCTCGCTCTCTCGCTCTCTCTCGCTCTCTCGCTCTCTCGCTCTCTCGCTCTCTCGCTCTCTCGCTCTCTCTCGCTCTCTCGCTCTCTCTCGCTCTCTCGCTCTCTCGCTCTCTCGCTCTCTCGCTCTCTCGCTCTCTCTCGCTCTCTCGCTCTCTCGCTCTCTCGCTCTCTCGCTCTCTCGCTCTCTCTCGCTCTCTCGCTCTCTCGCTCTCTCGCTCTCTCTCGCTCTCTCGCTCTCTCTCGCTCTCTCGCTCTCTCGCTCTCTCGCTCTCTCGCTCTCTCGCTCTCTCGCTCTCTCGCTCTCTCTCGCTCTCTCGCTCTCTCGCTCTCTCTCACTCTCTCGCTCTCTCTCGCTCTCTCGCTCTCTCGCTCTCTCGCTCTCTCGCTCTCTCTCGCTCTCTCGCTCTCTCTCGCTCTCTCGCTCTCTCTCGCTCTCTCTCGCTCTCTCGCTCTCTCTCGCTCTCTCGCTCTCTCTCGCTCTCTCGCTCTCTCGCTCTCTCTCGCTCTCTCGCTCTCTCTCGCTCTCTCGCTCTCTCGCTCTCTCTCGCTCTCTCGCTCTCTCGCTCTCTCGCTCTCTCGCTCTCTCTCGCTCTCTCGCTCTCTCTCGCTCTCTCGCTCTCTCGCTCTCTCGCTCTCTCGCTCTCTCGCTCTCTCTCGCTCTCTCGCTCTCTCGCTCTCTCGCTCTCTCGCTCTCTCTCGCTCTCTCGCTCTCTCGCTCTCTCGCTCTCTCTCGCTCTCTCGCTCTCTCTCGCTCTCTCGCTCTCTCGCTCTCTCTCGCTCCCTCGCTCTCTCTCGCTCTCTCGCTCTCTCGTTCTCTCTCGCTCTCTCGCTCTCTCGCTCTCTCGCTCTCTCTCGCTCTCTCGCTCTCTCGCTCTCTCGCTCTCTCGCTCTCTCTCGCTCTCTCGCTCTCTCTCGCTCTCTCGCTCTCTCTCGCTCTCTCGCTCTCTCTCGCTCTCTCGCTCTCTCGCTCTCTCGCTCTCTCGCTCTCTCTCGCTCTCTCGCTCTCTCGCTCTCTCTCGCTCTCTCGCTCTCTCGCTCTCTCGCTCTCTCGCTCTCTCTCGCTCTCTCGCTCTCTCGCTCTCTCGCTCTCTCGCTCTCTCTCGCTCTCTCGCTCTCTCGCTCTCTCGCTCTCTCTCGCTCTCTCGCTCTCTCGCTCTCTCGCTCTCTCGCTCTCTCTCTCTCTCGCTCTCTCGCTCTCTCGCTCTCTCGCTCTCTCTCTCTCTCTCTCTCTCTCTCTCTCTCTCTCTCTCTCTCTCTCGATGATTAATGTCCGACCGATGACGTCAAACCTGCCGAGCCAGTGACGCAAGATTTTTGGAAGAAGCTCGCAGACGAGTGAATTCGGAAGCTGATTTACGAGGCAGCAGCGTCTCGCGTTAGCTGGAACGTTATTGATGGCTGGCTCGACTTGTGGAACTCGAGTTAGTCGGCTGACTTGTTTACCTGATGACACGGTGCCACGCGGAAATCATAATTTGCATCAATTATGTCAACGTCCCGTCGAACATCTTATAAAACTCGTTAAATCATCTGCGAAACTATGCCGTCCGAAACTGGCACATTCGACAATTTTTAATACCCCCACCGAAAAAGCTACGAAAATGATTCTTCCACAGGACGATTCTATAGACTCTCCCGAAAGCGAGCATATATTTTTTAATAGCATTTTAGCGATTCAGACATGTTTAAACAATTTTTGAAACGAACAGGTAACTATACGAACAACTCTACCTTTCCCTTCTACGTTACTCCATATTTTCCAATTTATTTAAATAACTAGAGGTCTGGGGATCAATCTAAAAATACCAAGCAATGCAGCAGACCCTATTTCTACAGGAACGATCGAGAAAAGTTATGGGTCAAAGGCTTCCGCTGAAAAAAATATTAAAGAACACGAATTCAATGGAAGAAATAAAATTGGTTCCATAGAATACGATTTCGAAGTATTTGAAGAAAGATTCATCGATTGCTATGGGACTCTACGAGTCGTTCAACCCCCATAGATCTCGAACGTCAACCGACCCCCATAAGAACTCGCCTTTGCTCGCTGTTTCTTGTGCAGCCCGGTTTTTCAGAGCGGAGAACGCTATCGCTCGCAGCAGGCGACTCTTTGATACAAGATCGAAAGTTTTCGACAAGTTACGAAGTTTCGCTGGCTAAAACGGCGAAATTAATTACACCATGGTTGCCGGAGGAATACGCCAACGGCATATTATCGGTTTAACATACAGTCACGCCGGCAGCGGCGGAGCTTTTATCGCGGATCGATTATCGATATTAAATGAAAACTGTAACGAAGTGTTGCGTCGTCCATCAAAGTTCGCGAAAAGTTCGGCGGCGGTTCGGCGCCCGCTGAAACTGTTGACTGTCTTGACACTGACGATGCACTGTGCCGCGGTCTGATGATGCTAATTGCGAGCACGCTTGCACAAGAAGCAAGCTTCGCGTGAAAAGTCTTGTAAATCGGTTTTTAAAAGTACAGAATGTAGTCGGAACTTTCCGAATTTCTTTCGCCACAGAGTTTCTTCTTAGTTGAGAAAAATATTTTATGGTAGAGCGTACTTCGCCGGATATAACAAAACAAGAATCACCCGGATCCAACGAGTAGTATGCGAGATAAAAATTGTGGAAGTGTAATGTCTCTTTTTACGAGGATCTAATATCTACAGGCTTGCATTTTATAAACAAATTCGAGTTCGACAAAATGATGACTTCAACCATATCTAATTTTGCGTAGAACACAGTATAGTCAACTGTCAACAAAATCGATAAACATTTCAATATGTTTCAAGTGCATTATTTACAACGTACGGTGGTCATACTTTTTATAAATTTGCTGCGTTAAAAAATCATTTTACAGTGGAACAAACATTGTCGATTACAAGAAAGGAAGAATCAGCTGAATCGGATGATTAATCTACGCGGTATAAATTTCTAAGTATAACCTGTCTTTTCCCGAGGCCAACTAAACACTGTGAATCTTAAAAGCCTGCAATTTATAAACAAATTGAAATTCAGCAAAGTGATGTGATAAACCTCCCCCAATTCCGCGCGCACTATAATACACTTCACTTTCATTAAAGCCCCAAATCGATTTATCGTAGAATTTCAAGCTCACTCTAGTACTTTAATACATAACAATTTAATATTCAAGTGTTTTAATATAAATGCACCGTCGAAAGTTTACAAAGTTTCATTTTAGATAAACTGTTCAGGTTTCCGATAAAGGAAAGGTGTCGAAATGGTTGTGGAGAGTGGTGTGCGTGGACGTGTCGAGCGAGCAACTACTGTGAAATTGCCGAGAATCGTTCGTTTGTCGGCGTTTAATTAACTTATCGCACTTTCAGTGCCGAAATTTCGGTGGTCCGTCGACGAACGCCAGTAAAATTCGCGTTTTCACGCGCAACAAATTGCGAATTATACCGGGCTCATTATGATTCATAGGATATTCCCTAAGCGGTCGGGATACACGACGACGCTTGTCCGCGCTTCCTTGTCCACGACGCTCGTGAGTACCTTCGCTCGTTCCGGAACCACGGAAACATCGGAACCCTTTCACATTCCGCGTTCATTATAATTCGCTGCCTTGCGGGACTAACGCGTTGTAAATTTTCCAATGAACTCTCATCACTCTCGCAAATTATCTCTCCCCAATCATCTCAAGTTCTCTCTCGAAAAATCTTCCCTTCGTCCGTTATAAACCCTGTAAGATAACCGTTTTTATTTTATCAACAAATTAGAATTCGACAAATCGATGACTTAAACTCCCCCTAATTAGACGTCGACTACAGAAAACTTAATTTTTAATAAAATTTAAAATGTATTTCGCGCGAGACGAGCGCATTTTATTCACACAAGTTATAAGAGATTTATAGCTGTGATTTTTAAAAAAACCTAATTCTTTAAATTCCTCATTTAATTAAAGAAAATTCGTTTACAGTAAAGCAAACCTTGCTGATTACAACAAAAAAAGAATGAACAAGATCCGACATGCAGTTCCCGAGATAAAAATTCATAATCATTTCAAAAATGAAAGCTTCCATAAATAAAAGCGATTTCAGTAAACTGATAACTAGACTGCGGATCTTTATGCATTTATGAAGAAATTGGTTGGGTGGAATATAAAACAGTAAAAGATTTAAAAAACCAAGAATGTTGTAATGTTGCTTTTAACGTAACAAAGTTGTTAAGGGATGAAATTAATTTTTATGTTATTCCTGCTCCTTGCAATTAATTCAAAACATTTTTATTTCGCATCAAGATCCGCAGTCTACTGATGACATAAACCCGCCACAATCTGGCCCGTACTAGGTCATACTTCAGTTCCGCGGGAATCCATAATTGCCTTTCCGCGGGACAAGCAGCCTGAGATGCGGGAAATCTATGCAGCGGCGGAACTAGTCCCGAAAAAGTGGCGGTGCAAATGCATTTTGCGCATCGGCGGGCTTGGCCATTATCAGAATTAATTACAGTCGGGCGTTATTGTGGCCGGGGCAACATTAACTTCGGCGAATTCCGGTAGATTACTGCTGGGAAACTCGTGTAAGAGCAATGGGCCATTCAGTTGTAACAAGAGCAGATGCGCAGTCTCCGTGCGACGACGGAGCCGCAAGAGGAAAGGGGCACGGGTGCATCCTCCAGCCTCGAAGTGCAGCGTCGAGTTAAGTTTCCTCGAAGTGCACCACAACGGGGCTCTGTCCGTGCCAGAGATGCTGCGCCTCGCAGCAGCCGGCATCGCGTGCATGTCGAAGGCTGCTGCCGTAATTCCTGGAATTAGCAGAATCCAGAACGGCTTCTATCGGCGATAATAGCGCTTTGACGCTATTCCGGCCACGATCAGATTGTCCTCTTGCCTTCGCTCCGATCCAATCTACCGGATCCAGATGCATTATACCCTGCGAACTGTAGAAACCGGCGATTTCTACCTGAATCACGCCGCGGCCGACCGCTTCCTTTGTCTACCATCATCTGATCCTAACGTGTGGCTCGCGTTGCAATGAATTTTCTTCAAAAATTTATTATGTCGAGATTTATCGAATAAAGAGGCTGGCGATAGATGCATTTCTGACTAGGGTAAACTGTACTATTGCTGGCACTGCAGTTGTTATTGGCACTTTTGATTTAAACGGCAAATAATTACTAATTCCTGGTATAGAATATCATTTTATATTGCTTCTTATTTAGATTTCAAAGGGACGTTGTAAGTTTCCATAACAGAGTTCCACATATGATTGTTAGCAACGCTGGGGGACATCCAGTAAGACCGATGGATGACCACAGTGCAGTGTAAATAGTGCTTTGTTAAAATTTTCGTTACGAGCAAGTATACTTTATCGCTTTATATAACTTAATTTCGAACTGTACTACAGATTTAACTAGAGGGCAATTGTTGCTCGCTCGCTTCGCTCGCTCGCGAGTAGGGTTGTTATTGCTCGCTCGCTTCGCGAGCTCGCGGGTAGGACTGCTCTTGCGAGAGGGTTAGTGTGATTCGCATGGCTACTGATATTAATGTTTTTTATTTGGTGTGTGACTCTCCAAGAGTCACACAAAGAACTTCCCGATTCGTTACTCCTTCGCCAACATCGCTAACATCGTTTTTTTTTTTGTAATTTCATCGATAATCTCCCAAAATGTATTCTTGGGAGTAGAGATGATAAATTCACTGTTGCATTGGAATAACTTTCGATTATTCCAAGCGGTAACACTAGCATCAGTTAAAAAAAAAATTTTTTTTAATCTAAAAAAAAAATTTTTTAAATCTAAAAAAAAAATTAAGAAAAAAATTTTTTATGTAATTGCGTTTGGTTCTTTGGTGGAAAATTTTCGTCCTCCCTTATAAATTGCATTGAAGAATCAACTCTTTTCGAAAAAAAGTAAAAATCTAAAAAACTACTTGACCAATATGGACCAAAATCTAATCAGCTCTAAGTTACAGCGGGCCACATCGATTGCATCATTCATCATCCTGATCGCGTTGTTACTTTTTCTGAAAACGTTAACGAAAAATTTGATTACATAGAAACGGCCATACGCACACACACACACACACACACACACACACACACACACACACACACACACACACACACACACACACACACACACACACACACATACGAACATTTTGCTGAAAATAGTCTAAAATGACTGCAATGACCATGAAACGTGAAGATTTGCTAAAAAATCGATTTTCGATTTTCGGGGTAATTACAATAACTTCCCTATAAAATCGGGAAATTAATAAGTGCGTACACGTTTAATTATAAATCAAATAGCCTGTTTAACGTTTACTTCTTACTGTTTATTAGACATAACCTCCGATTTTCAGGTGCCAACGAATGGTTCATTTATTTGTATGGAAGTTTAAATTAAAAAAGAAGTATAATTAATTAGCACCTATCAGAGGTGGGCATTATTTGACGAAAGAAATATTTCAAATACTATTTAATATCTTAGATTTTATTTTGCTTAAAGAAAATGGTATTTTAAATAAGATATACAATTTCGAAATTAAAATATTTTATTCGAACAATCTGAACCACAAAATAAAATATTCCTACAATACGATCTTGGCTTAGGGTGCCAATTATATTATGTACAGTTTACCCTATAACTTTGAATAAAGTGGATATTTTCAATTTAAAGAATTGGTGTATCTTCTATACGCAAAGCAACAGTTACTTATCTAATTATTTTGAGCATTATGACATTAAATGGACGCTGTCAATACTACTATATAACACTATAATACAACTATAAGTTTTAATTCAATTAATGTTTTTTCTTGAAAAAATTAGGATATCTTTTTTAGACACTAAGGAACATACTCACAAAGTTTTATAGCGGTATTTGCAGCAGTTATTTTTTTATTAACCCGTTGCCGTACCTTCTTAACCGACTTCAAAAAAGGAGGAGGTTACTCAATTCGATCTGTATGTGCCTTTTTTTCTATGTATGTTCACCGATTACGCCGAGATGAATGGGCCAATCAGGACGAAACCTTCTGCATTTTGTAGGGTATGTCTCCCGATTGATCCCTTGAAAACAAATTTTGCATGTTTTCATTCTTTGCGGTTTTTATTGCAAATAACCAATAAGACCGAAAAAACATCCTACGGTGTTCTACAAATTCTGCTCGTTCCACTAAAAAGTGTGAAATAAAAGAATTTTATAAAAAAAAATTAAACCGACTTCGAAAAAACACACTAAAAAGTATGAAATAATTTCCATTTAATTTATGTGAATACACACGAACTTAATACAATACAATCTTTTCGCAGGTGGCGCAAAGTTGAAAATTTCCCAAATGACAGATGTTGCTGATTATGATTTCATTGGAATATGGTGAACTTGGAAATCAGTAGGTGGGAAGAGAAGATACATTAATATGTGAAAGCATGTAGAAGAATTTAAGGATTTTCGTAATTTCCAGTGTCGAAAATTTTCAATTTTGCGCCGCCTCCGAAAAGATTGTATTGTATTTAAGTTCGTGTGTATTCGCATAAATTAAATGGAATTTATTTCATCCCTTTTAGTTTTTTCGAAGTCGGTTTAATTTTTCTTTTACAGTTACAGTGATTAAAACGTCTTTATCCCGAAAAATGTCGTAGAAGAGAAAAGAAAATGTATATTTTTTGTATGGCTACATTTATTTTAATGCTTACATATTGATTTCAAACGAATTTAATTTGATTTCATCTAAAATGAAACGGGTAACATTCATATTCGTTAGACTTCGTTAAAAACCTTCATCACGAGTCCGGCTCGTCAAAACACGGCAAGGAGTTAATTACAGAAGTCTACAGTATCAAAATTTATGAAATTATAAAAGCGTTGTCAATAGATTCTGACTAGAACTTTGAATGTCACTTCCCACCTTAGCGGAATAAAGAAATGGGAGAACGATCCAAATGTGGTTCGCGAATACAGTAATTGTTGCAACAGTTAGGTTAGTTAATTTTTCTGTTAATCGTTGAAGTATAAATAAATTTTTTAAAATCAAGAACGTTGTAGAGGCATACACTTCCAGCTGTCGTTCCGGATTGAATGGACAGTTTTGGTTGAAGATTTTTAAAACAGGATTTTTCAAAATTTGTTTCATGCATTTCAAACTAATTTAAGAAGTAAATCTTATCTGGGTTAATCAGAAAATAAATATCTTTATGTTCTAGTAACGAAGTATACTGCAACATCGTCTACATCGGAACAATGTTCGCATATTGGTCGAAGATGCAAAAACCCTAATTCGCGTTAATATTAATTGCTTCTCCGAGATCCCTATTACACGAATTTGTAGTCAGACGTCAGACGATAGCTGGAACGCTGTTTCGGCGATGTTTCATAAACCGGCTGCACGATAAAGCAATTAATCACCGGCGGTATCTAGTGTTTTTGGTGGCACGTACTCGCTCGAAATAGTAGTATAAACTGATATCACCCTAAATTACATCCTATCTGCGTCTGCCGAACAATTCCGGTTAGCATACGGTACCTGCCTAACCGAGTTCGAGCGGGTTAAGTAAAAATTAGCGCGAGCGATCCAAGAGAAAATCGAATTTTCGAAAACGATGTGTATCGACCGTTACGTACGCGTGTGCGGGATTAATGCGAAATCGATACAAACGTTTTACCATACTGAACGCTCGCTGCGAGCTATTTCAACTGTTTTCAAAGACCCTGTTTGAACATTGCCAAAAAGACAACATTTTCTATACTGCGAAATTAAAATTCATAATTTAGTCAACCTTTTTCGTACCTTTGTAATTTTCATTGCAGTTTTAGTACTAGATTAGATGCACACAAATTTTCAACAACATTCTTTCAGTAACAAAGGTGTTATTAAACATCGTCCAGTCCCCGAATAATAATACATGGAAGTTTCTCAATATTTTGACACCCTTATGTTGTTTATTTTAGTTCGAAATTTTCATATAGGACATTTTTGCATACAAATTTCGAATAATTAAAAATTATCCAGTCTCCGAACGATGATAGAACTTGCAAGTAGATATTGAATATTCGACATTTTTTAAATGAACTATTTGAAACCCTGACCTATGCGAAATTTTTTAATAAAATACTGTAGACCCAGATCTATTTACCAAAAAAATTTCCTCAACATCCTCCAACTACCAGTTCTGTAAAAAAATTTCAAATCCCCAAGCAGTAACGGTTCCACGCCGGCAAGTAATTGCCCATCAAAAATAGATGAAACAATTAGAAAATAACGATCGCGGGGGATCAAAGGGAATCCAATTATCCGTGTAGGGCGGAGCTATGACTTCCAGAAAAATTGGAGCGCCGTCGGAGCGTGGTTTCCGGGTCAAACACATCGAACAAACGTGGATTAGAGGGTGGAGGGTTACGAGGCCGGGCAAACAGAGATCCGATTGTTTCGATCGATTCGTAGTTTCTTCTATTTGGCTATTGGCGGAGTCCTCTATCAGGATCTGCGGGCGTCTTCGCCGTTAATTATAGCGAGCCGGTAGAAGCGAACTCCGTGGCAGCCGTTCGGAAATTCTCGGTTTTCGCAGGGGCCGAGCGGTGTGTAAACCGGCGTTGATTTTACGCGCATCCTGGCTGCTACGCTCCGGCTAACAATTAGCAGCCATCCTATTCGTCGTCCCGGGGAACTTTTGGCTCGGTTTCCAACGGCTCGGCTAACTAGGTCTTCCGAGAGCGCTCTCGCTCCGCACCCTTTTCCGAAACTTCGGCTCTAACGCGCCAGTCTTCGACTGCCTGCTTCCTACCGACGAAGCACCGGCTTCCTGTTTACCACCGAGCTAACTGCCACTGCTTACAACCACCCCTGCACACCTATCTCCACCGTCAGAAAGTTAGAACGCCTCGCAGCAGTGCGTTTGCTCGAAAAGCTCACCGAAATTTGTCATTTTATATCCATTCCCGGAACGTATTAGCTGCTCGAATAACTTTCTTCCGTTTACTAATAGACGCCGAAGCTAATACTACTTCAATGTGATTTTAGATGGTGTGGGACTGTAGGATGTGACATCTGAGAGAGACAAGAACATGAGTGGTATTAGCTCGAAACTATAAGGCAGTTCAGGCAGAGATGCAAACAGCGGGTACCTGAACTGTCTTTCGTCGGGCACAATGGTTGAATGGAAGGATAGGGCCCAAAGGCCCTGGATGAGGATGGTTTTGGTGGGTATGGGGGGAACCGAACACCTGTTCTCTCGAGTCCCACACTACCCCCATACGGGGGTGTACATAAATAAATGTATTGGTTTTCCACTCATCTATATAAATAAAAATGTGAATGTCCGTTTGTTTGTAATTGAACATCTCCGGGGTTTGAGCCATTAGATGCAGCGTTTCTTTGGGAAGGTTTATGAGAAATCAAGAGTTTTTACGACTTTCTCCACCGGCTACAACGCTAACTGCTTACTTCAAGTTATGTGAATATGGCGCGTTTGCGAAAACACTGATGTATAATAATTGATATGGTTTCATGTTGATTCGCATTATCACCAATGCGTCACGACGAGAATCTTCTCAGTGGTATTCTGCTTCAAATTATATCATGAAATATATATAAATAGAAAGATTGACCTATTCGGAGTGATTTGTTCTGTAGGTTTCTCATTGCATTGGAATTCAGCTGAGTAGATTGATCTGCGTTTGAATTGAAATATTTGGTTAGTATTTTTAAATTATTAAGTTTTTTCTTTGTTTTTTAGTTCGTGTTTTTTTCTTATTTAATGCTTAGTAATTTTATATGCTATTGATATAACTTTCTTTCTACTTTAGCACATAAGAAGAATGACTCGCAGAAAAGCAAACTTAGGTCGTCGTACTCGCGGAATGGAAGCAGTGCGACGATTAAGATCATATAAAAATTCAGGAAGAACGGGCAACACAAAGAATGGTTCAAATACGTGCCAGACTTGAGGATGCACGGTAAAATAAAATATATAAATGTCACATCTGTGACAAGTAAAAATATGCTTTTAAAAAATACTGAGCCACAGCAACGTGTAGCGGGGGAAAGCTAGTCCTTAAATTAAAAAAAAAAGATATGACATCCGAGTCTAGCGTAAACAGAGATTTTTCTTATCTACATCAGAGATTTTGGTAAAAATTAAGCATTTATGATGTACAATATGGAAAATTTGGGGCAATTTAGGTCATCACTTTGCTGACCTTCAGTTTAAGAGATACAAAACCCCAATGTTTGCTATTTCTACTTATTGTAACAAAAAGACACTTCCCTGATGGTGAATTAATTTCAAACTACTTTACAAACTACTTTACAGTTTGTTTAAAAGTTGCAATACTTCCAAGTTCGCTTTTTCTACCTATCCTCATAAAAAAACACTGGTCGAAACAAAGTCGCATTATGAAGCATACAGGGTGTTCATTTGAAAACTTTCCAGCCGGATTTCGAGGGGGAAAGAGGAGGGCAAAATCAGTTTTTTATTTGGGTGGCGTTTTCAAGGTCATTCGAAGGTCAACTTTGTTTTTTCAAACGGAAACCTATATTTTTTATTGTGGGATCTTATTGTACGTAAAAAGCTCAGCAATTTTCATAGGATACTTTTTTATCTGCGCACTAGTTTCGGAGATATTTAAAGAGAAGCAGAACAAGCCATAATTATACTGCGAGAAAGTTTGTAATTTCTTTATAACTATAAAAAATTTTCAAAATGTTCTCCGTTGTTTTCTGAACAATAATACAGGCGGTTCTCAAATTCTGAACGAACATTTGCGAAGGTATCTGTTGAAATAGCTCTACATTCCTGTACAATTCTGCGACGCAATTCTGGTTGTGTTTTATAAACAATAGACCAAGGGTCCCCACCAAAAAAAATAAACTGGAGTTAGATCTGGTGATCTTGGTGGTCACTCAATAACACCTCTTCTACCGATCCATCTTAGTAGGAATCGATTGTTTAACCACTGACGAACTGGTAACGTGTAGTGCGGGGGAGCACCATCATGTTGGAAGTACAAAAGTTCTTCATTTAACAAAAAAGTGTTATCTACTTCTCTTTAAATATCTCCGCAACTAGTGCGCGGATAGAAAAAGTATCCTACGAAAATTGCTGGTCTTTTTACGTACAATAAGATCCCATAATAAAAAACATAGGTTTCCATTTGAAAGAACAAAGTTGACCTTCAAATGACCTTGAAAACTGATACTGCCCCCCTCTTTCCCCCTCGAAATCCTTGGATACGTGTTTTACACTTTTTTAATATCTTTCATACTTATCGAGATATTCAGCTGGAAAGTTTTCAAATGAACTATCCTTACCCTGTATGTAAAACTGTGGGGGGTTTAAGTCATTACTAGACTTGCGGATCTTTATGCATTTATAGCAAAATTGAGTATATCAAATTCGAAATTGTTGAACAATTTTAAAAATTGAAGAAGCCAATATTACAATTTCGCCTCTATTAAGATCATTAAGGGAAGAAGTGGCATTCAATTTAGTTTCTATTTCTTGCAATCGGTGCAGACAATTTTTATTTTGCATAAAGATTCACAGAAAGAAGAAACTTGATACGGTTTAAGTCATCACTTTGCAGAATTCGAAGTTGTTTATAGACTGCAAGCCTGTAAATAATTTCGATTTCTTTTCACGAAGAACAGTCTTATATTGCACTTATGACTTTTGTATCTATGAAACTAAGAATGGAGATGTTCCGAGGGATGAGATATTTCAAGGTCGACACTCGATTATGCCCGCCATGATTTTAATTTACTGACTCGTTACGCGGTAAAGAATGTTCATAACTCGATCGGGGAAAGTCGATGATTGATCGAGAAACTTGGACGACGTGTCAGCGGACCTATTTTAATCGGTTCTGGTTCGGGCACGGGCTAATCTAATTCACGATGATCGGTTTAGTATTTATAATTACGGGAAAGTAACCAACTACCACACTGCTTACGCAGCCGGACCCCAAGTGAGTCAATCAATCAAGGAGATTACATTCTTGTCGGCGAAAGTTTCAAGTCAGCCGTAAATTTTAAACGAGGGGAGGCTGCAACACCTCGAGACCTGTAATCGATACTCTACTCCATTTCCTGTAGTGTCTTCCGACTCCGTTCTAATATCGCTAGAGACATCGCCATAACTTTTACGGGTCAAATACCAAATATTCCCGAAGTCGAAAATGACAATTTACGAACCGAGTTCGAATCGGACGAGGTCACTTAATTCAATGAGTATGTTGCTTTTTTCCCCTTAAAATACCCCGAAAAATTAGGATAAATTGTTTTTGGTTTTGCATTCAGTAATATCTACGGAAATAATCTATTATTTACGAGAATATTAAAATTTTGGAAATTGAACCACAATATTCCATAATTCAGAATACAGCCTAATGCAATATGCCTCGCGATCTTGTAAACATTTCTAAATATGTTCTGATGTTCAAAAAATACAGGGTGTTTCGTTTATCTGATAACGGAAATATCTTGTGTCGCACTGAAGTTACGAAAAAAATTTGTTTACAAACATTGTTCGGTATGAAGAGTACAATCATATAGTCTAATTTTTTTGAGGACTAGAATGGTGGGGAGCGGGGATTTCAAAGTAAAATTAAATTTTTTAGATGAAATGTCCTATTTGTTATACCATAGATCGATAGAGTATCAAACTCTGAATATAATAGCGTTGACCTTCATATGTCCTAAACCAATAGTTAACGAGATATTATCGAAACAATTTTCTTTCTTCTTTGGATAATATCTCGTTAACTATTAGATTTAGGACATATGAAGATCAACACTTTTATGCGCAGAATTTGATACTCTATCGATCTATGATACAAAAAATAGAACATGCCATTTAAAAAAAATCAAGGTGACCTTGAAATGTCCACTATGCCTCCACCCATGCAGAAAATGTTCGTGTCACAATATGGCCTCCTCTGTACCATGCAAATTTTGTTCGTAACATTTTTCTATATTATTACAAACTAGCTTTCCCCCGCCACGCGTTGCTGTGGCAGAGTATTTTTTAAAAGCATGTACATACTTGCTGAACGTGTTTGTGATAATCTATTTTTTTTCGGTCTAACTCTGTCTCCCTCTCTCTCTCTCTCTCCGACTCTCTCCCTCTCTCTGACTCTCTCTCTCTCTATCTCTCTCTGTCTCTGGAAGGTTTTACAGCAAATCGCATTCGAAAAAGTCCATTCGATCAAAAGTTATAAGCAGAAACGTGCCCTCTCTCTCTCTGACTCTCTCTCTATCCCTGTCTCTGTCTCTGGAAGGTTTTACAGCAAACCGCATTCGAAAAAGTCCATTCGATCAAAAGTTATAAGCAGAAACGTGCCGAAAAGAGGGGGAAAAAGTGGTTATTGCGTCACAACTTTTGAACCAATGGACTTTTTCGTATGCTCTTTGCTCTTAAACCTTCCCATGGAAAAGCCGCGTCTAAGGGTCAAAACCCCAGCTTTCTACGTTGAGCCGTTCTCAAGTGATGCCGTTACAAACAGAGATACATACATACATACAGACAGACAGACAGACACGATTTTATTATACATAGAGATAGAGATAACGGATATATTCAAGGAAGACATAGTTACTGCCCCACAAAGTATACAAAACTTACACAGTATAGAGGGGGGCATATTGTGACATAAACATTTTCTGCGTGGTTGGAGGCATAGACGAAATTTACAGGTCACCTTGATTTTTAACTTCCCGATTTTATAGGGAAGTTATTGTAATTACCCCGAAAATCGAAAATCGATTTTTTAGCAGATCTTCACGTGTCATGGTCATTGCAATCATTTTAGACTATTTTCAGCAAAATGTTCGTATGTGTGTGTGTGTGTGTGTGTGTGTGTGTGTGTGTGTGTGTGTGTGTGTGTGTGTGTGTGTGTGTGTGTGCGTATGGCCGTTTCTATGTAATCAAATTTTTCGTTAACGTTTTCAGAAAAAGTAACAACGCGATCAGGATGATGAATGATGCAATCGATGTGCCCCGTCGTAACTTAGAGCTGATTAGATTTTGGTCCATATTGGTCAAGTAGTTTTTTAGATTTTTAGTTTTTTTTCGAAAAGAGTTGATTCTACAATGCAATTTATAAGGGAGGACGAAAATTTTCCACCAAAGAACCAAACGCAATTACATAAAAAAAAATTTTTTTCTTAATTTTTTTTAGATTAAAAAAAATTTTTTTTTTTAGATTTAAAAAAAATTTTTTTTTAGCTGATGCTAATGTTACCGCTTGGAATAATCGAAAGTTATTCCAATGCAACAGTGAATTTATCATCTCTACTCCCAAGAATACATTTTGGGAGAATATCGATGAAAGTACAAAAAAAAACGATGTTAGCGATGTTGGCGAAGGAGTAACGAATCGGGAAGTTCTTTGCGTGACTCTTGGAGAGTCACACACCAAATAAAAAACATTAATATCAGTAGGCCCTACTAGCCATGCGTATCACTAACCCTCTCGCAAGAGCAGTCCTACCCGCGAGCTCGCGAAGCGAGCGAGCAATAACAACCCTACTCGCGAGCGAGCGAAGCGAGCGAGCAACAATAGCCCTCTAGTTTAAATAAAAATTTCAAATAAAGTGGGTTTAAAACCCACTTGGAAGAAACCTACTTTATTCGAAATTTTTATTTAAATAAAATTTTTGCCCAACTCTGGTCACAAGATATTTCCGTTATCAGATGAACGAAACACCCTGTATGTATGAAAGTGTATTATCATTCGGATAGCTCACGATTTAGCCACAAAAATGTCTCAAAATTGAAGATTTCATTTTTTCAGAATATCTCAAAAACTAAAAGTGATATTGTCAAGCGGATGTCACATTTGGATTCAGCGTTTCAGAATTTACAAGACTCCTTTTTAACGTATTGAATGTTGAATCTTATCTTTATTGATTGTTTATAAAATTATATATCATTATAGTCAGTAGACTCTGAACAATCATTTTAAGTAAGAATCATTCGCATAGGTCTTAACGTTTAGCCACAAAAATATCCCAAAATTGAAGATTCGATATTCTTGAAATTCGAATATGTCAAAAACTATAATGAATATTGACAAGAGGATTTCAAATTTGGATTGAACGTGTCAGAACCCACAGGAATGGATTTTGATATATTTGAATATTGAAATTTCTCACGCGAATATTGAAGCTTTCGTCCACACAGGTCCATATTACGATATACACACAATTTTCAGGGACAATGTTTAAACGCGCCCGCTGTCAAAACGACAGGCCGCCGGTGGAACGAACGTGGCGCGCAAATATTCAGCGAGAGCTCGATAAATTCCAAGGAAACGGTTTCCTCGAACGGTGTTCCACAGGAGGCTGCATATTTTTCCGGGAACGGTGTTCCTGCCACGGCAAGGAATCACTTGAGCCTGATAGCGACTGGCGCTGCTGGATAGCGCAGACAATCGGGGATCCGAAAGTTTTGAGAGGGCGGAGCGGAGAGAATCACGCGTAGCTATTTGCTCCGGGCCGCTCCGGGGCCATCGCAGATCGATTACACGACGCCGGAATCGGAAAGCGCGTCGAAGAATTATGAGACGAGGAGAGGCGGACCTCGCAGGCTGTCCGAGCATCGATGACAAATTTGCTTTCGTCTCAAGAACCGTTCCTGGAACAATAACTCTTCTCTTCCCCCCACTACTCACATCAAATACCGAATTTCGCCAAAATATTTTCCCTTCCCTGTCACATCTGCGGCTCCTCGATTCGTGAATTGCGTTTCTGATCATCTGCTAAGCATTTTTTATCATGGACAGAAGCGTTCACTTTCAGAGGGGTGAACTCTATCGTCCCTTCAGAAGGGTTTCTGTGAATATGACGACAACAGTTCAATATTCACACAAGTGACCGTGTGTCGTAGATCTTGATTTACCGATTCCAAATTTGAAAACCTCTTGTCAATATTGCTTATAGTTTTTGAGATATTCGAGTTTCAAAAAAATTGCATCTTCAATTTCGGCACATTTTTGTAATTAAGTTTTGGTAAGAGCTATACGACTGATCCTTGCTTTAAATGATTGTGCAGACTCTCCTGAATACAACCGAGATAGCACAAACACGTTGTAAAGACGTCGTTAAGATGTCTACAGTTGGACATTCAGATGTCTTAAAGATGTCCCGAATGTCCTACGAGCGTCTTCCGAAACGTCTCCTGAACGTCTTGAGATAGAAAACGGTACGTCTTAAAGACGTCTTTAAGAATTCTGTTTGACGTCTAAGAGAGGTTCAGGAGACGTTCGTAGGATATTCGGGAGGTCTTCAAGACGTCCCTAAGATTAATGTTAATTAAAATAAAAAAACGGAAGAGTAAAAATAGATTTCGAGCAAAACGAGTTTAAAGCTAAACCAATAAATAGCTTTATTAGAAGAACGAATGTGGAATTAACATAAAAAGTGTAATAAGAATAAGAATTGCAATTAGAATTACAATAAAAATAATAGACATTAAAATTACAATTACAATTAAAATCACAATAAAAATTGAAATTGGAATTGACATTTAAATTCGAATTGGAATTGAGATTGAAATTTAGATTGAAATTGCAATTAGAATTGGAATTGAGATTGGAATTGAAATTACAATTGGAATTGCCATCTAAATTGGAATTGGAATGATTGGATTTGAGACTGAAATTGGAACTAGAATTGGAATTGAAATTTAAACTGGTATTGAAATTGGAATTGAAATTGAAATTGAAGCAAAAACACTGTAACTCGAACAAATAATACTAATGCCAATGGGTAAACCACTCTGTTTATGGTCTTAAAGACGTCTTTTTAGGACGTAAGACTTTCAGACCTAAAAAAATTGACTGAAATGGACGTCCTTAACGTTTCGTGTATTATCTGGGAATGATATGTAATTTTACAATATTGTAAAGTTTTAATTGCGTTTAAAAAATTACTTAAGCATATATCCCTGGGATGTCTATGACTGACTGTAGGTAATCCATTGCCATCTCCGTTACAATTTACGCTCCGGTAATGTTATGTTAGCACAGAGAAATTGTGGTTGCAATCGATTATAGAAAATTATCGCAGGATCGAGTTCCGCCGGAAGGAAACACGTATACGTCTACTTTAAAAGCGTAGCGGGTTACGTAACGATATTGTTCGAGTCATGAAATACGACAGTGAACGCTCACACGTCGCATTAAATTACAGAGTTCATTTAGGAAAAACTTCACGTAGGTGTACTTTACTTATACACGGGCCTGCCTGACGCGAGATGTGAATTACGTAGCTCGTGTTAACGTCCGCCGAAAGTTCTGGAAGAGTGCAACTTCTAACCGTAGCCTTTATGCATACATCAACAGTCAAGAAAATGAAATCATCTTTCCACAATTTTTATAACTTCCCACTCTATTTCGATGAAATTCTACCATGTTATAGAACACATGAAAATATCTGACCGATGAGAAAACATTCCCCGAAATTAGGGGATGAAAAATGTGTTACATCGAATATTTTGAAAAGAGATCGTGTAGGCTTAAAAAAAATTCAGAACCCAAAATTATGTTTTTTTTCAATGATAAATGGCCCTATATACTTATATTTAACAATAATAAAGTAGGTATTGGCTTTTTCTTAGATTCTGATGAATTTCTATGTTGCAGAGCAAACAATATTAGTCGACAGGTGTTTTTAATTTTTTAAACTGATCACTTCAAAGGATGAAGACAGCCTTTAAAGTTAGGGGATGAAAATCTTCTGGTGAATTTCTATGTTGAAAGAGCAAACAATAATATTCGAGCGGTGTCTTTTTAATTTTAAACCGATCACTTTAAAGGAATAAGACAGCCTTTAAAGTTAGGGGTTGAAAATCTTTTGTTGAATATCTCAGAAACTACAGGGTCTGGAGAAAAAATCCGAAATGAAAATTGTACATTTTTCACGTGACCATGTTTGAAATGAAAGATGGTATTTTATAAAAATATCAAACTATTATTAATTTTTCTTTCCGATAGGAGAGGTCGAGGAGCATTTCAGAGGAACTTTTGACGCCATTGAAAGCAGTCGGCGGCCATTCGTGCAACACCTGATGATCTCGAAGGCAAAATGGTGCCGCAAGACCGTCTTTCACGCCTCTGAAGAACTTTTTCTTCTTTCTCCCGGAGTCTGTGGTCAGGTCGGCGCGTTTTAACCTTTTACAGGTTTTTTTACGACTCGTTACGACAATGCATCCTTTGACCCTCGTCACCTCTTAGTCGCCTTTTTCACTCGCCCCCGTCACTCGACACGCACTCACCCATAACGCGGCAAGCCCACGACCACCCTCGCAAACGGACTTTTATAAATATCTACCAGCTCAGCCATCCGTTCATCAAGTGCAAACTCATTCGTACCGTCCATTTTTTCCACGATGCTGAGAATGCTCTCCTTCCTGACATACTTTATGGGCGTCTGTGGCCTGGATCCACAAATTTAACATCCACGGTGCCGTGGCTCCAAATAAAATTTATTAAACGTGTCAAACAGCACAAAAATTTAAGTAAATGCTTAATAATTCTAAAACTGGTTCCCGTTTCACAATTTAAAGACCAGGAGGTTATTCTACGTGAAAAACTACGTCGAAAATGTTGAATGAATTTTTTCAATACAGGACTCCATTTTAGGAAAGAACAAGTTCGAAACATGACTGTGCGGGGTGTCTTGAGATTCTATGTAAAAATCTGCGTTGAAAATGTAGATGAAATTATTTGATACAAGACCACGTTCTCGAGAAAAACGAGTTTGAAAATTCCGAAAACGCGCGAGCTATAAATCCTTTCTCTTGAAAATGCAGCCTCGCCGTGGGAGATGTAGTTCTGCATTTTCGCAATTTTTGATACAGAATCGTATGACACTCCACAGGGACACATTTGCAGATACCTACATTGTAGCTTGTACGTTCTCTAAATTTTTGAACTCGATTTTCTCGAAAACAAGATCTCGTATCAAAGACTTTTATTGCATATTTACGACGTAGGACCATAAGACATTCCACATGGACAGATTTACAGATATCTGTATTGTAGCTAACACGTTCCCCGAATTTTTAAACTCGTTTTTCTAAAAAACGAAACCGCATATCAGAAAATGTTATTGCACATTTTCGACGGTAATTTATGTCGTGGAAACTCAAGACACTACACTCAGGTACCTATTTGATACAACATATAGGGTAAATTGTACTATTGCTGGCACTGCAGTAGTTATTGGAACTTTTGATTTAATCGGCAAATATTAAGGATTCCTGGTATAGAAAATAATTTTTTATTGCTTCTTATTTATATTTCAAAGCAACGTTGTATGTTTTCATAACAGAGTTCCACATACAGTGGATGTAAAAAGTATTCGTACGCCCTTTAAAACAATATAACTTTTTTATTGTTGTACCAAACGACCTGATTTTTTATAATCAATTAGAAGCATTGGTTTACGAAATGATATGCAAAAAAAAATATTCCAAATAATTATAATTTACAAGGTTACATGCAAAAATAAAGAAGGCACTTTTTAAAACTTTTTTATTTGGGCCCTTAAAGAAAATTTAAAATATGTGTTTTGTAGATCTATAGTAGTTACATACATATTGAAAATTTCATCGAAATCGATTAATCTACATAAAATCCACAGAATCGTACATCTTTCGATGCGTGTCGTTTTTTTCTGCGTCAACCGATTTCGATGAAATTTTCAGTATATGTATAATTAACATAGACTTACAAACCATATATTTTAAATTTTCATTTAGGGCCCAAATAAAAAAGTTTTAAAAAATGCCTTTTTTATTTTTGCATGTAACCTTGTAAATTATAATTATTTGGAAAATTTTTTTGCATATCATTTCGTAAACCAATGCTTCTAATTGATTATACAAAATCAGGTCGTTTGGTACAATTATAAAAATGTTATTCAGCTTTAAAGGGCGTACGAATACTTTTTACACCCACTTTTTACGCCCACATGACTCGTAAAACTGTTTAATTGTGCTGAAAAATCTCTATTAGCTTACAATAACAGAAAGTTAAGCTCGTTTAACCATTTCAGAAAAAGATAAAAAGATTTTCACTACGATATTGACTTAGGTTGGTTTATTGTACAGTTTACCCTGTATCCTGACTTTTCAAACAAGATTTTCTCGTAAATGGAACATCGTATCAAAAAACATTATTCTAGAAATTCGACGTGATTCGTGACGTAGATGCCGAGGACACTGTGTAAAGCGAGGTTTGTAGCTGTATACTTCCTTGAATGACCATAGTTTCTGTCGAATACGGTTTTCTAGCACAATGGGAAGAGGGATGAAATAAACGAAAGGCCGAGCGTGATGAGAAACACCGATACTGCGAACGATTACAAACACAGCCGTGTACACACGTGAGTAGTTGCTGAAAGCTGGGGAGGAGAAGCTGCCGAGAATGCGAAGCGAAGTCTCTAGATTAAATACCGATACGACGAGCATCCATTCTCCGGGGAAACCTTTTCCTTGCGGCGGGGAGGGGCTAAGGGATGATGAAACAAAAGGGCGAACCTCAAAGAAGTCTCCTATCATTGTGAAAGGGGCGGGATGTAATTTCAGTGACTATCCTTGCGATTGTAATAAATATAGACTATTTAAAAAACAAATACAATTACTTTCACCCCTATCCAAAAGAATAACATTTGGTACAGTTACATGGGAGCTGCATTCCTGAAACATTTAAATTTCTACATTTAAGACATTGTTGTTCTGAATTTAATTTGGAGGACATTCCCTTGTACTTTGAAATTTAATATTGCTTATAAATAATGTCTTTGAGGTGTTCGATTTCTTTTTCTCGTATCTGCCAGAATATTGTGTTTGTTACATTTTGTAGCTATTATATTTTCTGTACGTTTTTTTCACTGTGCATTTTCTACTATATTTTGATATTTACTTCCAAATGCATGCTTTCTCCAAAATTAATGAAATTTTTAAAATGTCTCAATACATTTTTTAAATCTTTTAAATTAGGCCCTCTTTTTTCTTAAATTTTTGAAGCTTAATAACAAAATTTATTCGCGACAATAATTATGTAAAAGTTCAGATATAAATACCTAATCGACTCATCCTTGAATTCTTCGAAATCATCATTAGTGGAGTTGACAATTGATTCGCTTACCTGCAATAGATAAAAAAGAAGAATTTTAGGAAATATTTGAGGGTTGCAAATAAGTGGAAAATGATTTCCACACAATTTAAATTCATGACATAGAAATTATACATATATTAATATATTAATCATATAAAAACGAACACTCATAATACGTTAATATATAAATCATATAAAAATCAATATGATTAATGAGTTAATTACATAAAAATCAGTACCTATTCTGAATATATTAATGTATTAATTATACAAAAATCAATATACTTAATATAGTAAGAATATTAATTATGTATTCAACATAATACAGTTAATATATTGATCTACATACATAATTATAAATATGTATATTAACTCTTATACAATATATAAACATGATTGATATACTTAATATATCGTATGTATAGTGAGATATCATATTATGATATAATATTATGCATAGTATAGTATTACACTATAAGACTATATATATGAAGTATGTTAATATATCTAATATATTTTAAGCATTGGGATACTCAATATATTAAAAATTAATTTCGCGTACATAAAAAATGATTTTAAACTTTTATTACAGGTAATATACACAACATATTAATGTAGAACGAAGTTAATAACAGAGGAACAGAACTATGAGTTTGGATAACGAATAGGTCAGGTGCAGACAATGAATCAGACACGCCGTGTTCGAAATGTGTTTTATTTACAAACAGTTGTGCCGGAGTTTAAACCACCATCGGTTTAAATCGGCGGCGGTAAAGTTCCCGTTCAGGGGTGGAGGGTGTAATGGTAAAGAAAACTACTTGCTTGAACTGCTCTTTATTAGACTTCTTATGGTGCATAAAGGCCGTCGTGTGCTGTAAACAGCGAATACGGTCACTCCAGGACCTTTAACCGGTTATTCGACGACCTTATCGTGGAATCGCATTACCGTAGAAAAGATTCCGGGTAAAAGACCCCGTGGGTGCTCTCCGACTGTTGGTGACCATCGAATTCTCGCATAAGTGACAAGCTATAGGTCCATAGAGCCCAGGCATCCGAACGTTTACGCCACTGCAATCCCCCTTAAACATATCTAATTATATACAGGTTAATGAGCGCAGGCCAAATTACGGGAAAATTGAACCCGAGGGGGGAACCATTGTACAGCACTGGCTCCACGGTGATACTGTCTTCTGACGCATGGATGACTCCCGGGACCTTGTTTTTAATTTGGCAATATTAATTATCTTGTGCAGATGGAAATTTTGGCTTGTCTTTGAAATTAAATTTCCCAAACAAATAAAAGTGATACGTACAATTTTATAATTTTGTATTCGGCGTTCCAAAATCTACAGAATCTATTTTAACATATTGAACATTATAATTTTTCATGTAACAATTAAATGCGTTTTGAAATTTTCTTAACACTTTTTACACACGTTCCAATGTTTATAATATAGTAAAAGTAAGTCCAAAGAATGGTAAGAAAATCTTGAAAATGGTAGAACAAAATCATTTTCAGACTCGCGAACAGCGTGTTGAAATTTGAAGTATTTGTTAACAATAAGAATTTGTATTAACAGCCGAGTTTACCGCGCAGATCAACACTGGTAGATGACAGTCCACGCAACACAGGGCAGTTTAAATTTAACTGTCAGAGTGTTTAAGTGCTCTCCTGCTCGCCCTTTTCCTTCCACCCTCTCTGCCCTCCTTATCCATCCCCCTCTCTACTCGAGGAACTAAGTGACTGTGAAAGCGGTCGAGCATCTTGGCGTTTCAACGGCTGTAACGCGCGCCGAATGAAACGCTTCTTGTCGAAACACCTGGAAAAAGCAATTCTATGGACATTTCGCCATCTACGAAATCATAAAAGACCACCCCCTTTGAAAATCCACCTCGTTGATGCCGTCGAAGGTTCCATTGTGCTCGTAGTCCGGTGGCGTCTAGAAATAGGTCACATTTTTCTTATTACTATTACTAACAAAAAATTCGGAACTTTTCACAGAATATAAATGCATCTTTTGATTGCAATTTTGTAGAAGTAAAAATATCGAAAAATCGCAAGCTCATTTATCAGTTTCGAAATACTGTTTGAACAATCATTCAATGAAAAGTTTTCATTATTTTATAGGAGATAAACGTAATTTTTGCAACTGTGTATAGCAAAGTATGATGGAGATCTGATTGTGAAAAATTGTTTCTCATCTGTACATTTTTCATTCAAACTGCGATAAAACGGCAACAAACAATGTAACTTTGTACAGTCAATGCGGAGGCTTCAGTTTTTTAAATCATCGGTGGTTGGAGTTGGGAAAACATTGTTTTAAACCTTATTCAGAGCTGTGTACAGTTGGAAAATTGATGAATCTGTTTGTTAACCATGTTAGCCAACGTGCACGCGTTGCAGGGCCGCAGAATGTTTTAGAACAATGCAGTTTAACAGAGAAACTAGCTATTTCCCTGTTTAAAGTGAGACTAGGTATTTTGTAAATTCTATAAATAAATAGTAGGGTAAAGTGCCCAAATATGGTATAGTCGCTTATTATGGCACTGCCTTATATCTTGTAAAGGAGAAATCGTACTCTAGTGAGAAAATCCTCAAACAATAGTTTACCGTGTATACTCAACAGTGTGCAGTGTAATCGCACCATTCTACAGATTTTAGTATCCATCCTCCGCCAGTTGTGTCTCTACGTGTTGAATATTTTTGTGGTTACATTTTCGATTGTATCTTTTTCGAGGGAGGTAAGTGATTTTGAACTGTTTGAACATATCTGTAGTTTCAGTATATTTACATTAATCTTTGCCAACTGTTGGATTGGACTGAAATTCATTTACTCTTTGTCAGTACATAGTTAGTATTACATTGTCCAACAAATTTCAACTTTTTTTATGTTCCCTAAATACTGTTGGGTCCTTCTTATAGAGTTTTTTGCGCTGATTCCGAATCTGTCCTTAATTTTTCTCCTATACGCACAGTTTTTGAGGAACATGGCTTTGAAAAGAAACACATTTTTCAACTTTAAACAAATATTATGATGTTATTATAAAAAATATTGAATTCTTCTTTGCAGCAGAAGTTTCTGTCGACTTTCCCGAATACAGTGATATCCAATATTAATACATTATGATTGTTTAAACATGTTTAAACAATAATTAAAAACGGAGAAACACCACTTTTGCACCAATTTTTGAGGATATTTTTTAATTCATCTCAAAAAATAAGGGTCTAGTGGAAAATCGAACTATACCATGCGATAGAGCAAACTTTTATCTTGAGAAACCACCCTTTCAAGTTTGGAACGTCGACGTTTTTTTCGTACCAGAAAGCAAAATATCATGCCACTGGCGGCAACTCATGTCGGACGAAGATATTTTGTTTTCTGGCTCGAAAAAAACGTCGATGTCGCAAACTTTAAAGGGAGGTTTCTCAAGATAAAAGTCTGCTCTATCGCATGGTATAGTTCGATTTTCCGGTGGGCCCTTATTTTTTCAGATAAATTGAAAAATATCCTCAAAAATTGGTGCAAAAGTGGTGTCTCTCAGTCTTCAATCATTGTTTAAACATGTTTAAACAATCATAATGTATTAATATTGGATATCACTGTATTCGGGAAAGTCGACAGAAACTTCTGCTGCAAAGAAGAATTCAATATTTTTTATAATAACATCACAATATTTGTTTAAAGTTGAAAAATGTGTTCTTTTTTTCAAAGCCATGTTCCTCAAAAACTGTGCGTATAGGAGAAAAATTAGGGACAGATTCGGAATCAGCGAAAGAAACTCTATAAGGATCCAACAGTAATTAGGGAACAAAGGTGTTGGACAGTGTTATTAGTCCACGTGGAGTTCCCAATATGACACTAACAAGGGTTCCCTAATATGGGTATAGCTATTGATGTTCTTGGTGTGGGTGCCGAATATGGCACTAGGTGTTATATTAGGGACTCAAGGTGTACCATATTAAGAACCCCTTTCGCTGGAACCTGCAAAAAAAACCATACAAAAATATATTTTTCCCAAGCTGTATTAATTTTTTAGCAAACTTGACCTCAGAAGCTCATAGGGAGGAAATGCATCTAGAACTGGTAATTTTTTGGTCGGAAAAGAGCATTCTAAAATAATAAAAAAATGACATCAACAAAAAGTGGTTCATATTTTGGCACTTTACTCTAAAGAACACCACTCTCACCTTGTAACGAGTTTTATAGCTAAACGAAATTTTAAAAAAACGCAACTTAGTGATGGCGAAAGTAGATACTTTCCCGTTTAAAATGAGCCTACTTTGACCTCAGTACGATTACTTTTTATTGTTCTAGAATTTTTAAGCTCTCTGAGGGCAGTTGGGTTGGAAAATACTGAAAACCTCCACCCTTAATTACTAACGCGTTTTATAGTGGAGCAAAATTTAAAAAGAAAATGCAACTTGGAGGTGGTGAAAGTAGAGGCTTCTACCTTTAAAATGAGCCTACACACACTCCCCACGAACCCCTTCGCACAAAGTAGCGGCAAGTTAAATATCAACTAATAAAGTTTCATGCGGGTTCGATTCTGCGAGCCTCATTTTCGACTTTCTGCTACTGATCCGGGGACCCTAACTCACAAAATAGCTGGAACAGGGTAAAACTTGTTTGCCGGGGATCGGGGTGGATAGCGCGAGAGGCCGATACCATCAGCCTACAGAGCTCTAGCTCTGGGGGTTCGAAAAGGAGCGAGTGCCGGCAGCCGGAAGCGGCGAAAGCTTATCCTTTCCAGCGTGGGATGCGGCGTTCATCCAGACAGCCTCGTACCATTTCGTAAAGTCATCTATTTGCGGGATTAACGTACCACGGATATCAACTTCCTGCTAGGTAAGCAGAGGAAACTTTCCGAACTGCTGGGGAGAGAACGAAGAGACCCGGGGAACGGCTCAGGCTCGAACGAAAATTAGTTTCACTTTTTCCCCGGTCTTCTTTCCGCGAGACCAACCCCCTCTAGCCACCCTCCGGCCAGCCCCTCTTCACTCCTATCTTTGGCCCGTCTAGCTATCTGGCCACTTTCGTTCCGAAACATAATATTTTCTACGAAATTGCTCGGGCGCCCTCTGCATGAATATTTAGCGGCCTCGTGAAAGAAGTTTCGAATAGGTGCAAGGATAAATTAGGTACCCTGTTCTTGCGCCGAGGATGCATCAGGCTTCATCAACTGGCTCCCAGTTTGCACCCCGTGAGCTGCAACCTCGATTAACCCCGCTAATTACGGGAGATATAGACGCAAGCTCAATTTGGAAGGGGTCGAGACGGAGAGTCTGCTCCGGAGATTCCGGAAACTAAAGCAGTGAAAATTTTGAAAAACACGGGAATGATTTGCAGTTTCATTTGTAACGGTAGCTTCAGTGGTTAATGAGAGATGTGCTTGCAGAACTGAATATTGATAATCATCCAGACGTCGTCCAGGGGATTATTTTGAACAATATTTTTTTTGGGCGTTGGCGAAGCAGATAAAATTTTGATAAAAATGAACGAAGTAGATCTTATGTCTAATTATTATTTGCATTTTCGTTCATTCGAATATCATGGTAAATCGTTGAGAAAATCGTGGTTCTTCTGTGAAAAACTGTCCGATAGTCTATTTCGTCTCCGAAATCAAACAAAGCTAGACATTACAGCGAAGAGCGGGAAAATACTATCCGTGGAAGGCGGATAGAAGGTAAGCGAAGGTCAGAAGTAAAAAGCCGAAGCCGGAGAGGACGAAGAAGGATGAGGGTCACTATGAATCCGGCGACCTTGCGCCGAGGGACAATGCAGTTCGTTCCAATAAAGCCGGTTTATACACGATCTCTGGCAAATACGTTGCAATTATCATATAAAAGGATCAGTCTGGGGTGGAAGACGGCCGCTTATATAACATTCTATTATAGGGACCGAAAGGAATCTCGGGTAAGGGCGGAAGACTCGCCAGAGAAGAGGAGAAGATAGCGCGCGCGGGCGTATTGATCTGTCATCGTCCTAACGGCACGCCGGCAGCCCTTTTCGAATTTTAGATCAGCGCGAATCCTATGCAAACCCAACCCTATTCCCGCCCTGTACTTAGAGCCCCGAGGATTCTGTAAGGTTCGATGGCTACGATCGATCCCTGGTCCAAGGTTTGTCTTTAATGGGTTTCGTGTAGCGAATAGAAGATACTCTTGGCTGGTTTGGTATTCCGGCTTCGGTGCCCTATGGTAATTGTAAAGGGTGTCCCAGTTTAATCTTCGGAGCCGAGCACCGCGAAAAATATGGCGGACCCGGGGACACGTTCTCAACAAAGTTATGACGCAGCAGGAAACATCGTCCCGGCCCTTGCACCTTTTGTTTTCACGGAACCCACTTTTTCGCTATATAAGCGACGACCATTAGACTTCTAATAATTATCCTCGAGTTACTGCTTGCGATAACGGAATGAAAATTTAGTAATTCGTAACTGCACTTCCTCTGTACTTCGCAGAATTTTCTCGTAATTTTAGATCAATTATTCAGGCTACAAAAAATTATTTTTCGAAACAACCGTTTGTTTGATTTAAAAAGACCAAATGAGCGCTTCTCTCAACAACTATCTGAGATACTAGAACGAACCAAACGGCAAATAATAGATACACTTATGATGTATTTTGTGTATATTTTTCAAAATTTTATAGCTGGTTGAGTAAGGTCAGGAGAAATTATTCCTTCGAAGAAAGTCTCGAAAGAGGCAGAGCAGTGACGAGCACTCCATGCGGGGTGGAACAAAGCAAACAGAGGGTACAGGGAGAAATGAACTCCGATACATCCATAAACGCGTTTATCGTGGCTAGCAGCGCGAGCCACGTGTATACGAAGTGTCGCGCCGGGATCAATTAATATTCAAGAGGTACTGGATCAGATTTTATTCACACCAGCCGTCGTAAACCAGGGAATTGATGGTCCGCGGATACAGATGTCTCGTAGCAATGCTTGTCAAATGCGTGGTATCGTGTGCATTCTGCTTATAACGGCTTATACTGCGACGAAAAAGTGCATTTAAGACGCGTCTAGAGAAACAGGCAATTTCTTTTTAACGCGACTAGCAGGAGGATAAAAATAAAAAATATACGCGTGTTCTCCAGCCTTCGCTCAATTAGAAGAATATATGTTTTGGTGACGGGAATTTAGAATAGAATAGCTAACGTTGTTCTGAAATGACGACATCAAGAAATTTTTTTAAATGCGACTAACAAAAGAATTCTTTTTAAGGATGTTCTGGAGGTATATAAAAACGCAACAAAATTTTTGAAAATTTGACAAGATATAATTCTTATTAAATTGATGCAATTACCAAAGTTTGGGTTCGATTCACTGCACCGTTTAAGAATTATAGCAACTTAGAGTTTGCACATTTTAACACGTCTTCTTATGGAGAATTCATAAAATTCCACTTCAAACCCTATTTAAACCTTGAAAAAACGCAACTAGAAACTCCAGTTTTTTCTTATATGTAGTAAAAATTAGGTAACTAATTATGTTAAAAATTTATTAGGATTCACTAAACAGTTACAGAGCAAAAAAATTATAAACTGTTACAAAACGTCAAATTTATCTTGTTGTCTCTCACTAGCATGGAAACGTGACAAGTGTAGACCACTGAATATAGCTACAGAGGGTACAGTATTCGCAAAAGTTTCATGCAAAATATACTCATGAATGGCTTTCATTGCCATGTATTGATGGATTTCGAATTTCTTGTATTTTTGTCTCCCATTGTACCTCCAGTACATCCTTAAAAAAATGCTAACGTGTTCTCCAGGCTTCATTTAATCAGTGGACAATTATATCCTTTAAAATGAAGGAGTAAATTAGTGAATAAAATTCTCGAATGTCCCCGTGTAACATTGTTGATGAAGAATCTTTAATCATACAAGTGCAGACTTTAATCATTGTTTCCAAGAGAGAGATTGAAAGGGTCATTATGAAAAAAATTCTGGCCCGCTTTCCGGGCTTTATGTAAGCAGAAAGTATTTATGTGGCAAACTAGTTGCAGGCTTTCTATCTGCGAGAAGTATTATTCTTGTTAATTAATCTCGAAGTCCCGGGGAGCACAGTATTCTCAGATAATATTTTCGAAGATAATTAAGGTAATTAATTAAAGAGAGCTCGACGGTGAAAGGTTCCATAAAACTTTGGCTCGTAGGTATCTCTCGGATTGCAATTGTGGATCCAGTTGAATAAACGAGATTAGGTCTTGGGGACGCAGATAAGGACCAATAGGGGTCACCGCGGACGAGATATGTGATCTTAAAGGCTCATTCGAAGGGAAGTAGGATGAAATTGGCCAGGAATCATGTGAGGGGCTGGGGGAGTTAAAACTTTAATCAATGCGGGGATGGAACGTGGTTGTCTCTGGCTGAAATAGGAATTCGACTACCTAGCCTGCGAACAGGATTTATGTTACGGTGCACCACCGTCAAACTCGCTTCAAGGAATTTAAACATTATATCAACATATTAATCTACCATTCGATCATACAATCACTCAATTATACTATCTCAAATGGTACACTAATACTAGAAATTTAATACTGAAAAGATATTTTTCTTAACCCTCATCCGTCCCTCATTTCACGAACTGAATCTGTCCCTCGGTGTCAAATTGACACAGTGGTAAAAGATCGATAAAATAACAAGGTAACAGTTGTTTCTCGATGTTTTTTTATTAAAATTGACGAATTAAGGTCGTCGCTCACTAGAACGCACCGACGCCCACCCGGCACCGCGCGGCCTCAGCTGTTTTGGATTTCTTCTATGTATTTTAAATAGATGTGCGCACACCCATTTAAAATACATAGAAGAAATCCAAAACAGCTGAGGCCGCGCGGTGCCGGGTGGGCGCCGGTGCGTTCTAGTGAGCGACGACCCTTAATATTTACATCTCAGGGTTTTCGGTTATGTGTTTCCCATTAAAAAAATAAAAGACTCCATCTTTCGGGAAAATTTATCTACAAAAAATAGAACAGTATAACTTATTTCAGGAAAATCGTGTTAAATTGATACGAGGGACGGATGAGGGTTAATAATACCTTCTATTTTTTCTTAGATATTCTTGTAGAACATGAAAAGACGAATCCAACGACTACAAAGACCGTACCGTTTCGATCATTCAATCTCGAGATATTCATGTCTGAAAGCATAAAATTTTTCTTTTCAGATCTAAATATCTCGAGATTGAATGATTGAAATGGTACGGTCATTATGGTCGTCGGATTCGCCTTTTCATGCTCTACAACAATATCTAAGAAAAAATATACGATGTCGTTAAGAAAAATATTGATGACCTTGAAATCCAGTTAAACAATGACCTTGAGTAATGACTCTTTCCACTGTTGTATCTATCCCTCTCGAGATGGTATAAGTTCGTACTCGTTTTTCGTTAAAGTTGAATTGTTTGTTTTTTTGCAGAAGTTCAGATAAAAGTACAATGTCTTCGAAGTAGTCCTGTTTTATAGCCGTTCGAAACTGGGTGAAATTTTCGAGCGAATTCTTCAAAGGCGAACCAATTTCCTTATCGCGGGAAAACTTCGCACCGTCGTTCGAACTTCGAACGAAATACGTCCAGATAAGTTATCGTTTTCCTGCACTCGAGTCTTTTACGCTCGTGTTTTACATCGGGAATTTAAATGAGCGGAGGGGAGGCGAAACTTTAACGCTTCAGAGATTATTGCGTATAAAATAACTGGCGGGAGTCACCGCCGGCCGAGAGTCCTTTGCATAATATTTGCGACGGAAGTGAAGCAACGTAATCTCAATTAGTAAACAACTTCGATAATACTTCGCCACGGAAAACACGACTTCGAGAATTTTTTCCAGCGCAACTACTGAAAGAGTCGCGACAGAAAATTACAGGCACGTTCTTCAGCCTTTTCGAAAAATAGAAACCATTTTTTTATTGTTACAATTAAAAAATTACACATTAACAAAAATGTTCTCGAGTAGTTCATACTAGAAAACCTATGTAGAATATATGCAACTTTGAGAATTTCTTCCAACGCAACAAGTGAAGGAATGGCAACAGAAAAAAATACAGAACACGTTCTTCATCCCTCTTCTAAATAGAAAATATTTTTTTCTGGCAGAAATTCAAGAATTAGATTCTGAAAATAATTTTCAGAAAGCCTATATTGGTAACTTCGAGAATTGTTTTCCAACGCAACGAGTGAAAGGACATTCATGGAAAAAATACAGAGATGCTCTCCAGCTTTCATTTAATCATATAAAAATATTTTTTTGCCGAAGATGAAACACTAAGGTGGTAAAAGAAATCGTCGAATGCCCCACGTGGCGAGACGGCAGGTAAAAGACTAGCAGCGTGGCGATAAATCTTCGGCCACGTGGTTTACGTCAACAGGCCTATCGTAGGGTTATCTCGTGGAAAAGAAACGTGCAACTGGGTTGTTAATTGGCGTGTAACAATGTTCGCGTGTCCTTGGGAAATTATGAGACCGCCGGATATATCGTCGGAACGGTTTAACGCGTTGTAGCGGAGCTCCGGAGGGTTCCCTTCCCATGGGTGTACAGGGTGTTGGTACAGTAAACTTCCATGAACTCTAATATAGTGGGCCGTATTCAGAGAGTCCAGAGTTCACCGCTATCTTAAATTGAATCTGCCGCCGACGCCAATGCGGCTCGCGTCGGGCCAGACTCTCGGGGGCTCTCCTTATTTCGTGGCCCGTTGTTATCGTTTTCTCTCCGAGGTATTATCCCGGAAGTCCCAGGAATGTCAATGCCTCGCTTAATCGATTCCCGGCCCGTTCTAATTATGTCGTGCCCGCGAACGATCGTTAATTACTGCTCGCAGCATTAATTACCTCTTTCGAACGAACCGATGATTCAGAGCAAGGGAATATTCGCCATTCTTTTCCGCGAGGCACACGCTTCGCCGAAACTTTTCTTGCATGTGACTCGAAAGTGCATACTTTGAACTACGTTTGGGAATTATTTCGCTGCAGGATATGCATTTGTTATCTCGTTATTGAATTTTGAAGCTGTAGGTGCGGTCTCAAAAAATTACGAGGAGTGATCGACTAAAAGGGGATGTTCGACAATTTTTTTCGAGAGACACAAACTTCGTAAAAAATGTTCTTGCGCGTAGTTCGAAAGTGCATACGTTGGACCTCATTTGAGAATTATTTGGATGCAGGACATGCATTTTTTACTTTGTTGCAGAATTTTAAATATCGTCCAAAAATTTCAGTCTCTGAAAGATTGACAGGAAGGGTGTTCTCCGAGAATATTTTCCGCGAGACACAAACTTTGTAGAGAATTTTCTTTATATGGTTCCAAAATACATATATTGGAGCACATTTCAAAGTTTTTTCATTGGAGAAGAAAATATAAGAAGTCGATTTCTGTCCAAAATGCTCCGAGGTTGATGGATGATTGATCGAGACATGTCTCCTGGCTCGAGAAATGTTTCCGTTTACTATTCATGAAAACAGGTATCGTTTGTACTAACAAAACGCTACAGGTCTCACGAAGTGGCGGCTATAAACAAAGAACTCGTTTGATTTGCATTTTTCTTGCGCGGCCACTTAAACGCACGGTAGGGCGCCTTTTCTTGATTGTCACTTGCTGCTGGTTAATTTATTAGCAGCATGTGAGCTAAATAATATTCTCTCTATTACTATCGCCACCATTTCTGTATTCTGTATATATAAGAATTTATTATAAATGGGACTTTAGAAAACGTGACCACTCTTTGAATTTTCTGCATCAGATAATAAAATCGTATCAGAGCGAGAATTAAGTAAATCGGATAAAGAGACCTGGCTCAACGTAAAATATTAGGTTGGCAACTAAGTTCGCGACCTTCACATTTTCTCAAGCAAAGTCATTTATATACAAGGTGGCCCACATAACTCTGAACAGCTCAATATCTCCGTTACTTTTCGTTGTACAAAAAAACTTCGTAGGACAAAGTTACACTGTTTGAAGGGCCACATATAACGGTGTAAGGGAAAAAAATTTCAAGGTCATTTTTATGAGATTTCAAGGTTATCGATGTTTTTTTAAATGGAATGAGGTATTTTTTAATACATCAATCGATGCAGCTGGACATTCTTTATAAAAAAGTACTAACCTATGTATGTCGAAAAGTTAGTAGTTCAGGAGATATTTCAATTTAAATAACTCCAAAATACCATTACTGTCGTACTAAGACATTACACAAGTAAGTAAACACTAACGCCTTAGTACGACAGTAATGGTATTTTGGAGTTATTTAAATTGAAATATCTCCTGAACTACTAACTTTCCGACATACATAGGTTAGTACTTTTTTATAAAGAATGTCCAGCTGCATCGATTGATGTATTAAAAAATACCTCATTCCATTTAAAAAAACATCGATAACCTTGAAATCTCATAAAAATGACCTTGAAATTTTTTTCCCTTACACCGTTATATGTGGCCCTTCAAACAGTGTAACTTTGTCCTACGAAGATTTTTTGTACAACGAAAAGTAACGGAGATATTGAGCTGTTCAGAGTTATGTGGGCCACCCTATACATTTTTTAAGGACCAGTATTTTACTCAAATTAATCGCAAAATTCAGAGCTATCCAATGATATACAGTTCAAAAGGAATGGTTATAATGATACAATAAAAGAATTACGAAACAAAAGGTCGCGAATTTAGTTGCCAACCTAATAGATTACTCATCTCGTTAAAAATTAGTCGGGGTTTAAGTCATCATGCAATGCTTTAAAGTAGCAGAGCCACAATCATTTCCCTTAATATTTTCAAAGCATTTGATTACAAGCCACGCTACATCCGGTCTAATAAGATAGGTATGTCTGCGGATCGTATAGTTCGCCATTAGACAGTACACTAATCCTGTTTAACATGTCCGAATTAATACATCAGTAGGTTTCCCTATTAATTAGCCTCTATGGAGGTGCGTCCGTGGTGAACCGGAACGTAGAATATACAATATCGAGCTACCGCGAGGGTTATACATTTAATACCTCAAAGACATAATGTACAAGTACAACTATAACGCAATACTACCATCAGACGACAAGAAATTCTCTCAAAATTAAAATTCTACACCCACAATCCTGCCAGAATGAATAAAATCTTCAAAAAGAATTTTTTTAAATTTTTTCTGCAAGGCTAAATTATGTAAAAACTTTTACGACGCGGGGTTTGAATGTGCATACATTGGACCACATTTGAGAATTTTTTCCGTACAAAGTGTTCGCGGTTAACTTTGCTGTAAATATAAAAATACAAATAACCCCAGAAATGTTCTCACTTCCCAGTATAATTGGAGCACTAAAAATGTTCGAGGGCGAGATGTTACGTCTGAAAGGGTTATGTGTAAGTCTTCCGTGTTATTCGCAGACTATCCTTCCTGCAGTTCCGGCGACGTCAGGCTGACAGCGACGCTAGTTGGTTGGCATGACCCGTTCATCCCGAAACTTGCTAGAAAGTCGGTCGACGTTTTCTTTCTTCGATCTCCCGTTGCACGTTATCCTTTTAGCCGTACCAACTTCGAAAAGACGCCCCTTCATCCCTCGCCCCAGCTCGCAGAGTTAGGATCGCGCATCTTCAATTTGCTGATCTCGTTCGTTCCTCTGACGGAGTCGATCAACTGCTGGATCTGCGAAGTTGCCCTCTGCTTCGACTCGATCGAACGATACAGCTCGTTAGCCGTAAATCATTTAAGTTCTCGGTTGTTACTTGAGTCAGGCTTTCGATCTTCGCGGATGTCATACTAGTCGAAAATGATATGATTCCCTCCTTCGAAATCAGATTTAGGCGATAAATGTGTCGGCTACCACGTGGCATGTTTCCGTCATTTTTGTACCAATAAATAGTAATTTTCGTTACAGTACTTTAACGGCCCGTATTTTATGAACAAATTAGAAATCAGTAAAGTGATGACTTAAACCCCCCTTACTTATCCCCGTATTTCATTATACAATAGTTGATTTTCAGCAAAATTATTCATACCCTTCGGAAATACAATCGATTTGGAATAATTAATTTAATGCAGATATAGGCACATGAATTTTTACAGTAGCTTTAAAGGTTAGTATTGTGTGACCAAATTAGAAATCAGTAAAGCGATGACTTAAACCCCCCCCCCTATTTATCCTCGTATTTAATTATACAATAGTTGATTTTCAGCAAAATTATTCATACCCTTCGGAAAAACAATCTATTTGGAATAGTTCATTTAATGCAGATATAGGCACAGGAATTTTTACCGTAGCTTTAAAGGTTTGTATTCTATAAACAAATTAGAAATCAGCAAAGTGATGACTTAAACCCCCCTTATTTATCCTCGTATTTCATTATACAATAGTTGATTTTCAGCAAAATTATTTATACCGTTCGGAAAAATAATCGATGTGGAATAATTCATTTAATGCGTATATAGGCACAGGAATTTTTACAGTAGCTTTAAAGATTAGTATTGTGTAAACAAATTAGAAATCAGTAAAGCGATGACTTAACCCCCCCCCCCTATTTATCCTCGTATTTCATTATACAATAGTTGATTTTCAGCATAATTATTAATACCCTTCGGAAATACAATCGATTTGGAATAATTCATTTAATGCAGATATAGGCACAGGAATTTTTACAGTAGCTTTAAAGGTTTCTATTGTGTAAATAAATTAGAAATCAGCAAAGTGATGACTTAAACCGCCCCTAATTTTCCCCATACTTTAAACTCGCAGAAATACGTGCGAGCCACCGCGAGATTTACAGCGGCGTAGCTCCCCTTTGCTTTCGTTCTTGCCCCAGTCATTCTCGTTCCAGTTTGCCTTCTCCGTGTGCAGTAAAATCGCACGAAACAGTTGAGCGGAAGGGAAAACCCTCGAAAGTGCGAACCGGACTGAAGAGAAATGAATGTAGAACAGAAGTCGAATAGAAAATGAAGGGTGGAGAAAGAGACAAGACGAAGCAGCAACGAGCTGCAGGATGAAAAAGTGGAAAACGCTGTAGAAGGACGAACGGGGGTCGTGCTATGAAATACAACTCAGCCGTTGTGTCGTTCTTTGAAGCATTGTACCAGGCGCCGGGACGCACCTAATGCGGATACAATGGTCGACAGTTGTTGCTGGCCTGCACGGTTTTTGCGTCACGGTTTTTGCAAGACCGACAGCTGCGTTTCGAGAAAAATCCGAACCGCGAGGCGAACTCGTGAGACGCTCCTGCAGGCCAGCCAACTCTAATTAGAGGGGAAAAGAAACTGCTCCCAAGCGGACTCGTCTAATGAAAACGGACGCATGTGTCCCCTCGTTGGAGGTTTAACGCGTGATCTCGCTCTAGACGGCGCGAGAGCTTTTGGGAGATTGTGGGCCAGGACACACACTGGTATCGATTATTGTTAATTGCTTTTTATTTCTAATTCGGCGAATTTCCGTTTAATCCCCATCTGCTGTAATTGGGGCGGCTCGTTGCGAATTTATGGTATTAAAAAGTTACTTCCTGGGAATAAAAAAATGACTTGCTGCGGCTTGAACATTGCAAAATGAGACGAATATAGATATCAAAATTGATTAAGTAGCGTCTTGTTTGTGCTTTAAGGAATATTATAATTCTTGAAAATTTTCTGTATTTAGTTTGGTGATTAAAAAATTACGTCGCGATAGGAAAAATCATCCTGGTCAATATAAAATAAGAATCAACTCAATCGGACAAGTAGTTCTCGAGATAAAAATTTATAAAGACTCTTATAAATGCCTTTGCTAAAATGCCTTGTATTTTATAAACGACTTCGAAATCGGCAAGGTGATCACATAAACCCTACCAAATTCTCCGTATACTTCATTATGTAATAGCTAATCTTCAACAAAATTGCTGACATCGACTTCGAATAACTCATTTAACAAAAATATTCCTTTACCTGTGAAATAACTACTTTAATATTTTGTATTTTCTATAAAAATTCAAAATTAGCAGAGTGATGTCTTAAATCTCCCCTATATTTGCCTGGACGAAATCATGTACCGGCAACAGTACTCGCAACGCATCATTACACGATAAAAATTCAAGTACTATCGCCATTAAACTAAAACCGCAAAATTCGGACTTTCTCAGCGTTATTAATTCAATCCAGGCATCTGGATAGAAAAACTTCGATACTGTCTTCGACGTTAAAATGTTGGTCGGCTCTCCAGCCAGTAACTTAACTGTTCAAGTGGCTGGGCGAGATAGGATGATAAGTATAGCGTTGTCGCCGACGCAAAAACCGGGTCTGAAGCGTTCCTTTCCGAAACACCGTATCTCGTGTCGCTTTCAGATACTAAAATGTCTCGACAGCTTCTGCTGACACGCTCTCGTCCATACACAACACGTTTTACACACGGTGTTCCGCTACTCGACGTAAAAAAGGGCTGCGATCGCCAGTGGTTAGTGCCAGAACACTGCCACTGAGCGTCCCTGCACTTTATCCCTTGCTTTCTTCTTCGGTCTCGTGCCTCTTCGACTTTATACGACTGCCATTCACCATCGTCCACCTCTCTGCCCCCCTCTTCATCCCCTCCAAAGGTTCTTCTACCCCCTAAGGCTGTACCGCGACGTTTCGACCCCGAGCGAGCGTAGCGACTGCTGTGCGATACTGTTTGGTTCGAGAGCGACATCCTCCCTTGCCATAAGGTCATCCCGAACAAGTACTATAGTTTTTACGTATTTGCGAAACCTAATTTTAGCTCTAGATAGTTCGTTTCCCCATTTTTTTGCTTATCTGCCCGTTGGACATGCTTCCAATATGTATTATGCAGAAACTATCCTGTATATTGCCATAATAAAAATTGAGCAGATAACGCTAGGTATAGACTATAATCCTGCCAAATTTCATTTTGATAGATTCTACAGTTTTTACATGAGAAATTTCTCAAAAAATAACTTTCTTTTCTAAAAGCTAAAAAACATCTTACAATATTTGTTTATTATATAAAGAAACTTCATTTCCTCACCAACAAAATTTAATACACAGTGTTACCTGTGAACTATTATAACAATGTTTATATGAGTTCGATATTTTTTATTGTCCCCATTGTCTGACAATTAATGCTCTCCAGTGTCAGCAGGGCTCAGAAATAAATTCCATCCTTCAAAAGCTCGGAAAACTGAATACATAATGCATATTTTCGCAAAACAACATGATTCAAAACAAATTGTGTTCAGAGATATACATAGATAAATTAATTGCACGCATTCATATCTTCGAAAAGGGAAACTCAATCAATTCCGGTAACATGAAACACAGTGAAGCATTTTCCGGTGGAAAATATCATCATTACTCTCCATAAATAACAATAAACGAAAAACGCAGCATAAATACGAGCTCTTTGCAGCTTTGTTAAAGCGTTTCAACAAACACAGAGCAGAAAGAAACATTCATTTAAAACTGTCCTTTACCATTAAAAAATTCCTTCCTCTCTACAAATTCTGATATTAACGCGAAATAACAGTGACAATCATTTTTTACGTACATACAGCTCATAATTCAAACTCGTAAATCCTTTATAGATAATCAGTTATTTTTATCTACTAATTTCTACGAATTAATTTTTCAGTATCATGAAACTTCTCTGATGAAACAACTCTTCTAGGTTAACACTAACCGTATCGGGTACAAAATGTATCGGATATACGATATATTGTTTTATAAAAATTACAAGACTGAATTTATTTAGATTTTTCACAATTTTTATAACAATAGTCTAGTAGCACAAAAATATTGGATAAATATTTTTTAAGCCACACTTTTTCATATGAAAAAAATATTTCTTCCTAACTTATATAAAAAAGAATATTTGGTACTTAATGTAAAATAAATATTGTATGTATATTTGAATATTAAAAACAGATTGAATCTCTTTTTGATATTATATGAATGTGTATACAATATCTTGTGCTGCTAGGGTACGTGCTCAAATAAAGAAATTTATTGAATAATTTCTAAAACCGATCATTTGACAGGTCGTGGTACGATTAGGATTAATGTAAGAAAAGAATCATGTCGATGCAATAAAGAGTATATACAGGGTGTCCCAGTTTTTTCCGGCCAAACTTTGCCAGTGTGTTCTATACGCAAAAGTAAGAAAAATATGTTATATGAACATATGCTCTTAAATGTTTTATTAAGGAGTTATAACTAATAATACAAAATGATAAAGAACTGGCATTTCGTCGACACAGCGTACGAACGTATTATGAATATCTCTGTTTGTGTTTACATAAAGTCTTATGTTTACTTGCTGAAGTAGTTGATATCGACATTTTTTATTAACGTTTTATTAACGAGTTAACATTTCAAAATGACGTCCGTTATTACGAATACAGGATTGGCATCTAACAAAAATTGACCCGTATTGATAATACGTTCGTACGCTGTGTCGACGAAATGCCAGTTCATTATCATTTTGTATTATTAGTTATAACTCCTTAATAAAACATTTAAGAGCATATGTTCATATAACATATTTTTCTTACTTTTGCGTGTAGAACACACTGGCAAAGTTTGGCCGGAAAAAACTGGGACACCCTGTATATGTAAAAATATTGTATGTAGATATAAAAAAACCACTTCGTTCAAAGCAATAATAAATAAATATACATACAAAAATGTTGCACTTGCTTGAAAGTGGTGATTTCCGACGTAATTTGAAGAAACTTTTCTCATTACGGAAATGTTCTGCGCAGCTTTATCAACGCAGTTATTAACGAAAACCTCGGACCAATCAGAACACAGGACCCGGTAAGCGTGGCGTTGGCATTGGCCGCGCCGGAATCGGTCCTTAGCAGCAGCGGTCTGATTGGTTCGTGTTTCTGATAAATATGGCTCTTTAATAAAACAAACGAAAAAGCTATTTCAAATGACCTCAGAACTCACCTCACTTCGTTCAAGAACGATAGCATTTTTTAAAGGAAACTCACCTAACAGTGTAACCGTTATTATTAAATTGGATATTCAATGGTTACTTTACTATCTGGCTCTGTCTATAACGTCTTGCTTCTCCAGAGAGCACTTCAATTCTTCCCGAATTCACTGTATGCACGAAACGCTAAATTCGTAGATAGTAGATAGTAGAAAGGAAGTATGTATTTAGAAGAAGTAATTGAATTTGAACTGATCGATTTGTGGCGATAGAGTATTTCGTCCGAATATTCTAGTAACTTAAACGAATCGAAAAACTTTTGCTTAAACACTCCACGGACGGCCCGACACACACTTTGCAATTATACTTAGATGTGAACGATGCAACTTCGTGATCTCACGGAAGGCCAAAGTGTGTATACAGGGTCATCCGTTTTTAAACGGACAAACGTAAACCAGCTATAAAGAACCCCAAATAGAACAAGTTTTACCCCTGCCACTTTTTTTGTTTCGGCCTTGATTTCTAGAAAATTGCAAAAAACCATAATTTTTTTAGTTCACATAAACTTGAATATCTCGGGACTCCAGTGATGAATCTTGATGATTTTTCTTTTGTTTGGTTTAAAATAAATAGGGGCATCTTTTTTGTTAACAAAATATTTTTGTATGACCTTCGGATCTTTGTTTTTTTGGCATAGGGCAAAATTGCAATTTTCTAGAAATCAAGGCCGAAACAAAAAAAGTGGCAGGGGTAAAACTTGTTCCATTTGGGGTTCTTTATAGCTGGTTTACGTTTGTCCGTTTAAAAACGGATGACCCTGTATATGTAGTCCGAAATTATTCTCATTACCACAGACCTACGCTGCGCGCGAACCAATTAGGTTGTACTTTTATATTCGAGAGGTGTCGTTACTTGTCACTGTCTCGTCGTGGTGTGATATCTCCCTCTCTTTCTCTCATCTCACTGCGAATGCTTCCGCCCTCTCTCGCGGTCGAGTTTACGTTGATAGGTTACGATTCACAACATGCATGTCTGAATACCTAGTTCGTGCTGCGTGACGTGTGACTTTGCTGGGTGAGTGTTTACAACACGGTTCCGGCCAAGAGTCGAACTGTTTACGTTGAATATTGACGACCGAGGAAAAAGTACGGGCAGTTGACAAACGTACAGCATGCTGTTAGGGACAATCATCGGAAACGGGTAAGTAAAGATTACATATGTATGCAGAAAATGTGAGGGAACCCTTTATTGTCTCGTGCTACGTTTTCGTGTTACGTTTAAATCTTAAGAGAAAGTACTCTCATAATGCTGTTATGTAACAATTATAAGACGTGTATTAAATCCATGCAACATATTGTTTTCAAAACAAAAATTCACGAAGAAAACCTGTCCTTTCGTGACGATAAACAGAGAATTAAATCCTAAAGATCTTTCCATTGTTATTAGGTAATTGAGAATTCAGCAATGAACAAAAATCTGTCATGAAAGAACGAACTGTCTCAATTATTATAAGACGTACATGTATAAATTTTCCCAATGGACTTTATACATATAAGTACAAACAAACCGTCTCGATTATTATAAGACGTATATGTATAAATTGTCCCAATGGACTTTATACATATACATACGTTTTATAATAATTGAGACGGTTTGTTCTTTTATGATAGATTTTTGTTCACTGAAAAATTCTCTATTCATCGACACGAAAGGACAGGTTTCCTTCCTGAATTGTTGTTTTGGAAACAATTTGTTCCATGGATTTGATACACGTCTTATAATTGTTACACAACAGTGTTATGGGAATAACAAGTAAATTGGAAAAATTGTCTGAGAATCGAGTTCGAAAGAAGTTTCATTATTACCAGGAGAATGTACGAGGAAGATGGGCAACTCGATGATAATAAAAATCACAGCTCGAGGATTTCCGGTGGCTGACGTGGCCCTCGGGTCTCGCGATCGTTCGTCGCAATTTTTCTATTCAAAGAAAAGTGCGGGCTCATTGTTTTGCAAAGATATTACCCTCGCCGAATCATAGGCAGGATGCTTCGAAACAAGTAAAAAGCCCTGCGCCGCGTGGTGCGTTATTGCTGTAATCCTCTTTCTTTTTGCGCGAAACACATGTACACGCATAGACCATCGACCATGAATTTCAAGCTCGAGAACGTCCGCAGCTGTTCCGCGCTTTTTACCGCTGAACAATGCGCACAATTCCGCTCTCTTCTGTAATTCCGCTTCTTCTTCTGCCAGAGAGACACGTCCTTCCTGTCCTCGCAAATTACACACTAACGAATAACTTCATTTATATTCGTATACGCGATTCATTGTGGCCGGGTACACTCCGACGCAAAAACCGGACGTACGTCACGAATCCTGACGCGTATCCTTGATATCTGGGAGATTCTGCACAATTTCTTAAATTAAGGTGGCACAAGAAGATCGATCGGTCATGTCATTTGCGATATAAAAATTAATTAGTGTACTCCTTGTCTTTTCAACAGAATTGGAAATTTCAAGGTCAACTCGAAGTTGGCAGATCGATGACTTCAACTTTTATCTGGTTTCATCATCATATAATTACTGATTTTCAACAGAATCGCCAACATCCATCGGAAATAACAATTTTCTTAAATGATCCACAGGTATGTACATAAGTACTTGAGACTATTTTCATTAGCTTTGATGATCTGGATTTTATTAACAGATTCGAAATCGAGAAATGATGACACAAACCGCATAGGAGCTTGATTGTAAAATAGTTGATAAAATATATAAAATTATAATAATAAATATACACATATACAATACATAATAATATAAAAAATATATATATTATTTATATATACATAATAATATTATATCAATATTGAAGACAAAAATTCATAAGTAGATAGCGAATCTTTATGCATTTATAGCTTCTAAAAATTTTCGGAAAAAGCTAGAAAATAAAATTATGCAAACTTTAGTACGATTTTTAGTTATTTCGGATCTACAATGAACTACTACCACTGAAAATAAGATTCTATATGATTCGACTTTCTTAAAATTTGTCTACAAACATTGAAAATTGCATAAACATCCGCAGTCTATTCGTAAGTATAACTATCTTTTCAGAAGGAAAATTTTGCAAGATTTACTAGTAATTTTTTATTTCTAGTTCCGGGATCGAGTTGACTCTTCGTGTATTACAATCAGAGATCGTTGTCTTATTGCAAGCGCAATTTTTTTCATTCAGAAAATTACATTTCTTTCTAACAATGTTTATTTGCAGACACAGTGAAAAACTAATTTGGCGTGTAACTAGACGTGGATAATGTTAAAAAAATTCCGGAGAGCAAGCAGAGAAGTTCAATATGTGTGGTACGTGTATCCTTTTGCGTGGAAGTGTACGTAGTACGAGTCTAATGGCAATAAATGCAGCTATGTTAAAACATCCTCCTGACGCGCTCGCGGAAAAAAAGCAACTCGATCTGGTCGGTCCTCTTTGAAAAAAATAACGAACCGACGACGCACACGCATACATACAATTCTTATTCTCTTCGTCGTTGTTCCGTACAATTTCATTTAATTCTGCCTCATGTAAATAGCGGGCACGCGGCTAATTTTTCCCGAGGATCGTGCGCGGCAAATTTCTTTTGTGAGAGGGCATTGTTTATTCGTTAACTGGTTTGACAAACCCGGAGAAACGGACCGGGACGACATTTACAAACATGATGCAGAGGACAGAGGGAAATCTGCTCGAGATTTGCTAATAGCTTTCGCATTCTTGTTACACTGCAGATTTTATCCATTTAACTTCTGATTATTAAAAACGACTAAAATACCATCCTGGTCTAATTTTGTCGTATAAATTGTACTTAGCCTTGTTCTTTACAAAGCAAACCCTATTTTCATGCATTCTTTTATCTTTTCTCAAAATGGCAATGTTGAATAAGAATTGTTTGCATCGTCGTGGACTGTTTAGAACAGTTCAAAACGCAGTTAGAATTTGTTTTTTACAAAAGGATTCCTACTGTGATGCGTTTGTACGCCCGTTTGTTTTAACTCAAGGCTTCAAAATTGAGTAAGAATTTTTGAGACTGTTCAGAAATCTTCAGAACACGGTTAGAATTAGAAATTTGGTCATACAAATTTCTCATGTTTTTTTCTTTGTAAAATAATTTTTATTTATGTTTATTTCCGAATTTACCGCAAATTATGCTCGCATAATAATTTATTTAGCTTACTGTGAGATTGGTCACGAAGTTGACGAGCCACTCAACTGCCACGACTGCACAATTCATCGTCAGGAACTGCGGAAGTGTGTTTGACAGCAACGAAAGAGCAATTAAATTTATTTTGCTTTTATTCGTAAATAAATCCATTTTAACTTCACAAAGCGTGGGTGTGCAGCCTCGAAACAATAACAACAACAACAACGTAGTGCCTACTTGTTGCCCATTACGTCAAAACCAACACAAATTAACCACAATAACCGAGGCAATTATTTCACCTCATAATAAATACAATGCTGCTAGAATTTTATTTAGTTAGCTGATTTATTTCTCAGCGATCTATTTTCTGACGTAATATTTCATTTATTTATTCATTCGTGAATGCAGAATATTGTAAGTATTTACAAAGGAAAAATAAAGTAGTGCTGGAAATTATTTATGTAAAATCGTTATTAAATTCTCCGGGTGACGAAGCAATAAATATTCGGCGCTAGAAAAATAGTGAAAAAAAGTGAAAAAAAGTGTTCATCGACACGCACCTGCTGCGCAGTCCAATTTTCGCATGCTTCACGGTTCCACGCTTTCTAGCTCGGAACAGCACGAAGTCGAAAATTCATAAAGTTTTATTTCTCTCACTGATAAATAATATCTCCGCCAATAGTCCGAAAATTCTGCAAATAATTCCATCGGCTCTATCAAAACGACATTTTTTAATTTAATTATTCGTGGCTGCTACAGAATTTTTATCAAGACAGTAGTATTTTTGGTTTTTAATTTCAAACTATTTTATAAATTCTAGAAATATTTTCAATTCTGAGAGAAAAATTATTTGGAAATAGAAATAGTTTCGATTATAAAATAGAAATGTTTCCATTTCTAAAATAAGAATGCTTTTAATAGTAACATGACAAGCATTTTAAAATATAAATATTTAGAAATTTAAAATAGAAACAATTCAAAATAGAACTTTAAAATAGGAACGTATTAAATTTTTTAATATTTAGAGCTTTACTACAGTTTCAATCCTGGACTAAAAATATTTTTAAAATAGAAATATTTGAGGCTTTAAAGAAAAGAATACCTCCAATTCTAAAATGTTTAGAACCTTGAAATAGGACTATTTTAAATTTAGAAACAAAAGATTTAAAACAGAAATATTTAGAGGTTCGAAATATTTTTTTAATTTTGCAACGGACATTTCCTTTAATTTTTGATTATTGTATTACGGAAGTTTATGTGTTTATACTGATTGTTAGAGGCGTTATAGCGTCTCGGGGGTCGTATCTCGAGGCAAAGATCTCTTTTCCCTGATTTCTGTTTCATTCCAGACGGCATGAGTTATGACCGATAATTATTTGAAGGCTCAGAACAAAGAAGGGTTGTGCCAGCGACGGGATTAGAAGGGGGAAGCATGTAAGCCGCGTAAATGATAACGGCGAACACTGTGCGCGGCAGACGATAAGACTTAATTGCCCTGTCGTTGTCTTTCTCTTTATCCGAGTTTCTCGTTCCGAGGCGCATCCGGATTTTCGAATTGATCCGATTTTCCTGACGCTCCAACCCTTGCACCTCTTTCCGACATAATATTTTTAAATAAATCCTTCGTTCTTCAGCTTTGTATTTAACTTCTTCTTCCCCCGGGTATTCTACCATTTGTATTTATTTAAAAATGAATGGTCTCTGTTCACATCTGTTCGATCTTACTTCGACAAAATGTAGTATTAAAGTATAGATATCGACACGGAATTTTGTTCATAAAATGCGGGAGCTTTACATCTAATGCAAGATCAATTTTTTAATAAAAAAATGCATTATTGTGACTGTTAACATTTTTAAAGTATGTCTGGTACGAAGTGAGTTACGTCATTTTCGTGAACTTTTTTAACGTAGAAAGAGTACAGATATCACCATGCAATTTTCTTCATGAGACTCGTCAATTCTGCAGCTAAGAAATAATTTGATTAAATAAAAAATTAAAAAATTCACCAACAAAGGTGGAGAGTTTCTCGTTATTGTATATGTATATCAGTTTCATAGCATTTCCGAGTATCTGGTATCACGTTTTCTGCTGATTATTCGCGAATATGTCGGCAACGCAGTCACTTACTTGCGTATTCCAATTAAATTGAATCGCGAGACGCGCGTCAAATGCCTGAGCCACTTTAAAATGGCCGACGGCGTTTCGGAGCCCCCCTCCCCCTCCCCCTCCGGCCCTCTCCAGCCTCCACTTTATTCTATTTTCCACTACGAAATGTCTCTTTGTACAGTCTCCTCGCAGCAATTTAAAATTAATTACAAAAGTCGTGAAGATTCGAGCACGGTCTTCGTAGCTTCTTCTTTTCTCACGCTAGATTTATTCCCATTTTTAATTATGCCTTACAGTGGAGCCTTCATTGTGCGAACTAGTATTCAGACCGTTTCATTATCCGAACTGGCTGCATTGAAAATGATTTCCTGCGTTCAAATATTATCTAATTTTATATTTTACCATTTCAATCTTTCTCCACAAAATAATTTTTCGTATGTTTTCTGCATTCAAATATTATTTATTTTCTTTCTTTTTAAATTATATTGCTCTTCTTGTCAAATTATTTTTAATATAGTATCTTCTGCCTTCAAATATTACTTATTTCCTTTTTCTGAATTTTATTATTGTTCTTTTAAATAATTTATAATTTAATTTTATAATTATTTACGTGGCTAAACAATATATTGTACGGTATTTACTACTTTATAAAATAGTTCTCTCAATGTTGAATCTAGCAACCAAGTGATTAAATGTATCAACAACAGTTTTTGGAAATGCTTTCGAAATATTTATTTTTAAGAAACGAACTTCGGGCGACTTCGTCCAAAGAATACATACTCGAATAAAAAGTTTTGTATTCAAATTCATAGATCTGGGCATAACCGAAGCACTTTTTCTGCGGTGAGCCATCGGAAGAGTCTCTGGACAGCGATTTCGACTTCAGATTCGAGAAGTTCATTGCATAACTTTGTTCCACTGCCTGACCGATTCCAGATTCCAAAACGATGTTCGCTGCATCCGTGACCCTCATTTAAATGCCGAGCAAAGGAGGACTCTCTCAGATAACTCAAATTCAAACAAGATAACTCGATGAAACTTACGAAATTCCGTAGACATGCTGGAGGCAATATAATTTGTTTTTTATGGGAGCTTCATCCTTTTAAAGCACGACTTCAGACGTCGACGCAACTACCCTTAACTTTAGAGGTGCTTCTCTTGGTGACTACTCGAGATATTCGAGTGAACTAAAATGCATTTAGTAGTTACACTTCAGGTCTGCGTCGAGAATTTTTTCAGAAGTTTGAGTTTGTTATCGAGGCCAGACAAAATTATTTTTTAGAAGGATCTACTCGAGTTCAATAGGTTTTAAGATATTTGAATGAACCAAAACGCATTTAATAGATGTTAATGGGCTATACAATTTTTACTGCTTTATAAATTTTAGTTCGCTCATTAAGCTCTGAAAAAAATTATTCACCAGTGATTTCCATTAACTTTACAATTATTTTGATTGATAAACAGTCAAGATATTTCAATGAGTTAAACAGCATAAAATAGTTATATATTAGTTTAATTTTATGTATTTTTTTCAAAATCGTAGATCACTCCTTAAGGACAGAAAAGAATGATCGAAGTTCGTAAAATCCCAAGCAGATTTCTGAGAGAGAAACTGTTGCATTTATCATCGATTGTGGGCTGATTGGACACGTTCTAACTCTCTCAGCAGGTGCTTGGGTGGTTTCTAAGGTCCTAGACGGTTGTCTTGATTAGCTTGCATAGTCTTGACAGCGGCAATGAACTCGTCGTCATTGCACGCTCGACTTCCCTACTTTGTTTGCTCGGTAATGTGCATTAGTGAGCCAACGATCCGGACGTACGTGATAATTAGCATAGGGGATGGCGCTGTATCCTTGCGGGATGATGAAGCGTGACCAGAGACATGCGTTAACAAGCCCTGCTATGCAAACACTATTAAGAATTATGGGATCATTTCGAGCAGGCTAACTTTGTCCTTCGGAGTATTCCTCTTACTAGAGACAACTTATTACTTATTTAGTCAGGGAGTTAACAAATTTAAATGTCTCATTTGACAATTAAGGTCACGCTGATTAATTTATTTTTTAAGCCCACCCAATCTGTTACAAAAAATTAATATCAGGAATTGTAAGGCCGATTTACACGGAAGGATGTCGACTCGTTCGCGATCGTACGACAACTGACCAAGTTTGGTCATCGAGACCCGCTTTTATAGGCAGAAGTATCCAAAAAGATGCCGCTCATCGCCATGACGCCACTTTGTGGTATCACGCCGCAAGGAACGCAGCGGCATCGGTACCGCGCCGAAAAGAGCGCAGCGGCATCGGTACCACGCCGAAAAGAGCGGCAAACCCTTACAGAATCATGACAAAAATTAATAACTGCAGTGTGTAGAGTATAGAAAATTAGGAAAGCCTTAATTCATCAGTTTGCTGAATTTAAATTTGTTCCTCATTATCTTTTGTGTAACATATAAAACTTTTGTTGTGGGAATTCGTTTTTTTGTTAATTGTATTGTTATAGCTTATTCTGATCGACGTAAATGAGATATTATATAATGATGTATATAAAATATAAACCATCGAAGTTGTTAATTTTCGGCCAATTTAATGGGAAGAAGTTATTATAGCCTTTCTCCTTCTGCAACGCTATTCCCGATGATTATTTTTTTATTCGAATCTATTCATTGCGAGAGATATTTCTTTCTCTTGAAAATAATGTAAGTTTGATCAATCATTTTGAATAAAACTTTTTGAAGCGGAGGTTTCTCGAATAACAACTTACAGCACAAGAAATGCAACTTGAACGAACTGAAAGGTTAAAAACAATGAAACAACGTGTTTACATCGTTGAAGTCATTTCGAAGAAGCAAGCTACAAGTCGGGGACAAAGTCTCCGCAGTAATTTTCTATAGCATAATCCGTTTCTTCTACAAAACGTCCACCCATTCACGAATAAGTTTCACCGTCGCACGAAAACTTCCCTCGCTGATTCCTCTGTTTTTTCCCGGCGTTTTCTGTTATCCAATTCGTCTGCTATCGTATTTTTCCTCGGCTTCTCTCTCGCGGAAGTCTTTCCCGACCAGGACGTCTTCTTGCCAAGTAGTTTATTCGTTTTTTATTCGTTAGAAACGGAAACGGTAAATGGACCGTGTTCGGAAACACGAGGCGAAATCAAGATACTAGAACCAACCGTCTACTCTGGCAACTTTTTACTATACAATATGTACATATATTCCACACATTCGCTTCAGAACCCTTCACTTCCCACCCTATTACCATGCACACAATTATTATAAATCAACAATTACCGCGAACATTAATTTCGAGCAAGAATGTCATTAATGACACCCTGTATTAAGTGGAAAACTAGAAGATTATTTTTCAAATCGATTGCTTTTTTAATGATAAACAAATTCAAATTTACTTTATTATGCAATTGTTGATTTTAAACTTAAATTTTTTTAAACTTAGATTTTAAATTGACAGGTGAACACAATTTTATGTAGAATAACTCAATGGTCAAAAATATAAAACATTTGTATTGTATAAGCAAATTCGAAATCAGCGAAGTGATGACTTAAACTACCCAAAATTGTATGTGCACTTCATTATGCAATTGTTCATATTTAACAAAATCGTGCTTATTGACAGGAAAACACAATTTTATTAACAATTCAATAGTCAAAAATATAGAACATTTTCCAGCAACTTCAAAGGTCTGTATTTGATAAACAAATTCGAAATCAGCGAAATGATGACTTAAACTATCCCAAATTGTACGTGCACTTCATTATGCAATTATTGATGTTATGTTACATCATTTAATGGTTAGAATAATTCATCAATAATAGATTTCAAACAAGAACGTCACTCATGAAACTCAAAATTTAATGGAAAATTGTTTTGCATGTTATTTCACATAGATTGTCAATGTCAACAATTTAATGAAAATTAACTGTTGGAAGTGGTTTCCAAAGTTCTTTGGAAGTTTCAATATTTTCCAATTTAACAACTAAATATACAAGTACTTATCTATTTCTATCTTGAAAACTATTTCTTGGCTCGAGTTGATTATTTCAATTCAGAAGTGTAATTGGATAATTTATATTTGTTGATAACATTAATTTTACATTGGAGAATAGTTAATTACGGTAACCTAAACGTTCTTGATTAAGATGCTTACTGAAAATAGTCTGTATTAACAAATTTTCATCTCGAGGCCTATTTTTTCAATTACATCTTTCTTTATTTCAAGCTATTTGGTCCATCGCAAAACATTTTTGACCGGAGACCGAACTTTACAAAATATTCGAAGTGAACAAGATTGCTTCAGATTGCAATTAGAGTGTAGTTAAATTTCTGTATTTCCTGGTTCCAGGTCAAAAGTCTGCAGTGTTTGCTCGGAGTAACAGTTAACTCTGATCGGTTAGAATATTCGTCCCCGTTTCCATTTCCCTTTCTCTCTCTCTTCGCTCACCTCCATTCACATTATCGCTGCTTCAACAATTCTATTTCGTGCAGCACTCGTGACAGGAATTCGCTTTGAAAAGCAAAGGAGACACGGAGGGAAATGAGAGCGGGACAGAAAAAAGAGGAAGGAAAGATCGTTACGAATTTCAACGATTCAGTGATCGCAGCGATTTATATGCATGTAGCACGCCAGTAACTTCTACTCTCTGGTGCAGCTTGTGTCTGCACCGGGATACTGGTGTTCGTGAGGCTCGATCGGCGACTTCGATTGATATGTGCGGGGCTTGCCAACAATATTCTAACACCAATTTCGAATTTTCGATATAGCTTTTCGTTTTTGACTGGAGATCAAACGTAGTAGAACATCGTTTATTGCTATTTGTTGAATATCGGCCTCCTTTTTCAAGTTGGACGAATGCAACAAATTTGAAAACTCTCCGACACGTTCACTCTAGTATAGTATCTAGCTCGAACAATTTTTTCCAATTTTGTAAATTGGAAAATTAATTGAAAAATGAATACAAATGCACCTCAAGGTGAAATCTTTATTATTGGAATTAGTTCGCGATTTTCTATGATATAAAATTCATTTGGCAATGTAAGAAATGGCGTGCAATAAGTCAAATATTACTGATTTAAACAAACAAAGAATTAGTGCGATCGAATCAATAGTTTTCGATATAAAAATTCGTAAGTACACCCTCGTTAAATATTGTACAGCGAAGTGATGACATAAACCCCTGTTAGTTATACCTATACTTCATTATGTAATTGTTGATTTTAGACAAACTCCGCTACATCGCATCGACCTAAAACAATGTCCACCTGCAATTTCATCGAACAAACTGTACTTGAAAAATTCCAAAAAAAATCTGAGACTTCTCGGATCGACTTTTGACACTAGGTACACATTGCTAAGACAATTGACAAGGTCCACAAGGTAGTCGATCCCGGCGACTCATCCGTGTTTACGGTCGGGGTGCTCGGAAACGTGGGAAAAGCGATGTCAAAGAAGAAGCGAGACTGCAATCGAGAGTAAACATCGGGGAACGGGGGAAGGTGAATGAAAGTCAGCTGGAAAAAGTTCGAAGGAGAGAGGGAAGCACGAAGAGAAAAAAAAGTAATTAATTTTGTGACGCCAATTCTATTTGCTTGACGTCAGTTCCAAGCCCGCACATTCGTCATCGTGCGTCCACAAAATTATTCGAATGGCAGAGGTGAAAGAATCCGCTGCTGCATACCGTATGCGGAATCCGCTCGCGGGCAAATTGAAGGTAGACGGGTTTAATGGCGGACAGATTGTCCAGCCTGCGAGTTCCAGTTACCTATAACTCGCTGATGCGATATTTCGCCCGGAAACGGAAAGAAAGAGAGCGAGAGGGAGAGAGAGCTCGGGGCAGTTTTTATCGGTTGGGATGCCCACACAGCCAAGAAAATTTACACTGTGCTTCAGAAAATTGTAAACGCTTTGATTTTACATGAAATGTGTTGTTCCGGAAGTTCGGATCAGAATTGGGAGATGTCAGAACCGTGGTTTGTTTAAACAATGCACCGGACAGCACTTCATTCACGCAGTAATGAAATAATTACATAATACAGGGAACCCCTTTTAACATTACTTGTAATGCAAATCTAACAATTTATCAATATTGATGACTGACCATCAAACCACGTCTCGACATGAATACATCGTCGAAGGTTATAATTTTTTACTTAAACTATTTTTCAACAAAAAAATCTGAAAAAATTCGTACAGTGGTGTTACATGGAAATTTCATTTTCTTCAGACTCCGTCTTTGTAATACAGAAACTTTTTTAATTGTTGCAGTAATCCCTTAAAAACTACGATCAAGAATATTATGAATTTTTATCTTAGAAACTATTTACACGGTTCTGTTGAATCTTTTTCATACTGATCTAGAAGCTCTATACATTTTTTTTTAAACAAGAAACGACATGAAAACTATTGCTATACAGGGCGACCCAAAAATGTTGACCTTTCTTGAAAGAAGAGGTTCCTGGGGTCATTTGAAGTAACGTCGAATAACTTCAGGGACCATGTCTTTCGAGGAAGGACAATATTTTTGGGACACCCTGTTTGGGACACTCTTTAAAGCTTTTGCAAGCAATGTATCTACGAATTTCGATCTGGATTGAAACGAGATTTCCGGCAAAGTAATTCCGACGCCGGGCTATAATTTCGTACGTGTAGTATAAATGTCGGGGCTGGAGGAGGTGTAGGGACACGCACTACGTCCTCTAGAGTCACTATAGCCAGTCACTGCATCGATAAAAGTATCCTCGGATCGGCGAAGTTGCTTTTATTGCGGCGACGTTATTTTTCTATTGCTATTGAAATAGGTACTCAACGAAAGATGCTGATGCCGCTGCAATGCGGCAGAGAACGATAAAAATCTCTGAAGTTGCTTTTACCGGCATAATGGCGGACCTACGGTTTTTACGCGATACCAGGGAAACGGACGATTATGTAAGGCAGTTCGTTCGGGGAAACTTTTTCGTTATGTTCCCGATACCTGCTATTAACACTAGACATGTTACAGCTGTTCCGTGAAATTGTTGCAGCAATGCTGCAGCCTGCTACAAACATAATCAGATTCTGGACAATAGGATCGCTGCGATTTCGCGACCTCATTCGACGCGCGATGTACCTCCAAATATATTCGGTCGATCGTTGCGCCATTGCATTCGACAGGAAAATAAGAACGTTCGAGGAAGTAGGACAATTTTGTTGAAAATTAACTATGATGTAAGCTACAAACAATATTGTGCAAACAATGTTGTTTAAGTCATCACTTCGCTGATTTCGAATTTGTTTAAAAAATACAGTGGTTTAGAGATAGAATAAAATTGTAACATTTTTGGCTATTCAATTGTTCCAAATATTATTATATATATTTTCCTGTCAATAAGCAGGATTTTATTTAGAAAGTACAATTGCATAATGAAGTACACGTACAATTAGGGAGAGTTTAAGTCATCACTTCGTTGATTTCGAATTTGTTTATAAAATACAGACCTTTAAAGATACCAAAAAATTGTAAGCATATATTTTTGATTAATAAGTCCGAATAAATCATTTTTCCTGCAGACGTCAAGGATTTTGTTTAAAAGCAACAATTGCATAATGAAGTGCACGTATAATTAGGGGGAGTTTAAGTCATCACTTCGCTGATTTCGAATTTGTTTATAAAATACAGTGGTTTAGAGATAGAATAAAATTGTAATATTTTTGGTTATTCAATTGTTCTAAATATTATTATATATATTTTCCTGTCAATAAGCAGGATTTTATTTAGAAAGTACAATTGCATAATGAAGCGCACGTACAATTAGGAGGAGTTTAAGTCAACACTTCGCTGATTTCGAATTTGTGTATAAAAGACGGACCTTTAAAGATAGCAAGAAATTATAAGCATATATTTTTGACTAATAAGTCCGAATAAATCATTTTTCCCAGTAGACGTCAAGGATTTTGTTTAAAAGCAACAGTTGCATAATGAAGTGCAAGCATAACTAGGTGGAGTTTATGTCATAATTTTATGCACTTGAAATTTGTTTACAAAATATAGAGGTTCAAAGTTTGGCATTTTTATCTAACTTTATACAGAGGACACGTTGCGTTCATGAACTTTTATCTGGAAAACTAGTTGTCAGATCTTATTGATCCTGTTTTGATTTCAATCTGCAAGGCTTCCTTTGCGATAAACAATTTTTCTCAATTGGAAAATTAACTTCGTGTGACACAGAATTAAAAACAAGTTCTATCAGAAATCCAAGAGTTAATAAGTTCACTTTTGAACAATCCTTATACATTTTTTTTCAAAAAGTTTAGGTGTGATTAAGCTAGTTCCTTTTCTGTTCCAATCTAGAATGTTTAAATTTTGTTATGGTTAAAATTTTGGCAGAATTTCAAACTGCAAATTTTTGTAAAGTTTGTTTGTCATAGGAAATATACCTTCATTTTAGGGATTGAATGGGTGTGGATTTCTCCGAGATATTTCTGGGATCTTAACGGAGAGATATGATTCTCTGCTGCTTTAATGTTTCACGGGACTATAGATTGAGTTTGTTTGTAGTCTTCGGACTCATTGCAGCGGCTAATATCGCAGAAAACTCAGAAGAAAGGGGATACGGAATGAAATCTATTTCGAATGATAAAAAGAGAGACTTGTTCCAGAATTGAACCCATTGTCGAAGCATTACACGCACCGCAATGAAAGGAAACGCGGAGGGCGATCAAATGGATGAACTAAAAGATTCCAGTCGTTCGCAATGAAAGCAGCGCGGCGAACAGTCATTTATACTATTGAATCGCGTGCCGCATTGTTTGGTTTATCAATGCGATCTGGTAATGAATAAACGCATCGCATTGGTTACTCTTATCAAAATACCCGATTTTTCAAATACTGTTACTACAATGACCAATCGCTTCTCAACATTTAATACTTTAAGCACCAATTAAATATTCAGATTCGATCACATTAGGATTAAATCAAAATCTAATGAAAATTAAACTGGATTAAAATTTCTGGTTGTGTATATTTATGTTTTACACTATTATCTCTACAAATTAATATGCTTTTACAGGATGTATTTTTGTAAATTCGAAATTAGAGATTTTTTAAAATATTAATGAAATAATAAATGAATTAATTTAGGAGTAACTGAAAGTAATTTAAAGATATTTTAGAAATAATTGATGAAGTGGCAAATAAATTAGGTTAGGATCAATTCAAAATAATGTTGAAATGCTCCTATAAGATTCGATTACAAAACCTTCAAATCGGGAAAAAATTGATGACACGACAAGGGAATTAATTTAAGAGCAATTGGTGAAACAATGGGGAAGATAAATGGAGTAATGAAGGAGATTAAAAACCGGAATTACGGTTTCGATTATTTCAAATATTGGCTGGCCATTGGTGGGCTTTAGACAGGGCAATTAGCGCAATTCGTTTTCAATGTATCAAGGGCGTCACGAGTTTTACGAAATAATCAGGAAAATCTGAAATACGTACGGCGATAATTAACTGGAAGTCTGTCCAATCCGAGTCGCTCTAATTCCCCTAACGATTCTTCCCGATTATTATAAATCCGTTGAGACACGCGTCAGAGATCACACTTTCTATTGATAAAAGTTTCAAAAGAATGATACAGCGAGTATAATTATTTTATGTATCTCTTCATAGTTTTTGATATTGTATTAATTTTTAAAAGGCGAATAAGTAAATATAGGTCAAACTTTCTAGATTAATATAGAAAAAATACCCAACTTGATGAAAGAAGTAATTTTTTAAATAAAAATTCGCTAGTAGCCTTGTTCCTTCGTGCAAGTGGGCGAATATTGCAAAATTCAGAGAACTGTACCTGCAAATTTTCATCTCAGGAACTATTTAAGATTAAGATTAAAACCACAAAAATTGTTCTTTTTTAATTGAAAATTTACGAAGAATTACATCAGGACGAAATTTAGAAAATAAGGATCTACTAGATATTAATAACTTATTGCCACACACACACAATATATTACAAAATTGTTTTTTTAATGAAGAAAAAAACTGTATATAGTTCGCAACATAGAAATTTAGAAATGCAATTGTTCGTGAAAATGTGGGTAAAAGTGGAATCTTCAAATTCTTATATTGGTAATATAAGATTGATGGCATATTTAGCCATATTATTACATTATAAACCCCCCTACTTTACCCCATACTTCATTGCAGAATACAGTCCTCGACAAAATAATAAGACAGCTAGCATATTTTTAAATTTCTTATATTTAAAGGTAGAATATGTACACTCCGTTGAATCCTGTATATTACATACTATGTTCAAAGTAAACATGTAAAATCTTAGGATTGTATCGCCGTACCATAGCAAAATTAGAGAAAGATATGTAAACACGGTCTGACATTAATTCGACAAAAGTATACGACACTAACAGAAAAATGTTTGATTAAGCAAATAAAAATACAAAATTAATACTTTGTGATACCTCCTTTGAATTGAATTACGTCTAGTAATCGCTTTCGGATAGTTTTATATAACTTTTCGATTCGTTTTTATTCTAAATGTGTCCAATTGTGATTTATACTTTCTTTTAATTCATTCACGTTATTATATTGTCTCCCATTCGCATAGAATCGTCTTGACAAATCTCCCCACACATTTTCTATAAAATTTAAATCGGGAGAACGAGCGGGCCATTCCAAAATATTAATATTTTTTGAAGAAAAGAATTGTTTCACAGATTTTGCAGTATGGATTGCTGCATTATACTGTTGAAAAATATAGTCACAGCGCGTGATACGAGCTTGCAGGTTTGTTTAACTGATCTGCTATTAGTTCAATATATTTATTAGTATTCATCCAACCTGATAAAAAGTTTACTTCTGTTTTTCCATAGTAACTTCCTTGTAAAATGCGATGTACATTTCTTAAATTTGTTTTCACACCTGCTTCTTCGGCTATTTGTCTTGTTGTATCCTTAAAATTCGACGCAACACGCAAAATTGCACATTTATCACGTTCGGAGGTAATGCTAGGTCTTCCACTTCCTCTCGTTAACACATTATATATCGCGCACCTACTTCTGTTTAATGATTTTGCAATTTTATTAATGCCGTACTTTTTCGAGCACAACAGAATGATTCGATCGACCTCACTTTTATCTAACTGCTTTCCACGACCCATTTATTTATTTTTCATTGTAATAAACGTACTTATAATGTAAGAAAATGACAAAATTCAACGTCCGAATACGTTCGCTGTAGGACACTTAATGGCAGAAGTCACATGATTGGAAAATAAGCCAAATATCTTATACTTTTGTCTTATCTTTCTCTAATTTTGCTATGGTATGCGATACAATCCTAAGATTTTGCGTGTTTACTTTGGAGATAGTATGTAGCATTCAGGATATAACGGATGGACACTTCCCATCTTCAAATATAAGAAATTTAAAAATATGATAGGTGTCTTATTATTTTGTCGAGGACTGTACGTAATTTGGATCAAAAAGGTCTTCGGCTAGAAGAACCAACCGATTTGTCTCAAGTTCATTATCGCCGTTCTCACAGATGAAGCAATTGTTCCGCCGATAATTTCGCAATTAGCAGTATCCGGGAGCACCGAGCACAACAAGCACTTGTTTAGGCCTTGGAGAGGGTACGAGAGAGAGAAAGAGAGAGAGAGGTTGTTTCTGTGTGTTCGATTCAATTCCGTGGACTCCATACGACCGTTTCGAAAATCGTCGTTAAGTCGTTTAAAGGCAGCGCGGGATGTAACCGAGGCAGGGCACGCCTGGATAAACCGTCATTGCCACTAGACCGGAACGAGCGTTCATTTAGATTAGGAATCTTAATACAGCAGTTATCTCCCGGCCTCCTTGTCCCCTTTCTTTTTCCCGTTCTTCGGCTCATCTTCGTTCTCGGGCTGTCGTGCCCGGTGAGTTTTTGTCGCTGGCGTTTCTCCGTTCCTTACTTCAAGACGGAATGGCGGCCTATCTAGATAAGGAGCCAAGACGCTCTTATTTTTCGTCTTAAAAGAGTTCGCTCGCGTTACTTCCTCTCTCCACCGTCACTTCCTCTTTTCTCTCTCTCTCTCTTTCTCTCTTCCCACTCCTCTCCGTAAACTTCTTCCCTTCGCAATCCTGCGAAGAAAAATTGTGAAAAGCCAGGGAAAAAGCGTGGCAGCCGGTGACACCGGTGAAATCCTTGCTAGGCGTGGCTTTAAAAGCCTTCGTCCTACCACGGTTTTTACCCGCGGTGTGTTTTTTCCAGGCGTCACGCACGTTTTTGTTACGCACCGCGCGCTTTCCTTCACTATTTTAACACCCGCAAACTCAAATACGATTTTCTATGTTACAGGATCGATTTTTCGACGAAACGAAGTTCGATAGAGCGAACCTTCCGGCTCAAAATGAAAAAAGATTCCAGTCGATACGATCGGTAGTTGTCGAGATAAAAATTCACGAGTGCAGCCTGAAGGTAATTTTCGTTGAAAAATCGGAATATTTAGCGATTTACATTTTGTAAACAAATAGAAAGGCTGCAAAGTGATGACTAGAGAACGCATCTTTATGCAAAATAAAAATGTTGTATCTGATTTGCAACAAACTGGAGCGAAAGAGGAGTTCATTTTCTTACTTAATATGTTTAACCCTATGCACTCGAAACAATTTGAATTCCAAAATCAAGATATTTGTTTCAACCCAGATCATTTTTGTTTTATGTAATCTTTTTTACATTGTGCACATCAAATTGAACCTGTTTTTTTATATAACAGTTGAGCTTTTTACAATTTATAGAATACAGACAAATTTAATAATGTTAAAAATGTTTTGAATAATGGTATAGCAATTTTTATAGCAAAGGGTTAATAGGTTGAGAAGAATATAATAGTATTTTAAAATTCTTGTGATGTTTTTCTATTCTAAATTACACCTACTCATTTTTGTCATAAATGCATAAAATCTGCTGTCTAGTGATGACTTAAAGCCTCACTAATTTTCCCTACATTACATCGTATAATAATTAACTTTTGGCGAAATTTTATAGATTGACTGGCGCAAGCAATTTGCGAGATAACTAGCATGGATATATGCTAAGAAACTTTTACGACAACTTCGAAGTCCTGTATTTTATAAACAAACTTGAAACCAGCAAGGTGATAACGTAAACCCTCACTAATTTTCTCTGTACTACGTCATACAATAATTAACTTTCAATAATCGATCGCCGGAATAAACAGTTAATTAGCATAGTGACCTATTGCCAAGATTCAGAGTTGTGCAGAATTACAATTGAATTACTCCAGGAATTATAATTACAATGTAATTGAATTACTCCAGGAATTATAAGTATGTACAATGTAATCGAATTACATTGTAATTAAGTCATATTGTAATTTATAATTCAGATCTACATTCAATTAAATTGTAATGTAATTCGTAATTGCAATTGGAGTACAATTATAAAATACTTTGTAATTAAATTACAATGTCATTCGTAATTGCAATTGAAGTACAATTATAAAATAGCGTTACATATTATGAATGAGGACGAGGAACAGAAACTACGCCGCATAGACAGCAAACAAGTACAGTCAGTCCAATAAGTATTCGTACATCCTTTAAAACAGAATAACTTTTTTATAATTGTACCAAACGATCTGATTTTCTTATAATCAATTATGTAGAAGCATTGGTTTAGGAAATGATATGCAAAAAAGATTTTCCAGAAATTATAATTTACGAGGTTACATGCAAAAATAAAAAAGGCATATTTTTAAGCAGAACTTGATCAAAAGTCGTGTGAAACTACGATTTTTACCATTTTTAACCGCTTGTAGCTCGTGTGTATGTTAATCGATTTCGATGAAACTTTTAGCATGTGTATAATTAACATAGATCAACAAAACATATATTTTAAATTTTCATTGAGGGCCCAAACAATAGTTTAGAAAATGCCTTTTTTATTTTTGCATGTAACCTTGTAAATTATAATTTTTGGAAAATCTTTTTTGTATATCATTTCGTAAACCAATGTTTCCACCTAATTGGTTATAAAAAATCAGGTCATTTGGTACAATTATAAAAAAGATATTCTGTTTTAAAAGGTGTACGAATACTTATTGGACTGACTGTATATGAAAGAAAAACAAAAATATGTCGCACTTCTTCAAAGTTCTGGGCTATAATTTGGACAGCTGTATTTTAAGTATATTGTGTTTCAATTACACATCTGATTAAAATCTGATTAGTAATTGAATTAATTGAAAGGTTTGAAGTATGTAATTTAGTTACAACGTAGTTGAATTACTATATGTATAATTGAAATACAATGTAATTCAATTGTGTAATTGAATTACAATGTAATTGAATTTAGCACAACTCTGACAAGACTATATGCTTGGAAATATTTATAATGACTTCAAATACCTGTATTGTATAAACAATTTCAAAAGGTCAACAATTTTTTACACCCTCTGCACTACGTCATACAATGATTGACTTTCGCAAATATCCGCGGCATCAATTGTAATAGAAAAAGAGACTCATCGGACGACCCCAGAATCAATAGCTACAAATTAAATCCACCCAACTGGAAATCTTTCTACCTTAAAATAAAAACCATCGGAATAACAAAAACAGAATTACCATATCATAATCACCCTACAATCCCCTACAACTTTTATTCCGGGCATTTTTTCCTCGGACACAAACGGTTTGCGATTGATTCAATCCTTTCCGACTCACTGGCAACTTTTTCGTGTTTGGACGTCCGACAAACTCGATTTGGCGTGATAACAAAACGGCTCGTTTTTTCGATGGATCGGATCGCTGCTCCGGAAGCTCCCGGCAAGATAATTAATGACGCAGGGCTGCGAGGGAAAAAGTATAAATAGATTCGTACACGATTAGCGATCGCGGATCCATTTGGGAGTTGTGTCAGGGGTCGCAGAGTTAGAGAGAGAGAGGAGAAAGGAAGAATCGAAGAACGTTGACACGATTACACGATGTCGCCTGATAGATGAAGACTCGAAGAGGGCGCACGAGGTATCCTGCGAGGCGCGAAGAAGGAGGAAACGGCGCTGAGGCCGTAGAGATTAGCCAGGGAGAGGGTGGATAGAGGGCCGCGAGGCGAATAAAGAAGGATAAGATTGATGCCGCCAAGTAAATTGAACGTTACGAGTGACGACGGCCCGACAAAGCCCGCAATTCTCGCTGGAACCGTTATTTATTTCATTCGGATGAACCGAGAGCCGTGTTCCCACAGAACGAAATCATAATCCAGCGTTTGCTTGCTTTGTCCGCGACTTATAGGAAAAATTCATCGTACTTAGTTCTTACGTTGCTTGGAAAATAATAATGTGTGCGAAGGAAATCAATTTCGTTGATGTGGGGTAATGAGTTTGAGTCTCGAGTTTGCAATTTCGAACAATTTTGCCGAAAATCAAAATACTGTATGGTGAACTACAAGCAAGATTAGGTTAGGTTTGAGTCATTAATTTGATCACTTCGAATTTGTTGAGAAAATATACATCATTGAAATTACCGAAGATATATTTTGTCTAATGCATTATTCAAGTGTTTTCAATGAATGTCAGCGATTTTGATGAAAACCACGGATCGTAATTAGTAGGAGTTTAAGTCAACAATTTGCTCACTTCGAATTTGTTTAGAAAATATGTACACACAATTGAAATTAACGAAGATATTTTTGTCTAATGCATTATTCAAGTGTTTTGCAATGGATGCCAGCGATTTTGATGAAAATTACTGATTGTAAAATTATGTACAAGGAAAATTAGTAGGAGTTTAATTCATCAATTTGCTCACTTCGAATTTGTCTAGAAAATACCCGTCTTTGAAGTTACTAATAATTCAAACTTTCATGAAAGGGTGAATTGGTAAATAAGAGCGTATTTATGAATTTTCATTTCGAAAATAATTTTTGTATCAATTATTAAAAATTATAAACAAATTCTATCAATTTCACTCAGACACTCATGTATGTTTGTTAATATTATAGAACGAGTTTTCCGAAGAAAAAGAAATTGTATGCGACGAACAAAACGTGATTATAATTAAAAAAACAACAGACTCAATCAGACAAGTGTTTGTCGAGATAAAAAATCTAGCGTAAAGAACATTGAATTATGCGACTTCTCTGTTCATTTAAATGATCCATTATTTTCCTTCACCGTCTAATAACAAGTAAGATAGAACTTGAAATGCTACTATGTTTTGTGAGATAGCATGCGAAAACAATTTTCGAATTGGATACCACTTAATGAAATACGTTTCATTCTCCATTATCAAGCTGCTTTGAGTTATAAAGCGCCCAATAGGAGGTTGTAATGCAAAATAGATTGCTCATTTCATCTTATCTTGTTTAAGGTAGCTAAAATTCCTTCCAGGGGGATCAAATTTACACCGCAATTGATTTACAACGTAATACAAAACTTTCTGATGAGGTAATATAAGTTACAACTTTACTTGCTTATGGTTTACGAGTTTAACAGATAAGCAAGAGTAATCGTTGTACCTGATTTAGCTCTCTAACCTGTTCTTTCTATCCACAAAACCATCAATTTCTTTATTTTCTAGTAAATAATTTTATCGAAACAATTGACATTATTTGTCAACTGATTGACGAGTAAACTTACCAAACACAGTATGGTCCAATAATGTTTACCATTAATTAATAATGGTCTAATAATTCTCACCATTAACAATACTAGAATATATTTTATTTTTCCGAAAACTAATAAAAGTGGTTGGAATTAATTTTTCACAAATATCTGTGCATAAAGGGAAAATTGAATCTGCAGCTGAAGGATGTACGATATAATGAAAGCAAGGACAGTATTATCTTGACCTACAGTTTCCCGAGATTATTTTCTTAATAACATGATTGGCTTGCAGCATCATTATTTTTTATTCCAGGAAATCGATCGTCCAAGTTCAGCACAGTGGAAAATGGAACTAATAAAAAAGCAGCGACCATTTTAAGCATCGAGAGCCTCTGAGGCGGAAGAAAATCAGACAATAATGCACTGTATCGGCTCGAGTAGAAGTCGATAAGGTATCGTTGGTCCTCGGACACTTATTAACTCAATCTCGCAACGTGTATTGGCCTGATACCTAAACAGACGGAATTGCCAATCGGGAAAGATAAGCGGGCGAAGAAAGTAGCGGAATATCGGCGTTCTCCTCCAAACGGATTAAGTATAGAGCCCATTCAACGGATATTCTCCGGAGGATGTCCAATCCTGTGTAATTTCGAAGCTGCTCCGCGGAAACCACAATTGAAAACTCAACAAGGAGCAGGAGAGCATTGTTAAAGTAATTTGCTCGCCAGAAATTAATCTTTCGATAAACTAAAAATCAGTATAATAGACTGAACCTTCCGGAATTGAATAAAGAAAGATTCAACTCGATCGGACAAATAGTTTTCGAGATAAAAATTCGAAAGCATAATCTAGTTTCATTTGGTAAAACGAGCAAAAGTTAAGAATTTTTATCTCGGTAAGTATTTCTCCGATTCAGTTGATTCTTTTTTCATTACAATCAGGAAGGTTAGGATCACCGTAAACAATTTATTTTTATTTCGAAAAATTGAGTTTTTGTCATTGTAAAGGAAACTAAGTTTCTTCGAGGTGAAATTTTCAATTTGCTTATTAATTTTTAACAGTACGCAACAAATATTTCGTAGAAAAAGAATGCTTCGCGGTGCACCATACTTTCTTGATTAAAATGAAGTAAGAATCAGCTCAATCAGAGAAGTAGTCTCCGTGATAAAAATTCATAAGTGCAGTCCTGTGACTGCACTCACGAAAGTGATCTAATATGGTAAAATTCATTGTGATCATGAATTCTCAGGAACTAAATGAGCTGATATCTTTGTTACAATCAGCAAGCTTTGAATCATCGCCAACAGTTCTCATTTGATCAAAAAACTAGTTTGAAATATCGAAAATTATAAACAAACCTCAATCACCTATCACATAATTTAACATCACCTATAATACATAAAACACAGCTCTGTGTATAAAAAAATTATTTACAATAGATCCGACAATCTCAGATTCAGATGAAAAAAGATTCAACCCGCTGTAACAAATAGTATCCGAGATAAAAATTCCCAAACCCACCCTCCCCGAATTAAAAATTGTTCAAACAAACACTTTTGATTGTACAAGGAAAGTTGAAAAATCGGTCGAGCAACAAAAGTCGGCAGGCTTATATCGAACTCCTCCATATCTGACCTCACTTGCTCCTGGAGGGGTGTATAATCCGAAACAATAAAAGCGGCAAGTGCAGGGAAGAAGTTTGTTTCTCGAAACAAGGGGAACAGCTGCTCGTGGCTCGTATTTTACCGGGTTCCTCTCGTTTTTTCGTTTCAACGGTACTTTCAGAATGCGATTTAATGTCGCCCTACCCCCTCGCCCACCACCTCACAGCCCTCGGTCGCCGGGGATATACGCATAGGATATGCAACGACCTTAAAAGAGAGGATAAAGTATGGCCGAGACAGAGAACGAGAGGAGAAACAGTGCCGTAACACGACAGTTTCGTCCTGGGTGCTGTTACGGAAGAAGAAATGGCCGATTCAGATGAGTGGGGGAGGTAGCGTCGTATGGGAGGCCGGGTAACCAAGATTTACATTTTTTCGCGGAAATGGAAATACCGAGGAACTTGAGACTTTTGATCATTCTTTTTCCAAGAAGTGGTTCTGTTCGGAAACAAAATGGCGACAGGATGTTAAAGTACGTACATTCAAGTTTATTAATATATTTTTTGTTTTTGTTTTTGTTTTCACTATGTTACTTTGAGTGTCAGCGTTCCTTTTTGCATCCCCTTTCCATTTCCAAACAAGGACTCAACTAAAATTGCTATATATTTTACAATTGTTCATACTTTTTCGTGAAAAAATTACGAAAGATACTTGAAGATATACTTTTCCAAATAAAAATAAATTTTACTGCATAATGCAAACAGAATGTTGAAAAAAATTGATGTTCAACATAGAGTGCCCTACGAAAGGTACCTTAAGAGATATATGACCACATCTTTAACAATTGTTATGATTATTGCATAAATAAAATTCAAGAAATGGTAGGAAAGATGTACTTTTTCTGTTAAAAAAACTTCATTAATAACAAACTTGCTAAAACTTCTTAAAACGTTTAAAAAAAAGTACATTCAGAAAAATGACTATATCCCCTATAATTATTAATATTGTGTCCTGGAAAAATTATGACGTATGCTCAAAGCCACGATCTTTCCAATAAAAAAATGGCTTCATTGCAAAACGTCGACTGGTTTCAGGGAAAAAATTCTCATATTATAAGATATAGCCGAGGTAAAAAAACGAGGGGAAAACAGTACCGTAACACGACAGTTTCGTCGAGGGTGCTGTTACGGAAGAAGGAATGGTAGATTCGAAAGAGAGAGAGGGGTGGTCCGGGTGGGGAGAAGGCACGCGAGGGCGACCGGGTAACCAAGATTTACATTTTTTCGGGGAAATAGGTTTCGCGATAAAAGGATTTCGAATAAAATTTAACTCGGCTGGTGCGCCGGCCCGGCTAGGTATTTTGATTTAGTAGTCGTTTGAGAGTTGGCAAGCTCTTTGGAGCGCCGCCAACATTTTTATGTTATTCCCCCCGGAGCCCCCAACCCTGTACCAAGGGCCACCGCCCCGTTTTTGTCATTTCTTCCGAGCTTTCTTTTCCCTTTTCTCTCCCCCTTCGAACATTTCGCGCCGAGTCAGTCGGAAACCAAACACTGAACGACTGCGGCGATATCAATGTCGTAAAACGTTTATGAACCAGTGCTGCATGCTGCCTATAATCTTCCGCGTTCGGCGCTGTGCGAGTATACTGTACGCTAAGGGTCGAAGGGACTGTGCACCGAGTGAAATGAAACCGGAAAAGTGCAGGGTATGATGTGGACCGATAACAGCTGGAATAACTCACTAGTCGTTCGTTTGATCAAACAATGTTTTATGCGAAATTCGTTCTCTTCGAAGGAGCCTTTCAGACGAGTGCAGTTTCATTTTCTTATCTTGTGTACTTCCCTAGATAGAATGCGAAAGCGTATTAGACTGGTGTTCTGTGTAGTACGAGTTGATAACTGCTGGAGTACCTCACTAGTCGTTCGTTTGATAAAACAATGTTTTATGCGAAATTCGTTCTCTTCGAAAGAGGCTTTCAGACGAGTGCAGTTTCATTTTCTTATCTTGTGTACTTCCCTAGATAGAACGTGAAAGCGTATTAGACTGGTGTTCTGTGCAGTACGAGTTGATAACTGCTGGCGTACCTCGCTAGTTGTCTATTTGATCAACCAACGTTTTATGCGAAATTCGTTCTATTGCATTAGTAAAATAAAAGGAAATCAAATATGGCAATTTTTCAAAGTACTCTGCGAAGAACCTGAAAGCGTATTGTAATGGTGTTCTGTGTAGTACGAGTTGATAACTGCTGGAGTACCTCGCTAGTTGTCCGTTTGATCAAACGTCCGTTTTATGCGAAATTCGTTCTGTCGAAAGAGCCTTTCAGACGAGTGCAGTTTCATTTTCTTATCTTGTGTACTTCCCTAGATAGGATGTGAAAGTGTATTACACTGGTGTGCTGTGTAGTATGAGTTCATAACTGCTGGAGTACCTCGTTAGTTGTTCGTTTGATCAAACAACGTTTTATACGAAATTCGTGCTGTTGCATTAATAAAATAGAAGGAAATCAAATATGGAAATTTTTCAAAGTATTCTGCGAAGAACGTGAAAGCATATTGAACTGGTGTTCTGTATAGTACGAGTTGATGATAACTCCTGGCGTACCTTACTAGTTGTCCGTTTGATCAAACAACGTTTTATGGGAAATTCGATCGGTTACATTAGTAAAATAGAAGGAAATCAAATACGGAAATTTTTCGAAATATTCTGCGAAGAACGTGAAAGCGTATTGAACTGGTGTTCTGTGTAGTACGAGCTGATAACTACTGGAGTACCTCGCTAATTGTTCGTTTGATCAAACAACGTTTTATGTTGCATTAGTAAAATAAAAGGAAATAAAATATGGCAATTTTTCCAAGTATTCCAAATTTAGTCTGCTTCCATGAAGCCAACAATTTTTCGTCGTTCTCAAAGTCAACATTGATCTAAAGATTCAAATTTGCGCTTTCAAACGAGTTAAAAGAATTATCCACAAGATTTTTTCTCATCATTCTGTGACGGTTTGAACGAAAAGCGTGTTTCATTTCCGTGACGTCTGACACGAACAACTGTATACTACTTGAGTGCCTGTTATGTACACGTAATATAGTCATTCAGGACTATTTAACAGATCAAGTTTAAGTACCCATTCGGTTGAATAGCATGGTCTCGAGTTGCTTGCAGTTTCTAGTACACTTTTGTATTAAGGAACAGTTAGGGGAGTGCAAGTTGCTTTTGTATCTGGAAAATATCAGACTTCAAAATTTTTAACTACGTGACAAAAAATCGTACAGCAATCAACCCAGGCTCATTTTAAAGCTCACTTCATGTACTTTCCAGCCTAGCTAGTTATTTTTTCTGAATGAAACTTTCCCATTAGTAACCACATGGAAAAGTAGAAATGACAATTTTAGACAATTTACCAAACTTAAACTATTCTATAATATAAAATAATTATTTCCCGATTTTTAAACCTCCATGAATCTAAAAATTGAAGTCGTTGCTTTCAGACGAGTTAAAAAAATCCGCCCTAACATTTTTTCTCGCCATTCTACAGCCGTTTGAACAAAAAATGTGCCTCATTTTCGCGATGTCTGACATATATCACTATGTACTACTTGACTGACTTAAAAATTATGTTAATTAGACGACAGAAAATCATATAGCAATGAACTTAGGCTCATTTTAAAGCTCCACTTATACTCTTCCCAGTCTACCTAGTTATGTTTTCTAAATAAAACTTTTCCTATTATTAATCGCATGGAAAAGTAGGAATGATAATATTAGAGAATTTTCTCAGCTTAAACTATTCGACAGGGTAAAATAATTTTCTCCCGATACTTCAACCACCATGAATTAAAAAATTAAAGTCGTTGCTTTCAGACGAGTTAAAAAAATCCGCCCTAAGATTTTTTCTCGCCATTCTGCAGCAGTTTGAACGAAAAATCTGCTCGATTTTCATGACGTCTGACACAACCAGTCGTCTACCACTTGAATGACTACGTAATACGTAATACAGTTATCCGGAACTGTTTAACCCTCATTCGTCCCTTTCGTTAATTCTATACGTTTATCACTGTACTGCGGATTTTAAGCATTTTTGAAAGGAATGTAAAAATTCAGTGAGAATTCCAACAGCAAGTATCGTTGTGTTATTTTCGTCATATTAATAAACATCCGCATTTATCCACTGATTCTACCGAAATCATACAACGCAAATAATCTTACCTTAAGTTCTCATCTAGGAAAAGCTTTACGAAGCTTGTCAAATTTACAAAACCGACTACATGTCAATCTGATCATATCGATCTTTTGTCACAGCATTACCCCGACACCAATCTACAAGACTAAGTTCTAAAAACGAGGAACGTACGAGGGTTGACGGCCTATGCATCTGAGCATCGCGGTTCGAGTACCTGGGCGGCGTGGTCCGGAGTCGCTGGCATGGGGGTCATCGTCGTGTGGGTGCAGCTGGAGCGACAGCGACGGGGGATCCGTAGAAAGACGTAATAAATGCTTAATGTTATGCTTACTGAATCGCCGGGAGGGATGGGATCAATAGTCCTCGGACACGAACCAAGAGAGTCAGCTGGCGAGACCGGATCACTCCACTGAACGTGTCTTGAGCCTGGGAGCGTTAATGAGACTAGGAGGCGAAGCGAGGCAGAGCAGAGCGGAGCAGAGCGGAGCAGAGCGGAGCGCGTCATGTTCCGCCTGGCGGTTTGCTGCGTGCGAGAGAAGTGCCTATTGGGAGAGAAGGATATCGTGGGTGATGTTACCGACGGCGACGTCGCCGGAGAGAGAAGCTGCGTGGCAGCCGTTTTACGGTCGCGGCCGGCGCAAAGTATTCCGAGACACGGACCGAGCCAAGGCTGGCTCGTGTTTCGGGCTTCGGGTTTCCGAGCTTTCTCCTGCATTCTGGGACAAGCCGCGCGCATGCGCTTTCATGTAGGCGTCGGCTGGGGGTTTGAACAGACCCCTGGCTCGGTCACAGTGCCACGACGACGACCGTGTACTAAGCTTTACCTCGCTGCCTCCCGTTTTATCACTTGTTCAAGAATCTTGCGGACAATCATAGGCATCCTTCCTATAAGCAATCGGGTTCGAATAGAATTTCCAATCGAGAATCAACGAGCAGAAAACTCTCCACGCAACATGTTAACTGCATCACTTCTGTTGAAGTAAAAAAATTTTCCATGTGATTAATAATAGGAAAATTTCATTGACGAAAAATAATTAGGTGGGCTGGAAAGCGCACGAATTGAGCTTTAGAATGAGCCTAGGTAGATTCATTCCTGTATGATTTTTTATCGCATAATTACAACAGTTTTTAAGTCACTTAAGTAGTACGTAGCGATACAAGTCAGACATTCGGAAACGACGCACATTTCTCGTTCAAACAGCTGTAGAATTGGGAGGAGAAAACGTAGGCTGGATTTTTTTAACTCGTCTGAAAGCGAAGACTTTGTTTTTTGAATACGTGGTGGTTTAAGTGCCAGAAAATAATTATTTTCCAGTAGCCTGCTTATGATTAAATAAATAATGGCTTACATCAATTTATTTTACACGCATCTTGTGTAACGAAGCTTTATACTTTCTCTTAGTTCGTCAAAGCCATTTGAATGTCTATTTTTAATTTGACATGACAGCTCCAGGACTGGCGTAACAGGAAACAGTAATCACGACATACATACATCAGTCTCCGTATCGTCTGACCACGCGTGGCCGTTACTACTAGCAGCTCGCTTCGTCTCTGTAACCGCCTGACCAGGCGTGGTCGTTACTACTAGCGTGCAACGCTCGGGTCGTTCAGTTCGTAGCTCGTCGATAAAAATACACCATAAAGCGTGGCTGTAACAGTCGTAACTATGTCGATTCCCGGGGACTCCCGGCAACCTAGGGTGTCGTTGACGACGCGTCTACTATGCTCCGAGCTATTGCAGCGACACAAACGGCTCGTTATGCATTCTCTTCTTGCGGTATTGGGTCACACCGATAAACGAGTCGATCTTATGAATGGCGAATTTATTTGTGTCGGTATTATGCACCGGGGAACACTTCCGTTGCATTTTCTTGAGATTGCGAAATTCCCAGGCGCCGCGCCGCGCCTCGCCGGTTTGCAATTTTTAAAAAGAATCTTAACGGCGCGCTATTAAACTATGCTGATATTAAAATGATGACATTCTCATGGGCTTTAAAAAAAAATGAGTGCAGATATCATTTTGAAATTTTATGGGGTTGTTTGACTATGTCTAATGAACGCATAATAATTTTTTCAAGAAAAAATATCCACTTGATCCAAAGTTATAATTACAATCGAATACCATATTTTTGATTTTCCAAATTTTTATATAGAAATATTCCAATGGGGATTAAAAAATGTCGTACAATTTTATGGGGTTGTCCGATTATGTCTGATTAATGTATAATCATTTTTTTCAAGAAAAAATGTTCACTAGATCAAAAGTTATAACTAGAATTATATGTGTATATATTTTGTGGTTTCGTTTTACTGTGAGTAATGCATATTAATTTCGGCAAATAAAGATATCCATTCGTGTCGATGTTAGCAATTTTTTAATTTATCGCGTGAATCAGAAAATTTATTGCATTATCGATTAATTTGGTAGACAAGAGGAAAAGCAAATGAAGCATCTGTTTGCAAGTTTTTTTATACGAAGCAGTATTCTGTGATACACCGGTCGAAGCTGAATTAATGCAAAGGCAATAGTATTTGTTTACGCTCGGCATCATAATACAAAATCAGAATGCATTTTTCATTGAATTCTACATTCGTGTAGAAACAAGTTGTTTCTTCTCGGGAAAGGAGGAAATTAAACAGAGATTCGTTTGTAAAATTTTACAGAATAAAATCCAAGCTTTATTCGCGACCTCTCTTTGTAATTCCCCGTCATATTACGATTGTAATCACGAAATGTAGCATCCGCGGAAACTTCGTTTAGAAATTCTGTCCCCTGAGTCACGGCCGCGGAACTTAATAATTATTAGAATTATTACAAATTCCCACAACGATACGGAACTTTTTCCTCGTTCTGTCTGCAGCTCTAGTTGACGACGGATGTTGGGAATTAGTGCACGTGAAATCCTGTTGTTTTAACTACGTTTTCTCTAACTGGGGCTCGCGCGAATATATAACGTTCCATAAAAGCTAATGAAAATTGTCTTTGCGTTTAATACTTTTAAAATTAGGGAAGTTATAGCTGTTATGTAGCTAACATTTGCGTTTCAAATTATTTAAATATCTCAAGTAATTGTTAAGATAATTACACGTATGGTTTATCATCATCTTTTTGTAAACGGCAATCCAGGGATGGCATTGGGAATATAATTTTTTTCTATTGTTAATGAGTGGATTAAAATTTTGAAAAAAATATGTGAAGCAGACTTAATGTGTATCTATCACCTGCCTTTTGTTTCATTCGAATGTGTTAAATAGTGATAAAGATAAATGCTGACAAAAATAGTGCTCCTTAATTTGGTAGATATCTAGGGGTTATTTTCTAAAATAATTTTTTCTGGCCTTAATCAGCAGATTAAAAATTTGTAAAAAATATGTGATGTAGACTCAATATGTACCTATTAGCTGCGTTTTGTTTCATTTGAATATGTTAAATAATCGTGGAGATATTTTGGTAGACATGAAGGGATTGTTTTCTAAAAATAAATTTTTCTGGCCTTAATAAATGCATGAAAATTTAAAAAAAAATATGTGAAGTCGACTTAATGTGTATCTAACACCTGCCTTTTGTTTCATATATTTGATATGATCTCGGAGTAACTGGCTTTCAGAGTTTGTAAGGTTCTGAAAAGAAATCGTGTATTCGAAAAAACAAAATCCGGTAGTATAATTTTCCAATAAAACGATGATTAATAGCATGTCATACAATCGTTGGAGATGATCACTGTACCAGCTGGGAAAGCAGAGTGGTGAAACAATTGAACCGGAGTGGGTAGAAAACGCGATGAATCGATATCGAGCGAGCGGTAGAAATTAATGCCGGATTCGTCACGATTACGGGAATGGGTGGGGGTAAAAAATACATGAATATGAATGATTATATAGCCGTATGTTCCGGCCGAAGTTATTAATATTCCATTGAAAGCCGTGGATTCTATTCAGGATAGTCCCCGGGAAATTCAGATGAATCGGGCGAATTCTGACCCACGGCCAGGGGAAGATTGCAGTTGAAAAGTGGACGGTCATTACCGTTTATGCTGGAAATTTGGATCGTCCTTTATGGGGGCTCGATCTTCTCGATTAAATTGATCGAACCGTAATATTGGAAACGGCTCGGAAAACAAACGGAAGCGGCGACCTAACAAAGATATTGGATATGTCGTTTGTAATTTTTAGATTCCGCTGGAAATCATGGTTTGTGATCTTAAATTCTGCTCTATTTGATCGAGGGACTGGAGAGGTTATTAATTTTTCACGGGTGGAATTATTTTTCATGAAACTGATAAATTCCGTTAGATTTGCAGGTACTATTCTATCAATAAATTAAATTACTAATACTATTAACCCTCGGACTATTATCCTTAGGACCGTCCACAGCTTTAATTAATAATTTTTAAAAATTTACTTTTGATAAATGAAACAGCTATTCAATTACATAAATTGAGTACTTAAATGACAATTTGGATGTTCCCGGTCAAAAATGACTCGGGCACTCGGAGAGTTAAATCGCTGAATTGAATTACACTATATTAGTACTATTAAATTACATTCACTGGTACTATCTTTAATATTTAATTCTTTTTACTTCATTTAATATTGAATTTCTTTTATGCTACTGAATGCTCATTCCTTTTATTCTACATAATATTGAATTGCTTACATTCTATATTTAATTCCTTCTATTCGATCAGAGTATTTTTAACATCTGATATTTTTGTTCAATATTTTATATTATAATATTTATTTCTTTCTTCTATTCGTTCTGACAATGAGTATTTCCAATATTCTTATTCAAAATTTTAATATTGTCTATGTGAACTATTTTACAATTCATTATATAATATTGAAAATCACTATTCGATATTTGACATTCTACTGTTTAATAAATTTTTATATTTTAATGGCGAGATTATTAAGGGTGTGGGTCGGATTTTGACCTTGGTCGTAGTATCGGTGCCCTCCGCAGTTGTAGCTAGGAGCGCTAGTGTTTTTAGTCACTGTTTTACCGATTCAGTCACTGTATTGGTAAAATATCGGTAAAATAGTGACTAAAAACGCTAGCGCTCCTAGCTAAAAATGCCATGGAACTAATACTTGCACCAAAATCTCCCGTATAGGGATCTACTTCGTAGATTTCGTTTGCTGTGTTTAAACACGTATAGTTTAACATAATAAAGGTTTCATTGACATTGTATGTGACCCTGAATTCCGGGATGCCTACATTTTTTTCTATAAGAACCCTAAATCTCTCGATATTTAAGAAAATGTATGTGTCTCGACAATGGCAGCACTGTCGCTTCGTCCAATATTTGTGAAACTGCGCTACATGCTGCCGAATAATGCAAATTACGCCTCGAAAACGCAAAAGTAGGCCATATAAGGAAGCATCCCGTAATGGTGGGTCTTTTATCTAGCGATTGTGACTACGTAGGGGCCCCAAATGTGCGTTAGAGTGACAGCAAACGAAATCTACGGAACCCTTGCAATCTCGTGTACGTATACAGTATCTATCGGTGTGTTAAGGTACTACCACACTCGCACTCGACCAAGGTCAAAATCCGACCCACACCCTTAACACTTTACCTACCGGAAGCCTATTAATAGGATTTTCAATAATTGTGATGTACCAAAAGAAAGCATAGAAATGTTCTTTTACATTGCAATCTTCAATGAAAGTATCTGATGACGTTATTGAGGGTGACTTGTTAGTTCACAATGAAAATTGCTGTTGCTATTGAAGTTCCAGTGTTTAGCTATGTACCATAGATTTGTCACAATTATGCAATAATCACCGGTCGGTAATGTGTTAAATATTTTTCTTCAGTATACAGGGTGAACACACTCTAAAGCGTTACAGACGAATATCTCCAAAAATATTGATTATACGCAAAAATGTTTCAGATGAAAGTTGTTCAGTACCGAGGGGGACATCATGTGGTGGGATTTTTATTTTTCCCGATGGACACTCCAAGGTGAGGTGAAGGTCACCTTGATTTTTTTAAAAGGAAACACCTACTTTCTGTATCATGAATCGATTGTCTATCGAATTCTGAGTAAAAATGTATTGACCTCCATATGTCCTAAATCTAATAGTTAAAAAGATATTATCGAAACAATTTTCTTTCCTCTTTGGATAATATCTCGTTAACTATTAGGTTTAGAACATATGAAGGTCAACACTTTTATACTCAGAATTTGATACTCTATCGATCTATGGTATAAAAAATAGAACATTCTATTTAAAAAAAGAAAGTTGGCCTTCACCTCATTTTGGAGTGTCTACCGGTAAAAATAAAAGTCCCGCCACATGATGCCCCCCTCGGTACTGAACAACTTCCACCTGAAACATTTTTGCGTATAATCAATATTTTTGGAGATATTCATCTGTAACGCGTTATAATGTTCACTCTGTATACAGGGTGTTCCGAATTTAAATGACAAAACTTCAGGAGCGTGTAGGGGACCGAAAAACTAAGACAAAAAGTATTTTAGAGATTTGCTCATTTTTGCTTCGTTTTGGAGAAAATCGCAAAAATTCATAAATTATCCACAACGATGGATTGGACGTGGAGGAATAGTAGGTACCTCGGCCACCCCGATCACCTCATATGACACCCATGGATTTCTTCGTATGGGGAACCTTGAAGTTTATGGGGAAGCAGAAAGTTTATTCGGTGCCAATCAAATCAAGAGAGCAATTAAGAGACCGAATCATAAATGCAGTGCACCAAATATCACCAGGACAATGTTTAGCTGCAATTTATCAAGTCAGTGCTAGATGTAATGCTTGCATTGCTGCAAGAGGGCAACATTTTGAACAATATCTACATTAAATAGATGATAACGTAAATAAATAAGTATTAAAATGAAAACTTGTTTTGTTTCTTTTTTTGCGATTTTCTCCAAAACAAAGTAAAAACGAGAAAATCTCTAAAAGTCTTTTTGTCTTAGTTTTTCGGTCCCCTACATGCTCCTGAAGTTTTGCCATTTAAATTCGGGACACCCTGTATAATACGGAGATTGTTTAGTGTTTTTATACAATATTAGACGCAACAGAATATGCTTCCAGAAGTCTAAATTGTTTTTGACACCAATACTAAATTCTCGTCAGTAGAGAAATTAAATTATTCTTGGAATAGGGCTTTGACTATAATTTATAAGCGTGATAATAATGTATGAATTATTATGAGCAAGTTGTAGGGCGTGGATAACATGTTAAGATAAACATCCAGAAGAACCAAGGAAAATAGTTTTTGATGCTTTGTATTTAGCGTAAAATTGAAATTATCCTTGAAGAGGGACTCTGATTAGAATGTTTAGGTTCGATAGCAATGTACTAATGATTATGAGCACGTTGTAGACGTGAATAATATTAACTGCGGTTGCTACCAGCCTCCTGCGACGTCAGCTTTAATCGGCAGACGGATGAGGCCTCTATTGGCGCAAACAATGCACCAGGAGTATTTATTGCGGTGGCTAATACCGGTTTATTGGGATGTAAAATGAGGCGAGTCCGTGCTGACATGCTTGGTTTCCTCGTGCTCAAGTTCAACGGCGTCGAGCGTATAATGGAACCTGCTCCATCGCCTCTTCTGAATAAACCAACGAATGGTCAACCGTGTCGCTATTTACCTTCGATGCTACTTCGAGTCAACCTCTCTCACAAAATAATCAAACATCCATCGGCATCATCCTAACGTATCTTTCAGTTTTTATGAATATTTATGTCGACTCACCCACAGCTTTCTTGCCCAGGAAAAAGTAAAGACTCACCTGCAATATAAAAGAAATTGTTGTGAGACTAAATTAGATTAATAAATTGCTGGGATATGAAATATACACTATTGAGTTGCCAAGAAAGTAATTTTGGAATTTTAAGGTCAAATGAAACCGAATTTCTTTATTCAAACATTGGACTTAATCAATAAAATATTTTCTTATTTATTCTTATTGGCAAAAGATCATCGAACAAAAGGAAAATATCTTATTCATTAAATTTCATTGCTTGAATAAAAAAATGGGTTCTCTTTCATTTCTATTTCACTCTTATATTAAATAGAAGGGTGTAAAGAGAAAAAATTGTTATATTTTATAAATTATTTGGATTTTTCTGACAGGATTTTTTATGCATTAGAATCTAAAATATAATGCCATAAAAATTCTAATTTGGACAGAAGTATAATAATTATACTAATAAAACGACAATAAATAATTACTACTATAATTAATACTATCATAGTAGCTTCAATGTGAATAACATACAATAATTAAACTATTAAGATGTATAAAAAATAATTATGTGGGTCCTCATTCTATAAAGTATTTTTAACACGAACAAATGTGGACATTACAAATTACATAAAATTTAATGGAATAAAATATATTAATAGAATGTACAAAGAAGTTTAACAAAGTGCAAAAAGAAATAATTGTAAGATTTTACAAATTGTTTTCGAGTCTTTAAAATACAAACAATAATAAGAAATCTTCTGAAAGCATTAATAGAGATACAACAGCAACGCAAAATTTGATTTCATAATAGGAATAATTTTGTGACGGTAATTCAATAAAATAATTGAGTACTAAATAATCCGCAAACGTGATTATATATACTCCTATTAAATACACTAAACAATTTGTGCACCCAGTCCACATAATAAATGAGATATTACTGGTGGAATTTAATGTTTGGAAAGCTAGTGGATCTAAATTTTGAGTTTCGGGGAGCGTTGCATGAATTTCACAAGATTTGTAGCGGCCTGGTTATTTTCGTTAATGATAGATAAATTGTCGCTGCGCTCTTAATTATTGTTTGCGGCAGTGTTACGTGTAATAATATGCCGGGCGCATTAACGCGTTGATTCAGTTTCGAAACGAAACGCGCGGTGCGGGCCCTTGTTGTCGTAACAGCGCCCCGTTAAACGTATGCAGAACAGCTGCACGAATGCCTGCAACAATTTATCTGCATAATTTTGATTGGTGACTTTCGGTAATTAGGAAAAACGACCGACCGAATTGCCGCCATTTTGTCCGTGTTCCGAGCGATTTCCGCCGTCGTTTACAATCTGTAGAATACGTCAGATTATAATTAACACCATAGGAAATAGATTTTTTCACTTTTGTTGAGAGTGAAACGTACGAACGTTTTCCTCGATGACTACTTGAGATATTTAAATGAGCCAAAACGTAATCGATAGGTACAGATTAGCTTTATTCTGTCGATTTTTTTCAAAATTTTTGAGGGGCTATTTAAGGCAGGAAAATTTTTTTTTTTATACTACCCTTGTATGACCGAAAGGAATAACCTTATAAATTATTTTCTCGACGACTATTTGTTGTCACAGGAGACCGTCATACGTCATATCGCGAGACGGGATCCTTTGATCGTCTTTCGATTCTGGCGATCGTCTTCCGACTTTGGCGATCGTCTTTTGACAATTCGGGGCGTCCTCCGGCCGAACATCGCGCCGTGCGTCCTTTGTCATATTAGTCGTTCGACAGACGCGATAGCCAACGCATCGCATAGCGAGGCTCCACCGATGTATCAAATATTAATAAACTCTAGTTCTATTATTATCGTTAACTACGGCTTATTCACACCACTACGTGTATCCAATCGCTAACATATTTACAATACTATTTGGAATACTTGAATGAAATAAAGTGCATATAATACGTGCATATTAGGTCTACTTCTCATATTTTTTTCAAAAATTTAGCTCATTTTTTAGGGGCAGAAAAAATTATTTCTTGACAGCTACCCTTACAATTAATCTCTGCCATAATTGGTGATTACTAACATCTTTATGCAAAATAAAAATTTTCTGCCTGCATTATAACGAAGTGGAGAGAATTAGAAAATTATTTTCTTTTAAAATATGTTTAATAGGTTGAAAACAATATTAAAATATTTTTAAATTCTTCTAATGTTTTTACCATTTTAATTTACACCTACTCATTTGTTCTATAAATGCATAAAATGCGCTGTCTAATAATTATAAGTAATTTTCTCAATCACTATTTTTGATAATCGGATAAACCAAAATGTGAATAATAGCTACACATTGGTTCTACATCGTACAGTTTCTACAAAATTTTCTCCCGCTCGTTAAGCTCCGAATAATACATTTGTTACGTCACAGTCGTCTATTTTGATCCTCTCGTATAATCTTGCATAATCTCTCGCGACCAAACAATCCAATTGCTGCACGCATCAAACCCCGTTGGTATCAGGAAAACAAATCGCTATAACGATCGCTATCAATCACGCGTGTCCCCTAATCCTTCCTAAGTAACAAGAACTGTTTCCACCCCCGTAAGAAATCAAATATCACCGATATATTAGATTCTGCTGTAAGTTGCTTTCTGTCAATAACCAGACACAATTCGGGAAGTGTTATTTCGAATGAAAATACATAAAACAATAATATATACAAGAAAATTATTTATTATTATATTATATAATAATAAAAATTATTTTTTATTATTATATTATATATTATGGTAAAATCAAGAATTCTGTGAATGCGAACAATTTTAGCCATAACTTTGAATCCAACGAACAATTGTACTTAAAAAAATTTAAAAATTTTCTCCAAATACTAGTAAATATGCTCACAAAATTTCAAAGGAGTAGCTACAATAGTTCTATTTTATTCATCGAGTTTTACGATAAACATTTTTCAAACCATTTTAAGGCAAACATTTCTAACCATAATTCTCTATCAAGTGGATATCTCATTTTGAAAAATTACTGTATCTTCTCCAGTCAGAGATGAACACACCCAAAAAATTTCAATGTGATAGCTATAATATTTCCATTGTATTTATTCATCGAAATGTGGTACATCAGTATTCACTGTGAAGACATAAGTTTCCTGCCATAACTTTGAATCGATGGATCGTGGATTAATTGGCCGTAAAAAGTGACTGTACCCTTTCTAAATATCGATAAACATTTTCACAAAATTTCAAATTGATTCAGTATTCACTAAATCAAATATTCATTAAACAAAGTATGCAAAGACATACATGTCTAGTAATAAGTTTAGGTAATACTTTAAAAAATGGCAAATAATTTTATCATTCAAAAAAATAAACAATTCGATGTTCAAATAGGAAATTTTTTTACTAAATCAAATATTCATTAAATGAAGTATGCAAAGACATACATTTCTAGTAATAATTTTAAGTAAAACTTCAAAAAGTGGCAAATAATTTTATCATTAAAAAAAGCAAAATATTCGATGTTTAAATAGGAGATTATTTTACTAAACCAAATATTCATTAAATGAAGTATGCAAAGACATACATGTCTAGTAATAATTTTCGGTAATACTTCAAAAAATGGCAAATAATTTCGAACATTTAAAAAAACAAAATATTCTGTGTCTAAATAGGGGATTTTTTAAACTGGGAATATATTAAAATTTATTCGACTTTTCATTGGTTTCGTTTCACAGAATACCGACGGTGGTCGAGGACTAATATATTGAAATCTGCTAATAGGAAGCGGTGGTGGGGACACTAACAATGGGAGCGTGGTCCTTTGAGAGAAGATAGGAGATCCCAGGTTCTCTTGGCTAACGACTCGGAAGCCCGTTGAATGAGCGCGGACTGTCAATAAGATTATTCTGGGCTGGCGGCGATTTCTTGATTCATACGGGGAAAGAAGTTGAATCGTTTCGAAGCGTAATGGGTTATGGGTGCACGGTCGGACAGGGTGGGGTTTCCAATCACTTAGCTAATCACGCTAGTCAGCCAGCCACTCATCCAGCCGGCCAGACGAGCCGTTGTTCTTCCGTTTATCAGACGTGCCGGAACAAGGTCCCCGCCTGATTCCTCAGGGCGTGTACCGGCCTCACTAACTCGACTTAATGGCTCGCTGCCACCCCCGACAACCTACCCACAACACGCAGAAATTGCTTTTTATATTTCTCAACCATTGCGAACAACTTCGGAAATATTATTCAAGTAGCTTTTTAATTTCAATTTCGATGCGAGAACTTTTTAGATTTTAGGATTAGCTGGATCTGCAAAATTATGAAAAAATTCAAAAATGTGTACCATACACGCAAAAATATCCTCCATTTTCTTCAAATTTTTTACTTGTGTCTGAATAGTAAAAATGGCTCCGAAAGATGGTCGTTATATTTTTCTTTGCAGCTGTTCGCAGAACCACCCCTGAGAAGAAATCTTTTTTCTATCACACATGTGAGAGGTCTAAAAATCTGAAAAAATCACCTAATGCGTATCGTGGAAGCTAAAACACGCTACATTTTTTTCGAAATTTTTACGCGAGACTAAATAGAGAAAATGAGTAAAAAAATCGATCATTACATTTTTCTTTGTAACTGCCTGGATAACTACCTCCATAGTAATCATATTTTTCATACCTCTTCTGGGAGGTCCAAAATTTTGAAAAAATTGGCTAGTACCTGTCTCAGTGCCTGGATTATGTCACATTTATTTCGAAATTTTTGCTGGAGACTGGACAGAGTATGTGTGATCCAAAAGGGTGATCCTTATAGTTTTCAGTGCAATTGCCTGGAAACCACCCCCTTAATTAATGCCTTCGTATCTAGCTTCGACGAAAGGTTTAAAATTCTGAAATGTACACAGGGTGGTCCACGCATCATGCACACCTATAATAACATCCAAAGTATGTGTTGCACGAAAAAGTTTTGTATGCAGAAATTGCATGGTCTGAAGGGATACATTATGTAGTGTATTTATTTTTTTTACAGGAGGACGCGTAAAGGACATATGAAGGTCAACTTCATTTTTTTAAATGGAATGAGGTATTTTTTAATACATCAATCGATGCAGCTGGACATTCGTTATAAATAAGTACTAACCTATATATGTCGAAAAGTTAGTAGTTCAAGAGATATTTCAATTCAAATAACTCTAAAATACCATTACTGTCGTACTAAGACGTTAGTGTTTACTTACTTGTGTAACATCTTAGCACGACAGTAATGGTATTTTAGAGTTATTTCAATTGAAATATCTCCTGAACTACTAACTTTTCGACATACATAGGTTAGTACTTTTTTATAACGAATGTCCAGCTGTATCGATTGATGTATTAAAAAATACCTCATTCCATTTAAAAAAATGAAGTTGACCTTCATATGTCCTTTACGCGTCCACCTGTAAAAAAAATAAATACACTACATAACGTACCCTGTTCGGTCTCGAGCAGACCGAACGTGAGATGTATTTAGACACGTAGAACGTTAGATGTATTTAGTCCCAGAGTTTGGGTGTCATCGGACACCACTTCGGGACCGTCTCGAGAACGAACCACGAAGCATTGACAGGGCAATCTTTGTATAAGCAACAAACATTTTAGTTTCCGTATCATTTTCCCATATCATTCGCACCTAATAATTTCCATAACGTAAACATAGTTTTACCGGAGCGCTCCAACTCCTACGACCAAAAGGCACCACCCACTCACCAATAGAAATCACTTTGTCATCCCCATTCATTTGTAAGATAGCCAATAAGAAAAGACGCCGAGTCGACCTTATACACGACGAGATACCGAAAAGCAGATCACGAAAATCACTCGAATCGAAAGCAACTTCACCTTTACCTCGAATCTCACCCTTTATTGTAACTTGCTAAGTTTTTAAATATATATTAAAGTGTGTTAACTTCCAAAGAGTCGAACTTCTTTCAAGTAGTCGTCGTTACTCCTATAACACCGTCAAAGCCCCGAGTATCGTCGCGAGCAAGCGAAACGGGATTTACGATCCCGCGAAGTTCGGCATACGGACTTGCGATATTTCGGACGCTTCATACCCCTTCAGACCATGCCACTTCTGTATACAAAACTTTATCGTGCAACGCATACTTTGGAAGTTATTATAGGTGTGCAAGTTGCGTGGACCACCCTGTATATACGAGGTAAAGTTGATGTTCCGCTACTACTTGCAATTTGTTTCATCCATTAGAGGTTGCAATTTCTACTATAAGAGCCACATCATACAACCAACATTTAATAACCTCATTATGGATCCTTAATAATTTTTTTGGTCTATTCAACCATAGTTCGATGAAGTCTCACATGCGCGAGAGACCACACCGAAGGAATAATTATAGACAGTGTAAAAAACGATTCCGAGGGTCGATCTATTGAGAATGGATTTGCCGGGCGAATTCTTCTCGCGCAAGATTGCGTTTTATTAAACGCGAGGAGCAGGATGGGATGGCATAAAATATCCATTACGTCACGGCCGATACCGTTATGAGTCTGATAATTGAAGCCCGCCGCTTCTAAAGTCTGCTAATTGGAGGCCCCTAGTTTAAAGGAGCGTGCAAGACTCGCGAGGGAAGTTCCGTTTCAGCCTCCAGTGGTAGGAGTTTCCGGCGCGGAGACGCTTCAGACGACGCCCCCGCGATTCAATTTGTCGCGGCGGGGGTGAGTTTATTCGCGACATTATCAGCCAACAGAAAAGTGTCGGCTCGCTATTGGGTTACAGAGTGACCCGGTCGTAACGCGATCCTCTAAAGGGGATGTACGGGCCGAGCGAATCGCCCGGAACCGCCCCCGCCAGCCGATTTTTCCGCTGTCCACTTTATTCTGCTCGATGGCTCCTTCCTCTGTGTTTATCGCCCCGGTAAATAGCATCGGGAAGGGAAGGCTTCCGACTTTACGCGATTTCTCGGCAAGCAATTCGGATATTCGAATAAATCCAACGGTGAATCCTCTAGGCAAATGTTACATATACTTTAAGTATTTTTTTCTAAATTTGAACTCTTCCAATAAGATCAGAAAAATTGTTTATATACCCCTTTTGAAAACATCTACTAAAGGATATTGGAATCAACTTTGTGAGCACATTTCTCATGGACCACTTCAGATATCTCAGCAAATAAAAATGCTGTTAGTAGCTACGACATAGCTCTATTTTATATATTTTTTCCAAAAGTTTAGCTGGCCTACTAAGGTCAGCGAAATTTTTTATCGAAAACTATCCCCTTCGAAAATATCTGTTGAAGGAAACTGGGACTGACTTTGTGAGGATATTTCTCAGCGATCCCTTCAGGTATTTCAGCAAATAGAAATGCTATTAGTGGCTACTAAATAGTTTTATTTCATATATTTATTTCGAAATTTTAGCTCAAGCAATAGGATCATAAACAATTATTTTATGAAACAGTCGTCGGTGCGTCTTCATGCAGAAACCAGTGCAACGAAGGGTACTGGGGGGGTGGCAAAAGTTATAGAAGAGTGTCCAGAGGGCGTTGAAGGGTGCAGGGGTTTGGTAGGTTAACAAGGCACTCGGAGCGGAGTGTTCGTTAAACCAGAAATAACATCGAGTTAAAAATCATTACACAAATCGACCGCTGGCGATCGCAGTTCTCCATTAAAGTCTTCTTGCAGGTGGTGCGGGGGTGGCAGGGGTCTGAGGGCTGGACAAATCCGTTCGACAGGGTTAATCGTCGACCCCTCCTTAATCACGAACGAATCGGCGGACGCGGCCGATGGGCACGGATATTGTTTGACGATTTGTCATCGATGTTTGACGTTTATTGGACTCCGGCGTACATTTATTACATTTCATCGGTAGCCAGCGTCGCCGCGAGTAATTATGAGTGACCCTGCTATCACTGTCTGCACCGCGTCCATTCGTTTCTGAAAGCTAGCGGCGCCGCACCGCGTCATGAAATATGCATCAGTCGCATTGATAATTATGCGGCCCGATAACGCGACGCCTCTTTCGTCGCCGATTCCACTTCAGAATAAAAGATGTCGGTAACGATTTTACTATCCGTTCTGTACTCCATTCTCTGCCTTGCAAATCAAGGTCTGCACCTTTGACGGACACCTAACTGACCGTTTGCCAATTTCCATTCTCCGATTCTCTTTAGAATACAAGTTCTGTTCATGTAAAATATTTTTTTACACATTTTTGGTATGAATTCATAATGAATAAATAAAGACATTGTAATAAAAAGAACGTGTCCGAGTGTTTATTTATTAAACCATTAATTTTTCCCCATCGTCCAACTTTCCGTTGAGTTGTACTACTATGTTATTAGTTGTACGCAAAAATGTATTCACGTTAACTTCTCGTTGAGTTACACTACTGATTTGGAATTGGAAAAATAGCGAAATCCGCAAAATAAAAATTTTTGGGGGTCTGACTTGCCGTTGAGTTTTACTACTGAATTTCGTGCCACCTTCTTCGACATCATATTCTCCTAATACAAATCTCAATTTTCGAGATTTTCGAAAAATTTCGCCAATTTTAAGTCGTCTGACTTGTCGTTGAGTTGCACTACTGAATTTCGTGCCACCTCTTTCGATATCATGTTCTCCTATTAGAAACCCAGAAATATACGATATTGATATTGAAGGAGGTGGCACGAAAATTCAGAAGTACAAGTCAACGTCAAGCCAGACGGGCGAAATATTATATTTCTCGAATTTCGCTACTTTTGCAATTCAACGACATACGTGCGGGAAAAATTGGAGATTGGTCAGGTCAATAAATACAAACTCAGAAACATTTTTTAATTACATTGTCTTTATTTAATCATTGTAGATTAATACATAAGCTGTGTACATTTTACATGAATTTTACTTATATTCTAAACACTTAATTTTTCAATAAAAATGGCTAATAGTTATGTTACGTCGCGTGTGCCGTGATATAGTTCACCAGTTGGTTTGATCTGTTAGAACTTCGTACAACACCATGCTCCTTTAGGCACCAGCTAAAATTTTCAAAAAAATGTACGAAGTACAGTTATTATATAACTACAGTTTGCAATTGGATTCATTCAAATATCTCGCAAAGTCATTAAGGAAACAACGCATAAACTTACCCTCGGCCCTCCACTGGTAAGGCTATGTTCCACTGTTCCCCCGTCGAATTGCTATTCTGGGTGACCTGAAATTCCGAAGGAACTGCACAAAGTGCATCTAACGGGGCGAACAAATAACCGAAAAAGGAAAGCGGAAGACGGAATCGGCGCGGCGCGGCGGCGTTGTCCATATTTTAGGTCTGGAGAAAAACGGGGCAATTCGTCTTCCGATTTCGAGGGAGTAAATCGCGTCCGCGGGGGTCGGCGCGGCGTGCAGTAAAGAAAAACGAGTGGAACGAGCGGAATGGGACGGACAAAACCGTTAAGCTAACGAACGTGTCGGGGACAAAGCCGAGATAAAGCCGAGGCACAACGGTCGGGCCGCCGCCGACGCCGCGCGCGCTTTTCGTGCCAGCTGCATGCTAGCGCGCGGAATGCATTGCGTATATCATTCCGTGGCCGCGTGCACGCCGATTCAATTGAAGTTACGACACCGCGCCGGGGAGAGAGCGCTACCCCGCCGATAAAACGATTCACGGCTGCGCCGACACGCGTGTGCATTAAAAGACAAGAGAGCGAAAGAGATGCCCAGCCTGCCGAGGCCCGATAGCAAGTAGGTGACGGGACAGATAACGTGTCGGAGACCGTCACATGCCCGTCACTATGTCGCACCGCACTCGATATCGAAGCCACACTCTGCACGATCGCAAACCAGTCTGCATTTTCCTCCTAGATATTTTTATATGGTAGCTGGGAAACTGAACACCCTATTTTCTTCAGGAATACAGTAACTGTTCGAAAGATGCAAAAAAAATATTCCCCCCCCCCAACTTAGTAATCTGATCTCGGCTCGGTATATCGGTGTAAACCACTACATACTAACGCGACGCGGAGAGTCGCAGTCGTCGGCACAGTTCAAACGCCCGTGCGTCATCACAATGTAACACCAATATCACTGTCCAACAAATTTCAACTTTTTTTATGTTCCCTAATTACTGTTGGGTCCTTCTTATAGAGTTTTTTGCGCTGATTCTGAATCTGTTTTTAATTTTTTTCCTATACGCACAGTTTTTGAGGAACATGGCTTTGAAAAAAAAACATATTTTTCAACTTTAAACAAATATTGTGATGTTATTATAAAAGATATTGAATTGTTCTTTGCAGCAGAAGATTCTGTAGACTTTCCCGAATACAGTGGTATCCAAAATTAATACATTATGAATGTTTAAACATGTTTAAACAATCATTAAAGGCGGAGAGACGCCACTTTTGCACCAATTTATGAGGATATTTTTCAATTTATCTCAAAAAATAAGGGTCCGGCGGAAAATCGAACTATACCACTCGATAGAGCAGACTTTTATCTTGAGAAGCCACCCTGTCAAGTTTGGATTGTCGACGTTTTTTTCGAACCAGAAAGCAAAATATCTTCGCCCGACATGAGTTGCCGCCAGTGACGCTCGGGACGAGATATGGCGCAGCGACGGGATACGGAGCGGCGAACGACCGTTGTAGTGGTGAGCGCCACTGGCGGCAACTCATGGCGGGCGAAGATACTTCGCTTTCTGGTTCGAAAAAAACGTCGACGTTTCAAACTTCAAACAGGGGTTTCTCAAGATAAAAGTCTGCTCTATCGCATGGTATAGTTCGATTTTCCGCTGGACCCTTATTTTTTGAGATAAATTGAAAAGTATCCTCAAAAATTGGTGCAAAAGTGGTGTCTCCCCGCCTTTAGTGATTATTTAAACATGTTTAAACAATCATAATGTATTAATTTTGGATACCGCTGTATTCGGGAAAGTCTACAGAATCTTTTGCTATAAAGAACAATTCAATATCTTTTATAATAACACTACAATATTTGTTTAAAGTTGAAAAATATGTTTTTCTTTCAAAGTCATATTTCTCAAAAACTGTGCGTATAGGAAAAAAAATTAAAAACAGATTCGGAATCAGCGCAAACAACTCTATACAAAGGACCCAACAGTAATTGGGGAACAAATTTGGTGTTGGACAGTGTATTTAATCTTCTTGATTTTTCATTATTTTTTTATGGAACTTTCAGCAACATATTTCTGGCATTTTTCCAATGCAAAATGATACCAAACACGATATAATTTCAATTGTATTTAGTAGTTTAATCGATGATGGGAGTTTCCAACGCAAGGAAGGACAGCGCATCGGAAAGAAAGAGATGCGGACAGTTGCCGTCGCATCGACAGTTGCCGCGGTCTCTCTTTACACGCGCTGTCTTTCTCTACGTTCGGCTCGGCCTTTGAAGCTCAAACAATAGGTACCCATATGCGATAGATGCGAAGAAATCTCCCCGAGACCTTCGCGTCTATAGAAAATTTACTGTGCTACCAAATTCAAACGTCTCCGAGAAGTTTCAAACATTTTTCACGTAAATGAAACTCACATGGATTCGAAGATTGAAGCCTCCCCTTTGCAACGGCACCTTAAAAAATTATGTACCATTTTTTCCCACTGTTTTGTGGAATAAAAATAGCGAACAAATTTTGGGACAAGACTGGGACGTATGGGGATGTTAAAAAATATTGTTGATTTTGGAGTTCTAGTTGGGATATTTAAATAAATCATAAGTCACCATAATAATCATAATAATTGTAGCTCTGGTACTAAGGGCAGAAAAATTATTATTATTATTTTATTATAAACGGACCGAACTTACACAAATGTTTACACAATAGAAAAAAGACATTACGTAAAATAACAAAGAAAGAACATGCACGAAAACTCATGGTACAAAAGGTATGGTATCATCTGGTAATCCTATGTGATTACGTCTTTTAAATGTGTGTAAAAGACCTACGATCAATACGATATTTATTTATATTTACAAAACAACTCCTAAGTAAAGAAATTGGGGTCAATTTTCCGTGCGTTTTGATCGATAGTTATCGGAGATATTCGAGTGCACTGGAAAGCAAATAGTGGCAGAACACTAAGTCTAATTCCTAAATTTTTCACAAAATTGCAACTCGTCTATTAAAGCACCACAAAATTATTTTTTTAACTCGAAGGTGTCCGAAGAGATAGGGCTGACTTTAAGATTAAATATCTCGACAACCACTTAAGATATTTGAACAAACCAAGACATATCCGACAGCTACACAATATCTCAATTTCCCTTATTTTTCCAAAAATTTTGACTTATTCATATCTGTAAATTATTTTATGAAACCATCCTCTGTGGAATTGTCCTAAAATTCTTGAACTGTCCTTTTTAATTTCAATTTAATTACGATCCGACTATTCAATTTTCATTGGGGGTGTACTAGAGGGAAATTACCTGAACCTCCCACAATTTTTGCAAAATCCTACCTCGCAAACTGCAGAAAATAATTTTGAAAACGTACCCCCTATCTAATTCTCCTAAAAACCAGAAACTGCCGATTATAATTTCAATTTAATGACGATCCACCTCTGCAATTTTCTACGAGGGTGTGCTGGATCGACGTCCGATGCATCAGAAGGCCTGCCTAGGATTCCAGGTCGCCGGCTTTCAATGTCGCAAAGGTGTCTCGCCCAGGTTCGCTCGCATTCGCTGTGCCAGAGCCCCACTTGGAGTGAATAAGTTTACGGTTGCGAAGGGCAAGGGGTTGCGAGGGGTTGTCGATGGTCGTAGCTGCGAGGGTGGAAAGGGTCGATGGTCGAGGGCAGCGGAGAGACCCTGGACCAACACCGTCGTCGGTGGTTTTGAAAGATACGCTTAATAAAGCCGGCTAGCACTCTCGGCGTGGCGCAGCGGTGGTCTAATATCAACGCAAATACGACTGCTTTGTATGCTAATTGACCCATATACATACGTACGCAGCTCGTCCTACATCGCCGGCCACTAAATAGATGGACTCGATACACGGGGCTAACCGGGAATACGACATGCGGCGGAATCAAGCTCATTTGCGAGCGAGCGAGCCTCGCTACTTCGCGTCACCCTCTTCCTATCCCTCGTTGACGGCCTTCGGACCAGCCGATCTAGGGTTTATCTCTGACCTTCAGATCGTCAGTCTAACCTCCACTTTTTTAACAATAATATTAGGTTATTCCATATGAAATGTCCTATTCTAGAATGCGACTCTTATAAAACGTGTTCGTACGTCCTTTAAAATAAAATTACTTTTTTATAATTGTACCAAACGACGTGATTGTTTATAATCAATTAGAAGTATTGGTTTACGAAATGATACGCAAAAAAGATTTTCCAAATCATTACAATTTACAAGGTTACATGCAAAAATAAAAAAGGCATTTTTTTAAACTTTTTTGAAAATATTGAAAATATATGTTTTGTAGATTTATGTTAGTTATTCATATACTAAAAAATTCATCGAAACCGGCAGGAAAAAACGACACGCATCGAAAGACGTACGATTCTGCGGATTTTAAGCAAAAACTGACCAAAAGTCGTTGAGTAAAACTACGATTTTCACCATTTTTAACAGCTTGTAGCTCGTGTATATGTTAATCGGTTTCGATGAAATTTTCAGCATGTGTATAACTAACATAAGTGGATCTACAAAACATATATTTTACCTTTTCTTTAAGGGCCCAAATAAAAAGTCTTAAAAAATGCCTTTTTTATTTTTACATGTAACCTTGTAAATTATACTTTATGGAAAATCTTTTTTGAATATAATTTCATAAACCAATGCTATTAATTGATAATAAAAAATCAGGTCGTTTGGGACAATTATAAAAAAGATATTCTATTTTAAAGGGCGTACGAATAGTTTTTACGCTCACTGTATAAAACTTTGAGGTACAAAGCTAATTCTTAACACTAAACGTACCATGACCGATCAAATGACCGGTTCTAGATTTTTTTTATTTTACAATTAATGGAATTGTATAAAGATACTTTCATAAGAAATAATTTAATAAATATCTTTATTAGAGTACACATCATACATATAATAAGAACCGCGCATAGTCTAAATAAATTAATTGTTGTCATTTTTATAAGGCAGTCACATGCCTGTTGCTTTTATAGCTCGGTACGTTTAGTGTTAATATCTTATGTTCAATTTTAATTTACAGATGTATAATTTTATTTTTAAATAAATTTTATTCCAACGTCCACCAACGCGACTGTCGTGCGTTCCTTGTATATGTCTGGAAAAATAACTTTTATGTGATTTTTGGTCAAAATGTGTTGATTAATTAACTTACTGGTCGTTGATGGTAAAAAAGAACTACAAAATCAAGATAAAAATCTTGTAAATTGTAAATTAAAAACGTGAATGACCATAATATCTCATTTTTACCGTAATACAATCAAAAAACTTGAAATTTCTAGATTGAATACATTGGGTATACAAAATTGCGTTTGTTTAATGTCATTGCTAAAAATCGGACATTCCATATGCAACAACCTAATAGTTCCGTTGATTGTATAATTGTGGTCGATACCTGTGACGCCCTCAGCCTTCGCTAAAAGAGTGGATCTAGGAAAATAATTTCTTCTGGGTCTAATGAGCAAGACAAAATTCTGGAAAAAATAAGAAACGTAGGTATTACACGTAGCTAATATTTGCATTTTAGTCCATTCAAATATCTTAAGCAGTCGCCGAGAGAAATATAGTCTACATAAAGTTGGTTGGTACATGTCAAGGAGTAGTCCTTTAAGAATTATATTTCTGCCTTTAGTGAGCGAGATAAAATTCTGCGAAAATATGTATGATAAAGTGCTCATATGTAGCTAATATTTGCTTTTTATTTCGTTCCAAACATCTCAAGTAGTTACCAAGAAAACAGGAAGTGACCGAGTCTTTGTTCTGACTCCCTTGGACAAACGTCATTGAAGAGGTAGTATGAAGAAATAATATTTTTCTGACGTTAACAAACAAGCTAGAATTTTGAAAAAATTACACGGAGTACGGCACACACATACTGAACATCTGCTTTTTGTTACACTCGAGTCCCTCAAACACTCATCAAGAGAACTGCTTACGAAATTATAGTCTTCTCGGTCTCGATATCCTTCGATCACTCGAGGGGTTTTTAATTTTTCTTATATTTACTAATTGAAAAAAATACGTGACGGTACATCTAATATACAGTTACCATCTTCCGCTTATTCTACTGGTCTATCTTAAATAGTCACTGAAAGAAATGCTCAGAAAGATAATCCTGATCTCCCTTGTGTTGTTTCTCCATTTCCATATAGTTTCCAAAAGCTAATTTTTTTCCACCGTAATAAGCGATCTAAAATTTTGAAAAAATGTGTGCAGTATCAATAGCGCTTACTTAGTATCAGCGATTTGTTTCATTGAAATATGTACATAATTCGTCGATCAATTATTTACTGAAGTGCAGCGAAATCGCTGTCAATTTTATCGTAGATATCAGGACACTTTGTGTGCTCGCATAAAAATACAATAGAGTGTTCCGCAGGATATGTCACAGTGGCAGAGCATTATCCTCGGCTGCGCACGACTTCCACGCGGAAACTACTAACAGTGAAAACTTTGATCGTTGCCCCGTAGCGCTCATAACTCAAATTATACGTACTTCGAATTCTCCTTGTACGCCGGAGCCTCAAGTACGTATCTGAGGTGGGTAGCCCGCAGATATTGAAACACAGAACTGCCATAACTTTTCATTATACCGTCGCGTTATCTTCTTATTATCTTTTATTTCTCACAGGACCCGCTCACTCCCCCTCACTCCTCAAGGTTTATTCTTGTCCTCGAAAAATCATTTCCTCTCCGAGACAATATTTAACCGTATTATATTTCGGCGATCGCTACTCCTCGATTACGAACGAGGCGATGCTAACAAGAATTTCTTTCTGACCCCCATGAGCCAGATAAAATTTTGAAAAAAATTGTACGATGCAGAGGAAAGTTATAGCTGTTGCCAACATTTTTATTTGTTTATTTATCTCACGTAGTATACCAGATAAAAATCGACAATGTTGATCCTGATTTTTTCGGCAGACGTTATTCTAGGGGTGAATTTATTTCTGACCTCCAGCATGAGTCGATAAAATTTTGAGAAAAGTGTACGATGTAGAGGAAAGTTATAGCTGTTCTCAGCATTTTTATTTGTTTATTTATCTCATGTACTGTGCCAGATAAAAATCTATAAAATTGATCCCGATTTTTTTGGCAGACGTTCAAGAAACATTTTTTCTGTTCATAATAAGTGAACTAAAATTTTGAAAAAATCTGTGAGATAGTATTAGTATATAGTTACTGTTAGGTTTTTGTTTTGTTTAAATATCTCAAGTAGTCATCGAGACATATGTTTGTTTACCAGGTTGGTCCTGATTTCTTTTAGTAGGTGCAAAGGGGTGGTTTTTGAAAAATTATTTTTTGTCCTGCATAAGTGAGTGAAGATATTTAAAAATTCTATGATACATAGTGTTGATGTGTGTGATTGTATGATTTTTTATTCATTCACGAAGCACTAATTTTTATCAGTAAATGTATTTAGTAGATAAATCAAAAGAGTTTAATATCGTCTAACAATAATACCATTCTGAAACAATCAATAAAAGTGTTAAACGAATTTAGAATTGAATGGACGATTATATTCGAGAAATACATTTTTTCACCAGCACCAAAGTAAAAAGCTTTGAAAGAATATGGGCAACCTGTTTCATTCAACAAATACGATAAAACGAGTTTATGCCATAGTAAAATGACTATACCGAAGGGTGTGCCGATAAAGGGTGTACCAATGACGAACGTATAAATTCGGGTCATATCACCACAGACAAGTGATAATATTTTTCGATATTCTTTTCCTCTTATTAGAACGATCAATTATAATTGTTGTTGGAATCGAAGTGAATAATGAGTCGAAAAATGATGGCCTCTTATTAAAATAAAAGTAATTGAACTATTTTTTCCTACGTTGGTTATTTTTTATAATACTAATATGGAGATGTAGATACCATAGAAATGTAAAAATAAAATTATATGAATTCATAGTGTTTCTGTTGATTTATCTGAGGGCTTAATAATAAGTTGAATAAGTTTTTTAAGTAAATAAGATCATTTCCGGCATCTGAACAAATGTTACGTAAACTGCAATTTTTTTGTCAAAATTCTATTGAGGAAGTACGGTATCCGATAGAGTGTTAAAATGTCGAAAATGTTTGCATCGCATAACTCGTGCGATCTGAATCACGCCCACCGTTTGGAGAGCCTCCAAAAAAACAGTTTCGTGCCAGCGCACGCAACAACCATACTTCTAACAATCTGCATTTCTATTTTCCATTCTGTAAACATGTATCAGGCCGACAGAAAAATACTGTACCGTTTTCCAAGTTCAATTTCCATATTCGTAACTAAAAAATAAAACAGTCGATATCAATAATAATGTACCATCATGAAAAACCAGAAAATTGGAAACAGCACAAGTGCATGATTGACACAAAGTCGCTATCATTTTGAAATTTTGTGGGTTCGTTCGTCTACATCTCGAGAACACACAGTAATTAATATACAGTAATTAATTAATAAAACTACCGCAACTATCATTTTGAAACTTTAGGGTTCGTTAGTCTATATGTAAAGAACATACAGTAATGTTTTTTTAAAAAAATATCCTTTCAAAAGCTTTTGAAAAAATATACAGTATTGATTTCATAAATCTCGATACAAAAGCGTACAGTAAAAAAAACCTACTGCAGCTATTGTTTTGCAACCTTGTGGGTCCATTCGCTCATATTTGAAGAGCGTGGAGTAATTTTTCCAAGTGAAAATACCCATTGAGTCGAAAGTTGTAGCGGCTAGGTCGCGCAGGCGCCGACTTTAATCTTAGCGCAAATGACAATCGCTCGAAACAATAAGAAAACAAAGGAGGAAAGCGGTCGAAAAAAAGGCAGGAGAAACAGTGGAAAGGAAGCCGGAGTAGAACGTAACGAAAGGCAGCAGGCGTAGACCGGGTCCGTTAACGAGTCCCATAAATAATTGATCCGCAAAGTTGCAAACAAAACCATCGCGGCTGGCTGTCGGCTAATGCGACGCTGTCAGCCGCTTCGTTCCCCTCTGAACAGCCGCCGCCTTTTTCTTTTTCTCGGTGCTCTGTACAGTCGCCTCTCTGCAAAGCGGTTTATGAAATCCATTATCCCCGCGATAAATATTAAATCTCCTTTTTCGCTTTCGTTTTCCCGCGCGAAATTGCTCCGTTCGACATTGGTCGGCCCGTTAATGGCCTCGTTATCGATCCCAGAAGTCATTAAAGGAGGTCCTACCAGCGAAAAACCACCCTTCAGACCATTCAAATCATCCTGTGACGTCATGTTTGCCCCTCAGCAATTTTCAATTAATTTTTCCAACCGTCCAACGTGTTCCCTTTCACACCAGAACTTGCTGCATTCCCACAGCGGTACAGAATTCATTTTCAAAATTTTATATAAATTTTCTCACAGTTAAGCGTGCAATTTGCGACTAAATAGTCCAAGAAGTTGATATTCACAATTATCGTGTAGTAGCGAATTTTATTGTTCTAACGAGGGTCCCGATGTAGCGGCAGTCAGTCATTTCTGATCCAATCATGCTAGGAATACTTCTAAAATTCTATACAAAACTTTCTCGGGCACATTTAGGTTTACAATTTGAGACAAAATAATCCGAATGTCTTGCAGAAGTTTATATTTACAATTACCGTACAGTAGCGCAGTCGCCAGATTAACCCTTTGCACTCCTTTGTCGAGTGCAAAGAAACATCGTTATGAAAAATGTAAATATATATATTTGGTTCTTCCTTTATTTATTTAATTTCTTACTTTTTAGTTAAAAACAAATATAAGTTCCACAAATTACAACAAAGTTTGAGAGCTATATTTAATATAATTACTAAACAAAATTGTTTAAAATAAGTAGCAGTTAAGGAACTGTCCTTTGAAAAGTAAATTTCAAATAAAACACTTAATATATGTAGTAGGTTGACAATAAAATTGGAAAATAATTCGGAGTGCACAGGGTTCAGACTCGTATCCCTAGTCTATCTTCCCCTTCCACGTCACGTGACTAATTCGGTATTGGCAGAGAGGGGGTAACTTCTCATAATTATAGTAACTTCTCATAATTATTCATAATTATAGTAACGAAATTTGATTGGCGTCCCACGAGACCTCGGAACACCAGTTAAGGGTTAGTCTATTTCGAACAGGTAAGGAACACTAGAATTTTCAGTTACCTACCATGTAATTGTGACGTTATCTACAAATGACAATCACTAAGGGTTTAAATACAGGACCGTGAAGGGTGAATGCAGTTAGGTTTGTGATGAGGCTTCCTCTTTGTTAACACATCGAGGATGTCAGTTGCAGCTCGAAATAAGTATGCAATTTAAGGCTATACAATCCAGATGTCCTAAAGAAGTTGATACTCACAATTATCGCAGAGTAGCGAAATTTTATTGGCGTCACGAGAGACCCCGGTACATCACTTAAGGGTTAACCTATTTCGAACAGATAAGGAACACTAGAATTTTCAGGTACCTACCATATAATTGTGACATTATCTACGAATGGCAATCACTACGGGTCTCGATACAAGACCATAAAAGGTTAATGCAATTAGACATGTGATGACTCTTCCGCTTTGTTAGCGCATCAGTGATGCCAGTCGCAGCTCGAAACGCGACTCTGGATTCAGGATCCTGCGTAAATCCTCGTTACTGGAGCACAGAAACGGCTCCGGTTTGTTTTCCGCGCGCGCGGAATCTACGGAATTTATGGGTAATATTTCCTCGGCGATCACGCGCACGCTGTTTCACGGATATATACTTGCGCGTTTGATTGTGAGCACGTTCTGGGGACTATCGTTGCGATCGAATGATCCTTTGAGTTTCGGTGGGGATGGGCGCATGTGTAATTGCAGCTGGTGATTGGGAATAGAGGGCGTTCCTTTTTGGAGAGATTGTGCGTTGTAGTTGAGGATAGGGGAGGTATAGATCTGATTTAAATTGGGCGGTAGATCCAGATCAGGTTCATAATCAAGTTTCTGATCAGACCAATCCAGGATCAAGTCTATGCTTGCCATGAAAACTGTCTAATAAACATGGCTGCCAACCCACTTCTATTGGATATTTTTTAACGAAAATATGATATGTTATAGATAACTGTGTGAAAAATATGTGTAGCAAATGGTTATAAATATAACCATTTGTTAAAAAAAAATTGTCAAGATAAAGTTTCAATGAATAATAATTAAATGTCCTCACAGCACTTCCATTGGACATTTTTTAACGAAAATTTAATATATTTTAGATAACAGTGTGACACAACATATGTACCAAATGGTTTTTCAATACAACCATTTGTATAAAAAAAATTGTCATAATAAAGTTTTAATGAATCATAATTAAATGTTCTTACAGCACTTCCATTGGACATTTTTTAACGGAAATTTAATATGTTTCAGATAACAATGTGACACAACATGTGTATCAAATGGTTTTTAAATATAACCATTTGTTTAAAAAAAAATGGTCAAGCTCACTTTTCAATAATTAATAATAAAATGTTCTTGCAGCACTACCATTGGACATTTTTTACTAAATGGTTTTTAAATATAACCATTTGTTTTAAAAAATGGTCAAGCTCATTTTTCAATAATTAATAATTAAATGTTCCCGCAGCACTTCCATTGGACATTTTTTAACGAAGATTTAATACATTTTAGATAAGGGTGTGACCCACGTACCAGATGGTTTTTAAATACAACCATTTGTTTAAAAAAAAATTGTCAATCTCAATTTTCAATAATTAATAATAAAATGTCCTTGCAGCACTACCATTGGACATTTTTTACTAAATGGTTTTTAAATATAACCATTTGTTTAAAAAAATGGTTAAGCTCACTTTTCAATAATTAATAATTAAATGTTCCCGCAGCACTTCCATTGGACATTTTTTAACGAAGATTTCATACGTTTTAGATAAGGGTGTGACACACGTACCAGATGGTTTTTAAATACAACCATTTGTTTAAAAAAAAATTGTCAAGCTCACTTTTCAATAATTAATAATTAAATGTTCTTGCAACAATTCCATTGGACATTTTTTACTAAATGATTTTTAAATATAACCATTTGTTAAAAAAAATGGTCAAGCTCACTTTTCAATAATTAATAATTAAATGTTCCAGCAGCGCTTCCATTGGACATTTTTTAACGAAAATTTAATATGTTTGAGAGAACAGATGGTTTACAGATGGTTTACAGATGATTACCAAATGGTTTCTAAATATAAACATTTGGTTTAAAAAAGATTGTCAAGATCATGTTTCAATGAATAATGATTAAATGTTCCCGCAGCACTTTCATTGAATATTTTTTAACAAAAATTTAATATGTTCTAGATAACAGTGTGACACATGTACCAGATGGTTTTTAAATACAACCATTTGTTTAAAAAAAAATTGTCAAGCTCACTTTTCATTAATTAGAAATAAATGTTCTCGCAGCATTTGTGCACAAATTGGTTCCTATAATTTTTATTTCCTGTTTGCGTAACCAACGATCCAACAGTGCGCTATCATTGCACCTTGTGTCCTCTTGGGAGACCACCGGAAGATCAATGGATCCTGATGGACGTGCATGATCTCTCAGTGGCTCGTTAGCCGGCCAGCTCGGCCGCCCTCGCCTCTCTTTTTCCGACTGGAACTTTGATACAGCTTCTTTAACTACGCACGGTTTACGAGCTCTCCCGCTTTAATGCTCCGCATTGACTTTCGAAGTTGATACTCTCTCGCCCCCCAGTTTCCGGGTTTGCTCCCGTTTTTACTGGCGCGCCGCGCTGTTTTTGACGTCGGGTCATTATTATACCGTGGAACTTGTTTTCCACGGTCGTGTGATATACCGTAACGCGCTGCGAAAAACCTCTCTGTTTTATTTTATTTTAATGCTGGTACTGTACTTACTCCACTCCCCCGCCCCTGTTCTTATGCCTGTTTACGTTTATTCGAATTTTTTTAACCTCTACTCCCGACTGCTCTCTACTCCCTCGTTTTGGCGGATGTCGTTTATAGACCTTGTCCTGTGGAATGAATTTTTCGGACTTTAACGCACAGGATAAAATTTTGAGAAAAGTATGGGATGTAGAGGAAAGTTGCAACTGTAATTAGCATTTTTGTTTGGTCAGCTATCTCGTGTAGTATTCCAGATGAAAACCTGTGAAGTTAGTCCTTAGTTAGTCTTTTGACAGCAGAGCGACGAGTTTCGAATATTTTTTTTTGACCTTATAGAGCGAGCTGAAATTTTGCGAAAAAATCTGTCAAATTGAGCTAAGTTACCTCTACTAACTGCTTTTTGAATAATTGAAATATCTCCAGTAATGGTCGAGATGTATACTTACAAAGTTGGTGCTTCTTTCCTTTGGTACATGTCAAAGGATAGTTTTCGAAAAATTGTTTTTCTAACCTCAATAGACGAGCTAAAATATTGAAAAAATCTGCAAAATAAAGCTAGATTACCTCTACTAACTGCTTTTCGAATCATTGAAATATCTCCAGTAATGGTCGAGATGTATACTCACAAAGTTGATGCTTATTTCCTTTGGTACATGTCACAGGGTAGTTTTCAAAAAATTGTTTTTCTAACCTCAATAGACGAGCTAAAATTTTGAAAAAAATCTGCAAAATAAAGCTAGGTTACCTCTACTAACTGCTTTTTGAATCATTGAAATATCTCCAGTAATGGTCGAGATGTATACTCACAAAGTTGGTGCTTATTTCCTTTGGTACATGTCACAGGGTAGTTTTCGAAAAATTGTTTTTCTAACGTCAATAGACGAGCTAAAATTTTGAAAAAAATCTGTCAAATAAAGCTGATATACTTCTATAAACTGTATTTCGGTTCATTGAAATATTTCAAATAAGCAGCGAGAAACATTCTCTCGAACTTAGCTTGCACAAGCCATTAGTAGATGTGAGGGGTAGTTTAAAAAAAATTACTATTATCCCTTAGTGTGCAATATAAAATTTTGAAAGAAAATCTGCCAAATAGAGCCAGCATCCGTCTATCAAGTGCTTTTTGATTTACTGAAATATCTCTACAGTTTCCAAGAAACATGCTCTCGAACTCGGTCGGAATTGTTCTAACGTCAAGGGGTATTTCTAACAAATATATTTTTCCTGCTTTCAGCAACAAAAATTCTGTGAAAGTAGTTAAAGAGCAATCGTGCCTCTATCATCCACTTTCTGATTCGTTCGCGTATCTAAAGTATCGCGGGAATAAATCACAAAGTCACGCTATTAGCGCAAACAACAACGAAGGGAGGAGCGGCGATTCGCGCGGGGACGCGTGTTAACATTTATTTCGCAATTTCCATGGAGTTTTCTCGCTCGGTAATTACGTCACGAAATATCAGAGCAGCGTTATCGATGCTGTCGCTGCGGTGTCCGATTAGGATCGCACTTTCAACGCATTCCCGGGCCACTCGCTTCTATCAAATTAAAATCTGATGTAAATTGTATGTAATTACGGAGGCAAGCGCGTGTATTCCGCTCGCCATGTTTGTTGAGAAAAAAAGTGACGAAACAATGCGTTACAATCGATTCCGATCTAACGGAACAATTAATGACTGTTGAATATTAGCCTAATAAAATGCATCGGTCTATTTTATTAGAAACTATTAAGAACTCCAAACCCTCAACTTAAAACCCTCGTCTACAACCCCTTACACTAATCGTCATTAAAAACATTTTTATCATTTTTAACATGTAACTATCAAAAACGTTACAGATTCATCCAACTCTAGCTATACATTCTGTCAAAAAAGTACCTGGAATTGGTCAAAGAAACTCAAAATATGTATCCAATAATTCATCCAAATTTATTGTATCGCCTTCAAAGTAAGCCCCTTCCGAAATGATATACTACACTGATACGCCAACGAATAACCCAATCATCAAAACATTTTTTAAACGCATTTTTTGGAATCATCTTCAGTACTCGCCGCGAATTCTCTTTTCGGTCATCTGTCGACTGAAAACGGGTGCCTCCAAGTGGTAATTTCAGTTTTGGAGAAAGAAAAAAGTCGGCCGGATCCATATCAAGGGAATACGGTGGCTGCTCGATAAGATTTGTTGAGTTTTTGGCCAGAAATTCGTTCAAATCCACCTTCCACCACATCTCGACCGCTTTTAAATGCACTGTACCACTCATACGCACGTGCTTTTGATAAAGTCGATTCACCGTAAGCCTTATGTAACATTTTCAGCGCTTCGGCACACGAAATTCGATTTGCAATGCAAAATTTAAGACAGAGTCTTTGTTCGATATTTTTATCCATTGTAAAAATCGCAAAACACACTTGAGATGAACTGACAAAATGGCGTACTGTAAACAAACTAAATGACAAGTGACGCTCAAACTCCGCGTGAGTATAGAAGACAGTTGTGCCAACTTAGCGACAAACAGAATTTCAACAATCCCTTCAAGCAGGCTTTTTAAATGAACGATTCCCGGGGTGCTTTCTTGACAGAATGTATTTTCACTTTAAAAAAATTACTGTAAGATCCCCATGCATTATTGCATAAATGTACAAAATTTAAGAATGGTCTTTCTTTAACCCTCGGATGGAGGGACTTGGGTCCATTTTCACCCATAATAGCTAGATTCTAATTTTCTAGTAGCCAGTTCAAATCGTTAGCTATTTGTATTGGGTCCAATCAGAACATTGATTTTGTTTTCGAAGAAATATGATAAGAAATATATATTAACAATTGATGCTTATGCATTTGACTGGGGCTAGCCACGACTGCCACGGAATCGTCAGAAGTGTCAATCTTGCGGATTATATGCATTTACGACAAAAATGATACTGCGCATAACCAAAAATTATTTTACAAACTGATTAATTGCCACCCTCTACGGAGATCTTTAGTAAAAGGCGAAAGATTTACGCGTGTTTCGAAAACACCCTACATGCCCATCATCCCCGAAGCACCGTCTCACCGGAACCCACCGGAAACCCCGTGAAAAATCGAAAACCCTGCGCCCAGGCGAAGATCCCGGCCAGCCCGAAAGTTGCCCGCTCAAGCAACAGCCCGAGCGCCGCGTCAGAAAAAAAGAAATAGGTCACATTAAAGGTTCATTAGGGCACGGCGGCTGGTATCTGACCCAAATTCATATTTTCCATAGTGACGGCCGGTTGCTTACGAGCGCGAGAAAGACACCGCCACGTCGTCTGCGGTATGGTGGGGGTAGAAGAAGAGAGCGCGCGGCCAAAGAGAGCTCTCGCTCTCCCTCTACCTCGGTGCTCGAGCTCGCTCGTACTCTCGCGGCGTCTCTCTCGCTCGGGGGTTTCTCTCAGGTAGAGCCAGCAGACAGTTAGGCGAGCTGACAGGGCTGGGGTTCTCTGGTCGCGGGGGTGGCGGCCCGGAGCAGCTCGGGTTGGATGCGCGGGACGCAGGCGCCTCCCCCACTTTTCGGCCAGCCCCTCCGCGAGGGCTCGAGGCGTCGCGACGCCCGCCGTCGGCTGCACAGTGCGGGTCCGAACGCCCAGCAAGTAGTACGTTCACGTTCTGGTCGGGCCGACCGACCGCTGCGGTGATCTTTATTCCGTCTACCGCTACCACCCCCTCTCTCTCTCACTCTCAATCTATCTCTCTCTCTTTCCATCCCGGTCCCACCCACCCCACGTTCCACCAACCCCTGCCCCTCGTCCCGAAGTGTCCCTCCATTCGGTGCCGCCCCTCCCTCCCTTCCTCCCTACCTCACCCCCGACGAAATCGTTGTCGGAGAAGAGAGCTGCGGGCAGAGAGTGCAGCTGCAGGCAGAGTGCAGCGGAGTCAGTAGTCGAGGCCTAGCGCGTGGCCAGACGCGCGGAAGAAGATGGAAAGGAGACAGTGTGGCGCGCGTGGGAGGGCACAGGGGGTGATTATTTTATGGGGTGAGATGCATCTCTCTCTCTCTTCTCTCTCTCTCTCTCTCTCTCTCTCTCTCTCTCTCTCTCTCTCTCTCTTTCTCTCTCTCTCTCTCTATCTCTCGGTTCCTCACTCGATCGAGAGGCATCCTCGGTAGAAGTGTGGCTACCTTTTGGGGGAAAGGTACCGGCTATTTTGGGGATCAGGGAGTATACAGGGTTTTTTGGGAAAAAGTTAGCACGGTCTCTTGGAGGTCCAGTGAAAGACCATGGTTGTTTCCCTGGGTATGGTGAAGGGAGAGCATTGTAAGTGGAACCGAAGGTATCCGAGGGTTTGGGGCTGCTCACTCTGGGGGTGGGAGTAGAGATTGAAGTGTGAAACGTGGATCTCGAAGCTCGTGAGCTTGTGGGTGGCAGCAGAAGGTAGTAAGTGGATGCGAAGGTTTTTCGGGGGATTTTGAGAGGGTCGGAGATGCGAGAGGGTGGTTTTGTGGCGAAGGGTCGATGTACGATTTTGACGAACCTAAAGTGTGATGGTTGGTGGAGTTTGGTTATTGTAAGTTCGTGAGGGAGTAAAAGTAAATGGGGGTCTTCTTTCTGGGGTTGGAAGATGATGGAGGCGGGTGGATCACACGTGGAGCTTGTTTGAGGAGAATAGTGGAGGTTCAAAGAGGAGCTGTAGGGATGATGGAGTTGTGTGTAGCTGATTCGCGATGGACCAGACTGAGTTTGGATCGAACAGGCTACTTTTGGATGGTGGAGCCTGATTTCGGATCGTGACGGCCGGTTTCGGGGAGATTCAGGTTTGTTCAAGGAATTCTGACTTGTGTCTGTGTGTGTGTGTCTGGTTGGATGATGAATGGTTCCTGTGAGGGACCAGTTTGGTTGGATCAAGACAATTGTCACACTAGTGAAAATGTCATTTTCGAAGCTAGATCCTTACTACCCTTCACAGGGAGAACGGACGTGATTTTACACAAAATTCTGCCCCTAAAAATTAGAGTCCAGAAAATTGACTGTTTGAGAATGAAGTTGTACATGTACTAGAAATAAGATTTCCGACTTCTTCGTTGAATTGGGGGTTGCTATCCTGTTATAGCAGACTTTGCAAAGTTTATATTGGTGTCCAGAAAATTGACTGTTTCGTCTACGAAGATATCTTCTTCTTTACGTTAAGGGTTGTTGTTACCCTAATATTTCTTCAGTTCGTAAAATAGTTAGTTTTTGATTCGAGACATTACTGTTCTCTAATGGTACAAAAATGTCCAGACAATTTGGTCTGAGCGAATAGCATGTTCCTGGCCAGCTTATCACCCTGTCACACGAGATTTTTGCTTGTGCTTCATTGTAGTATAAATTATAAATAGCTTTCAAGAATCAGAGTAATGTGTAAAAATATGATCTCCCGTTTCCAAAGAGATTCATTTTCCCGATGGGAAAAGAATCTTGTATTCTATTAATGTGTAAGTAGTACTCTGGTCCAACAAATCCTTTTGTCGAGGACTACAGTCTCTGTTATTCTAGCTTTTCTCTCGTCCAGAAAAATTGCTTGTCTTTCATCAGTGTCCTCTCGTGACAGGAAGTTGATATTGGTGTCCAGAAAATTTGTTCCAAGGAAATACCTTGATCTTTGTGAGACCAAAGATTCTCTTCTTCTTAGGATAGCTTCTCTGTAGAACAGCCTGAGCTTCGTTGATAAATATTACTGTCCTCTTATGAGAACTCAGGCATTTATTAGAGTCCGGAAAATTTGTTGAAAATGCCGGACTCTTCATTCGATTAAAAATATTGCTGTTCCTTCGTGTTGGAATGTTGCTATCCGAGACTAGAAAATTTATTTTACCCTGTTTTTCATTGGATCGAAAATATTACTCTTTTTCGTGATAGTTGCTATCGGATCTAGAAAATTTATTTCACCCTGTTTTTGATTGGATCGGAAATTATATTTTAATTGCATTAATAGTTACTATCCTCTTTCACGGCAGGTGATCGTCGAGAAAGTTATTATAATAGCAAAGTTCTAAGGAAATGTTATCCTTCGTTCAGAACTTGTTTCTCTTTAGATTTTCTACTGTCGGTAGTTCCGAAAAGGTTAATAACAAAATCCCAGGATAAAATTCATAAAAGTGACAGTCTCGACGATCGATCATTTTCAAATGATGAATTTGTTCGAAACAATACCAAAATCCCAAAGTGAATACTGAACCCGAGTAAAATGCAATCTGCATATTGATAACGACGTTTCGACGGCGTTTATTCGGTCACGATTTGCTCACTGCAATTGTTAATTGCCACTGACTACAATTGATTACAGGTCCACAATTATTAATTGCGATTCGCTGCAATCGACTGTGACTGCTCTTTAATGCGATAGTGGCAGTTTCTAATTGAAAAGTGCGGCAGGTAAATTGCGACCGAATGATCCTCATTTTTATGCAAATTGAAAGTAGCGTGATTTAACGACGAGAGAAATTACACGGACGCCCGTTATCGCAACGAAATTGTTACAACCGTGTTCTAATATATTTTATTGAACTCCGAGCAGTGCAAAGTTCTTCAAAATGACGTTCTAGAAACGTGTAAAGATCCACGGTTCGTCGAACAACGTGTAAGTAGATTACATTTTGCTAAGAATTTCCCGCCGACCAGTTAGTAATTTCTAATCATCTCTGACAATTTTAACTGAAAATAACTGGCACAAGCTAGTTAGTTAACTAACTTTGAAACCCAGTCCTTAATTTGCAGTTTACGAGAAAAACTTAGAAAGCAGGTCAAACTTTCTTCATTATAGCGTATTACCCCACCCTCGGCAATTTTTCCAAAAGGGGTTCTGCGAGCACTAGCCTTCTCATTAAAAATAGACTCTAATTGCACGTAAGCTAGATTCAAAATAAAAATCAAGGAACCGTACAATTCTAGTTAATTTTTCTTTCTTGGTCTTTGACAACAAAATGCCACTGTAATCCTAACAATTAAAGAAAGAAATTCTAACAATTAAACAAAAAAGAAATCAAAGAAGCAATCAAAGTCCCAATCTAAAAAAGAAAATGTGTGTCACTTATTGAGAAGTACACCCAATTTTACAGCACGGCCTAGCCTACTCGCAATCTCCATTTTCCCAGTGAAAGAATTTCAGAGTCAGTAATCAGTGCTATCATTTAACAACGGATCAGTGGAACTGACAAGAAACTAAAAATCACATCAGTATATCTGCAATAATCAATAGACCTGTACATAGAAGATTTAATCCAGCTACAATAGACCTCATTTACCACTGCCCTAATTCAGGAAACAATTCGTTGACTTACTAACACTCTAGTATCACTCACTGACTCTACAAATAAATTCTGACAGGAATCCATCATAAGCCCAGGTCTTTCTAGCTGTAGTTACCATTTTGCCAATTTAGGAGACACTTCAACCACTGTCCTAATTTAGAAAAAAATTCTCTGGACTCACTTACACTCTAGTATCACTCACTGACTCTACAAATAAATTCTGACAGGAATCCATCATAAGCCGAGGTCAGTGTAGCTACAGTTGCCATTTTCCCAATTTAGCAGACACTTCAACCACTGTCCTAATTTAGAAAAAAATTCTCTGGATTCACTGACACTCTAGTATCACTCACTGACTCTACAAATAAATTCTGACAGGAATCCATCATAAGCCCAGATCATTCTAGCTGTAGTTACCATTATGTCAGTTTAGGAGACACGTCAACCACTGTCCTAATTCAGAAAAGAGGTCTTTGGACTCACTAGCATTCTAGTATCATTCACTGGCTCTATTTATAAATTCTGTCAGGAATCCATTATAAGCCTAGATCATTGTAGCTGTAGCTAGTATTACCATTTTAATTACCTTTTGTTCCAATTAAGAAGACATTTCAAACACTATCTTAATTCTGAAGTCAATGTTTTGTACTCATTAACACACCAACACCACTCACTGACTCTGCAAACAATCTCCGACGGAAATCCATCGTAAGCCTAGGTCATTCTATCTGTAGTTACCATTTTGCCAATTTAGGAGACACTTCAACCGCTGTCCTAATTTAGAAAAGTTCTTTGGACTCATTGACACTCAAGTATCACTCATTGACTCTACAAATAAATTTTGACAGGAATCCATCATAAACCTAGGTCAGTTTAGCCACATTTGCCTAATTTAGGCGACACCGAAAACGCCGGAAGATCAACCCCTAGCTGACCCGATGACAGTAGTACCTAGGGGGATAGGTAGCTCCAAAGGACCTATCAGGTCAGTTGGTCCATTTTATTCTCGACTAGACGACGTTCTTTTGGCATCGAAAGTGAAACAGGGTGAACGGACACAATATCGCAATTTGAGTATTGTAGACTCTTCCGGTTCTTTCGCCACCGAAATCCACCCCCGCACAGGTCCTTCTGCCTGTCGATATTTACAGCATTACGTACGCAGCCCCTCTGCCTCTTTGTCCGTAGCAACTCGCCTAATTACTCCTCCATCGACTGGCGATGAAGCCTGTTTAATCACCCTCGATCCTGTCCTAAATTAGTCGGACGGAGTCTGCTGTGTCCAAAAACTGGGGATGGGGATTGAGAGAGAGAGAGAGAGAGAGTCAGGGAGGGGTGTAACTTCAGCTGTGGAAGGTGTACATTGGGTTTGATGGGGATACTCGATTATCATGGAATTTTTCGACAAATACGCAGTAAGTTTTGTATTTCTTTTATTGTAGTTGAGATTGGGATTATGTTAGGGGTCTTAGGCTTCTTAGGTGGGTGGAGTTATGTGTGGGTTCGAGTCTGGTTTTAGAGTTTGATCAACTACAGTTGACTAGATCATACAGATCTTGGTGAATTTTGTATCTTTTTACTTATGATTGGGACTGTGGCTGAGTTAGGGTTCGTGGGATTTTCCGACCGTCGGAATTAGGCTTACGTTAGGTTCTGCAGACTTGTCAGTAATTTTTTGAGTCGGTCTCGGGTTAGATTGGATGGCTCTTTTAGACACTTTTGGATTAAATGTAGGTTAAAGACTAAAAGTTCTCGACGTAAAAGTTCAGATTTTATCAGATTGCATTTTTTAGATGGATTGGGAGTTATGATCAGATTGGTGGTCTTCCAATCTTCTCAGATACGTTTCGAGTTTGGTACGGATTCTATTTTATCGTCTTTTTATGAAGAATTATATAGAGTGCAATCCTCTTAGAGCCTTGCTTTACATTTTATTAAATAGTTCAGAGAAATTCTGATTCAGATCTGGTTTCCTAATTCTTTCAGAAAGTCTTTCAAGTATCCCTCAGAGAAATTTTGGGAAATATTCCCACAAAGCTCGAGATCAATTCCATAGAAGTTTTAATAGCCTCTGATCAGATTTTGCAATCCTTTCAGACGAGTTCTGAATTGTGGTCCATTCAGAACGATTCCAAGCTGAATCCCCATAAAATCAGAGTTCCATACAGTTGTTACAGCTTTAGATTTGGACTCCCACTTTCATTGAATGAGATTTTCTGGGTTAAAAGATTCCCAATTCATTCAGACAGGTCTTGTATGAGATCTGAATTACCCGTCATAATTCTTTTCATAATCCTGAATAGATTCTGGGTTGAGTCGGTCTCAAATGTAAAATTAAATTTCCCATTCTTTATCAGACAAATTCTGAAATTCTAAAGCCTGGATTGAAGGTTTCCCAACCCTTTCAGAGAATCTCCGAGTTACATCTCATTTGACACATATTCTGACCTAAATCTGACATACATTCCACAAGGTCTGCACATAGCTGCAGCTTAGATTTTCAAAGTTTTTCAAATAAATTCTGAGATACATTTCTCGTCGAATAGAACCATCTACTTATCAGACTGTTCTCCCAGCCCTCTAAGATCAATAGACTAATCTTAAGGTAGTGTTCAATCACTTTACACAGTGTTTTCAGATACGTTTTGATCAGATTATTATCTTGGAGACCACCCACTAATTTTTCAGATTTTGGGAGACTTCCATCAGTTCAATCAGACATACTTTGACTGGTGAGCATTAGCTTTTCTTCAAAAAGGCTTGAACCCAGAATACAGTCTAGTTGAACACAAATTGTTCTGACAAGTTTTGGTCTCCCAATCTTTTCAGACCTATTTCACGCTAAATTCAGGTCAAGTTTCAAAGACTTCTCACACAATTTCGAAACAATTTTCTCTTAGCTGACCTGAAAATTTCTGTACAGCTTTCAGACTGGTTCTGGTCTCGCAATTCTTTCAGACAGATATTTGTAGATATCGTAGTTGAAATCAGCCCTAAGATGTTTCACAAACGTCTTCAGATAAACTCCAATTTTACCACGTTTTTATTAGCTCGCTTTCTTGTTTGTTTGTTTGTTTGTCTGTTTGTTCGGTGGCAAATTTTGCAATTGATTTTAAACTAACTTCCTGATGAGCTAGAGACTGGATATTGGTTACATGGCTCAGAACTGCATGACAATACATTATTCAAAAAAAAATTTTTAAAAAGTCTATCCGTTTCGGAGATATAATAATTAAATATTTACCTGTTCATCCCCCCGCGAAACCTACGTCATCGCGTTCAGCGATCGCCACGCCGCGCGACGGCGCTCCCTACTCCACTACCCGTTCCCTCTCTGACTCATCCCCACTCCACTGACCCGATTCGCACCGAAGGAGCTCAGTGTGCGTCAGTGTGCGTCAATGTGCGTCAGTGTTCGTTTGAGCTCCGTGTGGTGTTTACCAATCGAAGGGACAGTTACATCGAGATTTTCGGTCGAACCTTTATCTTTGACACTTTACCACGGCGTTCGTTTTCGATATGACGCGTCGCAATACCGTCTGAAATTTACTACATGTCTCTGTTATAATCTCATCAAAATGTTCAAAATCGATTGTAAAATTTCACACATACGAGACCAAAAAGCAGAAAATAATTATTTAAATAAAAATAAATTTTTAAAAAATACCACGTTTTTAAAACGCACTAAAAAGTATAAAATACAATTTTTAAAACCGCCACGTTTCAAAATCGGACTAAAAAGTATAAAATAATTTTTTCTAGCCCCATACAGGTTCCTAACCCCTGAAAATTTGTGATTGTGAATTTTTAATAGCTAAGAAAATACTTGTAAGATTTAAAACGAAAAACGTGGGGCGCAAGATAATACATAGTAAGGAGTGTAGAGAATAGCTGCCGCTGAGAAATCTCGTACAACACTTCATATCATTTGCAGTGCAATAAAGTTGTTAGTGATTTAGTGTTCATGCATCAATTATCTATTGCATGCGCCCCGCGTTTTTCGTTTTAAATCTTACAAGTATTTTCTTAGCTATTAGAAATTCACAATCAAAAATTTTCAGGGGTTAGGGATCTGTATGGGGCTAGAAAAAATTATTTTATACTTTTTAGTCCGTTTTTTAAACGTGGTGTTTTTGAAAATTTTATTTTATACTTTTTAGTGCGTTTTAAAAACGTGGTATTTTTAAAAAATTTATTTTTATTTATTTAGAGTCACTTCAGACGATCCTCTGAAACCAATGTGTGCTATAGTGTCATGTTTCAAGGCTGAGGCTTTCTTCGAACACTACTCTGCTCCACCAATCCTTTCAGACAAACAATTTACTGAATCTAGCCTAGATTTCTCGCTAATCTTGGCCTGCATCTTGTAGTAACTAGTTGAAATCAGCTCTAAGATATTTCACAAACGTCTTCAGATAAACTCCAATTCTCAGAGTCACTTCAGACGATCCTCTGAAAGGAATATGTGCTATTGTGTCATGTCCCCAGGGCTTAGACTTTCTTCCAACCCTACTCTGATCCACCAATCCTTTCAGACAGATATTTTACTGAATCTAGCCTAGATTCCTGGTAATCTTGACCTGCCTCTTGTAGTTGAAATCAGCCCTAAGATGTTTCACAAACGTCTGCGGACAAACTCCAATTCTCAGAGTCACATCAGACAATCCTCTGAAACCAATGTGTGCTATTGTGTCATGTTTCCAAGGCCCAGGCTTTCTTCCAACACTACTCTGATCCACCAATCCTTTCAGACAGACAATTGCCTAACTTCAGACTGAACCTTGCCTAAGTGTCTAGCTAATCTCAACTCGTTCTTTGTCTCGTTAAGCCAGAATCAGCTTCTAGCACCCACAGAGATGTCCTTCACAGAAACTTCAATTCCCAGAGTCCCTTCAGACCGAGTCCTACGAAAACACCGCAAACCTTCCGCAAGCGCCACCGCTCCGGATATAGGCCGGCCGATGTACAGAGTCCCCGGATTTACCACCCCTTTCTCTCTCCTCGCTCTCTCATACGTCTCTCGTTGGTCCCGCAGCATCCTCTTCAACTCGCGCGACCAAAATACCGTCCGCGGCGAAGGAACGCGCGGATAGCTGTCGTCCGACGGCGCTCTCGGTCGCGTCGGTTTCACGAGAAAAAATCCGCCGAATCGCAGACTCTCGCCGAGATGAAGTTCAAGGGGAGCGAAGGGGACGCACGCACGGCGGGCGTTGCATAATTTCGCCTAAAAATACGCGATGTCGGGACCGGTTGCGCGAGCGGCCAGAATATTCGCGAGAGACGACCGACGGAACAGTGAAGTGTGCCGGCTGAAAACGCGTTTTAGTGAGCAGAATATCGTTTGAGGGACAACAGTGAGCATTTATCAGAGAAGGATTCGTACGGTGCGCGGACTTGGTTTTAGTGACTGTGTGCCTTCTGTCAGTGGATCGAAGATGATGCACGTTGATCGTCGTCGGGGCCAGTCTGGCTGCCACAGGCTCAGCCCATTGAGGTAGGTTTTCCTTTCCATGGTTTCGGTATGCTTCTGGTGTGCCTGGGCTGATTTGGATGCTGGCGTATGCGTATGCTGGCTTAGATAATTTTTTTTTTATCTTTGATCGGGGTCCATTAGTGGTTGGGATAAGTCCGAAGATGTCTGTCGAGGGTTTAATTAAATGGCGTGCCTGTGCTGATTTGGATGATGGTGTATGGGAGTCTAGAGTATTGCCTACTGTGTATGGTCACCGATGACGTCTAGACCTCTTAGTTAATTTTTTTAAAATTTTAATCGAGGTTCTTTGGTGGTTGGGATAAGTCCGAAGATGTCTGTAGAGGGTTTAATTACATGGTATTTCATACATGATATTTTTACAGTTCTTGGGTATAGGTTTCTAGGGAATTCCCAATAGAGAAATAGGGAAATAATGGTTATTTGGGACTTCTGTGGAGTCTTGTTGGTCAGGCAGAGAATTATTTGGGAAGCAGATTATTTAAAGATTAAGTGATCAGAGGTTAGATGAGGAAATCACTGAGAATAGATAAATGTCAGATGGATGTCAGAAGCTGATGTCATTTAGCTAGTATAAGTTGATTCAAGTTACTTCGTCTTATATTTTGGGTTAGAACTTTGAATTATTTCTCGAAAAACTAATAAAGGTGTGGCCCTGGATTTAGACATAGTCTACGAGGTTGGCTAAAGTTGTTTAAACCTTGAAATTATTATTTTAATTGCTAAGGAATCGGACGAAGTATGGCTCGAGGTCATCAAAGACGGTTGTACCTTCACATTATTATTTTTTTAATTGATATTGGCCTGGATCTGGGCCTAGGTATAGACTGTGAATTCATCAGAAACGTCTAAATATTGGAATTAAATTTTCAAAAATTGAAAAGCCTGTAGACCTAGTTGCAGACAGCCTACGAGGTTGTCAAAGACATTACAGCCTACAAATTAATTTTGGAAAAATTGATAGGTTCGTGGATGAAGGTCCAGCATACATTGAGGTCAGCAGAGACTTGTGCATAATAAATAAATCCGGAAACGGTTTTTTAAAAAATTGATGATGACCTAGACCTAGCCCTAGACATGACTTAGGACACTGTCAAAAATCTCTCAGCCTCAATATTACTGTTTATTATAAAAAATATTATTTTAAGAAGACATTATCAGTGACATCCATTCTTCATAACTATTTTTAAAAAGTGATTAAATACCTGGATTTAAACGCACCTTGAACTTCGAAGTCATCAGAGATGTTTAAACCTTGAAGCTATTTTATTCGAAGTTGAGTAAGCTTTAAATATAATCTCGCACGTAATCTCTGATATAGTTAAAGACGTTTGAACTTCTTTGTTTCAGAATTGATATAAACATACTCGGTCCTCGTTATTTCTTTTTAAATTGTTAAGAGTCTGAAGTTATAATACTTCCCGAGATCATCAGAGACCCAAACAAATCTTCAACCTCATAATTATTTCTTTAAATTGCAATAAGAACTTCGATTTGGACTTGTGAGGTTGTCTTCTATAAACCTTGAAATAGGCTATTAAGTAACAGTTAAGTGTCTGAGCCTGGTACATCTCGAAGTAGTCAGAGACACAGACGAAGTATGAACCTATGTAACCTATGGCGTTGTCAAAGTCGTCTAAATTAACAGTTAAGTGTCCGAACCTGGCCCTAGGATACTTTTGGGTCATCAGATAGGTTTAACCTCTGAAATAAATTTCTTAAAGAATTCGAAGAAGGTATCCCCTGTCTTAGACACGACCCAGGACGTCAAAAGAGTCATGCAAGCCTGAGAATTGCTTAAAAAAATGTAATCTGGTAATCTGGTAGCCATAGGTAAACGACAAGCCACTCTGTTCATGAATCGACAGGAATCCGCCTAGAATCATAACGAAGCGTACACTCTCACTAGAACATACTCTAACAGGCCATCCGTCGGGCAGCCATGGCCTCCCGTAGGATAAATTTAAACTCTCGGCGTCTCGTGTTACTCGCGCATCGTGCCGAGCCGAGAATAGTTATCCACGCTCGCGGCCGCGTCATTCCTCGACTCTTTCCTCGACGACAGATCGTTCATTGAATCCGCTGAATTCCCGAACGGAAACAGCGCGCAGCCCAACCCTCCGAACACACCACCATAACTAGACAATAATGACCCCGATTTGTATCTATTTAAAAAATCTCGGATTCCTCGCGTTTCTAGCGTCCAGGGCACGCGGGGGTGGATCGAGGGCGAGATTCCAGAGCGAGGGCTCGTGGGAGGGCGAACTCGGGTGCTTCTGGGATCGAAAGGGGTCCATTGTTGCCGCCTTAATGCCCCTCTTCCTGCCAATAACCCCCGCGCACACAATGACACTCTTAATGGCCGCCAGGCGGGCTGCAGCATCACTTCGAGCCGCGACCCTGCCCTCTTCCTGCCTCCGTACGTGCCAGCATCTACGCCATTGTCTACCGAAAGCCTAGTGTCACCGGGGAAATCCTGATCGATCAGGCCTCGCACCCTACTTTGCCTCAGAGATCGAAAACTTGACGTGACTGGACTCGAAACTTGATTCTCGTCGGAGAGATTCAATTGTTTTGGTCGCGTGACCCTTAAGTGACTTCAATCAGTTGCCCCGCATGTCTATCTTGATTTAGTCCACGCCATTGCGGTCTAAAAATTTGGCTGGATAGACTCCAAATTGGATGCTGGGGCAATAGAACCAGTTATTTGGATGTCGACTACACCAAATTGAATTGACCACGTTTCTGGATGTTCATTTCGTCTTTACCTACACCACTGTAAGCCAGAAATTCAGTTGGATAGGTAATTGGATCGATAGAGTCAATGTTTAGATATTTAGATACGTTTTCTCCGATGCAATTATGTGGATACTTAGGGAATTTCAGACTGATTTGATGAACTTTTTGCATGAATTATTGGGATATATAGATCTTAGGTTTATTTATTTGGATACTTGGAAAACTGTGGATGAGTGAGTTTGCTTGCTGTTTTTTATGTAATTTTGCTTCATACTTTTTTTACGTTGCATCTCTACATTAAAAAAAGTGAGGATTTATTCTAATTTCGATACTGCGTACACAGATTCAATTGTTCTGATGTCTAGAGCTTTTTGTGTTGGATCGAGATACATGTTGGATGTGTCATCTCGTCATCTGCTAATTTTGAGTTTATTTTGCTTCGAGCTGCGTCTCTAGACGTTCGAAATTGAAGAGACAGCTCTAAAATAGGTTTATAGATTTATAGATTGATAGATTTATAGTTTGATAGATTTACAAATTGATAGATTGATAGATTTATAAATTGATAGATTGATAGATTTAAAAATTGATAGATTTATAGATTTATAAATTGATAGATTTATAGATTTATAAATTGATAGATTCATAGATTTATAAATTGATAGATTTATAGATTCATATATTTGTAGATTTATACAGTCATAGATTGATAGATTTATAGATTCCTAAATTGATAGATTTATAGATTATTAGATTGATAGAATTGTAAATTGATAGATTCATCGATTTATAATATAAGTAATAACAGAGCTTCATCCATAGATGTCCAGATAGATTAATAGACATACTTGTATACACACTTATATATGAATGACCACTTGCAGTTGAATTTGCGGATTGATAAATCGACACATTTTATAATACATTTACAGATAAACTTGTAGATGAATAGCTAAGTACATGCATAGGAAGATTTATAAATCGATTCGTAAACAGACATGTAGACGTATTTGTATTGATACTTTACTAAGGAGATTTATCAACTGATAGGTAGATAAGTTTGTAGATAGATTTGTAGATAGATTTACAGGCAGAGAAATCTGTAGATAGATTCACAGGTAGAGAAATTTGTAGATAGATTTATAGGTAGAGAAATCTGTAGATAGATTTGTCGATAGATTTACAGGCAGAGAAATATGTAAATAGATTCACAGGTAGAGAAATTTGTAGATAGATTTATAGGTAGAGAAATCTTTAGATAGATTTGTAGATAGATTTACAGGCAGAGAAATATGTAGATAGATTCACAGGCAGAGAAATATGTAGATAGATTCACAGGTAGAGAAATTTGTAGATAGATTTATAGGTAGAGAAATCTGTAGATAGATTCACAGATACAGAAGTTTGTAGACAGATTCACAGGTAGAGAAATTTGTAGATAGATTCACATAGAGCTACATTTTGCAATAACAATTTGCATAGAGTTACACGTAGTTTGATTTGCAGATATCCTCCTAAATAAATTGTATCTATGCAGGCAGATCTATAGATTTGTAGACAAACGTATACATACCATCACGATACATACTAAGATTCCGATCCAAGACGAGCACATAGAGATCCCAACCTGTCATTGAAATCTGCACCCTGAAAATTCAAGCCACAGCCGAAGTTCCTTCCATCGAACATCTCCAAACCCGTTCGCAACCAACGGAGAATTCTCGCGAACGTTTCCCAGATAACTCGATCGTGTATTTCATCCTAAAACAATCTCCACAGCAGCGGCCAGCATAAACTGTACTAATTAGCCTCGGCGAGGAGGAGCCTGGTATCGGCTATTCCGGATCGCGGAGCACGAGACATCATCGACAGAGTCAGACAACGTCTCTGGAATCGACATTTTGCGGTCGGGACACGGGCACAACGAAGATCGAGGAGATAATGGCCGTCACCGCAGCTTCCACCTTGATTTCGCCCGGCGAGAAAAAGCCTGAGGAAAAACCAACGAGAACGCACACCTGGCAAACGGCGAACGTAATGTTAAGCTTAGCTGGTTGAACACGGGTCAAATATACCGCACGATTGACGCATTTGGTCCCCTTCAACCAGCTGTAGTTGACATTCGAATACAACGAGAAAGAGAAGACAGTGAGATATCCCGTGAAGTGTATTTTTTTTATTTTTCTGCCTCTTTGTGAGAGATATGGTGACCGGATCATGAGTCTGTTGCCGACGAGATTAATGTAAGATCGATTGTGGTGGATGTTGATGGTGAACCGACGAAGAGGTGAACGGGAAGGAGGGTTTAATGGAAAAACGGATGAGTAGTAAAATTGTAATGGGCCTCTTAGTTCTTTCGGCTAGGGATCGAGGTTAATGGGCCACGGGGTGGGCGTGTGGTCGATTTGACAGCAAATCCGTGCCAGACGTGCTCCAGTTTGTTCATCATTCAATTATTTAATTTTCTAAGTCTTTACGTTTTCATTTGTCCCATTATACAATTATTCTATATTCATCATACTCAATTTTTAAATATTCAGTGTTCGATACTTTAATTTTTCAACTACCCACGTAATTTTTAATTATTCAGTTTTCAAATCCTTCACGTTTATCGTTTGTCCCATTCCAATTGTTCGCCATACTCAATTTTTAAATATTCAGTGTTCGATAATTTAATTTATCAACTCCCACATCCTCTCAATTTTCAACCCTTCAATTATTCTCTAATCCTAGATTTTCACAATTTTCCAATTATTCAATCACTTCGTTCTTCAACGTTCCAATTCTAAAATCCTCAAAACTTTTTATTTACACGCAATTATTCAGTTTTCAATTCTTTTATTTCTCAAGCCTTGAATCTTATGATTTTGTAATTCTTTGATCCTTCAATTACTCAGTTCTTCTATTTTTGAATACTTCAATTCCTTAATTTCTCAATTCTCCAAGTTTTTGACTTCCTACTTTTTCTGCGATTTTTCAACATTTGAATGGTTTAATCCTTGAGTTACTTTGTTTCTCAATTCTCCAATTCTTCTTCACTTCTTCAATCCCCTGATGTTTCAATCCCTCAGTTTCTTAACTCGACAATTCGTTAATTTTTCAGTTCTTCAACTCTTCAACTTTTCAAGTATTTAATTCTTTTAGTTCCTCAATATCTCAATTTCCCTACTGTTCAAATTCTTCAATGGTTTACTTTTCCTCTGTCACAATTCCATAATGTTTGAATGTTTGAATGTTCTAATGTTCTAATGTTCTAATGTTCTAATGTTCTAATGTTCTAATGTTCTAATGTTCTAATGTTCTAATGTTCTAATGTTCTAATGTTCCAATGTTCCAATGTTCCAATGTTCTAATGTTCTAATGTTCTAATGTTCTAATGTTCTAATGTTCTAATGTTCTAATGTTCTAATGTTCTAATGTTCTAATGTTCTAATGTTCTAATGTTCTAATGTTCTAATGTTCTAATGTCCTAATGTCCTAATGTCCTAATGTCCTAATGTCCTAATGTCCTAATGTCCTAATGTCCTAATGTCCTAATGTCCTAATGTCCTAATGTCCTAATGTTCGAATGTTCGAATGTTCGAATGTTCGAATGTTTTAACGTTTTAACGTTTTAATGTTTCAATGTTAAAGTCTTTCAACTTTTCGATTTTTTTCACCAGTTGTAGACGGTATTGGACTGCAACTGTGCAGAAGACAATTTGCTAGTAATGTTTGTGGTTCTTGACCGAAGGTTTTATATAGTTGGCACGAGGATCGTAGATGTGGATTGTGAACTGTCAAAGATAAATGAGCATCGTCTAAGACTTGGTTTTAATGTGGGATTTAGGTACGTAGTAAAATTGTAATGGCGTCTTTCTTCTTTATGCTCAAGATCGAGGTTAATGGTGCACTTCGATTAACACAGCTATTTCGAAACTGCTTCTTCTTCATGGTGTTGTCTGCATGCTGTGGTTCTAAACTTAAAATACTTAAGACAACGATCTAAAATGACGATATTAGATTTTATGGTTTGTTATTAAATGAATAGCATCGTTTGGTGAAGTAATTTTTTGTTTTTCGTTCTGTGGTAGATATTTAGACTAATTTATTCTGTATACTGGGTATTTCAGTGAGATTCTGATTTTTCATTGGTCCACTGTACTCCAGATGATAGATGTGCGTTGATAGAATATAGATTTAGAAATGATTTCTGTTATTTATATTTTAATCTCTATTTTGCAACTGTTTCAAAAGAGCCATGGGAAGCTCAGTGTGCAATTAATAACTAAAAGAAAAATTCTGTGTTTAATATAGCAATTTACAAGATTTATTTTAATATGGCGATTTACAAGATTTATTTTAATATAGCAGCTTACAATATCAATCAGTAACATGTTTTTTAATTCAAACGTTTGTATTGCAATGAACTGTCAGTAGACATTTTTTGAAAACTGTTTATATTATGATTTTTTCCAATTTTCCTTAACAAAGCTAATTTATTTTTACATCCGGAATTATATGTTAACTGCAAGCTTATTCTATAGATTTAATTTTGGTAAGAAACACTGAAGATCGCCTTGGCAATGAACTTAGTCAGTATTTAACTTGTTTATATTATGATTGTTCTTACAGTTGTCTTCATCAGACTTAAGTTATTTTGACAAGAATAATTGTGCGTTAATTACAAGTGTATTCTAAAGATTAAATTTTGGTAACACACAATAAATTATATCAGACCGAAAAATATTAAATAATGAAAATTATCTCGTTTCAGATCAAAGAAAGAATGGACGTTCATTATTTATTATGAAACTGTATTCTTTATTATGTTGTAACTGTTATTATTTATTATGTTCTATTTTTTATACTTATTTCTGCGTCGATATTGTAAAGCAATGGATTAGTATGTCTCAATGTTAGTGTGGCAGAATGACAGTGACAGGATTGTTTATTAACATGTTTAATTAATATTCTGCTGTTTATTGAATTGTTTCTATATTCTTGTTTGTCGATAAGTTGTACCAATTAATTATGTCTGGCAACTTGATCACGTCCAATGACCTAGAAGGAATCCGTGTCAATCGATTAACAATCCGTGTTAATCGATTAGTGCTTTGTAGATGGAACTTAATAGCAGATACTATCGTTCAAGAATTTAGAGGCAGCAAAATAAGAGATTCAAAAATTCTTTAAAAAATGGTTTAATAATTTGTAATTAATTTCTGCATCATTGCAACCATTATCCATTTTTTAAAAATAAGATCTAACTAATAGATTTTTTTGCTAATTATTGTAAACTGATTACTTTTCGGATATTTTAGTGATTTTGATTACTTCAGTTTGTACAGATTTTTTTTTAGTTATTGTAGATTGCTAGAATTACTTTTCTAACCACTATAAATTGCATAGATTTTCGAAAGTCAGTTTTCTAACCATTATAAGTTGCATAGATTTTTGTAAATATTTTTTAGATTTCACAGATTTTCAAGATCTCGGCAAAGGATTAATCGTTTAATTTAAAAAAATAAACTAATCATTTTAATGAATATTTGTTTAACTTAAAAAACTCTTTCCTCGTCAATAAAAACACTTAGTACAAAAAAATACTTCTGAAAATGTAGTCAAATATAAAAATTCTTCTCGGCATTTTAACTGAAAAACATTTTGTTTAATGCTACTTATAATATCAACAAATAAAAATTATCTGATCGTATTGTATACCGACTTCAAATAGACATTTTGTTAATTAACAAGTCCGATTCACAAGTCTCTGCGAATCTCCATGAACAAATAAAATTAGACAATGAAAATATTTTCCTTAGATTGCAGGCAGACTGCACCGTTTTAGAAGAGAATTAAATCAAGTCGCAATTATTTTTAAATTATTCCTTCCGACAACAATTAAACGTACTCTAATTATTCCAACTGCAGCTTCACTTAATTGTATAAATTTGCAGCTGATGGATCGATTTAAACAATTCTCTGTCCCGTCGTTTTATTAACATGTACTGTCCCGTTGTTGTTGTTTTTTCTCTCTCTCTCTCTCTCGCCCGTTTATTTATTTTTTTTTTCGTTGGCTTTCGAATAGATCACCGTCGTCACGGTGGCAATGGGAGCGGTGTTCGTAATTAGTCTCCCATCTAATTTTAGTTGCAATACATTCATGTATGCAGAAGGGGAGTGGGTAAACACGATTGGTGTTAATTGGAACTGTGATTTATATTTAAGGACGCCGTGTAGTATAATTGGTTGGCCGGGTGTGCACAATGGAGGACTCGGTGCTGATTGGAAGAGCACAACTCTGGAAATATTTATTGCTTTGGACACTCACTTTTAACTATTCTTCCCGTTTTCATTATTTCAATTTACATAGATTTTTAACAAAAATTATCGCAGGCTAGCTAGATTTTTAAAAATTATTTTAAACTGTGACGAATATTTGAATTATTTTATACATTATTTTACAAATTACTTTAGGTTGTAAACATTTTTCAGATTATTTTAAATTGCATACATATTGTTAACTACTTCAACTTCCATGTTTTCAAAAATGATTCCTAATTGTATAAACTTGTTTTTATTACTTACCTAAATTGTGTATGGATGTTTAAAATTATTTTTGTTTGTACAGATATTTTCTTTAATTACTGTTGGAAAGCATAGATTATTTTTCCAGCCTCTATTAACTGCATAAATGTTTAAAAATTATTTTAGATTATCCCGTATCTTCTTCATTAGTTACAGTAGGTTGCGTAGATTATATTTTTAACCACTGTAAATTACATGAATGTTTCAAAATTACATTGGACTATACAGATTGTTCCTTTCACCATTATAGTTTGCATACATCATTTCTCTAAGCACCATAAATTGTGCAGATTTTTAAAAAATTGTTCTAGACTGTACACATTTTTTTCCTGAATTAGTGTTGATTGCATAAATTATTGTTCCAGTCAAATTCCCCGCATAGATTTTTTATACTCATGAGATGTGAAAGAGCTTCAAATAATTTGTTATGGTTGATTCATTTATTATGCATTGCAGATGACAATGTTTTAAACATATATGACCCAACCAGCCGCTATTTATAAAAACAGATATTCTCATCAAACGTTTGTCAGATTAAAGTGACTATGTTTATTTATTAGCGTATGAATATTTCTCATTTCTTTTAAATATGGTATCCTACATTTTAATTTTATGGATGTTTTTATTTTCATTATTTTTTTGATCATATTCATAAACTCTTTAATGCATACAGATTGTGAATGTGATTATAAGATTGCCATGATTTCGTTCACTTTGAAAAGTATTATAATCTGGCAAATAGTTGTAGAATTTAAACAGTAAGATATTATTAATAGTCAGCAATAAATACTTGCAATTGATAGATATTAGTAAAAAGAAGAATAAAATGAAGTAGGAAGAATAAAAAGAAGTAAGAAATAAAAAGACGATGTTAATAAAAATCTACAGGACATTATAATTTATAGATTGAACTACTGATCGTACTATAATTTATACTGCGACATGTAGATTGAACGAATGATGCTATTATAATATAAAATTTGTACTACTGAGTCTACTTATATTATCCATCTATGGAAATATTCCATCTATACGTACAGGGTGTCCCACGCAACTGGAACAGGCTGTACCTCCTAAACGGTTGGGAATAGAAGAAGATGTTATAAGTAAAAGTTGAATGGTATCGGACAGCGCATAATATGCAAGTAATTGTATGCACTCTTGTGCATCGATGCATCAGAAAAATGCAACTGCACTTTTTTTTAAAATGGAAGCCTATGTTGTTGCCTGCACGAATCGATACAGTTTCTTATGCCCTACATAAAAGTACTAACATACGTATGCCCTAAACTTATTCGATAGGGAGTTATCGAAGCTAAAAGTTCTCTGAATTATTTCGGTCTCTGGGCAAGTGTTCCGGAGTACCTACGTTATGTTCCATTATAATTCAGAGAACTTTTAGTTTCAATAACTTCCTAACCAATAAGTTTAGGGCACAAGTACGTTGTACTTTTATGTAGAGCACAAGAAACTGCATCGATTCGTGCAGTCAACAACATAGGCTTCCATTTAAAAAAAAAGTGCAGTTGCATTTTTCTGATGCACCGATGCACAAAAGTGCATATAATTAGTTGCATATTATGCACTGTCTGATACCATTCAACTTATAACATCTTCTACTATTCCCAACCGTTAGGTGGTACAGCCTGTTCCAGTTGCGTGGGACACACTATATACTAGATCTAGAAAATAGATTATTTTCAAACATTCAAAGTGTTTCTTTTATACATCAGATGCGCTCTATCTAATGGTGATATTTTCAACTTCCGGTTTTGACCGGAAATAAGTGATTGAGACCGGAAGTTACATTTTTCAAATGGAATATGGTATTTTTTATTACGGATTCGGATTCTATGCGAAAAAAACAAGAAACTTTTGTCTGAAACATTTATTCAAGAAATGTCATTTTATGTTCTTTATGTCCTTTATTTACCTTCAAAATGAGTCTTGGCGAAATAATGTTTTCACTATCTGTGTAATTTTTTTATTCAAGTAATGAAATTTAATCAATAAAATATTTTCCACTTTGTTCGATGATCTTTTGCCATCTTTCTGAGTTATGCCAAGAGCAGATAGTGAAAACATTATTTCGCCAAGACTCATTTTGAAGGTAAATAAAGGACATAAAGAACATAAAATGACATTTCTTGAATAAATGTTTCAGACAAAAGTTTCTTGTTTTTTTTCGCATAGAATCCGAATCCGTAATAAAAAATACCATGTTTCCATTTGAAAAATGTAACTTCCGGTGTCAATCACCTATTTCCGGCCGAAACCGGAAGTTGAAAATATCACCATTAGATAGAGCGTATCTGATGTATAAAAGAAACACTTTGAATGTTGGAAAATAATCTATTTTCTAGATCTAGTATACAGTGTGTCCCACGCAATTGGAACAGGCTGTATCTCCTAACGGTTGGGAATAGTAGAAGATGTTATAAGTAAAAGTTGAATGGTATCAGACAGTGCATAATATGCAACTAATTGTATGCATTTTTCAAAAAATACCATGTTCCATTTGAAAAATGTAACTTCCTGTCTCAATCCCCTATTTCCGGCCGAAACAGGAAGTTAAAAATATCACCATTTGACAGAGCGAATCTGACTTATAGAAGAAACACTTTGAATTTTTGAAAATAACCTATTTTCTAGATTATAAATGGGTGGTACGCGTGGTCTAGGACACCCTGTATATAAAAAGAAAGTACTGATTCACTGACTCATCAACGCCCAAGCTAACATTTCGTAACGAATGTTAACAGACGTTGCAAACTACACAGATAAAAATGAAACACAGAGACTAAAAAACGAATGTACCTTGCTTAATAAATGTTAGCGAGTCTTTAAAAAGTCTACAATTCGATTAATATCTACCACGTGAGCTTACAATGCATTTTTAATAAATTTTAATTAATTAAGAAAAAAGTAAATAGGTAAAAGAATCAATTTAATTGAAAAATCTGGAATGATAGTAGGCTGTGGATGTTTATGCAATTTGCAATTTTTGTAGACGAATTTTAAGAAGGTCGACTATCAAATAGAATCTTATTTTCAGTGGTAGTAGCCTTTACAGGTCTAAAGTAAATAAAAATCGTATTAAATTCTGTCAAATTTCATACTTTATTTATTTTATACTGTATTTTATACTCCCTCTGTCCCATAATAATAGTAGCAAGTGAATATTTCAACGAGAATTATTGGCAAATGCAGCTGTAAGTTATGTTGTAGCGCAAAATTGCGAAGCCTTCAATCAAAATCAATGTTTCATGACATCTGTCATTTGTTTTGACACATCTTTCAATTTTTGGGTTAACCTAATTATAACTATTTTTATAATTTCATCCGCTGATCGAAATCAATTGTTTTATTTCAGTTGAATATCAACCCATTGTAAAAGTAAGTTGAAAAAAACAAGTTATGCTGGAAGCAATGAAGAACGATGGCTTCAATAGCTATTGAAAAATCCAGGAACTATCTGAACACTCAAAATAAAAATTAGTAGTAATATATTTTTAATTTATTGTTTAATGTAATCTAGTTTTATCATAATAAATGTTACGTTCTATATTTATTTTTTTTGCTACTATTATTATGGGACAAATTAAATTCGTCAACTGCTACTATTATTATGGGACAGGCGGAGTACTTTTTATACTTTATTTATATAAATTTTATTTTTGAAAATTTGCTCAAGCCAAAAATGCATAAAGATCCGTAGTCTAGACATTAGGAATGACCGTTCAAAAAATCGTGCGTCGGATATCAGCTTAATGCTAAATTACCGAAGGAGATTCTCCAGGTGTGCATCAGTCAGTGGCAGTGGAGTAAAGTGCAATTAAACGGAACCCGGTGCAGATTGCATCGATAGTTACGACCGTAATGTTTCATAAACACCGGCGATATTTTCCAACACGCCGTTTATTCATTGGTTACGCGGCGGCGCCGTTATTGGAGATTACCCGGAGTATCAGATAAAACTGAAAGATGGCACCCGGGCTTCCTCGCTTCAGAAAATACACGCGACCACCAATCATTTATTGATAACGATTATAGGATTATGTGAATTACACCGCGGCTCGGAATTTGTAACCCACGGCCAGATTAAGTTCATCTGCCCCCTATTTTTAACAATATATAGACTCGCGAGGCCGGGCGAATTAAAACGAAAAAATTCACCTCGTTTTTCACTTGGATTATGCGATACCTGCCCGAACGATAACGCTAAATTTGCATTGGGCTTTTTCATTTTTATCTTCGGGAAAGTTGCGTCATGCTCCTGGCCTAATTATGTGCAGCAGAAACTATTTTATCCGAACTAATAGAACATTAGTTCATGCGTATTGTCAAATAACCAGTTCTAGATTTTATATTTCACAGTTAATGAAATTATAAAAATGCTTTCATAAAAAATGATTTAATAAATATCTTTATAAGAGCACGTATTATAATAAGATTCGCGCAAAGTCTAAATAAATTAATTCTTGTCACTTTTTAAGGCAACCACGTGCTTGTTACTTCTATAGTTTTATATGTATTTATTGTATAATTTCACTTTTAAATAAAGTTTATTTCAACGTCAACCAACTGTCGTGTGCTCCTTTCATATGTCTGGAAAAATAACTTATACACGATAGCATTGTGTGATTTTTGGTCAAAATGTGGTGATTAATTAACGTACTAGTTAGAACTACAAAATCAAGAAAAACTAAATTTTTTAAAAGTTTTTCTAAATGAAAAACATGGATGACCATAATGTCTTATTTTTACCGTAATACAATCGAGAAACTTAAAATTTGTAGATAGGATCCATTAGTTATTTACAAAATTGCGTTTCTTTAATGTCACTGCTATAAATCGGTCATTTCATATGCAACAACCTAGTATTTCTAATTGCATCAAGGTAGACAGCACAGGTTTTCGAATTTACCGTACCTGAATAACGGCACGTATTGCACCAGTTGCGATTAAGGGAGTAGACTCGTTTTTCCAGGATTGCAAGGGTGCGGGATTCAAGTTGTTACGAGCCAGGGCCGCGAGCAGCACGTGTGGCCGGTGAAGGGTTGTTAACCCAGGCATATAGTCTCAATTTGTTAGTTAAGATTGAACGCGGATGAACCCAATGCAAAATTAGGGAGTCGCTAGGAATATAGACAGCGAGGACGAACCTGACGAGAAGTCGGGGAGCCTCTAGGAATGGAGTCAAACGCAGACGAACCTGATGCGAAATCAGGGAGCTGCTAGGAAGGTGAAACTTTGTGAACGAACCCAATGCGAAATTGGGGAGTCGCTAGGAACAACGCACAGACGAACCCGTTGCGAAACCGGGGAGCTGCTAGGTAGGTTGTAGAATAGCGTGGACGAACTCAATGCGAAATTGGGGAGCCGCTGGGAGGTTGAATAAAAGCACAGACGAACTTGTTGCGAAATCAGGCAGCCACTAGGATGGTATAGTTCTCGTGGACGAACCCAATGCGTAACTGGGGTGTCATTAGGTAGGAAAAATCTCTATTTGGACAATTGGAAAGTCGCGAACGAACCTGATGCGTAATCAGGGGGTCGCTAGGATAGTTAATATAATCTAATTGATACAACCCGAGCGGTAAGGTTATATCGTGTGGGAACGTTCAATTACTAGATTAGGATATTGGACGATAATCGTGGGCAGTGGCGCACCCAAGGGGGGCCAGGGGGCCAAGTCCCCCCCAAGAATAATGACACTGGAAAATTGGTCAAACTGTAGAATAGCTGCTTCCTCTACGATTTCGATGATTTTTGGATATTTTATATGTAAAACTCAACATTTTGAACAACTTTACTCTATACATATAAGGCATGCTCTTGCTTGGGTTCCAAGATATTTGCAAAAACTGCCAATACTAGAATACTGAATTCTGCCTATTGTTGTGCGTCTGCGGCCGTGTACGCGTCAGTATTGGTGCTCCTACCGCGCCGCTGCGCCGCACAGTGGTCGATTTACTCCAAAACGTGGCCAAAAATTAAAAAAATGAATTTTCGAATCAAGAGTTTTGTATACGTGGGTTGGCTACCCTGATAGTTGGGCTATTGGATGGTTAATGGGAAAAGGGCCTGACCTTTCCCATGTTACACAAGGATATAACAACTGGAAGAAAGCCGTTGATAAATTTAATAAGCATCAAAACACAAAATATCATATAGAAGCTGTTATGACTTACGAAAAACTACAAAATATTAGAGATGGAAAATGTCTTTCAGTTGATCGACAAATTGACGCAAGCAAGATATCACAAGCTGCAGTTAACCGGAAACGATTGGAACCGATTATAAAAACAATAATTTTATGTGGTCGGCAAAATATACCTTTGAGAGGACATCGCGATTATGGAGAAATTTCATTTGAACAGGAGCCAATCGCTAATGAAGGCAATTTTCAAGCTTTATTAAGAATGAGAGTCGATGCGGGCGATGAGAACCTCACTGAACATTTTAAACATGCTGCTAAAAACGCTACCTACATTAGCTGGAACATACAAAATCAAATCATAAATGCTTGTAATGAAGTCATTTTGAACCATTTGGTTAAAAAAATTAATTCGGCGAAATGTTTTTCACTTCTTGCTGATGAAACTTGTGACATTTCTACCACTGAGCAACTTTCCTTGTGTGTCAGGTATATAGACGAAGAAAATGATAGCAAGCTTTGTGAACAATTCTTACAATTTGTTCCTGTAACAAATACTACAGGAAAAAACTTATCTCAGACAATATTAGAAAGCTTAAATAACTATGGTAACACATACAGTGAACCGGATTAATATTCGGACGCTCCAAAAAAGACGGTAACTTTTTAAATATTGTATTATACGATTTTAACTTTTTTGAGAAGCTAGAGCAATTAGTTTACTACAGGATGTGAAAAGAAATTTTTTCAAAAATTGCAATTGATGAAATTTTTTATGTGGGCCTATATTGAAAATTTTAAAAATTTGTAGGTCTGTGTCAATTACATGCACTGTGAAAGTTTCATCGAAATCGGTTGATGTGGGAATGCAATTTTTACCATCTTTGAACGTTTGTAGCTCATTGCAACGCCGACTAATTTTGTCGAAATTTTCAGAATATTTTTAATTGACACAAATCTACAAAACGTATTTTTTAAATTTTCAATATAGGCCCACATAAAAAAGTTGTAAAATGCAACTTTTAGTATTATTTGTACAATTCCGATCAATTGCAATTTTTAATAAAATTTCTTTACACATCCTGTAGTAAACTTATTGCTCTAGCTTCCCAAAAAAGTTCAAATCGTATAGTACAATATTAAAAATAAAAATAAATTTTTTAAAAATACCACGTTTTTAAAACGGACTAAAAAGTATAAAATAAAATTTTTAAAAACGCCACGTTTAAAAAACGGACTAAAAAGTATAAAATAATTTTTTCTAGCCCCATACAGATTCCTAACCCCTGAAAATTTTTGATTGTGAATTTCTAATAGCTAAGAAAATACTTGTAAGATTTAAAACGAAAAACGCGGGGCGCATGCAATAGATAATTGATGCATGAACACTAAATCACTAACAACTTTATTGCACTGCAAATGATATGAAGTGTTGTACGAGATTTCTCAGCGGCAGCTATTCTCTACACTCCTTACTATGTATTATCTTGCGCCCCACGTTTTTCGTTTTAAATCTTACAAGTATTTTCTTAGCTATTAGAAATTCACAATCAAAAATTTTCAGGGGTTAGGAATCTGTATGGGGCTAGAAAAATTTATTTTATACTTTTTAGTCCGTTTTTTAAACGTGGCGTTTTTAAAAATTTTATTTTATACTTTTTAGTCCGTTTTAAAAACGTGGTATTTTTAAAAAATTTATTTTTATTTAAATAATTATTTTCTGCTTTTTGGTCTCGTATGTGTGAAATTTTACAATCGATTTTGAACATTTTGATGAGATTATAACAGAGACATGTACTAAATTTCAGACGGTATTGCGACGCGTCATATCGAAAACGAACGCCGTGGTAAAATGTCAAAGATAAAGGTTCGACGGAGAATTTCGGTGTAACTGTTCTTTCGCTTGGTAAACAAACATTATAGTATACTAATACGCAGTAACATTGTAAACACCGCACGGAGCTCGAACGCACACCGAGCTCCTTCGGTGCGAAGCAGGTCAGTGGAGTGGGGATGAGTCAGAGTGGGAACCGAGTGGGCACTACCGGTCGTCGCGCGGGGACGTGTAACGGTTAAATTTTTAATAGTTTATATCACCTAAACGCGTAGGCTGTTGTAAATTAAAAAAAATTTTTTTTAAATATTGCATTGTCATATAGTACTGATCTATGTTTAAAATTTCAAGTCTCTAGCTCATCGAGAAGTTAGTTTAAAATCAGTTGTAAAATTTGTACCGAACAGACAAACAGACATACAAGAAAGCGACCTAATAAAAACGTGGTAAAATATTTAATGGCATACCTGGTGATTTGGCGACTTCTCTGTAAAAATCATCATTAACGAACTGCTCCTTTTTTGTAGACATTATTTCGAGATTATAACAGAGACATGTAGTAAATTTCAGACGGTATTGGGACCGCATCATATCGAAACGCCGTGGTAATATGTCAAAGATAAATGTTCGACCGATAATCTCGGTGTAACTGTCCCTACGATTGGTAAACAAACATTGTAGCATAATAATACGTAGTGACTTTGTAAACACCGCACGGAACTCAAACGCACACTGACGCACACTGAGCTCCTTCGGTGCGAATCGGGTCAGTGGAGTGGGGATGAGTTAGAGAGGGAACGGGTAGTGGAGTAGGGAGCGCTGTCGCGCGGCGTGGCGACCGCTAAACGCGATGACGTAGATTTCGCGGGGGGGTGAAAAGGTAAATATTTAATTGTTATATCTCCGAAACGGATAGACTTTTTAAAAAATTTTTTTTTGAATAATGCATTGTCATCCAGTTCTGAGCCATGTAACCGATTTCAAGTCTCTAGCTCATCAGGAAGTTAGTTTAAAATCAATTGCAAAATTTGCCACCGAACAAACAGACAAACAAACAAGAAAGCGAGCTAATAAAAACGTGGTAAAAAAGTTATCGTCTTTTTGGAGCGCCCGAATATTAATCCGGTTCCCTGTATGTAAAACATGTTTAGCTTCTAAAAGCAAAATCGTGGAACAGCCCTGGGTACCGTTAAGGGATATTTTGGCTAAAAAACGAAAAAAAAGTTCATTCATTGTGTTTCATATTATTATCACTAGTTATAACGCGCTAACTGTACATTGGCAATTCTTGCACCAGGTCACAAAATTTTGTCCGTTTAACTCGGTCCCCCCCCCCCCAAGATTAAATCCTGGGTGCGCCACTGATCGTGGGTTTAATAAATTTGCTCTAATTTCCAAAAAACACAAATATATTCTAATTATAAGAATCTGTGGTACAATTGTGTAATTGTCGCGAATGAAATGAACATAAAAGGTATAGAAGGTAGAAAGAAGAATTTACCTAACTATGACGCACGGTTTTGACGCACTTGCAATGCGGGAGACTCGGAAACAACTTTAACACTGCCTAATAGATTTTAAACCGAACTCGCGGAATCTATATGGTTAACTCTAAAAGTTGACTTTCCGAAATACAGCACGACGTGACGCGATACGTGACTACCGAAGTACTAGCCCGCGAGAGTAAGAATCTAAGGGTTTATATACCCCTACAATGAATGGAATGCTCTGTTCGTAATCTAATCGCGTAGGGATTAGGACTTAGGGCCAGACTCTCATTTCTGTCACTTCTAATGAAATCGGAGCCAGAGCTCGGTCCTAAATTGATGGGTTCAACTATGATATGAACGGTTATGTAGGACGCTTACTGCCAGAGACGATCTGGAAGAGATTCCTGTGAGAAAACGAATGGAATATATTCTCTATCCGTAACAGAGTTAACATTTTTCGATAATACAAAAATGGAGGTTTTCAGTAGTCAAACACGCTAGATAGAAGATCGATCTATGCCGCTTTCGTCCTCAAAAATCCTATTCTTTCGTTTACGAGGCGTAATTTGCATTATTCGGCAGCATACAACTGCGCATTTTCATAGCTACATGCTGCCGAATAATGCAAATTACGTCTCGTAAACGTAAAAATAGGACTTTCGAGGACAATCGCGGTCTAGATTGATCTTTTATCTAGCGCTTTTGACTACTAAAAACTCCCATCTTTGCAAATATTATCGAGAAATGAGAACGCGCATCTCACGCCCTTGCAATCCTAGAAACGAGTCTACCGCCATAAACACTGATTTAGCCGACACGTTCCGATTTCCTCGAAATACATAGTAATTCTGCGTCCCGTTGCATAGACTATTTCAATCATGTTTCTATAGTCACATCGTCGTGCTGTCTGAGTTCCGGGAACTATCCTCGCGATCGGGAAAATCGTTCGCGAATTTAAACGCAGTCGAACCCGTGTGTACGTTCGTTTCTATCGTCTGTGGGATCGATAGAGAAATTTCGAGTTCCCTCGCGATTGGATGAGGAGACGTAGAATCGTTGGCGCCAGAAGGTTGGAAATTCGTGCGAGTTGCTGTCTGGGATACGACCCAGTTCTACGATAATTTATGTCAGTCGCGATAAGAGTGGTCCTTCTCTCTGCCCGTGGATAAGGGCTTGCAGTGATTTACAAGAGAACGTGGCGGGAATTCTTTGATCATTACGATCATCTCGCGAGATGAACGTGGAATTTGTTTTCGGTGTCTACATATCGTGTTGTTTAACGTTCTGGCCTTAGAGATAGATGAACGTACATGCACATTGTAGAAAATTTCTGAATTTTTTTATGGACATTCATGGATATTGTAAAATGCATATTTGGAAAATTTTTTGATCCACTAGCTATAAAAATTGTGGAAGATACTGCCAATCAGAGAAGAGTCTTCAGGAATGTGATGGAATTCAATCTTTCGGAATTTTTTCTGGAAAAACGAGTAGATCTTTCTTCATGGACGTAGATGGATCTCGTGGAATGCGTATTTCGCTAATATTGAGAATTGTTTGATCCACTAGCTATAAAGATTGTGGGAGATATTACCATTTTACGAATTATCTTCAGAAATGTGATGGAATTCAATTTTCCGGAATTTTTTCTGGAAAAACGAGTAGTTCTTTCTTCATGAACGTTGATGGATATTATAGAATACATATTTCGGTAATATTGAGAATTTGTTCATCGACTAGATCCCAAAATTGTAGAAGATATTCGCGAGAACTTGCACGCCTGACCGAATGCAATTTTAACCGAGTACTACTGCAATTATTTTTCGCGGCGAGGAACAATTTCCGCGATTAGCGCGTCCGCCTTGGAAAACTCGCGAATTTCAGCCGAAAATTGCTGGACTGTATGATTCCTTAGAGCGAAAGAGATACAGAGGAGAGAGAAAAAGAGAGAGAGTGAGAGAGAGAGAGTGAGAGAGAGAGAGCTCGTCGAGCGATATCAGCGTTCTTCAGGGTTTCTCGAGGGCCCATCAACGAACGAGTAAGCTTCCTTATGAGATTATACTCTTCTCGGAGGGCGGGCAATCGTGTACGGTGCAGTTCCCTTTAAGTTTCAATATCCTCAGACACCATTTGGGTGGTCTTAGTTGCCCTCGACTGGGTACGCGTCCGTTCATTATTGGCCGATTCAGGAAGGCTTTGGCCCGGAGCCTCGCCCGCCACCTTTTCAAACCTGCCGGATGGATGGATAGCGGAGCATCTGTATCACCGCAATACCTACTCGAGATTCGCAAATTGGCTGGCCACTTGCAACTTGAATCACCTGTCTACTTATATGTCCGTCGAGGGCTGTCGTAACTGCTGCTGCTCGCTACCTGCTGCACAATCTCGCGGAATCGAGCGTTCTTCCAACCCCCAGTCCCCCTCTCTTTCATCTTCGTGGAACCACCGTGGCCTTGAAATCGTTCGAATCGGAGCCAGGCAATTAGGGCGATTAGGTGTGCTATTGTTCCCATCGGACGCAACCTTGAGATTCGTTCTCAAATTGATGCATGACCGCCTGCATACCAACACGTTCAACGGGCTATTCCCCTTTACAATCGGCGATTTTAGACAATGTATCATTATTATCGATTAAATGTTTCGAAATATTACAGCTTCAACATCGAAATTATATTCTACGATTTGCAGGACATATCACACACATAAAATAGAGATCCCTCTCTCTTGTGAACTAGAATTACGTCAATAACAACAATAGTTTCTTTGTTATTGCTAGAACAAGTTTCAATTTCAATGAATTTCTGATTTAAACGACTGTGATTTTGTTAAAAAATTTGTTTTCTCCATAATTCTAGTTTACAAGATAAAGAGATTTTATATGTAAATTTTGAAGAAGATTGGTCAATTCATTAGCCATGAACAATGAATACCGAAGATAATTGTATAAATTATACTGGATTATAGCCATTTGTGTATTCAAAATTTTAAATTGTGATTTTTTATCATATAAATTGTCTACAATCGACGCGCTCATAGCTTGGGAGTACGCTCTTCACTAATGTATTTTTGGCAATTATTTGTGGCAAAATGAACAGATCTGTTTTGACGAACGGTTCTGCATATTGTGAAGTACATATTATGCTAATGTCGAGATTGTTTCTATCGTATTCGTATCGTTTTTTCAATTAAAATGATACCAAACACGATATGTGTAGCACGCTACAAAGAATCTAGCACCTCTACTATAACTGTAATAACTCTATGACAGTTACGGAAACACTATGGTACTTTTCAATCCCTATCCTTCTCTATGTTCGGCACGCTATAAAGAATCTAGCACCTCTACTATAATTGTCGCTCAATACAACAACAGTTACAGAAACAGTAAAATACACTGCTGTGCAAAGGAAAGATATTCAATCTTGGCCGTTACTTTTTAAACCAATGGCCATAAAAGGTGTTAGGTAGCGGCCAAGTTTCAATAATTTAGCCCTTCATGTAACTCTTTAAAAATTAAATAGCGTTCTTTTAAACTAATTTTTACAAACGCTTTTTTCAGTATTGCAAGATGTATTTCTAAGCTAACGAACTTGGCCGTATTTTGTTTGATCGCACAACATTTTACGGTCATAAGAACTTGGCTCCTATTTACAGAATGTTTTTGTTGGGATTACAGTTATCGATGAAAGAAATTTATTTCGATCGCTCATAACAGTTATCGATGATCAAATCTCTTTTCTCTTGTTCATAATAATTATTGATGAGAAAATTCATTTTGGTTGCTATTTAATTATTGAATTGTTTACAATTTTTCGGATGGAGCAAGCCTGTGAAATTCATTGAGAAGGTTCCGTACAACAGACGAATCAACAGATCATAAGAACAACACAAAATCTGTTTTTGTTTGTCACATGAAATTTTGATTGTAACAATTAATTTTACGAATAAAAAATTCATCAAATAATTTATTGTCTACCATTTGATAGTTGTAGTATTTAGTAATAACTATTACAAATTTCCTTCATCAATATCTGTTATGAGCGATCGAAATGGACTTCTCTCATTAATAACTGTTATGACCGATCGAAATGAACTTCTCTCATAGATAACTGTTATGAGCGATGGAAATAAATTTATCTCATCGATAACCATTATGAACGATCGAAATAAATTTCTCTCATCGACGACTGTTATGAGCGACTGAAATAAACTTCTTCCATCGATAACTCTTATAAGCGATCGAAATAAATTTCTCTCATTGATAACTGTTATAAGTGATCGAAATGAATTTGTCTCAACGATAACATTTACCAGGAAGAGAACAAATTTTCGGTTACTTATAATTAGACTACGGAACTTTATGCAAAATAAAAAATGTTTGCATTGATTGTAAGACACAGGAGTCAAATAAAAATTTCATTCTTCTTTTAATTATCTTATTAAGGCGAAATTAATACACTGGTGGCCTTAAATCTTTTTAATATCTCCACTGTTTTAAATTGTACGTACCCATTTGTGTTATAAATGCATAAAATCCACAGCCTACTTATAATTAACTTCCCGATTTTATAGGGAAGTTATTGTAATGACCCCGAAAATTGAAAATCGATTTTTTAGCAGATCTTCACGTTTCATGGTCATTGCAGTCATTTTAGACTATTTTCAGAAAAATGTTCGTGTGTGTGTGTGCGCGTTTGCGTGTGTGTGCGCGTGTGCGCGTGTGCGTGCGTCCGTGCGTGCGTGCGTGTGCGCGCGCGCGCGTGTGTGTGTGTGTGTGTGCGTGCGCGCGCGTGTGTGTGTGTGCGCGCGCGTATGTCCGTTTCTATGTAATCGAATTTTTCGTTAACGTTTTCAGAAAAAGTAACAACGCGATCAGGATGATGAATGATGCAATCGATGTGCCCCGTCGTAACTTAGAGCTGATTAGATTTTGGTCCGTATTGGTCAAGTAGTTTTTTAGATTTTTAGTTTTTTTTCGAAAAGTCGATGTGCCCCGTCGTAACTTAGAGCTGATTAGATTTTGGTCCGTATTGGTCAAGTAGTTTTTTAGGTTTTTAGTTTTTTTTCGAAAAGAGTTGATTCTACAATACAATTAATAAGGGAGGACGAAAATTTTCAACCAAAGAACCAAACGCAATTACATAAAAAAATTTTTTTCTTAATTTTTTTTAGATATAAAAAAATTTTTTTTAGATTTAAAAAAAATTTTTTTTTTAACTGATGCTAATGTTACCGCTTGGAATAATCGAAAGTTATTCCAATGCAACAGTGAATTTATCATCTCTACTCCCAAGAATACATTTTGGGAGAATACCGATGAAAGTACAAAAACAAGAACGATGTTAGCGATGTTGGCGAAGGAGTAACGAATCGGGAAGTTCTTTGTGTGACTCTTGGAGAGTCACATACCAAATAAAAAACATTAATATCAGTAGGCCCTACTAGCCATGCGTATCACTAACCCTCTCGCAAGAGCAGTCCTACCCGCGAGCTCGCGAAGCGAGCGAGCAAAAACAACCCTACTCGCGAACGAGCGAAGCGAGCGAGCAACAATAGCCCTCTAGTTCTTATTTGTAATCAATACACGATGTCGTCGATGAAATACTTGTTATTCTATGACTTTTTTTTCTTTTTTGTTATAACAGTTATGGTTCCTGGATTAAATCAGTCTCTGATTTTTCGATGATTTCTTTTTTTAATCAACGATTGACGATAACATCGTCAATAAATTGAATCAATCGTCCACTTTTTAATGATTACCTTCTTAATCGTACACATTGATCAATCAATCACGGTTAAAATTTTAATTGATTAATGTCCAACTCTGCTGTATATCGAAACATTTCCGTGTTTCGAGCTTGGGCAGACAAGCTCGGCAAACCGAACAAGGAATTTTGATCAAGCGTATGGGATTCGCGAGAATTTTCACAGGCATCGAGCATTATATTTAACGAGTGCCCAGCGGGGCTGGCGTTTTCCTCAAGGAGCCAGGAACACGGTGGTGTCTGGCGAGTCTTCGCTCGTTACGTTACAACCGAGTTGTACCGACTTGGCTCTGTACAACGTGTCGAGAGAGGAAAGGTACGCCCGTGTCTTATCCGTGGCGCCAATGCCTCGAGTCCCTCGACGATGTTCCAAACGAAGAATCGTGTTCAACGCGATTGTACCGCGTTCCCTCGCAGCTGTGAAACTGACTGACCCTGTTCCCTTTTTCCCTGACTACAGAGCGCGCCAGCCTCGAACTAATCAGCTGTGCTTCCGAAACGGTCCCCGGACATCCTAATACTCTAATGGCCCGCCCTACAATCTCACCAGATGCTCCGGGATTTTTGGACGTAAGCATTTCTCTGGCCTTCTTCGAGTCGTACACGCGATCTTTTAACTGGACAGTGGATTTTATACTTCTGCGATAGAAATTAGTTAATTTGAAACAGTAGAAAAATCAGCATATTTTTTCAACCATTTTCTTAGAATGACTTAGTGTCTTCATCTAAGAGAATTTCTTATGGAATAATGTATAATTTTTTTTTTTAAATTAACGTTCGTGGATATTGTCAAGTACACGTTCACACCAAGCATCAGGAACTTTTTCTTCTCTAAATAATTAAATTTATAGGGGATGTAGCCATATTTTCCAACCACTTATGTGAATATAATAACTGTTCGAATAATATAACGTAATATTAATTTTACCGTAATAATAATAATAATTTTTACAAATAAATGAGTAAATCTTTTTCAATGAACGTTAGTGCGACTTGTAAAGTACACATTCGATTAAAATTATTTCGTCTCCAAAGAACAAAATCTGTGGGAGTTCCATAAATCATTTCCCGAAGTTAGTCCAAAGCGCAATTAACCCCCCTTAACCTACAACTACGAGCTATGCCCGTAGTAGATGAACGGGCCAAACGTGAATATTACGGGCTATGCCCGTAATATTTACACGGTTGGCCCGATCATCGTACGATTTTGGGCCCGAAATTTTCGAATCTAAATCGTAGGTTAAGGGGTTAAAGTAATATTTGTTAACTACATTAAGAATTCCTCATAAGCGAACGAATCTTCTCCAATGTTTGCGAAGCATCCCCTAATATCTAATCACATCGAATGCACTCAAAATCACTAAGTAAATGAAATTTTCTTTCCGAAAGGCTGTTCTAAAGCTCGATTAAAGTAATCTTTGTTAACGACCTTGAGAATTTCTCACAAGAGAGCAAGCGAACTTCCTTCAATGTTTGTGAAGCATCCTCTAAAATTTAATTGCATCGAATGCATTCAAAATCACTCGGAAAATGAAATTTTCTTTCCGAAAGGCTGTTCTAAAGTTCAATTAAAGTAATATTTGTTAACCACATTAAGAATTTCTCATAAGAAAACGAATTTCCCCTAACGTTTGTGAAGCATCCCCCAAAAAACTAATCGCATCAAATACATTCGAAGTCGCTCGGGAAATAAAATTTTCTAACCCAAAGCTACTCTAAAGAGAGAACTTGATTAAGGTAATTTCTGTTAACGACTTTTAGAATTTCTCATTAGCAAACGAATTTCCTCTAATTTTCGTGAGGCATACCCTAAAATCTAATCGCATCGAATGCATTCAAAATCACTCGGGAAATGGAATTTTCTTTCCCCAATTCTGTTCTAAAGCTGGATTAAAGTAATCTTTGTTAACGATCTTCAGAATTTCTTATATGCAAACGAATTTCCCCTAATTTTCATGAAGCATCCCCTAAAATCTACTCGTATCGAATGCATTCAAAATCACTCGAAAAATGAAATTTTCTTTCCCGAACTCTGTTCTACAGCTGGATTAAAGTAATCGTTGTTAACGATCTTGATAATTTCTTATAAGCAAACGAATTTCCTCTAATTTTCGTGAAGTATACCCTAAAATCTAATCGCATCGAATGCATTCAAAATCACTCGGGAAATGGAATATACTTTCCCCAACTCTGTTCTAAAGCTGGATTAAAGTAATCTTTGTTAACGATCTTCAGAACTTCTTATATGCAATCGAATTTCCCCTAATGTTTGTGAAGCATCCCCCAAAATCTAATCGCATCAAATGCATTCAAAATCACTCGGGAAATAAAATCTTGTAAACCAAAGTTATTCTAAAAGATTGATTAAAATAATTTCCGTTAACGACTTTCAAAATTTCTCATAAGCAAACCAATTTCCCCTAATGTGTGCGAAGCATTCCCTAAAATCTAATCGTATCAAATGCAAAATCGCCCGGAAAATAAAATCTTCTAAACCAAAGCTACGCTAAAAAGAGCTTAATTAATTTAATTTCTGTTAACGATCTTTAGAATTTCTCAACGAATTTCCCCTATTGTTTGCGTTGAGTAATTACCTTAATCAATGCGTGTTTTGATATGAATTACGTTTAATATAAATGGTGCTACAGCGTAGCATGGATAGCATAGCTATCTATGTTACTCGTGTTATCTTTCGTTCATCTTATTCTGCAATGTATGCGTTGTTGTTCAGATCGCTTTGATACATGGTTCGATTATGTTGTACTTGTAATATAATTACATCTAGTTAACACATTGTGTATTCCCCAATTTATATGAATAAACCTGGCAGTTTGTGAAGGAACCTATCCCCTAAAATCTAACCGCATCAAATGCATTCAAAATCGCTCGGAAAATGAAATTTTCCCTCCGAAAGCTGTTCTAAAGCTGTTGGAGCTAATTTTTGTTATCGATCTGGTTCCCCGAGATTTCAATTGGCGCTCCGTGACGCGAGGCCAGCAAGGCAAGGCGAGCAAGCGAATCGTGTTCTACTGTTGTCTGGAGGACTCAATCCTCCGGTGGGCACGGTCTGTAGAATAGGTGGATCGGCGTAGGTTGTAAATGCCGACGTATTTAGGGAACCGATTCTCGAGGCAGCAGCCTGTGCCTGGGCTGGCAGGCTAGCAAGCTCGCGTGTCTAGACCGGAAGTGGTTCTCATGTTAGGCGTGGCTCCTTGATATACAACCCCTTGTATCTCACGCAGCTACCGAGTACCCCGCCTTGGTATGTGCCCGAGCCCGTATACGGGGTGTCCAACAACCGAAGCCTCCTTGCCTCCTTGCCTCCCACGAAATCGATCGATCCTCTACTCTCCCGGCTCGAAACTTACCTCCAACCCAGTGATTTCTAGCTATCCGACCAACAGCCATCTACCCAGTCACTTATTTCGGAAGGCGATTCCGCTGCGTTTCGATGCAACTCCGTGCTGAACTTGCACTTTTTCACGAAATTACATAGTCGGACACTGATCGACCATTTCTTTTCGATGATATCCCGATTTCTGATCGGAATTGAATGCTTTATACTATTTTATATCGCAAATCAGGGGGATTTTGTTTTATGTCACCACTATGATCACTTCGAATTTGTTTATAAAATATTTTGAGGCTCTTAAGACCCTTTGCACTCCGAATTGTTTTTCAATTTTGTTTATTCAATAATACATTTTAAATATAATACAAATATTATACAGGGTGTCCCGAATTTAAATGGCAAAACTTCAGGAGCGTGGAGGGGACCGAAAAACTAAGACAAAAAGTCTTTTAGAGGTTTGTTCGTTTTTGCTTCGTTTTGGAGAAAATCGCAAAAAAAGAAACAAAACAAGTTTTCATTTTTGTACTTGTGTATTTACATTTTATTTGCGTTATCATCTATTTAATGTAGATATTGTTGAAAATGGTGCCCTCTTGCAGCAATGCAAGCATTACATCTAGCACTTGATAAATTGCAGCTAAACATTGTTCTGGCGATATTTGGTGCACTGCATCTATGAAAGTTTATTCGGTGCCAATCAATTCAAGAGAGCAATTAAGAGACCGAATCATAGATGCAGTGCACCAAATATGGTGATGTAATGCTTGCATTGCTGCAAGAGGGCAACATTTTGAACAATATCTACATTAAATAGATGATAACGTAAATAAAATGTAAATAAATAAGTACAAAAATGAAAACTTGTTTTTTTCTTTTTTTGCGATTTTCTCCAAAACGAAGCAAAAACGAGCAAATCTCTAAAAGACTTTATGTCTTAGTTTTTCGGTCCCCTACACGCGCCTGAAGTATTGCCATTTAAATTCGGGACACCCTGTATATATACCCTGTGGGTGTGTCCGTTAAGTTATGTCGCCATTTTTTAGGCATTTCCAGTAGTGCAATTAAAAAATGTTTTAGACAAAAGTTTCTCAGTACTTCGTGAGCCACATGTTCGCATATTCTTAAACCTGAAAAAATGCTTTTTACGTGAAAAAGTAAAGGTCAGACTTTTTTAAATGGCACCATATGTTTTGGACATCATAGGATTGTTTCTGACGTCGAGACGAATTTAACAGTGTACTATACTATGACCTTGAAATGACCTTAAACTTGAAAATTTTGTACAAACGTGATATTAATGAAAAATTATTTCTTACAATATACAGGGTGGGGCAATAACTATTAGCACCTCACATATCTTCGAAACTACAAGTTTCACAGAAATATTTGCTGAAACAAAATTGCACAGTACGAAAGGGGCCATCCGGTGGCGATAATAGTTTTTTTGCAGGTGGACGTACTTCGGACATTTGAAGGTCACCTTCATTTTTTTAAATGGAATGAAATATTTCTTAATACATCAATCGATGCAGCGGGACATTCGTTATAAAAAAGTACTAACCTATGTATGTCGAAAAGTTAGTAGTTCAGGAGATATTTCAATTTAAATAACTCTAAAACACCATTACTGTCGTACTGAGACGTTACAGAAGTAAGTAAACGCTACCGTCTTAGTACGACAGTAATGGTGTTTTAGAGTTATTTAAGTTGAAATATGTCCTGCAATACTAACTTTTCGAGATACATAGGTTAGTACTTTTTTTATAACGAATGTCCAGCTGCATTCATTTAAAAAAATGAAGGTGACCTTCAAATGTCCGAAGTACGTCCACCTGCAAGAAAAACTATTATCGCCACCGGATGGTCCCCTTCGTACTGTGCAATTTTATTTTAGCAAATATTTCTGTGAAACTTATAGTTTCGAAGATATCTGAGGTGCTAATAGTTATTGCCCCACCCTGTAAATCAAGTTACATCGGATGTTCGAACTGCGATCCACCTTCTATGATACAGAACTCCGCTCTTTGTATTAGATTTTTGTTTTATTTTTTTTGTATTTTATTTTTTTAGTTTAGAAATCGTTGGATAGGAACGTATGACCCAATTCGTTGGCCACCGCGTTCTCCAGATCTGTCTCCGTTGGATTTTTATCTTTGGGGATATCTGCAGTCGGTTGTATACGATACAGCAATCAATAATGTTCAAGAACTTCGAAATCGCATAACAACTGCATGTAATAACACAAACCGCGACGCCCTAATTATGGCGACAACGAAAAGTCTAATAGAAAGAGCGAAGCTCTGTATCGCAGAAGATGGATCGCAGTTCGAACATCTGATGTAACTTGATTTATATTGTAAGAAATAATTTTTCATTAAAATTACGTTTGCACAAAATTTCCGAGTTTGAGGTCATTTCAAGGTTATAGTGTAATACACTGTTAAATTCGTCTCGACGTCAGAAACAATCCCATGATGTCCAAAGCATGTGGTGCCATTTAAAAAAGTCAAGGTGACCTTTACTTTTTTACGTAAAAAGCATTTTTTCAGATTTAAAAATATGCGAACATGTATACGAATATACGAATATGTAGCTCATTAAGTACTGAGAAACTTTTGTCTAAAACATTTTTTAATTATACTACCGGAAATGCCTAAAAAATGGTGACATAACTTAACGGACACAACCTTATATTTTTTTTTAGAAATTAATACAGTAATACAATACGAAATAAAATACAATAAGAAAAAAATACAAAAAAAATTTGTTTTATTTGAAATTTACTTCAAAGGACAGTTCGTGTACTGCTATTTATTTTAAACAATTTTGTTTATTCATTAGATTAAATGTATCTTTCAGACTTTGTTGTAATTTATATTTGTAGAACTTATATTTGTCTTTAACTAAAATAAAGGAAGAACCAAATAGATATGAAAACCCGTTTTATTTACATTTTGTCTTTCTATAATGTCGAGTCATACTCGACAAAGCAGTGCAAAGGGTTAAATCTCGTTCTGAACTGATAGGATTGAATTGATTTTTTTCCTGTTGTAATTTTTCGGTATTGAAAAATGTATTGTAAAATTCATCGAACTTTGTTTACCTTTTTCAATATAGAACGATTCACTTTTAAGTGAAACAAAAAATTGTTTGCAGTAGATCAAACGTTACTGCATGTAACAGAGGAAGAATGAAGTCGATTGAATACAGAGATTCCCGAGATAAAAATTCTATGTTCTCTCATGAGAATGAATGGAAATTGGATATTTTTGGAGCTTGTATTTTATAAAGAAATTCGATACCGACAGAGTGATGGCTTAAACATGCCCTAATTTTCTGCATATTGTATCACGCAATGTTTAATTTTGAATAAAATTTATCAACAACGCGAGAACCAATTATTTAAATAAATCACTAATATACATATTCTTTCACATAACCATGCGTCTAGGAAAACTATTTATAGATCCAATAATAAAAATCTACTAGACATCAAGATTGTTCATAATCTGCTCTCATGCTCGCAAAACTCATACTCAATATCTCATACTCAAAAAATCTTCTATAATAAAACAAAAAAACTTTGAACAACAATTTTAACTGTTCAGAAGCAAAGACATTCGCAAGACACTAAAATAATTTTCACATCACTGATAAAATTACTGTTATGTAATCGTCTCGTTAACTATTAGGTTTTAATACGACTTTGCTTGAAAGTTAATACTCTTTCGATACATTACGAAAAATATACAGAAAACCTTAAAAAAATGTTAATAACTAATTCGAGTGCACTCTATCGAATGGTGGTAGTTGCAATTCCCGGTACTAACTAAAATTTCTTTAGTTTTCAATAAAAATCACTGTCCGTCATTTTAATAGGGGTGGGCGGGTGGTCTAGGACACCTGTATATGATTCGATTTAATCCTCACTGATGGTGGGTGGGTCTGCGGTAACCCACAACATTCGTGTGAAGCTCAATTAATTTTTTGTACCTGGGTCACGCAAGACCCAGTCACCGACATCTACGATCCGTCATGTGAGGGTTAAAGAACCAACTTGACCCAAGATTTTCAAACGTCTACACACACACAAGAAAAATTGATAATCTATCATTTTGCCCTTCCTGGAACCATGCAGCTGTTGTATTAAAAAATGTTTCATTAATGGAGGAGTGGGAGAATAGCGTCGTAGAAGGGAAAGGTACAGCGGGGACACAAGTCTCAATCTGGTGACTCTGCGCTACTCTACGATAATTGTGAATATCAATTTCTTTTAGATTATTGTGTCTTAAATAGCATACTGAAATGTGCTAAAGAAAATTTATATAGAATTTTGGAAATGTCCTAGCATGATTGGATTAGAAATGATCTTGACTGCTATACCGGATCCTTCCCGTGACGCCAATCAAATTTCGCCACTCTACGATAATTGTTAATATCAATTTCTTGGGTTATTTGGTCCTAAATTGCGCAATTAAATCTGTCCGAGGAAATTTATATAGAATTTTGGAAATGTCCTAGCATGATACGGTAAAGGTTATGTTGCAAACGGGTGTGTTCTGTACGGAGAAATATCGTGTAGGGACACTATTTTTTATGACTGAGCCTACCGCGCCGACTGTATCGAATGTACAACGAAGCCGAACGTAGAAAAGGACGGCATGTAAACACGAATCGCGCTATTCCTTGCGCCCGAAACTTTCATCGTCGATTAAACCACTAAATGTAGTTGCAATTATATCTTGTTTGGTTTCATTTTAATCAGAAAAATGCCACAGATAAGTTTGTGAAAGTCCCATAAAAAAATAATGAAAAATAAAGAAGTTTTGTAATTGGATTAGTAGTGGTTCACACCGATATACCCGAGCCGAGATCAGATTACGCGGCATATTTACACTGCTCGGAGACCGAGGCAGCTCTAGCTTCGAGGCCCGTGCGGCGTTGCCCCTCAGTGGAGGGGGTAGGCACTTGACAAATTCAGGGTAGGCGGTCGCTGAGAAATAACGCGAAATATAATTGACAATGCAGCAAGTTAATGAGAGAGGGGAACACGAATTGAGGGGGAGAAATTACCCTCTGCGCTCCAACTCGTGCATGTGATACTGTGACACATGCACGAGTTGGAGCGTGTCACATGACCGGCCGAATGAGAGGGGGAATATCGTCGTAGAAGGGGAAGGTACTGGGTACTGGGTTGAACACATAATTGAAAAGTTGAGAGTTGCAAGCTACGTAAATCATTCTGCACAACAATGGAAAAATAGGGTATTTCGCAGAGAGACGAACAAAGCAGAATTCTGGCAGCGTGGTGGATCGACCAAAGGCAAAAACCATTCGCGATGCTAATCTGGAGTAGATCGAGGAGATCGCAGATGGGACATGCGCTCAGGGCAAACAATAAAGACGAACGGGAATACGTACGTTCTTTTTGCTCGTTAAAGCGGCGTCCCCGAACGGATTACGCCGCCTCTTACACAGAGAGATGGAAACACATATCAATCGTGTGTCTTCTATTTGCCGAATCAAACCACTCCGCGCCCCCTTCCCGGGGCCACGGGTCCGCACAGTATGGTCCGTGGGGAGCTCTTTTATGGAGCTCGCTGCGACTGATGCTCTCCAAATAGTTTGGACGGCGATCCGAGCCGATAACGCCGGGAACCGAATCGAATGGAGGTCAGAGCCCACCTTCAAAATCGAGCTTGTTTCGAAAATTCATTGCCAGTTGCAACAGACAAAGTGTACCACTCTCCTTTTTTCCCTCTGCCGAGCGGCTGCCCGGGCATCCAACGGGTGTCCGGAAAGTTTCTGCGGACAATTTTACACTACACAATCATTATATGTACTACACGTCTTTGTTCATTTATTTAACCCTTCGCACTCGGAGCTGTTTCGACTTGAAAATTAAACATTTATTTCTAACTAGAATATTTCCATTCTATATAATTTTTTTCATTTTATGGATATGAAATTGATATACTTAAAAAACTTAAGGGTCATTCCATTCCGAATCGATCACTTTTTGCAGGCACCATCGCCGATTTTATTCTAAATGAAATATGTTGTAGTCCATGTGAAATTAGGGGGGGGGGTTAAGTCATCATTTTGCCGGTTTCGAATTTTTTTAGAAATGGCAGGCCTTCAAATTTTTCAATTTTTGCCCATTTCGGCGAAAACGGGCCTCACTTACGAATTTTTATCTCAAGAACCGTTTGTCCGATTGAGCTAAAATTTTTTTGTTTTATTCGGAAAGGATTGGGCCATTACAAAATAATTTTTGCAACCTCGGAAATCAACTTTATAATGTCGAAAAATTTAAACAAATTCTTCTCTTGCGTTTTCTTAAATGATGGGGCTCAGTGATTTAAATTTTGAAAAAAATATGGTAATATTCCTTGAAGTTTCCCCTTTAAAATGAGCCCTTGAAAAAGATGGTATCATTAAAATTGGCGTCACAATGAGCTGGTAAAGGACGCCGTGTACCCCCGTTTCAGGTAGAGGTGGGTCGAGCGCACCGCTGTTATGGTCCGTTGTCTATACCGCTGGTCTCGAAAAAATACCAGCACACTGTAATAACTCTATTTATACCTGGAGAACAATATTAGTAACCACTCTGGGACAATAACACCTTTTTAATCATGACTTCTTTTATAGATATTAGTTTTTATAGGAATCATATATGTTCAAAAAAAAAAGGTGTCGTTGCTCAATGGAAATCACGAGAAGGTGGTGGTTTTCTTCCATCGGGGAGGGATAAGGAGGGTATATGGTAAGAAGTATGGATAGGATCATTGTGTGGGGTGGACTTAAGGAATATGGAAAAAAATATATTAGAAACTATTCTATTACACTAAAAACAGAGGCATCATTATCGCACGAGCAGGTTTTGCATAGCAGTTCTTCATTCGATGATGGTGTAAAGCTATGAAAGCTTCTAGTGCCTGTAATTGGTAATGCTGTTGCAAAACGAGCTTGTAAACAATCAGCATGTTCGTTATGTTCATCTAGGGTGACGTAATTAAATATTATATTTAAAAAAGATGTTCCTGCCCATTCAAATAAATTTTTTGGGGTGAGAATTTCATTATCTAATGGCCTTTGTATGCTAGTGCACATTGCAAGTAATGAAATAGTTTTTCTTATATTTTTTTCCATAATCCTTAAGTAAACTCCACACAATGATCCTATCCATACTTCTTACCATATACCCTCCTTATCCCTCCGCGATGGAAGAAAACCACCACCTTCTCGTGATTTCCATTCAGCAACGACACCTTTTTTTTGGAACATATATGATTCCTATAAAAACTAATATCTATAAAAGAAGTCATGATTAAAAAGGTGTTATTGTCCAAGAGTGGTTACTGATATTGTTCTCCAGGTATAAATAGAGTTATTCCAGTGTGCTGGTATTTTTTCGAGACCAGCGGTATAGACAACGGACCATAACAGCGGTGCGCTCGACCCACCTCTACCTGAAACGGGGGTACACGGCGTCCTTTACCAGCTCATTGTGACGCCAATTTTAATGATACCATCTTTTTCAAGGGCTCATTTTAAAGGGGAAACTTCAAGGAATATTACCATATTTTTTTCAAAATTTAAATCACTGAGCCCCATCATTTAAGAAAACGCAAGAGAAGAATTTGTTTAAATTTTTCGACATTATAAAGTTGATTTTCGAGGTTGAAAAAACTATTTTGAAATAGCCCAATCCTTTCCGAATAAAACAAAAAAAATATTAGCTCAATCGGACAAACGGTTCTTGAGATAAAAATTCGTAAGTGAGGCCCGTTTTCGCCGAAATGGGCAAAAATTGAAAAATTTGAAGGCCTGCCATTTCTAAAAAAATTCGAAACCGGCAAAATGATGACTTAACCCCCCCCCCCTAATTTCACATGGACTACAACATATTTCATTTAGAACAAAATCGATGATGGTGCCTGCAAAAAGTGATCGATTCGGCATGGAATGACCCTTAAGTGTTTAGTAATTGATTTGCTACCAACATGTTTAATAATGTATACAATATTTTGAATAATAGCACAGCAAGTTTTAATCGCTGACTTATGAAGAATTTTTTTCACATCATGTCAAGAATTTTGAAAGATTGAAAATTGTATGTTATAGTCTACGGAAAAGTAGGGGGTTGAGTCATCAAATTGCTCATTTCGAATTTGTTTATGAAATACACAGGAACTTTTTGTTATACAATGTTTGATTAACCTCATCAATGGAACATATACCGATGAATTTTTATCTTGGAAACTATTAGACTGATCGAGTCGATTCTTTTTTTATTACAAACAAGATGGTTCATTCTATCGAATAAAAATTTTTGTTTCACTAGAAAATAATTTTGTAACGTTTTTTAACACTGAGAAATGTAGTTTGAAGAAAGTTAGTCTCCCTCTACAACAATCAAAATTTATTTGTTAATAAAAAATTGTTAGTGATAGAATGATTTTTTTCGATTATAACAAAAAAAAATCATCTCGATCCAACCACTATTTCTCAAAATAAAAATGCATTTCAAGGGAACGAGTAAATATTACATAATGCAAAGGTTTGTATTCCATAAATAAATTTGATACGAACTATCTGATGCCGTAAACTCCCCCTAATTTTCCATATTCTACACTCTACACTGTACTTTATTTTACCCACAATTCCTGATATCGACTTGAAAAACTGCTCGAACCACTCGTATTTAAGTTTCTTTATATTTGTTTATAGAAATTTATGATTCAACAGTGAATAAATGTTTCAGGTTTTTCGTACTATAAATCTGGAACATACAACAATTTTTTGATCAGCTTATGGTTGATAGTTCACTGTTAGAAATGTGTATTTGAGAACTATACTTACGTAGACGCTGGAAAATCGACCGTCACACTCCCGTGGCACGATTAATCACTTTTCGCCGAGAATAAAAAGAAGAGAATGATATAATTTGCGGCGTAATCGATTAGTCGCCAGCCGACCGAACCAGCTGGGGACCGTTGACGCGCGGTGGTGCACGCTGCACCACATCACGAGCACCCGATGCAAACAGTGCACTCGAAAATCGCAATCGAATGACAAAATTCCAAGTCAATTTCAAATGAGTACTTCGTCAAATTCCTTCGTGTTTAATTTGGTCCTTCGAGTGCTTAGATGCAAGCTGCGAAATTAATTGCATACAGAAATTGCAATTTTGCAAAGTGCATCTAAGTGCATGAAAAAATATTTTGGACCCAGAGATGTTAATTGCATACAACAAAGTGCAACATCGCATTTTCTCCTAACCCATTTCAGTAGGTTCACTGAATATTGCATAATTTTGTGTACTCGATGCGCCTAAAACTGCATCTAAGTGCATTACAAAATATTTTGGACCCAGAGATGTTAATTGCATACAACAAAATGCAACATTGCATTTTCTCCTATCCCATTTCACTTCTATTTCGTAAATTTTGCCTTTAGAGGAGATGTGTTTATTTATAATTTCCAATATTATCAAGTTAATTTTCCAACGATAAAAAATTATATATAATAGCCAAAATCTAGCCGATTGTAAGAAAAAAAGAATCGACTCAATGAGACAAAAAATTTCCGAAATAAAAATTCATAAATCCAGTCGATTTCACGAAGCAAAAATACTACTTATGAATTTTTATCTGAAAAATTATTCGTCTGATTGAGTTGATAGATTATTTATTTAAATCTAGAAAGCTTGGAAAAAATATAAACGAGTTTTTGTTAGTTGAGAAATTGGTTTTTTCAGTATTGTAAACTATATTTTCTGGTCTGGGTTAATTAAAGTTCAAGGGAGCAAGGTTCTGCTATTAGAAGATTGCTGATAGTAAAGAATTACAGTGTCAAGAGACTGTCGTTAGCAAGTATTATTCAGGTAATCCGTGTGTCTGTTAGTCTACTTCCGTTCCATGGTAATACCGCGATAATTATGAAGTTTTCTGTAAAGCTTAAGCGTTTTATTGGAAAAACTTCACGCGGAAGATAAGTACTTCGTTTTTCCCGCGACGACGTTATTATCAGGGGACTTTAATATAAATTTAATTAGTTGTTTACAAGTTTCGTTATTAGGAAATATGGCTCCTCAAGTTCCGACACTTTCGTTCTGATTTTGCAATGTTGCAATCATTTTATTAGCATTATACCCAAATACAAATTCGTAACTAGACAGCGGATTTTATGACAAAAATGAGAAGGTGTAATTTAAAACAGTAAAAACTTTAGAAGAATTTGAAAATACCATTACATTATTGTTACCCTATTAAACATATTACGAAAGGAAATAAATAAATTTAAGAAATAAATTTATGATTTATTCACCCCTAGGACGGATGACCATTACTTTTCATACACCTTGTAACCAACATACAAATGTATTTGCAATGTAGCAATAAATTGATTAGCATTAATCACAAATAAAAATTCATGATTCTAATCACAATTCAACTATAAACATTGAAATGTCAAATTTGGAATGTAAGAATTAAAATACAAAAATTTCACTATATACAATATCAACGTAACATCATAAACATAAAGAATTTAAATTATATAAAATTCGAGATAAACAAAATTCGAATGTAAGAATTAAATACAAAAAATTAGCTATACTATACAGTGAAACGAATTAATATTCGGACGCTTTAAAAAAGACGATAACTTTTTTAATATTGTACTATACGATTGGAACTTTTTTTGGAAAGCTAGAGCAATTAGTTTACTACAGGATGTGAAAAGAAATTATTTAAAAAATTGCAATTTATCGGAATTGTAGAAAAAATACTAAAAGTTGCATTTTACAACTTATTTATGTGGGACTATATTGCAAATTCAAGAAATACGTTTTGTATTGGGTTGGCAAGAAATTAATTTCGGTATTTTAAGGTGAAATAGAGCTCAATTGTTTAATAAAGTAATGAACTTTAACGAATAAGATACTTTCCCTTTTGTTGGACGATCTTTTGCTAAAAAGAATTAATAAGAAAATATAATAATATTGACTAAAGTTCATTGCCTGAATAAAAAAAAATTCGGTTTAACTTCACCTTAAAATACCGAAATTACTTTCTTGCCAATCCAATAGATCTGTGTCAATTATATGCACTGCAAAAGTTTCATCGAAATCGGTTGATGTGGGAAAAAACGACAGGCATTGAAAGATGTAAGAAAGATGTAAGAAAGATGTAAGAATTTATTGCAGTTAGAGGCCGAAAATCGTGAAAATCTGCAATTTCACATTTTTAAACGTTTGTAACTCATTGCAACGTCAACCGATTTTTACAAAATTTTCAGAATATGTTTAATTCACACAGATATACAAAACGTATTTTTTAAATTTTCCATACAGGCCCACATAAAAAAGTTGTAAAATGCAACTTTTACTATTTTTTCTACAGTTCCAACAAATTGAAATTTTTGAAAAGATTTATTTTCACATCCTGTAGTAAATTAATTGCTCTAGCTTTCCCAAAAAGTTAAAATCGTATAGTATAATATTTAAAAAGTTATCGTCTTTTTTAAAGCGTTCGAATATTAATTCGTTTCACTGTTAGTACAGTGGGTGTACAAACTATTCGTACACCTTTTAAAAACTAATAACTTTTTTGTAATTGTACCAAACGACCTGATCTTTTATAATCGATTAGAAGCATTCGTTTATATATATAATTATAATTTACAAGGTTATATGCAAAAATAAAAAAGGCATTTTTCAAAAAGGTTTTTATTTGGACCATCAATGAAAATTTAAAATATGTTTTGTAAATCTATACTAATTACACACATGCTGAAAATTTCATCGAAATCGATTCACATTCACACGAACAACGAGCGGTTAAAAATGGTGAAAATCGTAGTTTTACTATTTCTTCCTGCGTCAACCGATTTCGATGTGAAATTTGCAGCATGTGTATAACTAACATAGATCTACAAAACATATATTTTAAATATTCATTAAAGTACCACATAAAAAAGTTTTAAAAAATGCCTTTTTTATTTTGGGATGTAACCTTGTAAATTACAATTTTTGGAAAATCTTTTTTGCATATCATTTCGTAAACAAATGCTTCTAATTGATTACAAAAAATCAGTTCGTTTGGTACAATTATAAAAAAGTGATTAGTTTTTAAAAGGCGTACGAATACTTTGTACACCAACTGTATAAAATCAACGTAAAACCAGAAACATAAAGAATTGATATTACGAATACCAGTAAGAATGTAAAATCAAATGCAACAATAGCCAGAGGAAATGGGTTACAAACGAAATCGGAATGCAATTTGAAGCGAAATTAAATGAGCATTTTCTGGTACGATATAAGGGAGGTTTTACCGCAACATTATGAAATGCATTTCGGTGTGCAAGAGGCGGTTGGCGAGATGCAAATGACAAGCCGCAATCAAGAGGCAGTCAGTCGATAAAATTGCCGTTTCAAGACGGGTCTCGCGGTCCGGGTTTACAAGCGATCGAACCCCGTAAATACGGAATTAGAGGGGACGTTGGGGTCGCATGTCGTCAGATAGCCCCCGACTATAGTTTCTAGGCGCCATTCCCTTGCTCCCCGGGACACGGCCATGGGGAGTGGCCACCTTTAAAACGTCAAGGAGCCCAGGTGGTCCCGAGCTATATCGCGCTAACTCAATCAATGCGCTATTCCTTTCGCGGCATCAGCGTTTCTTATCTGACGTCACTTTCTCGGCCGGGGATTCGAATCGAGATTAAACGTGCAGGTGCGGGAAACGAGGATCAAATTTATGCCGAATCTATGCATTCAACTGCGAGAATAGTTGCTCTATTTCTACATACATAGCAGCCAAACAAAACTTATAATAATAATTTAATGGCATAGTTATTTTGTTTTTAATGATTTTTTTACAGGATCTTCATCAATATAAGCGTTATATTTTTCCGATTAAAATGAGTACGAACACCATATAATTCGGAGCTTGTTTGCTCGTTTAATCCACGAAACAGTAGAACCTCGACTATCCGAACTGATCAGTGAAACGTCAGCTGTTGCGACTTTAAACAGTAAAGCAGTTTAGACTTGAATTTTGAAAGTTATTTATGAACAATACACTTATGAACAAGGTTGCATTAATGCATTTTTATCTGGAAAATATTTATTTGTTTAAGAAACTTTTACAAATTATTGTTGCACTGAGTAATATCCAATGAACAGTACTAAAACAATACTTATTGTAGTTAAATTGTCATTCTTCACGTATTAGAACTCAGATATCGGTTCGGATAATCGAGAGTCTACTGAATTGTGGATTAAACAAGTAAATATGATTCGAACTGTACCGTGTTTGGACTCATTTTAATCAGCAGAAAGTCGCCAATATAGTTGCTAAAGGTTTCATAAAAAATAATAAAAATTAGAAGAGCTTTGTCATTGTACTAGTACAGGTGCAAAAGTACTCTGCGCTAAACAATTTTTATTTTGGAAACTATTTACCCGATCGAGTTGATTCTTTTTTTGTCTGAAAGAAGAAACTTTCCTTCATTAAACTATGAATTTTGTTATACTGAAAAGTGTAATCTAGTTAACAATATTCCAGCCGGATATTTCAGAATTACTTCCACAGTTCGCTGAAATGGTACAGCATCTTGCTCGGCCGAATAAAATTGACGAGGTCGTTAAATAATTATGAAAACAGTTGTTTGTGTGTGGGTCACCAGGGGCCGGGCGTTGATAGTCGAATCGGCCGTAGCTCGCCGGGGAGTGAATTTTTAATGGGGCGCGAAAACAGACGTGCGATTCCAAGATTAAGGTAATTAAAATCCAATTAATAATTTAATCAACTGCACGGTCCCGGGCTGAAAAGGTGGTGAGAAACGGGAAAGGCGTCGTCGCCGCCGCCGCCACGAATCTTTGCAGGCGGAACCGGAATACACGTACTTGACGCGTGACGAGATAATTCCTTGGGGATTTCGAGAAAAGTTTCTCGCGTTGGTGGGGGACGCGTTGGGCGGAGTGGGGGAACATTTTAACAAAAAGTTATGCCCGGCCCAATTAAATCAACCGACGGGTCCAATTCAATCCCGGCCAGACCCCGGCTATAATTAAATCTCCGGCGAATTAGCGAAAGATTTCGGCTCGACTCCAGTAAATTTCAGTTGAAATTAAATTTTTGACGAGTCAACAAAACTTTTCTCATCTCCGCCCTCCGGCCGCATTCTGTCGCTTCCGTTCTCGCTTTCCGCCGTGTTACACTGTCCCCGTCCCTGGCTCACCTGGCCACGTGTGCAGCCCGAAAAAGTTTGCCAGGAATCATACGAATACAGTATATCAAAGCGCCCTATGGTAAAATATACAATACACTCGTTCCTATTGATTCCGTTCCGTCCAACTGCACGCAACACTGACGACGGAAGTCCTTCATGCCCGAAAACGATTTTTATGCAATTTTTTTCCCTCTCAAATCGTCTACATTCTTCTGTTTTTTATAACCAAATGGCAGGTGAATTTTTACCGTTCACGTTACACTCGAATTTTCATCAATCCCTCCGCACGTTTGTACTAGTTTTACTACCAGTTTTTACGTACGATAGTTTTAGTGTCCGCACAAAAATCTCCAACAGCATTCGTTTACTGCTAACATTATGAAAAGTAGTACGTTATAAACCACCAGCGTGTACAAATCAAATTTTCAATCCTCAATTTTACATAACTAAAGTTATTATAGCAAGTACGTATCAATATCATTTTTGCTCAATTTTAATTCACCTATTCTATTTATTGTATTCTATACAGTAGCGGACAAAAGTTAAAGACCGCTCTAAAGAAGACGATAACTTTTATAATATTGTACTATACGATTAGAACTTTTTTGGGAAGCTAGAGCAATTAATTTACTAGAGGATGTAAAAAGAAATTTTTTCAAAAATTGCAATTGATCGGAATTGTTGAAAAAATATTAAAAGTTGATCTTTTAACTTTTTTATGTGGGCCTATATTGAAAATTTAAAAAATACGTTTTGTAGATCTGTGTCAATTAAACATATACCGAAAATTTCGTCAAAATCGGTCGACGTTGCAATGAGCTACAAACGTTTAAAAATAGTAAAAATTGCAGATTTTCACGATTTATTGCCGAAAATTTTGAAAATCTGCAATTTTTACCATCTTTAAACGTTTGTAGCTCATTGCAACGTCGACCGATTTTGACGAAATTTTCGGTATATGTTTAATTGACACAGATCTACAAAACGTATTTTTTAAATTTTCAATATAGGCCCACATAAAAAAGTTAAAAGATCAACTTTTAATATTTTTTCAACAATTCCGATCAATTGCAATTTTTGAAAAAATTTCTTTTTACATCCTCTAGTAAATTAATTGCTCTAGCTTCCCAAAAAAGTTCTAATCGTATAGTACAATATTATAAAAGTTATCGTCTTCTTTAGAGCGGTCTTAAACTTTTGTCCGCTTCTGTACATATTTTCTTGTAGACGCAAATTCTACCGTTGAAAAAGGTTCAAAACTGAACCGAAACGTTAGGAAAGAACAAAAGTTTTTTGCAAAATTGTTAGATTTATTAATTGATCGAAACGGTAGCGCCGGAGGCATCATTAAATTAGATATTATGAAAAATGTTTCAAACTTTCGTCACTTATCGAATGAAAGTAGAAATTCGATATTATTTTTTGCATCGTTATAGTAATTATTTTTAATTGCAATTTTTTTCGTAACAGAGCTTTACTACCGTATCACATATACGCAAATTTTAAACACCTCATTCATCATTTCTTCATTTGCTCAATAGTCAGAATTTTGGCAATATTTCTTACATTTTCGGATTTATAATTATTACCATGGGATAATGTTACTACTCAATTATTTATCAACAATTTTTCATAGCTATCTCATCAATGGCATTTTAAAAGATTCATCACATCTTAAAGTGGTGATTACACTGTCCAACAAATTTCAATTTTTTTTATGTTCCCTAATTACTGTTGGGTCCTTCTTATAGAGTATTTTGCGCTGATTTAGAATCTGTTTTTAATTTTTTTCCTATACGCACAGTTTTTGAGGAACATGGCTTTGAAAAAAAAAACATATTTTTCAACTTTAAACAAATATTGTGATGTTATTATAAAAGATATTGAATTGTTCTTTGCAGCAAAAGATTCTGTAGACTTTCCCGAATGCAGCGATATCCAATATTAATACATTATGGATGTTTAAACATGTTTAAACAATCATTAAAGACGGAGAGACACCACTTTTGCACCAATTTTTGAGGATATTTTTCAATTTATCTCAAAAAATAAGAGTCCAGCAGAAAATGGAACTATACCACTCGATAGAGCAGACTTTTATCCTGAGAAGCCACCCTGTCAAGTTTGAATCGTCGATGTTTTTTTCGAACCAGAAAGCAAAATATCTTCGCCCGACATGAGTTGCCGCCAGTGGCGCTCGGGACGAGATATGGCGCACAGTGGGAAAAAGTGACTTGCCTTGCTTCAAAAAGGAATAACTTTCGATAGAAATGAGGTAGAGCGATGAATTTTTTTTAAATTAAAGCTGAAACTTTGCAGAATATGGGGAAATAGGAAGATTATGGTACGAACGTTTTATAACCTTGAGAAAATTCGTTAAACAAATCGTTCACAAAAATCGATTTCTTGTAAAATCCTGAAGTCGTAGACAACTTTTCAGACCAGATTTGAAATCAGCGTGAAAAAATCTACGGGAAATGATATATAGAAAAAATTAAAAAAAATTTTTTCTGCCCGTGGTAACGCAGAAACTACATTTTCTGGAAATTGTGAAAATTTAACGAATTTTCACAAGGTTAAAAACCGTTAGTACCGTAATCTCCCTATTTTTCCCATATTCTGCAAAGTTTCAGCTTTAATTTAAAAAAAAATTCATCGCTCTACCTCATTTCTATCGAAAGTTATTCCTTTTTGAAGCGAGGCAAGTCACTTTTTCCCACTGTGTGGCGTAGCGACGGGATACAGAGCGGCGAACGACCGTTGCAGTGGTGAGCGCCACTGGCGGCAACTCATGTCGGGCGAAGATATTTTGCTTTCTGGTTCGAAAAAAACGTCGACGATCCAAACTTCAAAGCGGGGTTTCTCAAGATAAAAGTCGGCTCTATCGCATGGTATAGTTCGATTTTCCGCTGGACCCTTATTTTTTGAGATAAATTGAAAAATATCCTCAAAAATTGATGCAAAAGTGGTGTCTCTCCGTCTTTAATCATTGTTTAAACATGTTTAAACAATCATAATATATTAATATTGGATATCACTGTATTCGGGAAAGTCTACAGAATCTTTTGCTATAAAGAACAATTTAATATCTTTTATAATAACACCACAATATTTATTTAAAATTGAAAAATATGTTTTTTTTTTCAAAGTCATGTTTCTCAAAAACTGTGTGTATAGGAAAAAAATTAAGAACAGATTTGGAATCAGCGCAAAAAACTCTATAAGAAGGACCCAACAGTAATTAGGGAACAAATTTGGTGTTGGACAGTGTTATTGACGAATCAAGTCTTGCAGGTATGAATTAACGACTATGAATTACGTTCTAGTATATGTTTTGTTAATCAGCAATGAAACAACGGATCGCCAAGGCTCGTGGATCAGTAATTAATCGTGGGCCACACGTAGTACTACGTCCCCGGACGAACGCCAGCTATAGATCACGTAGTACCGCGTGTTTTGTTAATTAGAGATGAACTACCACCGGCATTCATCATTCGTTAACAGGTCTGGGTTATGCAACCAGTAAACCTCTATTTTTCCTCGGTATTGTTCAATTATTTTTCACGCAGTCGTGAACGTGACACTTCAAAACGGTCACTCGAAGGACCAAATTCTAGCAAAAACTACAGAAGGTATATACGTTTTTCCTGTATTGTTTAAATGAATACATTTCTTGCAAATCAATTTACATGGGTTAATAGACCACTTCAAAATGCACAATTTATCTCTTTACGAAATGTCTGTATCTTTTATAATTGCCGAGATACATATGTCAATCTTTCAGTACTAAGCAAAAAAGTGCTATAGTATGTGTCATATATTACATCGAATATCACGAAGACTATTACAGATAGAACATTTTTGTACAGGGATAAATAGTGTATTATCAGACGAGGAATATATTCGTGTAAATAGATTTGGGATAAACTTTACTTTCCCGGACTCAAAATTTGTTCCTTTTTCCTATAAATTATGTATTTGGTATACAGCGTGAGGCGCGTAACGTGACGATCTCAAATATCTTTGTTGTTTTTAAAGATACGTCAAATGTCCGAAGGACAAAGTTGAATGGTAAAATGGGGCTCATACAATACCAAAAAAATTTTTGTTTTTATGTAATTTTTTTTGGAGATATGAAGTCACCTTTATATGAATGTCCTTTAGACATTTGACGTATCTTTAAAAACAACAAAGATATTTGAGATCGTCACGTTACGAGACTCACCCTGTATAATCCAGTAGATTTGTACCCGGAGAACCTGCAGATCGAAGTTTCGATCCTGTAGGATGAATGGTTCAGGAGTTATGCTTGCTTAATGTTGACCAATCTGCAGTGTTTTTGGCTGGTAAGGGCGCCGCCATGTTGGTTTGTAGTGACGATCGCGACCCGCTTAGCGAGCAGAACCGCTAGATGGCAGCGCGGACACACGGTAATATCGTTAACATAGACAAAATATCTCAGAAAATGTTGGAGAAGAAATTTTGTGGAAAATATTTACAAAAACCTAACCCAGACCAGTTAAGACGTAACATCGTGACCATGTCATCCAAAATTCAGACAACAATCTGCTGCCATCTAGCGATTCACTACAAACCAGTATGGCGCCGCCCTCATCTGTCAAAAACACTGAAAAATGCACAACTTTAAGCGAGCATAACTCCTGAACCATTGATCCTACAGATTACATACCAAATACATCATAATTTATAGGAGAAGGCACAAAATTTGAGTCCGGTAAAGTAAAGAGAGCAGCCTAGATTTTAAACAATCCATTTGTTTAAATGATGAAATAAAAAATACAGTTATTTCCCTGCGAAAGTGTTAAATATTGTTGTGGAAACTGTATCATAGAGAATGTTTTGACGCATTTTTCGGTATTCTGGATTTTTTCTTCGGGACCCGAAATCAAATTTCCACGGACCCGGTGTCCCTTGCGGTGTAGCAAAAGCGAAACGAGTTTCATCGCTGGCAAGCGAGCAAATTGTTCGCCGAAAAACCTCGTTTCGTTGTCCTGGAAAATTCAGTTACTCACCGAGCGCGGCCCAGTGACGTCAACGTAAAGCTTCGCTGATGAATACGGTCGCCTTACTCACCTGGAAAACAGAAAGGGAAAAGAACGAAATAAAGCAACGTGAACAAACGAATGTTTAGCGGCCGGCAATTGCGAAGACGGGCCGCGATGGAATTCATTTGACAAAACTGGAACGATTTAATGGTGTTCCGGCCCGTGCACGCGATTGCGATATTGAAATACTTTCCTCGAGGGTGCACATGTCTGTGTGCCGCATTTCTAACGGATGCATTTCAATATTGCTACAGCATTTTATTTCGATGGAATTGTCAGAGCAATGTAAAATGTTGCCAGTATTGTTGTTTAATCCGTTTACAATACATTTATTCTTTATATTCTGTCGTGTTGTTGGTTCTCTAGCAAACGCTACAGTATTTCGCCGAATCACTTTTTTGTTATTGATTGCGTATATTGTTTAAACAACGAACATCTTGCAAAATAAATTACGCTGACAATTTATTTCTTTACAAAATCTGTGTATCTCTCATAGTTCTCAAGATACAAATACGTTAAATGTTCATTAGGCAAGAAAGTGCTATAGTATGTGTCATACATTTTCTGAAATATCTCGGACAACTGTTACAGATAGAAAATTTTTGTAAGCAGATAAATTGTGTATTTTCGAGCAACGAATTTAACGACGTGGTCAGATTTCCAAAGACCAATTTACCTTTTTACAAAATCTGTGTATCTCCCATAGTTCTAAAGATATAAGTATGTTAAATGTTCAGCATTAGGTAAGAGAGTGCTATAGTATGTGTCATACATTTCGTTAAATACCTCGACACCTGTCACCGATAGAAAATTTTTGTAAACAGATAAATTGTGTATTTTCGAGCAACGAATTTAACGACGTGATCAGATTTCCAAAGACCAATTTATCTTTTTACAAAATCTGTGTATCTCCCATAGTTCTAAAGATATAACTACGTTAAATGTTCAGCATTAGGTAAGAAAGTGCTATAGTATGTCTCATACATTTCGTTAAATACCTCGACACCTGTCACCGATAGAAAATTTTTGTAAACAGATAAATTGTGTATTTTCGAGCAACGAATTTAACGACGTGATCAGATTTCCAAAGACCAATTTATCTTTTTACAAAATCTGTGTATCTCCCATAGTTCTAAAGATATAAGTACGTTAAATGTTCAGCATTAGGTAAGAAAGTGCTATAGTATGTGTCATACATTTCGTTAAATACCTCGACACCTGTCACCGATAGAAAATTTTTGTAAACAGATAAATTGTGTATTTTCGAGCAACGAATTTAACGACGCGATCATATTTCCAAAGACATGGTCTTAACATCGCTGTGCATACCTAATCAAATCTCGCGGTCGGAATCAGCATATCGGTATAATCGCGAAAACAATGACAAAGGGCGTGGTTCCGGCAACGAAACTCCGTGGTGTATCAGATCTCGCACCTGCTACTGTCACACATGCACACAGACAGAGGCGACCGCGACGCGTGTATACGTACCATTACGCAATTCGTCGTAAGGTATTGACACAACGGCAAAATACATAATCTCCTGGCACGAACTTAGCTCGAGCGTTGCCAGATATTCAGGCGTGAGTCAATATTTGCGAACATCCTGGAATTTCTCCGGCAGCGCCCGGTACATAGCCTGGCCTGGCCGAATAGGTACGTGAGTGCGCACTCACTTTGTCGGGTGTACATATCACAGCGAACGATGTCCTGTGAACTGTGTAAGACGATCAGGTTGGGATTTAACCGACTACGTTTCCGGGGATACTGAATGGATTGAGCCGATCGATGCGCCGCTGTTCGTATCGCGATCAACCGACGCCGTCCCTTAACCGTCGATCCCGATACGCTTCAACTGCCCCACTAACCGATTTAATACCGGTGCGAATCCCGAACGGCACGTACGAACGAAAATTCTTTGAAATCTTGCCACCCCTAGACCAAAGATTCGCGTCCGTATCGGGTTCGGTTCTTATTAAACCATATAACCCATATAACCGGGTTAGGACAAGCATCTACAGGGTCCGTCAGCAAAATCCGGACAAAATTCAATATGAATTTCCCACTACATGAGATTTCAGCAGTAGATGTTTCATTGTTTTCAAGCAAGCCATATGTACATTCTGTCAAGAAAGTACCGGGAATCGATCATTTAAAAAGCCCGCTTAAAGGGATTGTTGAAATTCTTTTTGTCGCTAAGTTGGCACAACTGTCCTCTATACTCACGCGGAGTTTGAGCGTCGCTTGTCATTTAGTTTGTTTACAGTGCGCCATTTTGTCAGTTCACCTCAAGTGTGTTTTGCGATTTTTGCGAATTTTCTGCAAAAACTCAATCGCGTTAAGGTCGCTGAAGACATTGTTAGAACGAGTCAATTCCAACCCCACATTCATAAAACGTATTGTAACTGGTGATGAGTTTACGAGTTTCACATGCAAACCAGCCAAGAAGCTTCGGAATGGCGCCTTCCAATTGAGCCGAAAACGAAAAAAGCACGTCAAAGTCGATCAAAAGTGAAGGTGATGTTGACAGTTTTTTTCGATTACCGCGGTGTTGTGACTCGGAATTCTTGCCACAAGGTGAGACAGTAAATAAAGATTATTATCTGAGCGTTATGCGGCGTTTGTTAGAACAAATTCGTCGAAAAATACCAGTTTTGTAGAAAGAAAACTCATGGATTTTGCATCACGATAACGCACATCTCACAAGGCTATCATTGTGAACGAATTTCTGGCCAAAAACTCAACAAATCTTATCGAGCAGTCACCGGATTCCCCTGACATGGCTCCGGCCGACTTTTTTCTTTTTCCAAAACTCAAATTACCACTTCGAGGCACCCGTTTTCAGTCGATAGATAACATAAATGAGAATTCGCGGCGAGTACTGAAGTTGATTCCAAAAAATCCGTTTAAAAAATGTTTTGATAATTGGGTTATTCGTTGGCATAAGTGTATTATTTCGGAAGGGGCCTACTTTGAAGGCGATACAATAAACTTGGATGAATAATACATATTTTGTGTTTCATTGAACAATTCCCGGTACTTTTTTGACAGAATGCATGTATAAGACGTATGTAACCTCAAAATGGCAGAGTTAATTAGATCGAGCGTGGAATATAATCGCAGAGCAGCGATAATTGAAGCGCTTCGCGCTGGGCGGTCAGCGGCTGAAATTATTCGATTCTTTGGATACCCAAGATCTACGATATTGTGCAAAGGTATGGGGCTACAGAGAAGTCCGAGGAAGATTCTGCTAATCCGACACGACGAACGCATTCAAAAGAAAGGTCTGCAAGGACTCCGACTGTCGCCGAAAGAGCTCAACAGCTCATTTCGGAGAACCCAGGGACTTCACTTACAAATTTGGTGGTCATTTTGGGGATAAGTGAGGCCAGTATGCGTCGGATCGCTCAAGAGGGCTTTCGATATACCTCGTATGTGCTCAAGGTACGACAAATGCTGTCAGAGGCTGCCAAGACCAAGAGAATTACCCGTTGCGAATTTGATTCTGTGCTCGTTGAAGAATGAAGCCGCGGGTCGCCTCAGGTTTTTTTCTGACGAGAAGTCCAGATTTGAACACACTTGATTATTACGTTTGGAGCGTTATTGAAAGGGTGTCTCATAAGCCCAGCCACCCGAACGTGGCATCCCTTCAGGCCGCTATAGAAGCAGCATGCACGAACTTGGACAAGGAACAATTGAAGAGAGCATGTTCGCGCTTCAGATCAAGAATCGAAGCAGTGATCGCAGCGGAAGAGGGTTATATTGAATAATGACACTTATTGTTACTAAGGATCCTCTAATTAATCTACACCAAATTTTTTTTATCAATACAAGTTATTTATAAATAAACAAATGTTTCAGTGAACTGTATATTTTGTCCGGATTTTTCTGACGGACCCCGTATGTATAACCAGAGTAACCCGGCTAACCTGGTTATGCGCGGGTTTCTTTCGAGTACGGACTGGTCAGAATTCAGAAAAATTCGCAGTTGTTCCTACTTTGTAGGTACGACGACTTCTGATCATGATATCGGTTCCGGTTCTCGAAACAGTTACGAAGAAACGAAATGATGTTACAACTGTTACAAGAATATTGGTTCCAGATTACAGAGAATGCTAGAAAGGATTCTCATCAAGGTTTCTTGGAATACATAATTCCTAAAGTTTCCAAAAATACAACTTAAGACATTGTTATCTACACTCCTCAAAAGAATGAACCCTTTGCACTCGAAGCAATTTTAATTCGAAAATCAAGACATTTCTTTCAACCCAGATCAAGTTTATTCTATGTAATCTTTTTTACATTGTGCACATCAAATTTAACCAGTTTTCTCATATAACAGTTAAGCTTTTCACAATTTATAGAATACAGAAGAATTTAATAATATTAAAACTGTTTTGAATAATGGTATGGCAATTTTTACTGACGCCTCAGAATCGCTATTCGAGAGCATTTAAAAAATAGTCAATTTGAACTAAAGATAAATTAATATTTTAAATTAATTTTCATTGATATTTTTCACTAAAAAAAATTGTTTAAATACAATCTTCCAAACCATTTTTTTCTTTCTACGTGTGTATTTTATATTTATGTTTCACACATGCAATGTTTAATGAAATGGGTTAAATGTAAATTTGAGGAGTCGGGTAAGGTAAAAACGTCACATAACTGTGTCAAAAGATATTTTTTATAATAATTCATAATATTTGTAATATTGTATATAATATAAAACAATTTGACAATTTGGTAACATTTTTGTAAATCTTTTGTGATAAAATAATATAATAATAATAACATACAACGAAGAACATGAAATATAAAAAAATAATATTTGTTTATTCTTTGTCGGTCTTCATTCTCAAATGGTTTTGTCTAGCATTATTTTTTATAGTCGATCCATTTCAAAGCCTTCCTTTTCTATTATTTAATTATTAATGATTCCATATAATATACCAAACAAAAAACCATTTGTATCCATATAATAAACAAATTATACTAAAAACACTAAAAAATATAATTAAAATTTAAATCACACACAATAAAAACACTAATAAAACTTAAGTTTAGTTTATAAAGTAAATTAAAACACTACGAACTATTAACACAAAACATAAAATGATTAAAACGAAATAAAAATCAACAGCGGAAAAATGCTCTGAGAGGTCTCACTGTGGCAGCTCGAATGGTTCTGTCGAAACTAAATGCAGACTGAAAGTCGAAGACTCATTTGAAGCCTTATCTACACCACAGCATAAACATTTCAAGTAACTCTAATCCAAACAGTTCGTTGAAAAGAATTCCGTATCGCTTTGGAAGTGTGGTCGGAGAATACAAGTGTAGTCCGTAAAACGTAAGGGGACGCGGCGCGACGTAACATTGAGAGCTTTAAACTGCTATAATTTGCAAAGGCGGAAGAGTGCGGAAATAATTTTTATACCATCATATAGAGGAAGGTGTACTGAAAATAGTCCAATTTGTTAGAAACTGGGACTTCCTGGGGCTTTAAAGATATCCCTTACCGATTATAAAAAATTTTTTTAATTTTCTCCATTTAGTCCAGCATTAACTTTTAATATATTATGCAGACTAATTAATAATGTAAGATACGATATCTTATCGCAAAAATCTGCTCTTTTATTTAAAAAAAAGCGCGAGAAAATATTAAATAGGAACGTCAGGGCATCGCATCAAAGTGAAGCAATTTTTCTTGTGAAAATTACTCTTCTTAAAATGTCCAACTTTCAACATTTAATACAACTATAATATTTAATAAATTGTACTAATTTCTCTATGGACATTTGGGAAGCAATGTTCATTGATCAGGTATCGATACAAGAAAGTTCGTTTTTGGGCCAAAAGTCACTGAATTTCTCGATTTGGACCACTGTGCGTCGCTGCCCCGTATCCCGTCCCGAGCGCTACTGGCGGCAACTCGTGTCGGGCGAAAATATTTTGCTTTCTGGTTTGGTAAAAACGTCGATGCTGCAAACTTCCAAGGGGGGCTTCTCAAGATAAAAGTCTGCTCTATCGAGTGGTATAGTTCGATTTTCCGCTGGACCCTTATTTTTGGAGATAAATTGAAAAATATCCGCAAAAATTGGTACAAAAGTGGTGTCTCTCCGTCTTTAATGATTGTTTAAATAAGTATATCGAAATCATAAAAAAAGTTGAAATTTGTTGGACAGTGTAATTTTTCCGCTTTCTGGAGCCAGATAAATTTAAAAAGCCCATATTTACTTCAATGTTGAATAACTTGAATAAAAAAAATCGCACAATACAATTCAACAACCACACAATTTACACAGGAAAGATAGTCCGTCCAAATGATATTAACGCGATTTATAAAAAAAATGTGTTGCTCCCTGTGTGATGTTCCAAAGTTGCACAAAATTTTTGTTAACCGTCAATGTTGTCTTCATCTCGCTATAACTTTGTAAAAAACCAACATAACAACAATCTGAAACAGAGCATCTGAAACTAGAGGTTTCATAGTTATGTTCACGTAAAGTGGGACCAATTTTTCGGGCTCGCACAAGTGATCCCTTAATTCCTTTGAGGAGTGTAGCTTCCATTCCTTATAGTTGATTTAGAGAAATTTTATTTTACATAAAAATTTGCAGTCTAATCATACGGATTCCTTGTTGAGTTGTCTACGAGTATGTATCCTGTTTCATGGAATTTCGTTAATCGTTGTACCTGATGCGTTGATACTCTTGACACAAGTGACATCCCCTCGCGTACATCGATGCGAGAGATGATTATAGAGATGGTAATATTAATTCAATATTAACACGTTAAGGGGGGTAGCAAATAAGGGTATGCAAATTACGCCTCGTAAACGTAAAATTAGGACGTAACGTTAAAATATCTCTAAAATTAATCGATTCAACATTCATCATATATTTGTATATTAAAAACCAAAACACTACCCTGCTCTCTATACTCCATACCTCTCCATTAGTAACCCGCTCTTTCTAGAACTTAATAACTCGTTCCCTATGGTTCCCTTCATTAACCCAATACGGGTTAGGGTTAGGCATGGGTTCGAATCCCTACCCTTGACTGCAGATTTTCGTATAAAATCAGAATTTCAGAGAACTAAAAACGTATTTTTCACCGATATTTAAAAATTTCTTCAGCTAAACTATTGTACTTCCCGGATTACAATTTTGCACACGTATTTATAGATATTTGGGGTGCATAAGTTATTGCTTTAAAGTAACAATAACCAAAGTCATCTGACTTATACATATATTTTTTTATACAGTATGTTTTAGCGAGGTCATCAACATGTGAACGACGTGTTAAACAATTTTTCTCTCATTGGTGAAAACAGCTACGAACAAAAAATCTGGCGATGATTGAAGAGGAGACTTTGGCCTTTAAAATGAGTCTAGAAAGATTATTATCAGATTTTTATTCACAAAGTTGTTATATGTTGAATTTCGAACTTAATTTTTTGGAGAAAGGATAGTCTTCACTTTACCGGGCAGTATCCAGCACAAAAGTGATTGTGAAAAAAGGAGTTTGGGGCTTTCAAAAGTAGAAGACTCACCCTTTAAAACGAATCTAGAAAGAATTTTATCAGACCTTTTTTCACGAAGTTACAAGTTAAATTCTTCAATACGTTGAAATTTTAAATTTTTGGTGGAAGCACAGTCTTCACTTTACCGACTAGTAGCTTCTACAAAAGTGATGATAAAGGAAGGAATTCAGGTATGTTAAAAGTAGAAGATTTGCCCTATAAAATGAGTCTAAAAAGATTGTTATCAGACCTTCCTTCACGAAGTTACTGCAGGTTGAATTTTTCAAGACGTTTAAATTTTAAATTTTTGGTTGAAAGTGGTTCTACGAGAGAAGGAACACGAGGACGTTAAGAAGAGAAGAAGTTTCATCCCTTAAAATGAGTCTAGATACATTGTTATGACACTTTTTCTTCACGAGGTTGAATTTTTCGAGACTTTTCCATTTTGAAATTTTAGTATAATAAAAACAAGAAAGTAGGAACGTTTAGAAAACGCCAAAAAATGGTTCCAGCTATTTCCGAACGGTATTGGCACGGCTGTGTGAGTTCGATTTGCAAGTCGCGCGACAAACATACGTTGGTAGCGTCATCTCGCTCGTTTTTCCTTGCGAGGGGCGATAACGTCGCCGTAAGAAATTCCCGCGAAGCCCGCGTTCTCATCAATATGCCGGGGCAATCGCTTCCCCTTCGATCACTCGCTCGACCTGCGCTGATTTTCCCGGCGCGTATTTTCGAGCCGCATTTCCAAGGAGCCCCGTATTTTTCGAGGCGTAGGCTGCCGCGAATACTTTGCATGCGATCGATGAGTACGTGGCCGGGTCACTCGAGGTGCCCGTATGGTCAGCAAGGTCAGGGACGAGTTACGGACGTCAATTCATCGGGGATGCAACCCGGGACGAGCTATCTTAAAAATCGAGTGCCGAATACACAATAGAAAAATCGAAGAACCACGCCGATCGGAATATTTAATCAAATCTGTCAATGTAATGTTTAAACAAATATACATTTCGCGAAACAAAGAGCGCGGACGATTCATCGTTCAAAAATGAGCAATTTGTGTCTTTACAGAATTCTTGTATCTTCAGCAGTTCTCGAGATATTTGGCAAAACGTGTGACACACACTATAGCACTTTCATACGTATCGCTAGAAGATTGACATATATCTCGAGAACTATGAAAGATACAAACATATTGTGCAGAGATGAATTGTGTACTTTTGAACGACGAATTTACTCGTGTAAGTGGGTTAATAAAAAATTCATTTGTTTAAATAATAAATTAAAAAATGTACTGGAGTCTGAAGGTTGCTCGTATGATGGGGATTTCTTTGGATGGCAGTGGGGTTCTAAAAACGATAGTTACACGGACCTCGCCTTAAGGCATGACGTCGGATGGAAATTGCGTCGTCATCGTTTCTTTTTCTAATTTTAACTATACAAAAAGTGGACCGTGCAGCCCTTAAGTAAAGAGAAACATTAATCTAAGCGAGGGATTGGTAGTTGGTTCGAGGGCAAGCGCGAAGAGTGTCAGCTGTGAGTGACACAGCTTCGGCTGCCCCTTTCCACTAGCATTCCTGTCAACCCCCTTCAGCTTCACGCTATGCAAGATCTCGAAGTACAACTCCGCTCCATTTTTCGCGACTTCTTCTTCGTCGGGATTCGCTGCTCTTTAAAACCCCCTGGGCTCGAGACGCAGGGGTGGAGGGTGTTTTTTGCCGGTGACACGTTCCAGCGAACTTTTACGATTCCTGTTTGATCACTTTTGCACTTGGAAATGGATGCATTAAGGACTGAAAATCAAATCTTCCTTCGCGGTATTTATCGTTTAATTAAAAAAAACCTCAACACCACGTGTCGTCAAATCCATAGATCTCTAATTGTATATGTAGATATTTGTTTATGAATTTTTATCTCGGAAACTAGTTGTCGGATCGCGATGATTCTTTTTTTGTTATAATGTGCTACAGTTCGGGTGATCATAAACAATTTTTATTCAATGAAAGTTCATTTTACAACGTTGCAAATTATAAGCAAATTTATATGTCGTAAATTTCATCTTGAGAGACTTTTGTTTATATTTTTTAATATAAAAACGATAGTTTTTATATCGTTTTTAATATAAAAACATTAAATATGCAATAAACAAAAATCGATTGTGGTGGACAAAGCCTTACTGATTTAAATAAGAGAAGAATCAATACAACCGGACGAATAGTTCCTGAGATAAAAATTTATCGGTATAACTGGTTCTTACATGAGGATACAGAACTATTGCAAAACTTAGTGGCCTGTAAATTATAAACAAATTCGTAAACAGAAATGTGATGACTTAAACTATCCCTAATTTTGTGTGTATTTTATAACACAGTACTTAACTTTAATAGAAATCCCCGACGCCGCGCCGGTGTCCAAAATAGCAGAACTCATTAAGTAGTTAAGGTTGTTCTATTGTCAGACAAGTGACGCACTCGTGCTTTTTGCCATTCTACGATAAATCGATCTTTTTGCTGTCGACATCAGGGATATCGATCAACGCTAAGTAGTTTATGATGTAGTAGGGGGTTTTATAGCATCACTTTGCTAATTTCAAAGTTTATAAAATAGAGACTCTTGAATATTAAAACTTTTGCTCACTTTCAGGAAGTGAAAATTACTAACCACATTTTTTATGCAACCGTATATACAAATGTATAAGTCTTGACGCACAATTACCATCATCAAAGACATCGTGAATGCTTGATACAGTGGCGTAACCTCGATCGAAAAAACTGTGGCGGCCCGGAAACAAGAACGACAGTATCCACCATTTTTTAATATGTTGTTTAAATAAATATATTTTTTACAAGTCTCTCTTCCCAGGCATAATCTCCGTTCAAAAATACACAATTTATCTCTGTACAGAATTTGTCTATGTCTAACAGAATTCAAGATATGCGAAAAAATAGACGACATACACTATAGCACTTTTTCTTCTAGTTGAAAAATCTCGAAAACTATTAGAGATACGAAAATACTGTAAAGAGACGAAACGTGTGTTTTTGAACGAGGAATTCGCCCATGTAGATAGTTTTCCAAAATATCAGTTTCTCTCAACAATACACGGAGTTATGATCACCGATGCGACATGGTTTATGAGCGGCCCCATTGGCGCAGGCTCGTTCGTAAAACAAGAACGACAGGCGTCCACCGCAAAAGCATCATAACCCTGCGAAGAGTTTACCGCGTAATCTCTGCCGATCAAACGTAAAGCAAACACGGCCGATGACAAAAGCCCGGGCGTTGGGACAGCCCTAAAGCAGCCTAGTTTCGGCCGATCCATATTTGTTCGGGAAATCCGCACCTGGCTCGTGTTCAGCGGCTGTGCAATCGTGCCGCAGTCAGGATGCACCGGCCATGGCCGCCGTGTTACCGCACTACGGCCATCAGACCTGCCGGATTAACGTTAGCGTTATTTATGAACGTGCTCACTCGTTTTGAATAATATTTTGCGGCTCCGCTCGGCACTGTGCGCACGCGGTCACGGATTTTTCGCGGGTTCCCGGTCGATACACCGCTGCCCGACGTGCACCAAGGTGCAACCGTGTACCTGCGATCTGTCAACGGTGCATTCCGCACCCCCTCCTCCCTCCCGGAAACCCCCGCATCTCACTTTATTGCGCGCTTTTGCACTAAAGTTCAGCGATTTCCCATATTTGCCTTTGGTCCGACGTTTTATCTATTTATTTATTCTGATCGGCAACAGATCAGACAATTATTTTTATGGACAATTAAAATGATCGGTATTATATTGCAAGATATTCTTTTTTATCATAATCACAAAAGCTTATTCTATCATAACCGATCTTTATTTTCTTATAAAATCAATCTCGCAATACAGTACTTTAATAATAATTGCCCCGAACACGGGTCTGCCTAGGAACAATTATCCGCCAGGGATACTATTCTTTGACTTTTGCCGAACGTAGAAAAGGACAGCAGAAGTCGAGAGGCCTCGGTTGCCGAGAAGTGTAAACATAACTAATCCAATAACAAAACTTCTTTATTTTCAATTATCTTTTGATGGAAATTCGACCAACATATTCGTGGCATTTTTCTAATGAAAATGATACCGAATATGATATATATAATTGCAATCATATTTACTTGTGCAATGAACGATGAAAGTTTCCGACGCAAAGAAGGACGGCATATGAGAAAGAAAGAGTCGCGGAGTTCAAAGAACTTTCCATAGGCTGTTCTTCCTTGCGTTCAAAACTTTCACCGTTCATTACACAAGTAAATATTACCGGAATTATATCATATTTGTGACCTTGGAAATGGAGAACAAGCTTAACGTCGGAGACAAGTTGATGAATCAAAAGCCTCGTGCAATCTTGATGCCAGTATTTACTGTCATCTTTTATTTACCACCAAACAGTGATTTGACCTCTGAATGGCCACTAGCAGTCATTTTAATCTAGGACATAAGTACATATCTGAACGTGAAATTTCGAGCACTTTCAGAATTCGTAGTCCCATTTAAAAAATACGTATTCACCTCCAAATAACTTTGAAAATGAATCCGGAAGTCAAATACTAGGTCATGGACATATGTCCTCCATTAATCTCTGCAACTTTTATTCCAAACATTTTTACCGAATATGCTTATCTGAGAAGTTAACACCCCTGGACGGGTGGTTTTGGACAACCTGTATACTCCAAGAAATAGATTTGGTAAATAATTCCTCGGGTAAGCATCTTTACAATCTTAATAATCGCAAATTAAGAATATTAGAACCCGCCATTTTGACGGGTCCCGTAAACCTAGTGTTAAACGGATACCATGGAAATCACCGACACTTTCCCCGACACGGTTTTCACCGACAACATTTCACTGACTGCAGATTTGACCGACAACGCCTTTAATCGAACACGATTTTGACCGACAACAAATTTGGTCGACAACGAATTTGATTCTTAATAACTTGAGACGACCACAGTATGTATTATCATACAGTATTGTCACACACATACACACGCACGCACACACACACATACTGTGGTCGTCTCAAGTCGTTGTGGATCAAATTCGTTGTCGGTCAAATCTGGAGTCGCTGAAATGTTGTCGGTGAAAACCGTGTCGGGGAAAATGTCGGTGACTTCCATGGGACCCGTGTTAAACACGTACTATTAAACGAAAAGTGATGCAAAGCAATTGTGGATGATTCGGGACCAGTCCGATTACGTCAGTTTTGCTTGAAACTGAGGGGTTTGTAGGTCAATTCTTTCTTAATCGATCCGCGGGTGCGATTCTGGTTGGAGATAGCGTGCATGCAGGTGTTCCAGTGGCGAAAGTCAACGGTTCCTGCGAAAATTCCCGGAGCGTTACGTAACTCTTCGGCTCGGCCCGGTATTTATATCATAATCCCGCGTTTATGGAGGTTTATAACGGTCTATCTCTCGCCCCATTCGGCCGTTCGAATCGGATTTGTACCGTCGATGGGGACATTCCACGCTCCAGCGAATTTCTTTCGAGGCGCGTTGATTTAAACACGCTCACGATCGTTCGCGCGCGCGCACGGCACCGATAAATCGCCGCTCTAAATTCTCGCGGACGGAGTCATATTGGCAATTTAAGGAACCGATTTCCCCGGTACGCTTTATAACGACCGAAAATTTCGTGGGACACGTTTCTCACGGGACACACGTATCGACCTCGCTGCGATACGCTCGCTTTTTTCGATGCCAACCTACTTTCCCGCTCTATATTTTCTCCACGCCTGAAAAGAATGAATTCGAAACACGTGCCGCTTCGATCGCGCGAAACTTCAGCCTTTTGAATGAAGACATTTCATACGGGTTTGTAGAGCATATTGTGAGGAGTCAGTTTTATTCGAAACATTTTTCGAAACTGCACTCGTGTCAGATGTTATTATCCAGTTTTCTGCACTGAGAATAGCAGAAATGAGATCAAGACACGTAACACTTTCAAGGCTGAAATCTCTCAACGCAATGATAGAGAAAATTTATATTGCCTTTAGAGTACACTGCGCAGAGCAACTGTTATTCGAAACATTTTTCAAAATTGTGCTTTTATCTGAAGTTATTACGTAATTTTATGTTCTTATGTTCTTAGGTAGTTTTCTGCACTGAGCCAGGAGTAGCAGAGTTGGGCATTAATCGATTAAAATTTTAATCATGATTGATTGATTAATGTGTACGATTAAAAAAAGAAATCATAGAAAAATCGACGATTGATTCAATCGATTTATGAAGTTACTCGTCAATCGTTGATTAAAAGAAGAAATCATCGAAAAATCGACGATTAATTCAATCGATTTATGAAGTTAATCGTCAATCGTTGATTAAAAAAAGAAATCATCGAGAAATCGACGATTGATTCCATCGATTGATGAAGTTAATCGTCAATCGTTGATTAAAAAAGGAATCATCGAAATATCGACGATTGATTCAATCGATTAATGAAGTTAATCGTCAATCGTTGATTAAAAAAAAATAAATCATCGAAAAATCAACGATTGATTCAATTAATTGATGAAGTTAATCGTCCATCGTTGATTAAAAGAAGAAATCATCGAAAAATCGAAGACTGATTCAATCGATTGATGAAGTTAAACGTCCTAACCACCTAAACTCAGTTTAAATTTTTTTCAGTATTCATACAGTTTTGATTCCGTATTTAATTTCGAAATTTCAGCAGTTAATCATTAATCAATCATCCGATTGACGATTAAGAATTGTTAATAATCGCAATTAACGACTAAAGTGTTCGACTAAAGTGTCTCGTGTTCGTTGAACCGTGCAAAAATTTGGAAAAATTACCGAATGACTGTTGTATGGATGAAGGAGTTAAATTGGTACGTTAATGGGTCATAATTGAAGTATTATTTCTGCTACGGTACGTAGTTCCTCTGCCAGGAAAGGAAAACTTTGTGCTGTTTATCCGGCCCTTCGCGACCATACGACATTAATGGTAATGTTGACGATAAAAACTTCCTGTCAGAGCACGCTTTTCCAACGTCAGTTTTCAACTTTGTCCGCGAGTCGAAGCTGCAACGAATTTTATTGAATAACTTCCATCGTTACAAACGCCTCTATCGATTGCCGGGCTCGATGGGCCGGAACGCGTTTTAACCAATATTTGTTGTTTCGCATCGTTGTACTCTCGTACAGTAATATTTCAAAAAACATGCCAAAATCTGCGGTCTTTGAAGCAATGCTTAATCTTCCGTTTCTCAAGGGAAAGGATCTTCGAGAAACATATCTTTCACAATGATTAATATTTTCTAATATAAAAATTTGGATTTCCTCTAAATATAACCTTTCATATGCAACAAGATTTTTTGTAAAAGATGTTGCAGGTTCATTCAATATTTGAATTACATCGTGAAAGAGCAATTTTCTATACAGAGTGTCCCAAAAATGTTGTACTTAAGAGGGTTGATTCCTGAGGTGATTTGAAGTAACTTTTTCCTTTATGAAAATGTTCTGCGAGGTTTCGCTGAGAAGCTATTAATGAAAACCACGGACCAATCAGGGCGCGGCTACGACAAGCCCCGCTGAGCGTCACGTAGGTGGGGCCTGTCTTAGCCGTGCCCTGATTGGTCTGTGATTTTCGTTAATAACTCCCTAACAAAGCGGCGAAGAACATTTTAGCAAAGGAAAAAATGACTTGAAATCACCTCAGGAATCACTCCTTTTAAGGAAGTACATTTTTGGGACAGACTGTAGATTTTCATTGCTATTACACAAAGCTTGTGTAGTAATTGGATCGAGCAATTAATAAATGTATGGAGGTATGGAAGAAAAATCTGCGAACATATTCAGAACAATAGAAATAGTTAATCAAACGCGCATTTGTTGGGAATTTAACGATAAAGTAGCCACGCCCGACCAATATCAACCGTGATCACTTGCTCGCCGTCTGACTGACATACCCAGCCGTCGACAATGCTGCTGTCAGTGGATCGACTAAGGCACAGACAGGCGTACGGTTAAATGGACGGGCAAACGAATGGCTAAATAGAGACAGAAGTGAACGGACGGATAGCTGAAGAGATTAGGGCCAGAAATAGATTGCCATGTAAACAGATAGAGCCTCGGTAAATAAATGAACATATCGTTCGGTCGGGGAAACAAATATCTGCGACCTGAGATTTAATTGATTTGCAACGGCTCTATTAATTTATCCGAGGGAGATAAATAATTTTACAATCCGTTCATTCATAATTGTTGTGTAGATTCGGTACAGCTAAAAAATATTTTATAACGAGAAAAAAATTCGTGTAAATGATGGACTAATGCTTTTGGCGCACAATTTTGCAAATTAAATTAAATTTAATTAAATCCTTCCTTATGTCGAAAATATTTCTAACGACATCAAAAGGATTTTCAGAAAAATAAGAATACACACGATTTTTAAAATACCATATTATTTGAAAAATTGCTTTCCACCAGAGGTGGGCATTATTTGGCGAAAAATATATTTGAAATACTATTTAATATTTTAAATTTTATTTTGCTGAAAGAAAATAGAATTTTACTTGAACAATCTGAACCTCGAAATAAAATACTTCTATTTTAACAATTTCATCCACAAAATAAAATATTTCTATTTTAATAATCTGAAACAGAAAGAAAAATATTTCTATTTTAATAATCTGAAACACAAAATAGAATATTTTATTTTTTGCATCGTTATACCTAATACTTTCAGAAGTCGCATTACTTGTTTAATATTTCTAATTTTAGCAATAATTTAAAGAAGAAATGGTACTTAATATAAGAAACTATATCATTTGCCACATTTTCGTTTTATTTCTTTGTTTGATTGCTGCTATTACTGCGTATGTATATCCACTTCAGTTCACAGCATGTGCTTACTGAGGTTTGTTGATAAACATACAGTGTATCTTATCACCAGAAAACTATTTATACTCAGAAGTCTATTGAATGTGAACCATTATTTTGAGTAATAGTATCTAAAAGTGTGAAATTGAAAATAAAGACAAAGTCCAAATATTTTCAAAATTTTTAAAATAAAATATTATTTTCAAAAATTAATGCAACAAATAAAATATTTTATTTTCAAAAATTACCGCATCAAACAAAATATTTTATTTTCAAAAATTACTGCATCAAATAAAATATTTTATTTTCAAAGTTGTACAGACACTGTAAAAACGACACGAGAACAGCACGTGTTTCGTTGTTTCAATTTCAATTTAGTTAAAATAATTTCATTAAGCAACTGAGTAACAAAATACACAATTTTGACATTCAATGTTTAATTTAGAGATGATAATAACACTAGTTTTTCTGTTTAATAATTCACAGGCGTAGTTATTAGTTTTCTTGAAAATGATCTACACATGGAACGTCGAAAATTTAATTTAATTTGCAAAATTGCCTTCATGTAAAATCAGATCGAACCAGTGCGCCGGGATCAATAGTACGTAATTTATTAACAATTTTACGATCGATATTAAAAGGAACATTTAAAAATTCGTGTCTTCGTAAAGACAATTAAAAGCGGGAACGTTTAAAGCGTTTTATTTTATAAACACATTGAAATCCTGCGAAGTGATGACTTAACCCTCATCCGTCCCTCATTTCGCGAACTGAATCTGTATCTCGGTGTTAAATTGGCACAGTGGTAAAATATCGACGAAATAACAAGATGAAAAGTTATTTTCCGATGTTTTTGTATTCAAATGGATGCGTTAACATCTGCATCTTAGTTTCTGCACAATTTTCGCGTAAAATAAAGCGATGTGTAACACATACAACTTGTTTACACAAATCACATCGGGCACTATGTATATTAGCATTCGGTCTTTTCTCGCACATGTGATATCGGGCTCGTTTTTTTTTTGTTGGAGGAGTAGGCATTATACAATTAATACAAGACGGTACAATCACTGGTGGTATGCCCTGTATTTATGCAACAAGTGCAGTCGCATTAGATCTTCGCGGTAGATGTGTGCGTAACGTAATATAGGAATGCACCAAAGAATGTCTAATTTCAATCAAAAAAAGGCGTCAACGATATCTTTTATTTTCATTCCACGTTGCATTGAGTGAAGTAAATATTATAAAAGTATTGTATGCTGATATATCTAACATATTAGCAAAAATTGCCATTGGCCATCTATTTGTTTTGCGCTTACATCTGTATGTGCCCACCATCTCCATATCATCGAGGACATCGACGCGACGCACAGTGGGGTATTTGCCCGATTTCGGTCAAAATTCAACTAAAAAAATTTTACATAAATTGTAAAATTTTTGTGGCTTGAGTTAGTTGAATGTCTGAGGAACAATCTCCCATCATTCGTTTTCCCATTCATGTATCCAATAAGCACTGAAATTTGTCGGAAGTTGAAGTTCCGTTAACTCGCTTTCATTTCTCAACGAATTCACCTATTACTAATTGTTACCTTATTTACATACACTAACAGATTTTTGTTTTATAGAAGTTTTTTTAGCTAAGTATAGGGTATACTTTTAAGAGAAATTCACTTTTGTACCATATACATGTTTGTAATTATTAATATTTAAAGATGAGTCACTTTCTTGATGATTCTAAGACTTTGGTAATGATTTCGTTATACTTCCGGGTGCGTCCCGGTGTTCATTTCTGTGCCGTTGTATTCTTTGAAGTTTTCTGATTAAGATGCAAGAAAAATTGGATCTGACTACGACTGACTCCGTGTTTTATAGTTGATTTACGGAAAAATGGCCATCGCGCGGGCGCGAAAATCACAGCATTTCTCACATCCTACATGTTCGCATTCGCAATATTTTTGTATTTACTTAAGTAAATACTAAATAATAATAATAAACACGAAATATACACTAAAATAAGAAAACAGTATACACATGCAATTTAAATAATATACAGGGTGGGACAATAACTATGTCCACTTTAAATATTGTCGTTATTTGTAATAATATGAAAAAATGTTACGAACAAAATTTGTACGGTACAGAGGGGGACATGTGGCATAAACATTTTCTGCGTGGGTGGAGGCATAGAGGAGATTTCAAGGTGACCTCGATTTTTTTAAATCGAAAGACCTACTTTTTGTATCATGAATCGATAGACTATCGAATTCTGAGTAAAAATGTATTGATCTCCACATGTCTTAAATCTAATAGTTAACGAGATATTATCGAAATAATCTAATTCTTTCTTCTTTTGATAATATCTCATTGACTATTAGGTTTAGAACATACGAAGGTGAACACTTTTATACTCAGAATTTGATACTCTATCGATCTATGGTATAAAAGCAGGACATTCTGTTTAAAAAAATCAAGGTGACCTTGAAATCTCTTCTATGCCTCCACCCACGCAGAAAATGTTTGTGCCACAACATGTCCCCCTCTGAACCGTGCAAATTTTGTTGATAACATTTTTCCATACTATTATAAATAACGGAGATTATTCTTTGTAATAACTATTTTAAAAAGATATTTTAATTGTAAATGATTACACTTTTTGATAGTGTACATAAAATAGACGATTAATGTTAAAATATTGATCATAATCCGCAGTACTTGATTGAAAAATAGCTACAAACCTTACAATCTGATACGCTCCTGTTTATGGACAAATTTTGCATTTAAAACATCCGTTTCAGAAATAACGGCATACAGTACAAAAAGTAGAAATCTCAAGCTTTAAAATGGTTGTTTTTTCATCAAATTTGGATAAATTTGAGCAAAGTTACAGCAGTTTCAATATTGAGCGAATTTTGAACTATCTGTGGCCGCTGAAATTGGGCAAATACCCCACTGTGCGACGCCTCCTTTTGTAGCGTTATAATATTTTATTATTTCAGGTTTTTTATCTACTTCACTACTTATTTGCTTTGACGTAAACATATGGTATATACTAAGTAGAATAATAAATCGTCTTCTTTTTGTCACATAAGACGCCATTGTACCTTTTAGTATGTGATCAAAAACAAACTCCGAATGATGAAGTGGCTTCTTCTTCGTACCGAGTAAAATTTGTGGAATTGCTTTTGTATTTTTTGTTTTTGTAATATAGTTGCTAATTCGTGTGAAGTAAAAAAATTGTCACACGTAACATTGCGTCCACCCAAACCTTCAACTAATTGTAGCACTATGCGTTGACCCTGCTTTACTTCTGTGTGGCAGTTTCGATCGCGTCCCGTGTAAAGGGTATAGCCGGATAAGCATGGGCCAGCGGCCCCCGCTCCGATTTTCCTGATTCCTGTCTTAAAACGTCGTTTTATGTCTAAAAAAACATTGTGTAAAATTTCAAATGTCTACCCCCACCGATAGGGGTGATATTGTGGTAAATTCCCCCGCACTTAAATGCAATTTGCGCTAAAACGAGAAAAGATATCGACATGGGATAAACGGCAAATAAAAGATATAGATACACTCTATATTTCAGATTTTTTTCAGAATTTTTTGCTAATTATTTATAGTTGAAAATAATTAATTAATTTTTTGGGAATTTTTTTAACTATCTTCCCCTAGGTTGACACCTACCAAAAAATTCTAAAATATTGCTATGATTCTAACCTATTTTGTAAAAAAATCTCAGAAGTGTCCGTTTGGTGGAACAGTGTCAAAAAAAATATAGTATGCCGGCGAACGCTCGGTTTGATCAGTAACGACGCAGCGACCGATTCCCCTTGCGGTGGCTAGTGACGGGAGCGAACGGGAAGTCGGCGCTTGTACGGAAAAGCTGATACATGTAAAAATGCGACTAAATCTTCTAATACATGATTACAGTTGGAAGTCTAAACAATTATATTCCAGACGCTAAAAATCGTTTAGTTTATAAATACATATAAAAAAAACAAAAAAACAAGAAAAGCACCGACTTCCCGTTCGCTCCCGTCACTAGCCACCGCAAGGGGTATCGGTCGCTGCGTCGTTACTGATCAAACCGAGCGTTCGCCGGCATACTTTATTTTTTTTGACACTGTTCCACCAAACGGACACTTCTGAGATTTTTTTACAAAATAGGTTAGAATCATAGCAATATTTTAGAATTTTTTGGTAGGTGTCAACCTAGGAAGATAGTTGAAAAAATTCCCAAAAAATTAATTAATTATTTTCAACTATAAATAATTAGCAAAAAATTCTGAAAAAAATCTGAAATATAGAGTGTATCTATATCTTTTATTTGCCGTTTATCCCATGTCGATATCTTTTCTCGTTTTAGCGCAAATTGCATTTAAGTGCGGGGGAATTTACCACAATATCACCCCTATCGGTGGGGGTAGACATTTGAAATTTTACACAATGTTTTTTTAGACATAAAACGACGTTTTAAGACAGGAATCAGGAAAATCGGAGCGGGGGCCGCTGGCCCATGCTTATCCGGCTATACCCTTTCCATACTATATGAGTAATACGTTTTCTTCTAATTTAGAAAAAATCAATTTTCCTTCAATTTTCGAATGCCGTATAAATTTGTCATTGAAATAATGGTCATTGAAAAACTCCGCGACAGTACGTAAGAGTACATGTGTCATATTGACACACAGCGACTCTTTCGTAACAAATTCGACTGGCAGTTTTGACATCATTATTTTCCATGAACAATGCTGATCATACGGGTTTCGCATTAAAAAAATAAAAGTCACAAAATTTCGGGCAAATTTACCGACAAATAACAGAACAGTACACTTTAATTCGCGAAAACTGTGTCAAATTGAAACGAGGAACGGATGAGGGTTAACCCCCCCCCCCCCTTAATAAAATAAAAATATATTTTGAACAAAACCGTTGACGCGTCAACTACAATAGTTTGTAAAATAGAAATTTATATGTGCTGCTCTTGGGTTGAAAAGAATATCTGAAAATTGCGAAATTCAATGGTTTGTATTTTATAAACTAATTGAAATCTTGCAAACTGATGACATACCCTCCACCCATCTCCTAAGTAGCTATATACTACATCATGGGACACTTAATTTTTCCCGAAACTCTTGGCATTGTTTTTCTGAAAAGTGATTAATTTGTCACAAGTTGTAACACAAGATACTCCTGAAATACATAATAGCGACAACTCAGTGAAACAAAGAGCATAACTAACGCAATTGGGCAGGTTCACTGTTCATAAATAATGCAATCTACTTACCAAAATCGAGATCTTAAAGTGTCATCTAATTTATGTATTTACATAATTGCATACACGACATCTTCGAACTTCCCGTGTACATCTTATATTTTTTGAAATGCACGATCGACCGGCCGATGTAGGAACGAGAACGCGAAGCTGTTATGTTAGCGTAATCGGTGGGATACGTAGAGGTTGTGAATAATATTTCTGGGACTGTGATCGGTCCAGAAATGGCAGCACTCGGCTGCGTGACGGGGCGGCTTATCGGCGGAGAACGATATTCCGTTGGTGGTCGAATGGAAGCGAGCACGCTTGCTCCCTCGGCGACAGTTTCGGTAAAACGCGGCTGTCGAGGTTTCATCGCGCCATTTACAATGTAATAATTGGACTGCGGGAACGATAACAGGATAGTCTGGCGATCCGCGCTGCTCGTTTTCCCCGCTGGGCCCTTTCATCCTTCTTCTATCTGGCGCGCGCGTTCACGCTCGCATGATCGTTTTTATCATGCGACTCGCGCGAGCGAGAACCCGAGAGGGCTAGACCCGAGGACACGCAAAGGGACTGTAAAATACGGCGAAAGTATTTAACTATATGCCGACACGTGTAATATATTTGCAAACAAATTGGAAACGCGATAACCCTGCCCGAAAATAAACGGAACGGTCCTCCGCAATACTTTCCCCGGACGAATCGGCTGTCTGCTACTGTGTGCATTTTTTTGTTTGCAATTTAATCGGAAATTATGACTGCAGGAGTTGTCAGTGTTATTGTCTGTCCATTGAGAATTGCGAAATGAAATTTTTAGCATAATATTCCGGACATTTTCCTGATTGAAACGAGCCCAAACACGACACAGTTCGCTTTGTATTTGCGTGTGTAATCCAGGATATGACGGAGCCTCTATTATCCGTACCGAGAAATTTGAACTGCTTCTACTTCGTGGAACATAGTCGGTGAACGTTCTACTTGGACTCATTCTAAAGCTTGAAACTTTTACTTATCCGTAAACTGCAACTAATGCAGAGAATTTCGACGTAACCGGTTCGGATAAGCGAGGTTCAACTATAATCGTGGATTAAACGCGTAAACAACATCCGAATTGTATCGTGTTTGGACTCGATTTCTTTGGAAAACTGTGACGAGTGCGTTGGTAAACATTTCATGGGCGAATATTATTGATGTACTGTGGTTCGTGATCCTTAAAGAGGGAAAGATCGATTTCTGGCGTGATTTGGTTAATCGCATCGGAATTGAGCGATCATAGGATGATTTTCGAGTGCGTGGATTTTATGGGGAGCATTTTCTGTCGGGTCACGCAGCGTTCGGAAAAGTTATCTTTCACCACAGGCGTTACTCACGTGTCCAGGCCGTGGGCGAGCACGAGTGTGCACGGGGGGCTGCAACGCTGCCGTGTGCGGCACAATAAGCGCAATAATTCGAGCGGGCCGCGCGACAGTAATAGCGACCAGCAAACTACGAAATCCCCGTACGCGACAACAATCGTAAACACACGTGTACGGCCACGCACGAACACACTAGGCCCGCTCCCCCGTGCACTTTATAACCCCGGTAGCTAGCCGCGATAGCTTGCAACGTTTTTGGCGGAATTCCGGCGTACTTTCCACTGGGATGCCGATGCCTATACCGGAATGATCGCCTACGAACTGGGCTACATTTATTATACAGGTGGGACGAACAGAAACTCGAATAAATAACGGGCAAATAGGCAGAGGGGTGACGCGGACGCTTGCCACGTGGAATAATCGGAATTATATTGCAGATTAAGGATTATGCAGCATGGTGCATGCAAAATTGGGGCAGGTTCAACTCATCAGTTTGCTGAATTTGACATTTATTAACTTCCCGATTTTATAGGGAAGTTATTGTAATTACCCCGAAAATCGAAAATCGATTTTTTAGCAGATCTTCACGTTTCATGGTCATTGCAGTCATTTTAGACTATTTTCAGCAAAATGTTCGTATGTGTGTGTGTGTGTGTGTGTGTGCGCGCGCGTATGTCCGTTTGTATGGTATCAAATTTTTCGTTAACGTTTTCAGAAAAAGTAACAACGCGATCAGGATGATGAATGATGCAATCGATGTGCCCCGTCGTAACTTAGAGCTAATTAGATTTTGGTCCATATTGGTCAAGTAGTTTTTTAGATTTTTAGTTTTTTTTCGAAAAGAGTTGATTCTACAATGCAGTTTATAAGGGGGGACGAAAATTTTCCACCAAAGAACCAAACGCAATTACATAAAAAAAATTTTTCTTAATTTTTTTTTAGATTTAAAAAAAAAATTTTTTTTAGATTTAAAAAAATTTTCTTTTTTCAACTGATGCTAATGTTACCGCTTGGAATAATCGAAAGTTATTCCAATGCAACAGTGAATTTATCATCTCTACTCCCAAGAATACAATTTGGGAGAATATCGATGAAAGTACAAAAAAAAAACGATGTTAGCGATGTTGGCGAAGGAGTAACGAATCGGGAAGTTCTTTGTGTGACTCTTGGAGAGTCACACACCAAATAAAAAACATTAATATCAGTAGGCCCTACTAGACATGCGTATCACTAACCCTCTCGCAAGAGCAATCCTACCCGCGAGCTCGCGAAGCGAGCGAGCAACAATAACCCTCTAGTTTATTGATGAAATTGTACAGCAAATACAGACCATTGTTTAGCAATTTTTATCTCGGGAACTATTTTCTCTATTTAGATGATTCTTTCTTTGTTGCTCTGGTCCGACATTTTATCTGTTTATTTATACTGATCGGCAACTGTTCAGACAATTTTTTTTTATTTTTATGGAAAATAAGAAATCCCAACAAAAACATCCTGTAAACAGGAGCCAAGTTCCTATGGCCGTAAAAAGTTGTGAGATCAAACAAAATATGGCCAAGTTCGTTAGCTTAGAAATACCTGTTGCAATACTGAAAAAAGCGTTTGTAAAAATTAGTTTAAACGAACGCTATTTAATTTTTAAAGAGTTACGTGGAGGGCTAAATTACACTGTCCAACAGCCAAAAAGTATTTCGATTTCCACTATACAATTCTTATAGAGTTTTTCGCGCTGATTCCAAATCTGTCCTTAATTTTTCTCCGAGACGTACAGTTTTGGAGAAAATTGAGTTTTAAAAAAACACATATTTTTCAACTTTGAACAAATATTGTGATGTTATTATAAAAGATATTGAATTGTTCTTTACAGCAAAAGATTCCGTAGACTTTCCCGAATACAGTGATACTCAATACTAATATATTATGATTATTTAAACATTTTTAAACAATGATTAAAGACGGAGAGACACCAGTTTTGCACCAATTTTTGCGGATATTTTTGAATTTATCTGAAAAAATAAGGGTCTAGCGGAAAATCGAAGTACACCACGCAAAAGAGCAGACTTTTATCTTGAGAAACCACCCTGTCAAGTTTGCATGGTCGACGTTTTTTTCGAACCAGAAAGCAAAATATCTTCGCCCGACATGAGTTACTTCTGTTTTTTGTGCAGTTTCTTTTGTTTACGTTAGAGCGATTGTATTTTTCATCAGTATTTTTGTGACTTCGAAGCTAATAAAACGTATACTTGTGTATGTTATGCTGCTATGTTCTATCCTACGTACCTATTTCGTAATGTTTTTTTTCAATACAACCCCTTTAAGGTGTAAAATTTCAAACTTTGATAAATATTGCTTTGAGTGTTTGTTATGGTGGACCTATGTATCAAATTTCAAGCTTGTAGGCCAATGGGAAGTACCCAAAAGGTTTCGATGATCTGTCAGTCAGTCAGTCAGTGACAAAGGGTATAGCCGGATAAGCATGGGCCAGCGGCCCCCGCTCCGATTTTCTTGATTCCTGTCTTAAAACATCGTTTTATGTCTAAAAAAACATTGAGTAAAATTTCAAATGTCTACCCCCACCGATAGGGGTGATATTGAGATAAATTCCCCCGCACTTAAATGCAATTTGCTCTAAAACGAGAAAAGATATCGATATGGGATAAACGGCAAACAAAAGATATAGATACACTCTATATTTCAGATTTTTTTCCGAATTTTTTGTTAATTATTTATAGTTGAAAATAATTCATTAATTTTTTGGGAAGTTTTTCAACTATCTTCCTAGGTTGACACCTACCAAAAAATTCTAAAATATTGCTATGATTCTAACCTATTTTGTAAAAAAATCTCAGAAGTGTCCGTTTGGTGGAACAGTGTCAAAAAAAATAAAGTATGCCGGCGAACGCTCGGTTTGATCAGTAACGACGCAGCGACCGATACCCCTTGCGGCGGCTAGTGACGGGAGCGAACGGGAAGTCGGCGCTTTTCTTGTTTTTTTCTTTTTTTTATATGTATTTATAAACTAAACGATTTTTAGCGTCTAGAATATAATTGTTTAGACTTCCAACTGTAATCATGTATTAGAAGATTTAGTCGCATTTTTACATGTATCAGCTTTTCCGTACAAGCGCCGACTTCCCGTTCGCTCCCGTCACTAGCCACCGCAAGGGGAATCGGTCGCTGCGTCGTTACTGATCAAACCGAGCGTTCGCCGGCATACTTTATTTTTTTTGACACTGTTCCACCAAACGGACACTTCTGAGATTTTTTTACAAAATAAGTTAGAATCATAGCAATATTTTAGAATTTTTTGGTAGGTGTCAACCTAGGGGAAGATAGTTGAAAAACTTCCCAAAAAATTAATTAATTATTTTCAACTATAAATAATTAGCAAAAAATTCTGAAAAAAATCTGAAATATAGAGTGTATCTATATCTTTTATTTGCCGTTTATCCCATGTCGATATCTTTTCTCGTTTTAGAGCAAATTGCATTTAAGTGCGGGGGAATTTATCTCAATATCACCCCTATCGGTGGGGGTAGACATTTGAAATTTTAGTTGTTTCGTGTAAAAGGAGGTAGTGCGAGAACTTGGCTGGTGCACTACCGTGCACCTAGATTCTAGATCTATTTGTTTCTTTTCTTAAGGGGTTAGGACACAGTAACAAGTGGGGAAAATATAAGATTTTCAAACAGTACAGAAAAAAGTAAATGATCGATTAATGTGAGATTTTCTATTTCTCTGAATTAACTATATCAAAAATCATATCATAAACTGTGAACTCTAGGCATCGACGACCCATATTTCAGTTTTTGTGAAAATTAACAAAATGACAGATATTTTCAATTTAATGACTGAATTTCGGTAGAAAATCTGTTAATTTTTTATTTATATTTAACAAAATAATGGGAAAATGAGAAAAAATCGATGGTCAATGACTAATAGATATTTTAATGAAGATTACTGTAAAATTTTAATATAATTGCTAAGGTAGAACTCGAGATATCTTGTACGTCAGACAAGATACTTGTAGGTTAAAACGCGTTTAACCCCTTGCCCTACGATTTATTTTACGGTTTCAGTAATTAAAACATTTTTTGTAGATCGTAATTTCCTATAAAAGGAGAAAATTTATATCTATTGTATGCCTACATGTTCTCCAATAGCTGTATATTAACAAAGCCAAAATAGAATTTTATCTCGGTTTAAAGGAAATTATTAACATACACTTCCATCAGAATCTGTTCAGAAAATTCATCACGAGTCAGACACGATATTGTAATCAAGGGGTTAAAGTTTACGAATGTAATTTTTCTCGCAGGTATACGAACTCACTCTTGAAACGGTACTTCGAGAAATAATTTGTGTTGAAGCCTGAAATCCATGTAAAACCTTTTGCATTCTGTTCTCAAGACTTGAAATTACTATTTAAGACAAAAAACAATTTTCGATTTTTTTCAAAATATCACTGTGTCTTAATGCCTTAATAACTTTGATCAGTTTTAAGCTACTCGTTTTTATCACATTTTTATAGAATAAAATATGATTAGGATTTTTGTGAAGATCTGCGGTTTATTCACTGCGGAAGTATTCAGCTCTTATTTCACTTGTCGGACTATAGGTTTTCCTATTCTATTAGTGCGCAAGGAAATTTAAGCTGAGGAAAATTTAATAACGCCTAGACGACCTTTGCGACCGAATTTTTCGTTGAGAATTATGGCTTCATTTCGGAAAATGAATAGTTTAACCTAGTGTAACTTTGCGAAGAAGGGTCGGGCGATGATCTACCTAGACTCATTTTAAAGGTTGAAGCCCCTACTTCAAATTCCACTAACTAGCACTCCTTTCTGGAAATTTCGTTTGCCCTAGAAAATTATTGCTTATGACAACGATGAAAATTGATGGATTATTAAACCTTGGATAAATGGTTCTTGATGTTTAACGTATTGTAAAATTGAGAAAAAAATCGTAGAACGGTCTACCAGACTCATTTTAGAGCGTGAAGCCTCTCCTTTAAATCCTGGTAACTAGTGTTGCTTTTCAGAAATTTTTAGAAATTTTTAGAAACTAAAAAATGGATTGTTGCATGGACATTGACGGATGATTAAATCTTCAATGAAGATTTTAATATTTTTAACATTTTGGCAACAAAACAGTTGATATTAAAAATAATACGAACAGTTAAACAATACGTAACTTGTAGCATGAAGCGTTTTCCGAAATGTTGCAGGTAATTTACAACGCAACGTGTTGAGCTGCTGCACCGAAGCGTTGAGAGCACGTTAGGTATTAGCGCAGAAAATTGCATAATAACTTTTGATAGGCGTGATATTCTGAAAACTGCTGCGCGTGAAAGTTATTTAGCTTCGTGTGTGCTATATGATCATATCAAATTTATATGGCATTCCATTAATAAACCCGAAGTTTCACGCGTTCGAAGTGTCACGTACTACGAATCCGTTCTTTTCATTTTTCATATTAATTTAAAATTCCAGTAAAATACAGAGTTTTTTTATGTGGAAAGTATCACTCATTTTTACTGCTGTTTTTCCATAGTGCAAGTAAAAGCTTCCGATACGAGCATGATTTTGAAAAATGTTTCAAATGAAAGCTATGCCACACAGTCCGCACTACATGCTCACATAAAATATCACCAGCATTTCATACAATAAAAAAATTAAGTTTGTCGCGTTCGTATGTTCCAAATTCATTCTTTCCCATTACGAGATAAAATTACATAATAACTTCAGATAAAAGTACAATTTTGAGAAACGTTCCAAACGAAAGTTGCTTTGCACAGTGTACTCTACGAACCAGAGTTGGGCAAAAATTTCATCAACGATTGACGACTAAATTTCTACTTCAAGCGTTAATCAAAATTAACAATTAAACTCCTAGTCTAGTCGTTAATTGCGGTTAACGATTAAATTTTTACTTTGGTACTACTAATTCGTACGACTACTTCGTAGCACGAACTAACTAAAACTCGTTTAAGTTAACAATCAAAACAATATAAATTTGTTTCACTATTCTTCTAAATCTTATATGATAAAAAGACGCAGTGATAAAAAATATAGTGATCTACTTCTTTAAAATTCATTGAAGTTGGTTAATTTTATCTGCAAATTTTCCCTATTTTATATAAAATTGTTTTACTCAGTTTTTAAAAAATTATTAAAATTATTTTAAGTCAGCAATTTTTGTCTCGCAATTTTCTTAATTTTGTATAAAATTGTTTTACCCAATTCTTCCAAATTTTACACGATCAAAAGAATAAATAGGCGATCAAATTAAAATTAATTTAAGTGAATTTTGTTAATATTACAGAAAATTGTTTAACAAGGTTTTCGGTCACATTGCTGTGAACATTGATAACGATGCGAGTCGATCAAAGTTGAGAGCATTTTTGCGAGTTTATCAATGTTAATTAACGTTCAGTCTCGGTCAGCTGACCGCTAACAAGAGGTAATAGCTGCGGATAACCGGGACGCGGAGGATCAAACCGAGTTTCCAAGGAATAGTTTAATAATTGGTAGACATTACGTTTAAAGGTCTATCAACAACTGCATGTAACTAATGCTTTGCGTAAACTTCCGCGGAAACTTCCGGTCCGATTGTGGGAGGATGTTAATTGAACGACTGACGTTCCCTGTGCTCTGCAAGTTGCTCGACGCGTGCAATCTCAGCGGTTATGCTTCTCATTTGTAAACGCGATGCGCAACGACTTGTGTAACGAATTTAGCTGTTACATCTACTACCTGACCGCGGATCTATGATATTATATTCGAATCCACAACAGTCATTTCCGGATTATCGCTCGAAAAACAATTTCGATAATAAGAACAATTTGGTCCTTGCAGATCCGCAAACAGATCTCCGAGGAAATTACTATATCTTCGGCTATTGTTAATATTTTCCAATGAAAAAACTAGAATTGATAGCTGAAAGTTTTCCCTGTGCGATGCAAAAAGTGTCATTCGAAAATATTTACAGGCTTGTCTATGAAAAATGTTTACATTCGAATGTGACCACAGAAGGCGATCAAAAAAGGACCTCCAAAGAAATCGTTACAGTTTCTACAATTGTTAATATTTTTCAACGATAAAATTAGAACAATTGCACAAAACTATGACCCTTTAGACAAGACGAGATCCATTTAAAAATATTTACAGGTTTCTTGTTCAAAAATGTTTGTTTTTCATAGTAACCGCCGAGGACATCCGAAAAAGCGGTGCAGGAAAAACAAGCCAAACTTCTACAACAACGAACATTTTTCAACGAAAAAAAAACATTATAAATTTGTAGGAGATTTAAAACCAGTAATCCACATTCTACTCCATGGTGCCCCGTCAAAGATATCAAAGAACGCTCTCGTTATCCGGTCGCGTTTGATGCCCGAGCAATCGATACCGGTCGGTCGGTTTCTCGATTCCGCATAATCTTCTGGCAACTTAAATATTTTATTAAAGAGCATACTTTATTAAAAGCGGTCCCTGATTTCGCGGAGCTGGTGCGGGCCGGGTCGGGCCGGGCCGGGCTGGGCCAGCGGTTCCGGTCGCGTGCTCCGAAATCCTCCTTTATCTCGCGCTTCGTGCAGCTAATATCGCGTCAAAGGGCGTCGTTGCATCCATAATGTTCATGAGTTCTCCTCGTGGAGCGAGTAACGAGACCGTGGCACGGTAACGAGTAGACGCACACACGGCTCTGCAATCACACCGACGCAAACACACACACGACACACAACACACCGTTAAACAGCCCGACAGCGATCGGACCGGGAAAAAAGTTACGATTGAAATACGATGAACGGGCCCGATCGGCTTTCCGATAGACGCTTCAAACTCCGCGCAAAGTTAATACCCATTCGTCACGTCCGTCCGAATGTTCGCGCACACGTGTACCCGGATTTTCCGGCTTCTTTTTAACCCGTTCCAACCGCTTTTCCTTTCGTCTTCCATTCGCTTTGTTCCGACCCTCCGTTCGACCGCGATTTCGATGATTAAGCCGGCCCTGCAGTGCCACTAAACGTCTACAAAATGGCGACGGTGGACCAAGGATTGCTAATTTAGTAGTGGCGGAAAATTGGAAGACGCTGCCTTTGAAAAATCTGGTTTCCGAAATAGAGAAAAAGAATGCCGTTTGACCATTTTTTTCTGACAGTTGTGACCTGTTTTCCACGAGACTTTGTTTGCCCCGAAAGAGTGTGCCTTTGACAACCTGTAGTAATTTTTTTTATTGGAAAATATCCACTTTGACATAAGTTATGGTCGTTTTCCAGGTGGTCCTTTTCCAAAGTCTGTTACGTTGACACTAGAGGATCTAATGTCTACAAATGATATCTGTTTTAGTAAAAGGTCATAATATTTATACAATCTATATCATTTTGCTTAAATATATTAACAAATCAAAGTAGCCTGTGAACCTTCTCGATGAATCCTTTTTCAGGACAATTTATTTAAACAATTTCGCAAACATACCTCCAACCATACCTCTATATCCTTAACACTAAACCTACCGAACCTTAAAAGTAGCTGATACATGTTCCCTTATAAAAATGACAAGATTGATTTTATTTGGACTCTGTGCGGCTCCTATTGTAATACGTGCACTACTAAAGATATCTAGAGGGTGTCTCAAAATTCCTTCGACATCCGGAAATAGGAGGTTCCTGAGATCATTCGGAGCAACATTTTCCTTTGCAAAAATGGCGTCCGCGGGTTTGTTACGGAGTTATTAACGAAAAACACGCCCACTCGATTGCGAAAAAATCAACTTTCTAATTTTGATATTTTTTCAATTGATATCGATTTTTAAATGTCCACCGACCACCAAATTGATAAAATTAATCAAATACAATCATCAAAATGCACACTTTATTGATAAGAAACCATACTTTTCATTGACAATTATGATATATAACATATTTTTAAAAAATACTCAGCAAAATGAAAATAATCGTTAAAAATTTTGTATCTTTGACATGCGCTATCTTTCAGGTCCCAGGAGGGCCCACTTTTTAACAAGTAAGGATCTTTTCAGTGATCCTTCCTCTATGTAATGTGACAAAAATTATTTCCTTGTTCGAGTCCTTTTTCAAGATATTATTGTCTGAAGACATCCGCGTCGCGTTATCTTGTCCGCGCTCGGACGCGCGCTACGTGCTGAATTTGTCAATTACGCAGCCTCTGAAAGTCTGACAGAACTGTGTTGAATATTTATATTTATATCATATTTTTATTTAATATTAATTTATATTTTGATAGTGCATAAGTTACATTGTAATTGTTTACGCGCATCGATCTTCAAATCTTTATGTTTTGTTTTGTCGACGCAAATTGTGGATTGAAACAGAATTATTGTCAGCAGGGCTTGAAACGGGCCCGAAAATAACTGTTTGAAACTGTTTCATTTCGGGCTTGATCGAAACAGTTATGAAGGACCGATATTTTGAATAAGTGTTATGAAGGACCGAAATTTTGGTTGATATCGGTTTCGATTACGGTCCTTCGTACATGGATATCGATCCTAGCATAACGGTCTAGGACCGATATTTTTTCGGTCCTATATCGGTCTTTATATCGGTTCCAATACTTTGTTGCTCGGCCGGTGCTTTAGGCACAGCAACTTCTAAGGGTCGGCCGATGCTTTGTAATCGGTGGCAAAGAGACCGACACCTTATTGTCGATTGCCGACGCGACTGTTGACTCGACGTCATCGGTAACGCTTTTGCGGGAATACCAATCAGCATGATTTCTGGTAAAACAAAACACATCCTCTTGAACACAAGACTCACCACTCTGCAAGCGAAAACCAGGAGCCTGGCTACATAACGAAAATTAAAATTACAATAAAAAAAGTAAAAGTAAAAACTAAAAAATGCTATGAACTATGTCCCTTTCTTTTCCATACGCTCTCCTTCTTTGCGTCGCAAATTTTGATCGTTCATTATTTTTTCTATGATTTTCTATGATTGTATCATTGGAACAATCGGCTTATGATAGCTAATATATGATATAAATATTCTTGATTCAATTTTGTCTAAATATCTTGCAAATACTGCATCGAGAGTTGTTCCTGATCTTCTTGTCGCTTCGTTAGGATTATTTACTATTTCCAATCTTAATTTACTTCTAAACATTACTAGGATATGCAAGAAGTTTCGCGTATGTTTTTTTTTAAATTCAAAAGACTACATACGTCATGTGGTTGGGCATACCCTATATGCTTTAGGGTTGAGCCTTTTGAAAATTTCGTTATTTTTGCGGTAGGATGGACCGTTCCCGAGATACAGTCATTTTTTATTTACGACTAGCTCGGCTAACCATCCCCACCACTTCTGTTACGCATATTTGTGTCGCGAATTCCGTGACGCGAATTGGGCCTACACCCTGCCAAAAGAAGTTTCACTTCAAAAATGGTTAATAATGTATACATTTATTGTTATAATAAAACAACTTTCAATTATGACCAAAATATAACCGTTTTTAATGTTAGTAGTTATTTTCGGACCCGTTTCACGCCCTGATTGCTATAATTTGAAACTTAGTATTTAGAACCGATATGAGGACCGATATAGGACCGAAAAAATAACGGTCCTAGACCTTTATGCTAGGACCGATATCCATGTACGAAGGACCGTAATCGAAACCGATATCAACCAAAATTTCGGGCCTTCATAACAGTTATTCAGAATATCGGTCCTTTATAACTGTTTCAAGGACCGAAACCGATATCATAACTGTTTTCAAGCCCTGATTGTCAGCCAGAGCGGAACCATCAGCCTGAGCCGTACTGTGATTTCGAAATTGTTTTCAGTTTTATACGTTTTCTGTTCATATTATTTAATATCTACATATATATATTTTACATATCTTATACATATGATTTAGTGTACTTAGTGTATAATATAGTATTACATATTGTGTACAGTGTTTAGTGTGTAAGATAGTGCGTTAGTATTTTATATGTGTATATGTATTGCATATACATATAGGATTACGTCTAATAAATAAGTTGACAAAATGCATTTGCTCAGAATTGTCAGAAATAATAACGAAAATTAAAAAAATGTGTTTTGTCAACTGGTATAAATTATATACGCTCTGAAAATTTCATTGAAAATGGTTAATTGGTTTACGAATTATTAACGATCAAAAGTGGTAAAAATTGCAATTTTCCAAGAATGGCGGCCTTAACAAATTTTTCTCGATAATGTAAAACTTAAACACTTTATCTATTTGAATTAAATAGCAAAAATATTAAATACATTATAGAATAAATAATTTATAAAACTGTTTTAAATTAATAAAAACGGTTAAACGAATGTGAAATATATTAAGTTAAAAATCATTGAGAAGGAATTATTTTTTTATATATCCAGTTCAAATTTCATTGCAATATCTTCAGTGGTTTAAGAGTTATTAAAAAATGTCGCGTGTTTCTTCAATCGAGCCCACTGTGCGCCGCGCCGGGTCGACTGCACCAGCACGCGTCTAAGTGGCGCTCTGATTGGTCCGTGTTTTTCGTTAATAACACCTTAACAAATCCCCGGCTGCCATTTTTGCAAATGAAAAAGTTGCTTTAAATGATCTCAGGAACCTCCCATTTGCGGATGTTGAAGGAATTTTGAGACACTCTGTATACAATCGCATTTTATGAAAGCAGTTTTACTATTTTTTTAATTGTAAAATAGAAAACCTGAAGCCGGTCATTTTGACCGGTGTTGGTAGGTTTAGTGTTAATTCGCATAAGCTCCCGTAGTCCAACGATGTAACTATCATTACCATAACAACACCACTCAGAGTTGCAACAATAACCAACTACTATAACCAAACAAAACTATTACCACCACCACAACCAACCTACCAGTGCTACCAATCCTACCAATCCCCAAACCTGCGGACCAGCGACAAAGAAATCCGATCGAATCGGTATCGAAAATTTTAATTAAATCCCTCGCCGATTGACCTAATTCCGGTATCCCATTCACGGAATTGGCAACGCGTTAACACGGCCTGCGAACAGTGCGAACGCATAAATAATTCGCCGCGAAGACAGCGGCGACCGCAGATATCCGAACCGGCAACGAAATTCAATTACAGTCTGGCGAAAATGCGAGAGAAATAAAAAGGCGCAGCCGGTTCTTCCGCGAGCAGAAATGATTTTTATGGAAACCGGCCATGTTACGGTCGTGTGCCCCTCCCCTCCAACCCCTTCGAACGAGTTTCCTCCTTTAATTTGCAAAGGCAAATTTCCGGAAGCCGGGTAACCTCGATACTGTCGTTTCGCCCTTACATCGGCGATATTATTCGTCAGATTGCGCAGCCGCGAAATTTAAATCAGCTCTCCTTCCCCAGGCCAGCCAGATGGGCTCTAATATATTTTCCTCGGCGCCCTGCACATGCACCCGGCTGCAATCTGACGCTGGGAATGCTCCCGGCGGCACCGCGAATCTGCTTTCAAGCGAAATATTATTTCGTGCGCGAATTTAATCGCTGCTCGGAGAAATTGGATTTCTTTGCTCGGCGTACCACTGTCTTGGCCACGTTTGTCGGAGAAAGATCGATTTGGGATCGGTTTCGCGGACGATGTCGAGGACTCTGGGCGAAATTGATCGGTGCTCTGTGGACATTACTTACAATTACGGGGCGTTTATGTCATCACTTCGCAGCAGTTCAATTTGTTTATAAAATACAATTCTTCGAACAGTGTTTGACGAAATCAGTTTAACGAAACGGTGCACTTACAAACAAGTGCTTACACATTTTTATCTCGGGAATTGTCTATCCGATCGACTTGATTCTTTCTTTATAATAATCAAAACACTCTACCCCCCCACAGACATGATTTTCTATCAAAAAATAATTTTAACAACGTGGTATGCAGTCAAAGTTGAGCTGAATTTACTTAAACGTTTCAGTATAATTCATCAGAGACCTCCCAAAGAACGTAATCAAAACTGGACCGCGTATAAATAATTAAATAAATCATTCCAAATGCGATTACTCATCAAGAATTTCTTTACGATAAAAACGAGCCAAAAGAGGGAAAAAGATAGGTAAAGGAGAGACACGTAGAGAGCAAGAGAGAGAGAAGATTGTGAATTGTTAGGTGGCCATAAAAATTTTGCGAGCAGCGCTGCCGGTTCCGCCTAAAAACAGGCAGCCTCGAAAAGGGGCGAGAGACTGGAACAGCGTACGAAATACATTTAAATAGAAGCCACCACTCACGGCAGTGGTAGTACAATGATGCTTCCGGTCAGCAAGTACCACAATGGGCACGACCCGTCCGCAGGATCCGTCCGCCTCCTTTCTCCAGCCATAATTTAACCTTGCTTTGCATATAAAAAGCAACAATGGGCCGCAGCCCCGTGCAGCCGGAGCGAAAATTTGATTTGTCGTCCCTGGCTGCACTTTTTCCAGCCTCCGACCCTCCACCCATGAACCCCTGACGTCCCCCCCACCCTCCTTATTCCGCTCCTTCTTCCAGGACTATTTTCTCTTCCCTCATCGTGCCTTTTCGGAAAGCAATTTTTGTTTCATACAGGCTACATCCTTTTCTCTCCTGGAAAAACCTGAGAACTTTTCTCAACGAAACTTCTTCCACCTGAGAGACAATATCTTCAAACTACACTCCTAATTTTCCTTAGAACGTGTTGACAATTCCTCACTGGCCAAATTCGTTAATTTTTCTACTTTGACATTTTTCTGGCAAAGCTCTCGATTGACTCTTAATCACCAGACTATGTGTCTTTATGCAATTATAAAAGAGTTACAAAACTCCAGAGTATTCTTATCCTGATTCCAGTGTAAAAGAACTATTAGAGCAGGGACGAGCAACCTTTTTTTACAACGGGCCAGCTACAAATTTAAAAATGTTGTGCGGGCCACATTTAACTTATGATAATACAAATACTGAGTGATGAAATCAAATCATTTCTTTATTAACACAATGAAACTAGTATAAAAAATTACAGAAATAAAACACTCAAAACATTAATAGAAATACTATTAAAAGAACGGCGAAAGTTATAAGTGGAAAAAGATTATTCAATGAGGAATTTGGCATTGCTTCTTTGCCATCAATTGGTCTATATTTACAGATATAGACGACACAGCAACTCGCAGCTTTCTAACCGTACATCATTTAATCTCGATCGATGATCGCTTTTGATTATTTTCATTGCGGAAAATAATTGTTCGCAAACATAGGTGCTTCCAAAAAGTGTCATTATTTGCTTTGGATGTGCGCCTAATCGTGGGAATTTTTCTAAATTCACGTAATTTTTATAGAAATGATGTATGTCAACATTTTGAAATTTATTTTTTAAATCCATGTCGCTTTGTAAATCTATTAATTCCATTTGTAACGCATCCGGAACTGTTTCCACGTCTATATTAAATGTCGAAGAAAAAATGTTAAAACTAAGAACGGTTTCTTCTGACCTAAATATTTTAAATCGCGATTCAAATTCCGTTATCAATTTTTGTAAATGCTGGGCATATTTTCGGGTTTCAGAAGGAGTTTCTTTTCTTAAGTGTGCAAAATGTGACGTGTTGTTTGACAACAGATGTTTGTTCCAAATTTTGAGTTTGCTTTCAAAAGCATTAATTTTATTAAACATGTTATGAATAAACTGGCTTTTTCCTTGAGGATTCATATTTAAGTCATTCAAATGCTGAGTTATATCGACGAGAAAAGCAAAATCACACATCCATTCTTTATCTTCGATTTGGGGAAACGGATATTCTTTCATTTCCATAAACAATTGAATATCATTTTTTAAGTTATATATTCTTTTGAGCATGGCACGTCCAAGTCCATTTGTAAAAAGACGATCTTGCAGTCTTTTGTAGAACTGGGGGACACTGTAGGAATTTTTAAAAGTCAAAATGTAAAATCTTTGAAGGGCCGCACGAGAAAGTGGGGCGTGCTGCGGGTTGCTCATCCCTGTATTAGAGGACGAAATGAATTTTTATTTAACTTCTGTTTCCCCCTATCAATCCAGAATATTCTTCTTTTGCCTAAAGATTCGTAGTCTTTTAATTAAATTTGCAATAAGTTTTCTTAATAATTGGGGTTAATGCCACTGAACGATAAACATTGGAAGAACTTTTAAACCTGAAGGTACACTATTTCATAAATTTTCTCCACTTTTTATCTCGAGGAGTTAACATTATTAAAGATACTTAAAACTTCACATGTTTACGTTAAACAATTGATTTTTGTCTGTCTGTGTTGCGTGTATATTCCTTTAAAATGTGATGTCATAAATGGAACATAATTAGTTGATTCACAATGTAAAACAAAAATGGATGAAATATTATGTTAGGCTCTTTCAACAGTCACTGATTGCACAATCGAAATAATTATTGTTGTAGCAATATATGTAACTATTTAGACTTTTGCTATTATTTGCGAATGGTGGAAGGAATTTATGTTTTAATGGGATTGTACAGGGTTTGTTAAGTTGTAAAGGATACAGGGAAATTTGTAAATTATCGTGTGCTGTAAACCCATTAAATTTTGATAAGTACTAACGAGCAGTATTAACAATCGAAACTCCGGAATGGAATAGAATATATCTTTGAGCATGTAATCCGTTGTGCTACACACAATTTCGGCGTACTTGCGATGGGATATTATCCTGGGGCTCGTTAAATAATCCTAGAGCGCGTGGTCGTGGCTATTAACGGTGCGTCATTACTTGGTGCACCATGGGAACATCGGACCCACGCCAAAGATGCTTATTTATTAGAAAAACAGACGATCCATTTAGCAAAAATAATGTTCCTTGTTAATTCAAGACCAATTCTTCGGTGAAAAAACACCTCTCTCGTAGACTGAACCGTTCTGATTCTTGTCAAACGAAAATCATCTAGATCGAACAAATAATTTGTAAGATATAAATTTATAAATGTGGAAACATTGTAAAATCCTGTGAATAAAACGCCTGCACTCACGAATTTTTATCTCGTGAACTAATTATCCGATCGAGTCGATTCTTCTTTCGTTTTAATCCGGAAGCTTTGATTTATTACCAACTATTTTTTTCACTGAAAAATTGACGCTTTAAAAGTTGATATTTGACGTTGAAATATTGAAATTTTAAGAAAACTTCGAATTTGCACGTTTCATTTCGTCGGACATTTGTTTTTATACTTTTCAAATGAATTTATCAATGGGTACAATTTTTTTATTGTAAACTGAATATTCCTGATTGTGATAAGTAGAGGTTCAACTCGATCCAATGACTAGTTTCCGAAATAAAAATTCATTAAGCAACCTGTCTTTTCACAAGTTTAAAGACTTGTATTGTATAAACAATTTATAAATCGGCGAAGTCATGACTTAAACCCCTCTCAATTTTCCACGTATTATATCATACAATACTTAATTTCGATCAAAATTCTCCAAATTCAATTTTCCCGGCGTCAAAACTTCGATTTATCATAAAAGAAACTAGTTTTGTCAGAAATAAAAAATATTCTTCAAGTTCGTCCAACTTTCTCCGCGAACATTTTCTGCAAGATGCAACGTCCTCGCAGTGCCAGCTGCATATCACACTCTCGTTCCAGCTCGCTACTTGCCAAGAGAGCGCAACGCGCAATTAAACAGCGCGTCGCACGTGGTGACGCGCCGGTTTTAAGCTATTAATCAGCCCGGCCGGATGCAGGCATGCGTGCGCGACGTGCGGAGAATCTTTAATAACGGGATTATTAATTGTTTTTAGTCGTGACGCTCCCCGGCGTCTACCTCTGACCTCTTGATCTCTGACCGAGGATACAAACTTCCACGTTGGCGGTCACAACGCATCCGAAAATCGCAAATTCCGACGTTTACACGCGTCTTTTCAGTTCGATAGTCTTCGAGACACTAGACCGAGGGACTTTATGCGAAATAAAAATTGTGTGCGCCGATCGCAACAAACGAAGAACACATTACAATTTCTTTTTTCTTTAATGACCCTAATAATATTTGATATAATAATATTTGAATTCTTTTAATTTGTCTACTATTTCAAATTGCAACAATTTATTTCCGTCATAAATGCCTACTTCTAAGTAAAAAATAAAATATAATAAATGCATTCAATTCTTCTTGCAAGTAAAATAATAAAACCGTAAACAATGTAAAACGAATCAGAGCACAATAGTAAAATGTGTAACCGCATAGCATTTTAATATAATCTAATTTAAGTTCATTTAATTTCTCGTGGAAACCGAGATAAGAAGAAAATTCGTTTGCGAGAAAATTTAGTTATAAAATTCTTGAAACACAAATTTTTAGAAAATTAAATGTACCAGAAACAGTATTATGACGAAACGTGTAACACAATAGCATTCTAATTTAATTTAATTCTTCCTGCTAGTCAAAATAAGAAAAATCCTTTTCAGAGAGAATTTAATTAGAAAATTCGCGGCACGCAGGATTGTAGAAACTAGTGCGTATGAAACGTAAGTGGGAATTATGCTAAAATCCCCAAAAGCCCATTATGTCCTAATCAATTTAATTAGGTCCAATCCAATTTAATTGAATTTCATTTAATTTCATTCTATTGGGAACCGAAAATAAAGGTACGTTCATGAGAAAGTTGATTTATAAAATTCGCACAGCTCGACATTTTTAATTAATTTATGACGCACGACTGATTAGTGTGCAGAAAATGTGCAATAAGTGATTTCGAATAGCTCGGAATTTCCAGACGAGAAGTATTGGCAGAGAAAGAGGAGGAAGTAAATGATTGTTTATTGTGTTTTCTGTGGAAATATATAATAGTTTGGTCAGCGACACGTGTAATATACACAGATTACACATACTGTAGAGTACACCCTGGAGCGTCGATGCGTTTCCTCAGGGGGATCGATACCATACATAATCCTTCTATATCGAAATACCGCAATTAACGTCAAGATAGAATTCTCCATTAGATGGTATCCCAACGATCTCGTATTTCCTCCGGATGTTTGGTCATGTAGGAGCCCACCGTTAGACGTAATATACTGCACTATTATCTATTGAAGTTCGCATTGACGTGCATTCATTGCATTCTCGTTGAATTTACATTTTCTTCCCTTATTAAATGCTGTTACAATAGAGTGGAACTTTGTTGTGACACGATTGACCAATTTTCATGGTGTTATTATCTTATTTAGACATTGAATTTTTAACCCTTAGCAGCCCGAATTATTTTTCAAGTTTGTTGCCAACAAACTTGTTTTAAACAATTTAGTTTAGTAATTATATGAAATATAGCTTTCAAACTTTGTTGTAATTTATATTTGTGGAACTTACATTTATTTTTAACTGAAAAATATAAATAAAGGAAGAACCAAATACATATATAAGAACCCGTTTTTTTTAAATTTTTCTTTCTCTGATGTCGAGTCACACTCGACAAAGGAGTGCAAAGGGTTAATATTACACCGTACGTATGATGTATAAAAATGCATTGTTCACTTTCTAGCTCTTTGCAAAGATTTTTTATATAAAAATTCGTTAATCATAAAATTTATGTCTTTAATGAAGGCATATGCACGTCTTAAAATTATCTAAACAAAATAACTACACAAGAGACCACTAATTGTATGCACTTATTGCACACAGAAAATGATATCAAAACTCACTGATAAGCATTCCAAAAATATTTGTTGTATTTTTTGTCCCTAATAAAATGTATAATACTATATCTCTCCATTAAGGGTACATAATTTGTACAACATAACAATACATTTGATTTTTTCTCCCCAAATTTTGTGCAGCTATTTCACGCAGAAAGTGATACGAAACTTCAACAATGATCAATTAAAAAATGAATATACATATTTACTTGATATAGCCTTTAAGAAACCATTTAATATTTAATAATGCATTTTATATCTTCTCGTCAAACTTGATGTACTTACACACTTCACCAAAAATGATATCAAAACTTATAACAAAGAGCAAAATTAAGAAATAAATACATTCGCGTTTCAATTCGTCTCTATCTAAATATTTAATAAGCAACAATGCATTGTCTTCTCCCATAATTGTATGCACACACAGAAAATAATACTCCCTCTGTTCCATAGTAATAGTAATAAGTGCATATTTAAACGGGAATTATTGGAGAATGCAGTAGCTGTAAGTTATGTTGTAGCCTTCAATCAAAATCAATGTTTCATGAAGTTGATATTCCGTGTTTACGCCATTCTTCACCTTTCCGCGCTCTCGTTTACGCTCAGTCAACTGACAATCGCGCGAAAATCTCCGCGCTAATTGTTCGCGAATTTTCTTCAATTAATTTCGTTGCGTACGTCGTAACAATCTCTTTCATGGAGAAACTTTCAACAAATTTTCGTTACGAACTTTTCGAAACTAATTGTTGTAGATCTTCATTATCCTCAAAATCTGCACTGTGTTATTATCATTAATTTTAATTAACAGAACTGTATGTGCTTCACGGAAATCTACATACTTTGAGAAACTTGAATTGTTAATTCAAGCATTTAAATTAAAATCTACGTGATTTATAGCTTTTTTCTGTGTGTAGTGTATTTTTAAGAAATTGCTTATAATTAGTAAAAGATTAGAGAGATGTAGAGTAAATGTATATAAAATGCAGATTTTTTAGAACATTAATTTCTCCTGTTATTATGAATTAAACACAATTCATATGTTGCAAAAATAAATATTACAGTAATTTACAGTAAATTTTTACTCCCTCTGTCCCATAATAATAGAAGCAAGTAAATATTTAACCGGGAATTATTGGCGAATGCAGATAAAAGTGAACAAACACAGAGACTAAAAAACGAATGTATCTTGCGTAATAAATGTTAGCGAGTCTTTTAAAAATCTACAGTTCGATTAATATCTACCACGTGAGTTTACAATGCATTTTTATTAAATTTAAATTATTTAGGAAAAATGTAAATAGAATACAATAAGTTATACAATAAGAAGTTAATAAACTCAATATTTCCATCAAACGGAATGTGCTCGAACTGCATCTGTTGAAACTTTTTGTGGAAAAACGAGTTAAGTTTTTTTTAACGAACGTTAATAGACTTTATGAAACACAGAGTTAGCTCACTTTAAACATTTTATCATCCATTAATGCTAAAAATTAAGAAAAATAGTGGTACATTTTTAGCTCATATATTATTATTCGAACCATAATACAATTGCAAAGTTTTTGCGGAACAACAAATTGAGTTTTCGTAACGAATGTTAATAGACGTTGCAAACTACACAGATAAAAATGAAACACAGAGACTAAAAAACGAATGTACCTTGCTTAATAAATGTTAGCGAGTCTTTAAAAAGTCTACGATTCGATTAGTATCTACCACGTGAGCTTACACTGGATTTTTATTAAGTCTTAATTAATCAGGAAAAAGGTAAATAGGTAAAATAATTAATTTAATTGAAAAATCTGGAATGATAGTAGACTGCGGATGTTTATGCACTTTTCAAATTTGTAGACGAATTTTAAGAAGGTGGAATATCAAATAAAATCTTATTTTCAGTGGTAGTAGTAAATGTTGCGTTCTATATTTATTTTCTTTTGCTACTATTATTATGGGACAAATTAAATGCATCAACTGCTGCTATTATTATGGGACACAGGAAATAAATACAAAATAACAAACAATTGAGAAATGGATGTGTTCATTCCAGTATGCTCCGAATAAAATGTTTAATACATATACCCGTGTAAGGATGCACAGTTCAGAAGACGCAACAATGCATTCATGACCCCGATAAAGACTTCAGTTCCCCTTTTAAATCCACACAAACGGATTTCCGCATGGCTGGCGTCCATTTTCGAATTTGTTAGACATCGACGGATAAATTATCCGCCGCGTTGATCAGTCATGCTTGAAATGCGCCAAGATATGCAGCGTAGAAGGGGCGGAACGTGTGCATGCCTCGGGCATATCATTGGCCTTCGGGAATGGCAGTGTGTTCCTTTCGGATATCACACTCGAGAATGTCCGCGTATATCCTTCTATTCTGCCACTTCATCCGTATAATTCGAATGGGATTTCTCGATGCATATCGAGTCCTCGACATTCCCCGATTTCGTTCATCAAATGGCGCAAACTATAATATCACCGTCCGTGATCTTCAAACCCAATGCATACCTTAAATAATGCAATTTCTAGTATTGTTCTCGTTGCGAGCTCTCGTCTGCTACAATTTTATTATTTTACACATTCGATGAATCATGTATATTTATCATTTACTGCTGCAAACAGTGGGCAATAATTTAAATGAATTTTAATATCATGTTTATTCGTAATATAATAAATTTTGACTGATGACTTTTAATATCATGTTTATTCGTAATATTATAAATTTTGACTGATGACTTTTAATATCATGTTTATTCGTAATATTATAAATTGTGACCGATCACTTTTAATATCACGTTTATTCGTAATATTATAAATTTGATGAATGATTGAAAACAGCTTCTCTAAATTTAACTAATATTGGAAACGATATTTCAAATTTCATCAATAGCATTCTAAATCTTGTTAGCATTAAACTTTTGTTAATATGTAAAATAATTCAAGGCATTCATACTTCTTTTGAAATTTTACTAATAAATAATATTATATTATTAATTCATACGTCTTATTATATTCATACGTCAATATTGTAAATGAATATATAACTTTTATTAACAATAGCTTAAATTGTGTTAATATTTTGAACCAGCATTACATGTCATTAATAATATTCTAAACTAGTATCAATTTCATCATATATAAATTCCATTTTCATAAAATATTTTGACAATTTGTTTTGTTGTCAATAAACATTTCATTGGATGGATATGCATTTGTGAGTGCATACGTTTGCCTGCATTGTACAGATTCATGAATGCACCGCAGTGTATAAAAATCGTCAGTCTATTCATCAAGACAAAAATTAAACTTTAGCTAAACAATATTCAAATTTATTTTAAAAAATTACATAAACAAAATTTTAGATATTTTGGGAACAAAGGCATTTTTTGAAGAATGCAATGTAGCAATTCCGATTGCAGAATTGTTGGTATCATTTCCGAGGGGATTTCTGTGAGATTCAGTTAGAATTTTTGGAATTGCAATCTATGCAGCTTGCAACGGTTAATTTTCGAATGTCGCTGATGCAGCAGCGATGCAAAAAAGTCGGTGCAACGAGAGCGAACGTGACGATACGGTCGCGCTCGCGTGTGCAACGAATCTCGGCCGCATCGCCAGTGCATCTCACGTAGAGTCGATCGATATCGTAGATACTCCTCGAGGCGTGTCGTAATTCCAACTTGCGATTCGCAATATCGCGAACCTGCGGTTATCTTTTTACGCGTGCAACCGCCTTTCTCTGATAACGGAACGGTGCTCTAGATCAAGCTTAAGATTTATACAGGGTGATTCTGGGAACTAGGACAAGTTACTGCTCTTTCTTCATCAGTTTGTCGATTTTTAAATTGTTAAAAAATATACGAGTTTGTAAACTTTGCAGTGGGTAGTTCGCACTTCGAATTTTTATCTCAAAAACTATTTGCTCGAATCGATTCTTTTTTGTTATAACAATCAGAAAGACTTGGTTCGTATCAAATTTTTCTTTCGATAGAGTGAATAAATAAATACAAATTCCTAAATACATGTTTTCAGGGATCCGTTTGACGTCCAACGGCTTTGAAAGATCTACCTGGATCCGTTTGCGTATCTTGAGCTGATCGTATTAACCGTTCTAATAACCGAGCGTTCGCTTCGTTCGATATGACCGCAGAGCGGGGCTCCGAGCGTCTTGTTAAGACGTACCGATAACAAAGGCGTAGCATCGAATTGGCTAATCTATCAAACGTAACGCCTAATCAGCGCAAACGCGTCTTGTTTCGATCCTAAAACTCTGTGGGAAAACCAAAAAATGCTGCGATGAAACCATAGAAAATTTGAATTGACACAAAAATTCTTACATTTCTATCTTAACACTAGACCTACCGAGCACTAAACGCAATTGGCATACATTGCCTTATATTAATGACAAAATTGCATTTATTTAGATCTCGTTCGAGTTTTGTTTAAATATGTGCTTCAGTAAAGAAGTTCACTAAAAAAATTTCTCAGAAAAATATATTTATAATATCAATATTTCTAAAAGAAAAACTCTGGAACAAGTCAAAATGACTGGTCTGGTAAATCTAGTGTTAATGAATACTTCACAAAGAAGTGCCATAACTGTAGAAGCACTCGATGTTTAACGTTGAAATTTTGGCAACATGTGGAGCTATCATTGTGCAAAATACTATTTTACTACTCCCTCTGTCTCATAATAATAGTAGCAGTTGATGAATTTAATTTGTCCCATAATAATAATAGCAAAAGAAAATAAATATATAATGCAACATTCATTATGAAAAAACTCGATCACGTTAAACAATAAATTAAAAATATTATTCCTAATTTTTATTTTGAGTGTTTAGATGGTTTCTGGATTTTCCATAATTTCGTTACTGCATTCTAAACTTGTAGGTAGGACTGATGAGCTTAAAATTATTCGAGGCATTGTTCTTCATTGCTTCCAGCATAACTTGTTTTATTCATCTTACTTTTACAATGGGTTGATATTCAACTGAAATAGAACAATTGATTTCGATCAGCGGATGAAATTAGAAAAATAGTTATAATTCGTGATCATTAGGTTAACCCAAAAATTGAAAGATGTGTCAAAACAAATGACAGATGTCATGAAACATTGATTTTGATTGAAGGCTTCGCAATTTTGCGCTACAACATAACCTACAGCTGCATTCGCCAATAATTCCCGTTTAAATATTCACTTGTAACTATTATTATGGGACAGAGGGAGTATAAATTTACTGTAAATTACTATAATATTTATAGCTGTTTCCTTTATCTCGATCGACAATTTGTTAATAAATTATATTGATGTTTTCAGCGCACTGGTTCGATCTGATGTTACTGAACTAAGCAATTTTGCAAATTACCAAAAAATTTTCAATTTTTCGTTCTATTTTTAGACCATTTTCAAGAGAAATTACATAAACATAAATTACATATTACAATAACTTTTTACAGACGCAATTATATTAAAATTTTTCTTGAAAATGGTCTAAAAATAGACCGAAACGTTGAAAATTTTGTGGTAATTTGCAAAATTGCTTAGTTCAATAACACCAATAATATTTATTTTCGCAACATATAAATTGTGTTTAATTCACAATAATAGGAGAAATCAATATTTTAAAAGATCTGCATTTTATATACATTTACTCTACGTCTCTCTAACGTTTTACTAATTATAAACATTTTCTTTTAATCTTCTTTATAAGCAATTTCTGTGTATACACACAGTAGATTTTGATTTAAATGCTTAAATTAATCATTCAAATTTCTCAAAGTATACATAGGTTTCCGTGAAGCACATACAGTTCTGTTAATTAAAATTAATGATAATAACACAGTGCAGATTTTGAGGATAATGAAGATCTACAACAATTAGTTTCGAAAAGTTCGTAACGAAAATTTGTTGAAAGTTTCTCCATGAAAGAGATTGTTACGACGTACACAACGAAATTAATTGAAGAAAATTCGCGAACAATTAGCGCGGAGATACTCGCGCGATTGTCAGTTGACTGAGCGTAAACGAGAGCGCGGAAAGGTGAAGAATGGCGTAAACGCGGAATATCATCCGTCGGACGGTTCTTTTATTAACGGGGGCGGAGGGGGGGCGCAGCTATCATACGAGATGACTCTCAATCATCGATTCATTGGGAGGGGCAGCTCTGTAATCCTGGTTGAAACGGCGCGGATAATAATAGGGCTATAAAACGCTCCTCGCAATAATTGGCACATTGTAATCTCTTCGCGCTAGCAGTTCGGAACACTTCACTAATCGCTCGTAATCAATCCCCTGATTGCTGCCGTTTATATCATCGTTGTTGCCTCGCGCTCTGCGTCTTCCTGGGTGGTACTCGCATGGCCCGCAGTTGCACCAGACTGCAACTCGGGCACCGGCCGAATTATGCACTGCCTCGAGTATTTCGGTGAAACTGGACGGTAATGAACTTTCAATTTCGACCGTCGCGCCGAGCTAATGTAGGTAACATCCCCAGTGAAATGCGAATCTTTTCTTCATATACAGGGTCTCCGCGTTAAATTATGTCACCATTTTTAGACATTTCGGGTAGTGCAATTAACAAATGATTTAAACAAAAGTTCATCAGTACTCCTTGAGCTACATGTGGGCTACATCTGTATTTATGCATTATACAATGTTTATTTCAATTTTTATTGTAAAGGGAATTTTGAAAAACAATGTATATTATTTTATCACATTTCTCCACTTTCTGCTTTATGGAGTTAATCGATCTGGCAAGTGAGCGGCTCAATTCTGTGAAAATTTCGAAAATCGACGGAGTTTTGTTCAGAATGGCATGTGGAGGTTTCTGGTAAGATCAAGATTTCTTTTAAATAGTTGTCTAACGAATTGTTTCAAATTTCTAGAAAATCGTTTATATTCAGAATAAACCTTTGTGATTTCAGTAAAAAGGAAATCGGTTCAATTGGACGAATAGTTTACGAAGTAAATATTTATAAACACGATTAGAGTCCTCTTTCTAAAGGTGAATAAAACTAGTGTGATTTAAAAGCTTGAATTTTATAAACAAATTGGAATTCAGCGAAGTGATGACTTAAACTACCCCTAATTTTCCACGAATTACGTCATACAACATTCAATTTTCATCAGAATTCCCGACATGCACCGCAAAAAGTGATTAACTACTTAACAAAAATACGTACTTCAGAGTTTGTGTCCGATCATTTCTAATTTTCCATATTTGACAATTATTAAATGAAAAAAATTGTTTACTTTACAATAAACCCTCTGATCATTCTAAAAAAAATTAACTCAATCCAACAATAAAAGTTCACGAGCACAAGCTGCCTCTTCACAGCGAGGAATGTAAATTTCAAAATTCATGTACTTTATAAAAGAATTAAAATCCAAGAAACTGATGACATAAACCTCTCCAAATTATCCATATACAACGTCATACTAAATTCTTAACAACGTGACGGAGAGATTGCACGTGGAACCGGTGGGTTGTATTAAGACTGAAATTTTTGAATGAATTTTGTTACTTGCGTTGTTATATTACATATTTCGAATCTGAAGACAAAGATGGAACCAGTGCAATTACGGCGTATATCAGTCGATCAACGATGATTGAAAACGACGATCGCATCTAATCCGTTTACGCGCTGGTCGTGTAAGTGTGTAATAAGGCGGTCGAGCCCCCTGTTCCTCTCTCATAAATTGCTGCTTATCTTGAGCGACGTGATCCACGCCGTGCCATTGTCATGCTAATTCACGATTACCTGTCCTCTACGCTTCCACTCGAGCCTATCTACATAGTGTCCTTCAAAAACGCACATCTCAAGCTTCTTAAAATGAAAATTTGAAAAGAAGAAGAACCATTCTGTCTTTGATGGTCATTTCTCAATACAGAAACACGATAAAAAAAAATAATAATTTAGTGGTGTCAAATGTAGAGGCTTCACACTTTCAAATGAGCTTTGAACGAGCAATAAATATTATCACAGCAAGGGAACTATTTTTTCTTTTGCAATTTGCTATTGCAAATAGTTTTTTTAAATATAGGGTAAAGTGCCCAAATATGGTATAGTCGCCTATTATGGCACTACCTAACAGTGTGCAGTGCAATCGCAGCGTATCTATAGAATTTAGTATCGATCCTCCGCCAGTTGTGTCTCCACGTGTTGAATACTTTTGTGGTTAGATTTTCGATTGTATATTTTTCGAGGAAGGTAAAATGATTTTGAAATGTTGTAACATATCTGTAGTTTCAGTTTATTTATATTAATGTTTGCCAACTGTTGGTTTGGGCTGAAATTAATTTTCTCTTTGTCGGTACATAGTAGTCGGTACATTAGTCCACGTGGAGTTCCCAATATGGCACTACCAACTGTTCTCTAATATGGGTATAGCTATTGACATTCTTAGTGTGGGTACCGAATATGGCATTAGGTGGCATATTAGGGACTCATATTAAGGGTACCATATTAAGAACCCCTTTCTTAAACTTGACCTTATAGGGAGGAATCTTATATCGATATAATCTTCTGATCGAAAAAGACCATTCTAAAATAATCAAAAAATGACATCAACAAAAAATGGTTCATCAGGGACTCAAGGTGTACCATATTAAGAACTCCTTTCGCGGGAACTTGCAAATGACACACCACACAAAAATATGTTTTCCAAGCTGTATTAATTTTTTAACAAACTTGACTCCAGAATCTTATAGGGAGGAAATGCATCTACAACTACTGATTTTTTGGTCGAAAAAGAGCATTCTAAAATAATCAAAAAATGGCATCAACAAAAAGTGGTTCATATCTGGGCACTTTACTCTACAGTGAGAATCAAAAATGAATATACCCCCCATACGTATGAGATTCTACATTATATTTACAGCACATTTCGCAAACACCAAAGTTGTGATGTTGTAGTACATGGCATTTCTAGTATCACAATCGTACATAACACACATCTCAGTGAATTACGTTTCCTATGTTTTGTAAATAAATGCCACAATCGTGTCACAATCGTATATAAACACACATCTCAATGAATTACGTTTCCAATGTTTTGTAAATAAATGCCACAATCGTGTCACAATCGTATATAAACACACATCTCAGTGAATCACGTTTCCACTGTTTTGTAAGTAAATGCCTATCTGAAGTAGGTTTCTTACGAACGCGTCAAAAGTGAATATATGCAGCAAAAATATTATAGTTAGTCTGTTATGAAAGATAGTCCAGTAAAGTGGTTTTCTAGAAGCAGTTTCTGAATGATCGTGAATTCGTGTAAATTTTCCTCAGTATAGATTACTTTGAAATTGTTAGTGCATAAATAGAATTATATTGAAAAACGTACAGAAACTTCAGAAGTGCATCTTTCGATAAGCGCAAAGAATCGCGTTTTGCGATTGCAATTCACAGAAAAATTCATAAACAAACCACTCGAATTTTGGAATGCCGTATTATTCACTGATGAAAGTAAATTCGAAATTTTTGGAAAAAAAGGCAACCAAAAATTTGGAGGAAAAACACGGCATTAGAACCGAAAAATCTTGTTAGTACCGCGTCAAGCACGGCGGTGGTAATATTATTGTTTTCGGTAGCGTGGCAGCCTCTGGAGTCGGGGAATTAGCTTTTATTAACAATACGATGGATAGATTTCAATATCTAAATATTTTAAGAACAAATGTAGCTGCAAGTGTTAGAAGAGTTTAGTTGTCAGATTCGTGGATCTTTCAGCAAGATCGAGATGCTAAACATACAGCAAAGGATTGTTAAGGATTGGTTGCAACGTAATGCTCCAAATCAACTGAATTCTCCACCGCAATCCACAGATCTTCATGTAATAAAGAATGTAATAAAGAAAAAAGTGGGAAATATTAGATTTGAACTGACGCAAAATAAAAATTACGAACAAGGAAAAGCTTAAAATCGAACTACTAAAAGTATGGAATGGTATTTCTGTTTCAATAACTTTTGACTCTCACTATATGATTTAAAGGATCCGAAAGTAGAGACTACGACATTTAAAATGTAACCAAGCTAGACCATTGTTCGAGTTCGTTTAGAAAAGTTGCAACAGTTCGAACACCGCCGACAAAATTTTTAAAAATGATTTCTGTGCTCGACTCCCGATTATCCCGGTTGCCACGGTTGTAGTCTTTTGTCCGACAGCAAATAGCAGGCGAAATGCGCAGCGAAAAAATTGGATGACGTAATGATATCTATTTTTCTACGAGGAAGTCTCTGCCACGAATGCAACGGGGCATCTATAGCGGCGGATTTTATTGCAAATGGGTGGTCCCGGTAATTGGGAGGAGTCGTGCCTTTTGTGCGGCTGCAATTGGGAAAAAATTGACGTGGAAAATTCTCGAGTCACTGTATCTACTTTTGTAATGGCGAAATGCGCCTCGAATGCAACAATGAGTTTCCATAATCTTCCGGAGGACATTGGAGAACTGATTTTGTTCTTCGCAGTAGAACTAAATAATATTTCATCGAATAATTTCGAAGCAATTAATTAGGCCCCGGGTAAGAGCGAGTCGAGATACTCACTTTGCGCGTTTACGATCGCGTGGAACGTCGGGAAATTTTAATGCGCTCCTCCACCCCAGCTTTAAAAGAAGCACGATATTTGCACTTTGTTCTCGGGAGAACGTGACTAAGGATTTTATGGCAGATTCGTCTGTCTAATAAACCGACGATAAAACGTCCGACACGTAACCGAATGGGGGGCATTGCTGTTGTTCATTTCGCTTTTAATTGGCGATGCTAACGAACAGTCGATTCATTTGTTTAATTTATGTGCATGCGCCACGTTTTGATCGCCGAGAAGGAAACGCGCCTTTAGGAATTCAAAGCGCGACAGGAAAATAAATTATCCGACCAGAAAAGTGTCCAACATGCCCATATAGATCATCAATATTTATTACTTCGATGTTTTTTAATTTTCAAAATGTTATCTGCAGTCTTTTCGCGGTGCTATCTGCCAGCGTCGCGGTTTAAATTCAAATCGGCATTGGATGGCTGGAAAAAATCGCACGGAAAGTTTTCAGCGATTACTGTGAAGGCGAAACTTCGGTCTTTGAGTACGTAATGGTTTGAGTGGTGAAAAAAATTTTCGAAACTTTGCAAAGACGTTCGAAATTGAAAAAGTTACGGTGGATTGGAAATTTTTAAACCAGCAGAGATCTCCGACCAGTTTCTGTTGTAATAAGCTGTGGTTTGTAGAAAGTTTTCACAGACTTACGATACATTTGCCAAACATTATTTTTAAAAAATGTAATCATCTGACCTTTGACTTATTCGATTTTTCAAATACTACATCTTCTTTTCAATGCGATTTCTAGTACAAATAAAGGGCTGCAAAAAAATTAAATGAGCGGAGATGAAAGAAGAGGTTAGACCCCTTGAAATGAGCCCACGTAGATCATTATACAATTTCTTTTCATGGAGCCGCAATTGGTCAAATTTTTCAAACCCCGCACACATTCATGTTTGTCAAATTTTAAGAAATGGTACTCTTTTTTGGTTTATTTCTAGTAAATATGCAGGGTTGGAAAAACAAATTAGCGGAGGCGAAAGAAGAGGTTAGGGCACTTCAAAATGAGCCCACGTAGATCATTATACGATTTTTCTTCAAGGAACTACAATTGGTCAAATTTTTCAACCCGTGCACACATTCAGCTTTGTCAAATTTTAAAAAAGGCTACACTTTTAAGCTTTATTTCTATTACAAATGTAGGGTTGGAAAAACAAATTAGTGGAAGTGAAAGAGGAGGTTAGGCCCTTCAAAATAAACCCACGTAGATCATTATACGATTTTTTTTCATGGAGACGCAATTGGTCAAATTTTTCAACTCCTGCACACATTCAGCTTTGTCAAATTTTTAGAAATGCTACTATTTTTTTAACTTTATTTCTATTACAAATCTAGGGTTGGAAAAACAAATTAGCGGAAGTGAAAGAGGAGGTTAGGCCCTTCAAAATAGGCCCACGTAGATCATTATACGATTTTTTTTCATGGAGCCGCAATTGGTCAAATTTTTCAACCTCGCAGACATTCAGGTTTGTCAAATTTTAAGAAATGCTACTCTTTTTTTGTTTTATTTTTAGTAAAAATGCAGAGTTGGAAAAACAAATTAGTGGAGGCGAAAGAAAAGCCCAAAATAAGTCTAGCTACACATCGTAATCCAAGGTTCCCAGAAAATGTTCGTTGAAAAGGTGCTAGAATCGCTGAAATAAATTATTTTCGCGAACAAACGAATGTTGCAACGACCTCGCCAGGTTTTCGGATTCAGTAAAAGGGCTAACAGGGGTGGTAGGGAGCAAATTGCCCTTGCCCAGGCTGTTTACGTGACCTTTCACCCGCGCCGAGTCTGGCAGTGCCGAAGAAGAAGGGGTCGTAAAGAATTTTAAAAATGGAGCAAAGACCGGCTCGAACGGGTCTCCAGTCAGTCGTTCGAAGTCTGGCCGTCTTCTTTCTGAATAAATTCACGTCCACTCGGGACGGAATACGGGAATAAACGTAGGTAAACAAATCAGAAGATAAAATTGCAAACGTGCCGCACATTTCTCGACGATCTAACCGCGCCGCCTCGGTATTATTTAATTCCTCGCGGGGGAACGTGCCCGCGCCTCTAGCTCTCCTCGCAAAACCCGCCCCCTACACCCTTCACCTCTCTTTGCAATCGTAAGTCCGCGTTCCGACACGCACAGACCTCCCTGGGAAAATTGAATCAGTATTCCTCGAATCGGAAATTTATTCCCCACAGAAGAAAATGAATCCTTTTTTCAACAGTCTTCAAAAATTATTTTGTCTTTTGCACTAATAAGAGATATCAAAATATGGAAATAATAGAAAAAGTAGAGCAAAGGTGTAGGTATTTTATGGTCTTTGTTTTGCAGGAATTGCTTGCTCAGTTGCAGAGAAAGAAGCTTGCAAAGATAGGGGATGTTTTCTTCTCACTAGAGAGCGTGTAACTCGTCACTTAGAAGGATTGATTTCTTTTTTACTTTAACAAGTGACCAAAAATTTTGAAAAAAATAAAGGGGGTATAGGGAAAGTGGATCTACTATATGCTTTTTGGTTCACGTGAATATCTTCCGTAGTTATTGAGAAAACTATGTACAAAGTTAATGGTTTACAGTCATTTCAAAACAATCAATATTCAATTTTTCGTTCCAACATCAATATTGAGAAAATCATTATTTTCTACCCTTAACGACTAGTCTAAAATTCTGGAAAAATGTTTCTGCGAATTTTGGAGGAATGCAACCGAGAATTAGTATAGCGAAACGTACCACGGTTCGACGAGTAAATGGTATTTGTCGATCCGATGCGGCCCACGGAAAATATTTGCTTCGCGATAATTTCCTGCGTGCCAGATGCGTTCATTACAGGGTTCGCGATTAGGTATTGGTGACACAGACAAGGATGTCGCCGTATGCTCGACTGCATTTCAGATATTTACCCATTTGAGAATATTTACCCATACCGTGCGCGATATGTACTGTCACGAAAAATACAAAATAGAATTCAATAAACCACGCTACACATGAAATTCGAGATAAAAATTAATATCGAGTACAAATTATTATAAACTGAATTCGAGCACATCGAAATCTGTGTTGACTCTAGTCTCAAATCTTTCATACCAAAATTATAGATCATAAAAATTTAATTATATTAAATAAAATTGACAGCAATATTAATTAAGTATTAATTTCGAGAAATCTCAATCAACAAAATTTACAAATTGAATACTATAGTAAGTGAAATTGAGGATATTGAAATTTAAAATAAAATAAAAGTCTAAATCAATTTTATTTTAGATCTACAATAATTTTATTTCGATAAACTTTACTTTACCGGACTCAAAATTTGTGGCTTTCTCCTATAAATTATGATGTATTTGGTATGTAATCCAATAGATTTGTTGTTGAGGAGTTATGGTCGCTTAAAGTTGAGCATTTTTGACAGGTAAGAGCGCCGCCATATTGGTTTGTAGTGACTACCGCGAGCCGCTTACATTTCCGCCCCCCCTCGACCTAATAATAACCAACTCACTACAAACCAATATGGCGGCGCCCTTACCTGTCAAAAACACTGCAGATTGCTCAACTTTTAGCAAGCATAACTCCTGAACCATTGGTCCTACAGGATCGAAACTTCGATCTACAGCCGCCCCGGGTACAAATCTACTGGATTACATACCAAATACATCATAATTTATAGGAGAAAGCCACAAATTTTGAGTCCGGTAAAGCAAAGAGCATCCTTTTATTTTAGTTTACTGAAAATAATTAAATAGCAAAGCAAAATGAAATAGTAAATAATCCTAGAAACTTATACTAAAGTATAAATATGCTAGTTACTAATCATTAAATAGCAAGTTTATGAGAATAAGCAGTTTCGGAGAGGAATTTTATAAAAAGGCAATGAAATAGTTTGGCTTACCAGACACTTTGGCGCACGCGCGACGTTGAACTCTGCAAAATCGGGTCTTGAAGTACTCGGCAAACATCGTCGGAGGGAAAACCATAATTTACATCCTCGGATGGGATTAACACCGGGATTAGAACTGATTTCGAAGTTGCCGGAACTTCGGAAGCCGAAACTCTATTAGAATTTCTCACACTTAGAGCCATTAGAACTCGTCAGACTTGCGGATTGTGAAATATGCGTTGAATCAGAACTGTCCAGATACTACGGTGGCTCCCGCGTTGCAAATAATGTTAGTTGCCAATGGAAACTTTCGAGTTAAACACTGTTTTTAATTACTACGTAATTGATACGCCTCGGTCGACGCTCGAAGAACGATTGAAGGGGCTTTTGAAGGATTATTATGGTGAGCGAGCCTTTTTGCATGGAGTAGGGCCAATGGTGGGGGGTGGGAAAAATGATCCTCTCTTCGAAATTGCTTTATACCTGGCAATTCTAGATCCGTTCCTTACGCTTGTGTTTTTTTCAGTATTATTATTATTGTATCCTTCAGAAAAATTTTGGAGAAACTTTGAATTTTTTTTTCAATTTAACTGTAAAGGCTATGTGAATAATTCTTGCATAGGTGAATTCTACAGTGTTTCCCGTGTACAATGATATACTTTTACAATATTATAAACAATAGAACTTGTTTAAATAATTTTTGAAGCAAACGAAACATTTTTATCAAACATTGATAACTTTTTATCATAGTGATGTAAATGTTTCTCAACTCAGAGTTCTACAAATTCTTCTAAATGAATATATTTTGTCAACAAACATCCGTTTAAACAATTTTTACTATAAAAAGTATCGCATTAATTTTTCTATTGAACTTTTTGTAATAATTACGATGAAGAAATACTAATTGTGTCCACAAGAGAATATAAAAACTCTTAACCACGATTTCCTGTAATCAGATACGATTGAAAAAATGACGAAATTGTGGATCGTTGCACAAAGGTCAAACAAAAGGTGAATTAAACCGTTTTTACAGCAGTTGCGACATCGGTAATGTGAAAATAAGACCGACACCCGACCTCGAGGATCATAAACGGCCGGCTGTTAACTCTGGAATAGTAAAAAAAGAAAATCTGGATCGTGCATGCCAATCGCCCACGATTCTCGTGTACATGTTACAGCAATAAACTGGCCAGATACGGACGACGGACGCGAAACGCGGATCGTATTTTCGTTTAACGACTCGATATTATGTAAATGGACATCGAGCCCTACGCTATCTTTCTGATCGGCAGCGATTGAACTTCGAATTGCCATTTTTTGCACCGGCTATCGCTTGTTTGTGTGTTCGATTTTTCTTTCTCATCGCCACCTCCGGCAAATTATTTATTCCTGCGTATAACGACTGACCTAAAATTTTGAAAAAATATGCGAGGTAGCGCTAGGATGCACCCATTGTTTACACTTGGGTTTTTTTTAAATATCTCAAATAGTTCTCGAGAAAAACGATTATGAAGTTAGGGGAGTTCGATTATTTATGAATGGTCAAATTCGATTATTGTTTCGTCTGACAAATTATTTATTCCTGACTTTAACAATTAATATAAAATTCTGAAAAAATGTGCGTGGTGGAACTAGGACGTATCTACAAATTGCAATTAGGTTTATTCGAATATTTCAAGTAGTTGCTGAGAAAAAGGATTACGAAGTTAATTGGAGGAGTTTCTTCAGTTACGAAATGTCAGTTTGATTTTCATCATGGTCCACGAAAAATAATTTTTCTTTGTTCTTAATAATTGGCTGCAGATTTGGAAGAAATTACATAAAATAGCAGACATGCATCTGTTATTTGCATTTTGGTTCAGTTACATATCTTCAGTAGGCGCTGAGAGAAACGCATACAAAGTTAGAGGTTCTCTTATGAAATAATGACACCCTTTGTTTCCCAGAAACCACCTTCAAAAAATTTTTTTCTGCCTGGAATGAGTAACCCAATATTTCGAAAAATATGCACGATGTAGAACTAATATGCAATTACTGTTAGCTTTTTGAATCATTGAAATACCTCGCATAGTACTTGGGAAACACGATTACAAAGTTCATGTTATTTTCACATTTCCAAAATCGGTTTCAAAAATATAAATGGCAAAAGTGGTATCATGAATGTAATGAGGAAATCACTGACATGAATGGTAGCCCATAGCAAGAGCAAGCACGTGATTAGAGTGGGGTAGCCGCAGACACGTAGACGACGCGACGCGACGGCGAGAAACCAAAGGAAATCAACGCACGTGTTTAAACAGAAAATATTTAATCCTTCGAGTGGAGATCGGTTTGAGAGACTTGTTCGAGTGCACTCGTTGCAATTGGAAGAGTATTGTTCGCAGGAATTGAAACCGGTGCGATTCTGCCATGATTGGACTACGTTCTTCACACGATCTCGGTGGAGAGCACTATAGAAACTGCATACGTGTGAGTGTAACACGTGTTTGATCTAAGATTCTGCGCTCGGTAAGCAAATATGGTTCTGGTGTGCGATTCCTCGAGGTTCTGAGAACTTCATTGTCTTGCCAGTTCGTCTTTACGTTTCCATTGTGATCACAATATTAATACTCTGTCTATTTAATCGGGAAATCTTAATAAAACATAATATATATTAAATAACGAATTTAAAGGTTACACAAATTTAAAGTCGTGACACAAACCCACCCTAAAACAGGTTATGCTACTTGATACAGTAGCATTCTTAATCTTACAATTAGTGAAAATCTGTGATTAAGAATTTATGCTGCTCTTTACTTTCCCGGACTCAAAATTTGTGCTTTTCTCCTATAAATTATGATGTATTTGGTATGTAATCCAGTAGGTTTGTACCCGCTGCGGCTGCAGATCGAAGTTTCAATCCTGTATGATCAATGGTTCAGGAATTATGCTTGATTAAAGTTGAGCAATCTGCAGTGTTTTTGACAGGTAAAGGCGCCGCCATATTGGTTTGTAGTGACGGTCGCGCGCCGGGGGCGGCAAGGACCGGCGGTTCTGCTCGGTAAGGTATTGTATAATGTATTATACCAATTTTATATTCATAAAATTCGAAAAATCATGGGGAATGGAAATATCCTAGGTCGGAAGAAATGTTTCATTTTCGAGTTAAAGTATCTTCGACTGCAAAGGGTTAAATTTAAGCTGTCTGCGCGAAATATTCGGCGATCTAGCAATAAATTACTATGTTTACGGCTTGTAAAAGAGGATACACATTTATCCTTCTGCTTTTCGTGCTTGAACAAGCGAGTATCTGTCGACGATTAATTTTAATGTTTACGTCGAGTAATATTGCCAAAGAAATTATTTGTCAGTATGAAAGAAAACACCGGAAACAGGTGGCGATTATCATGACATTAATTGACAAGATGTTATTCAAAGAATTATACTAGTTGTCGAACAAACGCTTTGAGAATGCCCGCGAATTTATGTTCATGTGCCGTTTCACGTCAATCCAGTTTCATCTCTCAACAATGGGAAAGCGACTGCACCTGTACGCGCCTATAATCACGATATTTGCACACTCGATGACCTTATAGGTATCCGTATCGCTTAAGGAACCTTGAACTTGCACCGATTTCGATGAAATTTTCAGCATGTTTATAACTAACATAGATCTACAAAACATGTATTTTAAATTTTCATTAAGGGACCAAATAAAAAAGTTTTAAAAAATGCCTTTTTTATTTTTGCATGTAAATTATTTTGTAAAATCTTTTTTGCATATCATTTCGTGAACGAATGCTTCTAATTGACTATAAAAAATGAGGTCATTTGGTACAATTATAAAAAAGTTATTAGTTTTTAAAAGGTGTACAGAAACTTTATACACTCATTGCAATTCGTCTGATTATTCGAAATGTCTGAAAAATTCTTTCACTCGAGAAGCATGATACGAAACCGAGAATTATTCGATCTAGATCACTAACAACCCCATTAACACCCGTTTCTCCCTCTCAAACAGTGCGAACTAACCGAGTCCATAAATCAGAGAACGAAAGGAGAGATTTTTAATTGAAAAGCCTATATCAAACATAGTGAAAAATGTGGGAAGATAGGTTCGAAAGAGCACAGTGTAAAGAAGAGAACGGAGGAGGCGTGGGAGGCTCGGTAACGACGAGAAAAATCAGAGAGCGTAGATTGCCGGAGGGTTACTTCTCGAAGCATTTGGTACACGAAGTGGCCTGTTCCCGGCGAACGCGTGGCCATTCCGCTAATTAACCGGATTTAGGGTAACGTTGTTTTTACTGGGGCCGAGGCGGCGCGGCGCGGCGCATCTGCCGGTGCTTTTAATTTTCGGCGTCATACCGTGGATATTGGCCGACTGGCGTTCCGCTTCGTTTCGTTTCGGCTCCCATTGTCTCGAGAAAGTGTCGGGCACGCGGCGAATACGCGTGCTCCTCGTTCTGCCCGGGATATTGCGGAAATAATGGCGATATTAATATTCCGTGGCACGGCGTTTTCACTGCCGCAAAAAAACTCTCTGTCTACTACGAATATTTTGCGGGATAATGCATCACACGAATACCGCGCTTCTTTCCACTCTTTCTCTTTCTTTCTCTCTCTTTCTACCCCGCGGGTTTTTAAATTGATTATCGATCTGCTGCCTCCTTTCCCTTTCCTTTTTTAATCGTGGCCAGCCGTTCAAGAGGTTGTCCAAAAAATCGATACTTTTGGCTTGCTGCGTTGGGCTGGGGAAAGTGTCGAGTTGTAGAAGGTGTTACAGCTGTCAAAAATATCTAAAGGAGGTGCCAATAATCTCCGTTTATCTTGCTGGAATTACATTCTGTCAAGAAAGTACCGAGAATCGATCATTTAAAAAGGGATTGTTGAAATTATTTTTGTCGCTAAGTTGGCACAACTGTCTTCTATACTCACGCGGAGTTTGAACGTCATCTCAAGTGTGTTTTGCGATTTTTAGAATGGATAAAAATATTGAACAAAGAATCTGTCTTAAATTTTGCATTGCAAATGGAATTTTGTGTGCCGAAACGCTGAAAATGTTACATAAAGCTTACGGTGAATTGACTTTATCAAAAACACGTGCGTGTGAGTGGTACAGTGCATTTAAAAGCGGTCGAGATGTGGTGGAAGATTTGCCTCGCTCTGGTCGATAACGCACCATCTCACAAGGCTATCATTGCGAACGAATTTCTGGCCAAAAACTCAACAAATGTTATCAAGCAGCCACCTTATTCCTCTGATATGGCACCGGCCGACTTTTTTCATTTTCCAAAACTCAAATTACCACTTCGAGGCACCCATTTTCAGTCGATAGATGACACAAAAGAGAATTCGCGGCGAGTACTGAAGTTGATTCCAAAAAATGCGTTTAAAAAATGTTTTGATGATTGGGTTATTAGTTGGCATAAGTGTATTATTTCTAAAGGGGCCTACTTTGAAGGCGATACAATAAATTTGGATGAATAATACATATTTTGTGTTTCATTGACCAATTCCCGGTACTTTTTTGACAGGATGTATCTTGTATCAAAAATACATAATATTGGTCTATGCCGCACAATGGGCTGGATCGAAGATTTTAGTGACATTTTATCAAGAAATGAACTATCCACTGACCTCAAAAATAAAAGAATTAATAAAACTAAATGCAAATTATAGTTGTACCGAACATTTAAAGTTGAACATTGATTCACAGAAACTGTGATCGACACCCAGAAAATGTCCTTTCTTTTTCGCGATATTTTGATGATCCAGTTTAATCTATCATTCCCATTTTTTCTCTACAGTAAACAGCATTATTCTACATTAAGAAATTATAATTGCAGTTACAGTTATTATATGCAATGTATTTAAAATGTAATATCGAAAATAGAACAAGAAAATGTCTACATTTTTATAATTGACAAGGAATATCTTTTGACACTCCAGGGAACACACGTTGGGACCAACCGCAACGTGTTCATGACACTTTCCTTTACATAATGAATAAATATCACGTCCCCCTTTGTCCACCTTTCGGAGTTATTACCGTTTAAAGTTAGTAATGTCCTGTTATTTCACATGCATTCAGTAGCCACCATCGGTACTCTGCGGAATATTAAGCCATTTTTTCTACTGACAAGTGTAATAAAAAAAAGTATTATACGTTGTTTATTTATTATATTGATGCATTGTTTATTTATCTATCATTATGAAGTTTTGAAATTATACGAAACCTGAAAATTTTAAGAAAAGCAACAAATAAAAACATACTTCATACTAGACATTCTATTATTAACGTCTGATCCACGCATATCGACAATAAAATTAACATCATATAAAAAGAAAAGAAAATTATTCGATTCTGAAGCTATGCAGTTATTTAATAAGTACTGCATAAGTGTAAGTGTGTATAAATAGACAAAATAGATAAAGTTATTGTACTTTAACACTTCTAAAAAGAAGTGTTTGTTTTTTCACTGGAGTGTCAAGTGTCCCCCTTAAAACAAAGAAATAACAAAAAATAGCATTCAGTTGGAATAGCACCATTGTGCTGAGAATAAACATTTGGTTTATTTTCTTACATTTGTCTCAACCAGTGTTGGGCAATAAATAATTTATTTAAATAAATAATTATTTAAATAAATAATTATTTAAATAAAAATTTAAATAACAAGTTATTTGTTATTTAGATATTCAATTAAAAAGCATAAATAACTATTTATTATTTGAGCAAGTCTAAATAGAATTATTTAAAATAATAAAGTTTGTTATTTACAAATACAATTTCAATTATTATTTGTATTGACAAATAATAAATTAAATTTTTTTTTTTTATAGGCCACTGGCGGTATACCTGAAAAGGTTGCTATAGCAGACAAAAAACGCGTACGTGATCATTGTACAATTATATACAAAATACAAGAAATAAGAGAAGACCAAAAACTATTTACATATTTGATTTGCACCTGAATCCAAATAATAAATAATCTTTTATTTGCAAATAAGAATTAATAAATAGATCACATCCGGAGTTATTTAAATTACTTTTATTTAAATAAAAAGTTTCGTTATTATTTGCAATTAAAATCATACGTTTATTTATTATTTAATTATTTAGTATTTAAAATAAAATTTGCCCGACACTGATCTCAACTAATTATATTTAAAACATGGTAAAAACTAATTAAATAAACATAAACAAAATGTATTATATAATAAAAATAACTTTTGTCGATGCGACGTTAAATCACACTACCGAAACAAAATTTATTTATATGTTATTAAAAAAGATAGAATTTTTTAATATTTTTCTGTGCAACCCGCATTCTGACATCTCTAATGCAGGACTGGCCAACACGCGGCCCGCAAAGTTAAATTGTGCGGCCCGCCGGACGATTTTACATTTCTATTGAAACTTTTGTTTCTCGTTGTATGTATACGAAAATATTAAGTAAATGAAAATTTTCATGTGTCGTTGTTATAATGCGACGTATAACAATAAAGTTTTATTCATTTTATATTTGTATTACATTTTTTAAAAGCATGTTTACCTAAAGTCCGGCCCACTGTAACGTTACGCGTCATCAAAGTGGCCCGTGAAACCATTTGGGTTGGCCAAGCCTGCTCTAATGGTTCAGAAGTTATACTAAAATGTCACTAAAATCGTCGATCCAGCCCACTGTGTGCCGGGGAGTATGGTGTAGTTGTAGATCTCTAGAAATTGGGTGGGTTTAATTCATCAGTATGCTCATTTTTAATTTGTTTAGGAGATACAAATCTTTGAAGCTATTCTAAACATTTTACGAGCATTATGATAGATTTGTTCAATTGCATGCTTTTTCTGAACTATGTTGATAATTTTGGGGAAGATTGACTGTTGTTCTGTGTAGAATATGGACAATTAGAAGAGGTCTAAGTCATCAGTTTGCTTATTTTTAATTTGTTTAGAAAATACAGCAAATTAAAATTCTTAACGTCGCGGTTAAATGTCGCTGCACCCGGATTAATAGTCCAGTCAACGAAAAGTTATAGAGGGAAATGGAAGGAACACAATTCTTAACTTTGGGTCTTTGTTTGGACTAGTTATAAGATAAACATACTAAAAGTCCCCACTCCTTGGAGATGAGCGAGGTACAGGGGGTCACGTAGAAGGTCCCCTTTTTCGGTTTTCCGCTTATATCTCGGAAACTATGCGTCCTAGCGATAAGACCATTCCATATAAAATTAAAGCTGACAAAATGTGCCACAAGATTGACTCCATTCAATTTTTCGCTATCTTGTATAGTTTCCGAGATATCCGCGCTCAAATTTCACTAATTGTTCCGAAGAGTTAGCTAGTTAAATAAGGCAACTTTGAGCGCGGATATCTCGGAAACTGTGCGAGATAGCGAAAAACTGAATCGAATCAAGTTTATGGCACATTTTATCAGCTTTAATATTGTATAGAGTGGTCTTATCGCTAGGACACATAGTTTCCGAGATATAAGCGGAAAACCGTAAAGAGGGACCTTCTACGTGCCCCCTTGTACCCCGCTCATCTCGTAGGAGTGGGGACTTTTAGTATGTTTACCGCCTAACTAGTCCAAACAAAGTCCTAAAGTTAAAAATTGTGTTCCTTCCATTTCCCTCTATACCCCCCTTATGAGCATTCATTGACTGGACTATAAGTAGTTAAGGTACGTCTGTGGTCAGACATCTGATGATGGTAAAGATCGAAATAAGACATGCTACTTTCGCTAATTTTTATCTCTCAAACAATTTGTCGTATGGTACTGAACTCTGTTTGTAATAACCGTTGAGTTTTGATCTATGACAACAATATATTTTTATTTAAGAAACTAATTTTGTAACATGGAGAACTTGAAGAAGGTGCCTACAAAATGTCTATGTACTACTAAACAATCAATCATGGATCTCATTGAAAATGATCTATGGTGTACTATACTCCACAGTCCGTAGAGTTTAAGCCACCACTTTGCCAATTTCCCATTCCCCAGTTAAACGAAAACACAAACTGAACATTATCCTAATTTTTCCAATAATGCTTCGAACCGAAAGGAGCAAAAATATAATGGCAGACAAAATTGTGCATCGGGAACGAATTAATATTTTTTGCAGAGCGATAACCATAAGGGAGGAAGTGCAAATGCAATTGAAAGTAGCAGTTCCAGGCAAGCTGTTATCGGCCGTTCGTTTCGAATAAAGATATCGAATGCTCCGGGTATTTGACGCTTCATTGTTACCGCTGTAATTGGCGGTGTAATGGTAACCGTAAAAAGTTTATGGGGTCGTTACGGTACGGTTTACTAACGACATACCGCTGAGAACTTCAATTAATCGGCGAATGGCGGCGCGGCTTATCGGTGGAACCGCGTGCATCGGACGCTTCGAGGCACGAATTCCCGCAATTTACAATAATTTCACAGTATTCTATTACAACGGTCAGGTTTTTCCCGACTCGTAAACTGTTCCTTGTAACTTGAAAATTCACTTGAAATCCATTTTACACCTTACACCTTTGCACTCTGCTTTACGGTCGCGGATTTTACTTCCTTGCTAGTCTGACAGTAAAATTTAATGACAGTCGAACGATAGTTCTTCTATCACTTCTTCCTACTTCATTTATTTTATATTGGGATTCGAGAGCTCGGGGTTACTGATCTGCATTTTCAATGAGAACTGTGAGCGAGGATGGAATAAAATAATTTAATGCAGTTATAATATTCTTAACACAATGGGTCTTAAAAGTCTCTGATTATCCTTTGATGAATAAAATCGAATTGTTTCTTTAAGTGCACAGAATAGTGCTGCTTTGATTTTCTCCGACAATTTAGAAAACATAACAAATCGATAATTAAGTGGAAAATATTATTAGCTACATTCTGCAGATTTTCTTCTGCAGAAACGTTAGAATTTGTTTAAGCAAATTTTGAAACAGGTGAGAAACTCTCAGGTAATTTTATCAGGTTCGCAACTTTAAACATTGTTTTTACTGTAACTTTAACAACTACGTTAATGAATGAATCCTTTATGCTATATTTTACAAACATTTAAATATGTTTAAACAATTCTGTCATCAGCATTTCAAACATTTAAACATGTAGGAAAGGTATAAATAAAAGTCTTGTTTTAATGGCATAAAACTAGGTAAATAGCACAGCAGATTATTAAATAGACAGTTAGTGAATTAAATACGAAATTAATAGAAAATTAATGGAAAATCGATAGTAAATTAATACAAAGTTAAATGGAAGGTCAGAAAGAAAAATCGAGTGCAAAATATACATAAAAGAATCATAGAATGCATTTTGCAACCGAAATGCATTTCCTTCGCAGAACTGAATGTGCATTCCAGCATTCAGGAATCTTCACGAATCCCCTCGAACATACCCCAGACACTGCGATTTAATTCTCCGATGCACAGAAAATGCAAAATCAAGATTTCCCACGTACGCGTGCTAGTTTATTGTCGAGATAAACGCGATTCCTACGCAACATAGATTCCCGCGTTATCGCCTACATAAGAATCCACCGTCGCGACCTATTCTCGTTCAAAAACCGATAGCAAACACGCCCCTATTCTCGCAATTTCGACCCAGATTTTTCCTCGAAAAGGTGTGCGTGCGTCGAGGAACTGATTGCACGCGGCGCCCCTCGTCGTCTATCCCCTTTGTCTCGCTCTTTCTTCCGCTCGCTCCTGCAATAACCGAGCACTTTTTCCCGATAGCGTTCTAACGTATTCTGTGTCGAATCAATCATCGGACACCCTCGATATGTATTTTCTCTACTGCACCTCCTATTCTTTTTCTTCGTTCAGCAAACTCCGAGAAAAAGTGAAATTGCGACATCATCGTGATGCCATTTTTTTCACGTGGCTGGATTCAAATGATCTTTCTTTTTACCACGCTTATATTAGTTTGCCGAGTTGTCGTTGTCGTTGTTGTTGTTGTATGCGTCAAATGTTGTAATCGAATTTTAAACCACATCCCGATGAGCTAACTTGAAACTTTAAAAACAGCTCAGAACTGGGTGACAATGCAATATTAAAAAACAAACTAGAGGGCTATTGTTGCTCGCTCGCTTCGCTCGCTCGCAAGTAGGGTTGTTTTTGCTCGCTCGCTTCGCGAGCTCGCGGGTAGGACTGCTCTTGCGAGAGGGTTAGTGATACGCATGGCTAGTAGGGCCTACTGATATTAATGTTTTTTATTTGGTGTGTGACTCTCCAAGAGTCACACAAAGAACTTCCCGATTCGTTACTCCTTCGCCAACATCGCTAACATCGTTTTTTTTGTACTTTCATCGATATTCTCCCAAAATGTATTCTTGAGAGCAGAGATGATAAATTCACTGTTGCATTGGAATAACTTTCGATTATTCCAAGCGGTAACATTAGCATCAGTTAAAAAAAATTAAGAAAAAAATTTTTTTTTATGTAATTGCGTTTGGTTCTTTGGTGGAAAATTTTCGTCCTCCCTTATAAATTGCATTGTAGAATCAACTCTTTTCGAAAAAAAACTAAAAATCTAAAAAACTACTTGACCAATATGGACCAAAATCTAATCAGCTCTAAGTTACGACGGGGCACATCGATTGCATCATTCATCATTCTGATCGCGTTGTTACTTTTTCTGAAAACGTTAACGAAAAATTTGATACCATACAAACGGACATACGCACACACACACACACACACACACACGAACATTTTGCTGAAAATAGTCTAAAATGACTGCAATGACCATGAAACGTGAAGATCTGCTAAAAAATCGATTTTGGATTTTCGGGGTAATTACAATAACTTCCCTATAAAATCGGGAAGTTAATTATAAAAAATGAAGATCTTATTGACGATTTAGCATTTATTGAAACTAACTTTTCCACTTTGTCAGTTACAATAACGAAATTAGAATCGAATACGTTAGCATTAAAAGATTCAATTAAATTAGTTACAGATTTTGCTCAAAATTTAGATAATGTACCTATTGGCTGTGGAGAAAAAGTCAGAGCAAAATATAAATATATTTTTCAGAAAAATCTAGGATTTGAAATATTGTCTAAACTTAATAGTTTAAATGATTCACATATCGACGGTACGAAGGAAATAAAAGCACGATACTGGAAAAAGTATAAATATGCTTCCATCACATCTTGTGATATTGAAAGAACATTTTCAGCACATAAATTAATTTTATCTGATAAAAGGCACCAATTATATTCTTGAAAATATAGAAAAAATTATCATCACATATTGTAATGCCAATTACAAGCAGTAAAAGATATTATACAACTACTCTACATATATCATGTTATACTATATTCGACTGTTTCATTCGTTACTAATACAATTATTCAGGGCGATCATTTCACATATTTTTTTGCATCTACTTTGCATATTTTGACATCTAAAATTTGCATAAACATCCGCATTCTAGTGATGTACTACCGAACGTCGCGCGGTGAGGTGTGACTGTTAATATTAAAATTATTTTTCTCCTAAACGCACACTTTTTTTAAAAATTGTTTTTTAATATTGCATTGCGATTACAAGATTTGACGCATACAACAACAACGACAACTCGGCGAGCTAATATAAGCGTGGTAAAAATAGCTTAAAAATCGCACAAACCTTGAAAACAGTTTTCGTGCAACCAGCTCAACTGGTTCCTCGATTCTCCAAAAAATTCTGGCAATCTGGAAAAACTGTTCCTCGAGCCAAGACACATGGGGTTACCTGTAGGGGGTAGGTCACTGCCTCGCCCATTTTCCGGGTAACCTGTTGTACAGCCAGCTAGGAACCCCGGATGAAAGCAGCGGAAAGAGGATAGCTCCGGCGTCATACAGGGTTATCGAGGAGTGATCAATTTTACGAGCTGATCATCTTTTATGAGCTCCCATAGTCGACTTCCTCGGCCTTACTCGACTCGTCCCTCTACCACCAGCAGCCCCACTCCCTGTCAACCCCCCTGCGATTGTCATTCATGGCAGACCTTGCTCGTAAAGTATCCGCTCGCTGCCTATGCGGGTCGTCGCGCGTCTTCCGCTTCTTTACACTTATCGGGCGCACTGCGTCAGCGTTTGTCAGCGTTTTCCCGATGGCAGAGGCGTCGTTTCAATCATGGAGATCCGGAACATGTGAACCAGGCTAGCCAACTGGCCAGAACCCCGACGCGACGCTCTTCCAGGCTACCCCGTTCGGCTTCTTGCGATTTAAACCGCCGCCGAAGTTGAAAGCGGATCCGCTTTGCTATATTCGAGGAAATTGCGCTCTCTGGCCTTTGATCCGCGATGGAAATGGCTGACAGACGTTCCCGGTGCCCGGCGAGATTATTTTCTGATACTTAGCTGCGAGACGACACCGGTCTCCAGGGTGGAAATCGCGATTTTCGGATGGAAATTATTATTTATGTTTAACGCTCAGTAACATTCGGAAAATATCCCCAAGTTTGTTTTCTATGTGCAGTGGTACCTCGGTATACGACCTCAATCCGTTCCTGATGTTTAGATTTATACCGAAGGACGTATAGAAGGACGTAGGACGTATACCAAACCAACCTTTCTTATAAGAAGTAATGTAAGAATGATTAATCCGTTCTCATGTAAAAAAAAACTCCCATTGATATTATACGTACATACAGGGTGTGTCTCAGCTGAAGGAGGACACCTAAATATCTCCTTTATCTTTAATGGCACAAAAAAAGTATTTATGGCATAATTTAAACGGTATCACAGGAGGAATATCATAGAATAACAATTCTTTTTGTCCGGTTATTTTTTCATAGTTTTTTCAAGGTCGTCGTTATTTTTTATCGGGAAAACTTATTTTTTTTATTCCATCTTGTTAATGACTGAAGCGTATTTAAATGTATATTTTCAGTCGCTATAAGATAAAATAAAAAAAACTACGTTTTCCTGATAAAAGAAATAACGATGACCTTGAAAGAATTATGAAAAAATAACCGGACAAAAGAAATTATTCTTCTATGATACTCCTCCTGTGATACCGTTTAAATTATGCCATAAATATTTTTTGTGTCATTAAAAATAAAGGAGATATTTAGGTGGGATCCTTCAGCTGAGACACCCTGTATATTAATAGGTTGTAAAATAATTTAAACACTGTTTAAACACAAAAAAAATGTGATTTTATAATAGATTTTTAAATTTAAACTCTGCTTAATGCTAAAATACGAAAAGAAACAAATGATATTCTATTCTGTGGAAGAGGAGTCCCCTTCCAATAAAACCTGACCTGGTGTTTTTTCTTTTTCTGTCTTTTGTCGCTTTCTACTAGGATCAGCTGGTTTGGCTTTTATTAAAAATATGTCCAAAGAACTTTGTTTCTGTCTTCACTCACAATGTTTCTAAAGTGTTTCTAAAGTGTGTATAGTTCACACAAAAAATTTATGTCGTATACCGAGCAAAATTTGTCACGTCCAAACTGGACGTATTCCGGATTGGACGTACTCCAAAGCAGACATATACCGAGGTACCACTGTACTAACAACGGAACCCCGGTGACTACACGCCGATTTTTATGAAACCTTGCACAAAAGTTCATTAGACCTATCTAGGAATTTAGCCGTATTTCGTTCGTGCCCGTTGTTTACTTTAAGGAAGAAATCAACCCTTCTATCTTTTTACGTAGTGCCTATAAATCGCGAACGACGAAAGATATCGAAAAATGGTTCTAGTAAAAGATATACCGTACCCATGGGTCCATACATCTGCCCGATAAATTTTTCGAAAAAATCATTTGTCTAAAAATTGAAATTATGAGAACGATTTTTTCAAAAAAATGTTCACACATAATTATGGGACCAAAGATAAGATATAGCTTTTACTTTAACCATTTTTTGATACCTTTGATACCTTAAGAGAAAACATCGAATTACATAGTTAAAATCATTTTATAGGATGAAGCCTCTACTTACGCTCACACTAATTTATTTTATTTCGCGAAGATTTATCTACGCTAGAAAATCAAACATTGTATTATACGTTCGCGATCAAAGTTGTAGGATCGTGGTTTGAGAATTGTTAAAGTTTGATTTATCATAACTTTGCGGAAAATAGTTAGATAATCGTGTACCTAAGTTCATTTTAAAGCGTGAAGTTTCCACTTTCAGCTACCGTAATTTATTTTGTCTCGATCTTGCTAAAAAGAGCTAGAACACGTACGCGATTGTGAAGATGTAATGTTCGCAGAATTCGTATATGTCTGTAAGGGTTGAAAAATTGAATTCATTATAACTTTGCAGAAAAAAATCGTAGAACGTTCTACTCTTTTGCATTTTAAAGCGCGAAGCCTCTACTTTCACCTCCATTAATTTATTCATTTTTCCAAAGCTGCCTCTGCACCACAGAATTTAACATCGCCCTGTATGTCAACAATGAAAATTAAAGGATTGTTAAATCGTGCTTTGAAAGTTGTTGACGTTTGACCTATTACAATTTCGTGGGACAGAAAGCAAAACCAATGTACCTAGGGTGGTTTTAATGGACATAGCTTCTATTTGCAGAACCTTCAATTATTTTCTTTTTCAGGTCACGTCAGCAATAGAGAACGGATTTCAAAGCGAAGACGGCTCCATTTAAAAAGCAAATATAAAAGAACAAAAAACCTGTTGTAATGCAGGGTTCGCTTATCTTTCCACGGACAATGGATCGGCCATTACAGGGTGCAGAATCGGCTGTGCATAATTCACGTATACCTCGCATCGTTGCATCGGGCACAGCCCGTAAAGTGCCGGAAGTCGAGGCTTACAGCGCCGGTAATAGTCGACAGGACACTCGTTTCGCGGGGTCTGCGCTTAATCGCTTATAACTATCTCAATTTTCATTTTTCTTTTGTTTAAATATTCGTCGATGCAGCTGTAACATCAACAAAAGGGCGCCGCGAAATCCCAGGACAAATAGCTTTACAATTTTCTAATAAAAAGATCCCAAAGTTAATCCAAAAGTTAAAGGCTATAAATTACTGATAATAAATTCAATTATCATTTTTTCCTCATCTAAAAATTCGCAAGCACAGCTGAAACTTGTACGAAAATCTACACTAAGGACCCATATCAAACAAAAATTTATCGTTCCACAGAAAAAATTCCAAACTCACCCTAAAATAGGATCCTACCCGTTTGTATTCCTGCTGTCGAAGTCACACGTAATCGTTAATAACGAACTCAATTCTGATTTATTCGTTATTTAAAAATTAATGGATACAGTTGAAACATGCATAAAAATCTACGCTAAAGTCCCATATCAAACAGATGTATCATTCCATAGAAAAGAATTCCGAAGTTACGCCTTAACCTCATATATTCCATTCGTACATAGTCACTAATAACAACCTTAATTTTACCATTTCCCTGATATGAAAAACTCGCGAATTATTAGGGAGAGGGACTGAAAAGTGCATCAAACTCTGGAAACAAACAGATATACAGTTTCCGGAACAGAAAATCTCGAAACTTGGCCCACAATGAGATCCTCTTAGGGCAATATGAATGAACGGCGGCCAAACGAGAGCTAATAATGATCCGAAATCAGGCTACGGCTGGTAGTTTTCGCTCGGATCGAACAATAACTCGTTTTTCTAGCCGAGAGGTTCGACGGTGGATCAATTGATTCGCGTTTGAAGTGTTCATTGTGCGGCGTTCGCGGCCCGCGCGGCCTCTTTACAGCATTCGGGAATCAATAGGCGACGGAAGGATACGGCGAGAACGGGGCTCTCTCTGTCCGCGCGCAACAATATCCATAAATTTCCACTAGCAGAAGGGACGGAGGGGGAGGGGGAACAAACAGAGATCCGAAATCGAGAAGTTTCGACACGTAGAAGGAGCCTCGGACCACGCCGGACTCTGAAAAATCGAGCTCTCGATGGAGCCCCTTTCATTTCCCTGACCCCTCCCCGATAGTCGCGCGAATACCTCTCGCGATTTTTCTCCTTCTTCCGGCAATCCATTTCTGCCCCGCCGCCCTTCAATCAGCTCGCCGATAAGTGCCGAACCCGGTCCACGGGTCCTCGAACGACGACAGCCGAGAAACGCACGACAATGCTAATGGACTGTCGATTCTACCCTCCAATTAACTTCATTAAGTAAATTGTCCACGGGATGCCAGTTTACAATTCGGCGACAATACTTGACAAGATGACTCCCCTGCCTCCAGCTTGCTGTCGTGTATTGTAAGTAAATGATCAGGCAGTCTAGGTCGACTTTGGCATTTTTTTATTGCGAAACTACGAAAGCGATTCTTGTGGAATTTAATGGCTTATTTTTGTTCATGGTTTGGCTATGCACACGAATTTTTTGATCAAGGAATCGTCAAAATTCTGTTTTTCATAGGCGATTAATTACAAGCTGAACATAGGCGATCTAAACGGGTGGTTTTATTTCAGATTTGAGATTTTGTTATTGCGGTATAACAAAACCACTCCATATGAAACCTTAGTGTAGACTATTGCACAATTTGTAACACTGTATTCACGAATTTTTGCATAAAGAAAAAATGAGAACTGTGTTTTCTATCAGCAATTAATGCACCTCTAAACAGAAGTTGACCTTTTAAATCTTTTATAACAAACCAGGTGAAATTCTCACAGAACTTTATAGTGCATTTTCATCAAAGTCTCATCTAGAAATTTTCAGATCTAAGAACAATGAAAACTGGGCCGATATAAGCGATCGTCGGCTCAATAAGCACAATCACTCCGGGAAGCTTGATGGCTCAATAAAGAAATCCTAGTGAGCGTAATCGAGGCACTTTTTAAAGAGAATTTGCAGGAATTCCTTGGTGTTCCGCGCTGGAAAACAATGCTGGCTCCAGGGGGGCTTTCGTTTTGCGGGGCAATGAGTAAATTCCAAAGCTCCTTTCGCGCGTGAATAACGATTTTGTAATTCTTGTCGGACGGCCGCGAAGAATGCCGGAAAACACACACGTGAATTTCCACGCAACGCTCCCAGACACTTCAGGAATACTTGGGGCTGATATTCCGACCGGACGACTTGTCGACATCTCTGGAATCCGTAGAATTCCCGGCCGTTTCTTTGACAAACGCTTAAAATGCGCCGACAGTAATGGCGAGAATTACTTTCATCGGCCCCGCGTAATTTCTGGTCAAGAAACTTTCGTGATCCGCGCCATTTGACGGATGAAATGCACATTTTCTACACTGAATCGAGGGAAACATAAGTTTTCAACAACTTTCGCTCGACCTTGCATTTTTCCTTTAAGAAAATATCCGTTCCTGTAGGACTTTGAACAATATTCTTCACTCTATTTATTGTAGGCAACTTTCCATTCTTGTTTCTCAAAAAACAGCAAGCATAAAATGAACAATGGATGATGAAGCTAGAGTCCAAATTTAATTTTTTATATATTTTCAATTTCTTATTATACAAATACGAAACTGTTTATTACGCGACTTCGACGTAAATTTTCATCTATGTTTCAACCACATCCACCAATTTTTAGACGTAAAAAAATCAAAATTGAGTTTGTTATGAGCGATTAAGTACAGAACGATTTTATTTCAGGTTAATTTTGCAAATTTGTTAATATAAAACTGCAGAACTGTTCATTGTAAAACTTCAACGTAGCTTCAAAACCTTTCATTTATCTTGCAATTATTTCTAAAAACATTTTATCTACAATTTATAATAATACATTTATAAATATCTAGAAACTAATAATTGAGTTTGTATAATTATCTTCATGCACTTTTCCTATCTAACTTTATCCAAAATCCCAATAATCATTAAACATTGCTAAACAATACCTGATAATTAAAATGCAAAAAATCTACAATTTACTTTCTCCACACTGAATACACGAAGTTTTCAAGAACGAAAACAAATTGAATCGGAGATAATCTGCCGAAATTAATTACTAGGTTTTCCAGAGCATTACATGATTCGATTACATTCGAATTACACGAAATTACATTCGAGTTCGTATTCCGAGCTATAAACACGATAAAATCGCCTACTTAAATACACAGCACTCGTCGCGCAGGTGCACGATCGAGCGATTAAATAATTTATTCGTTACACGCGATTGTGTACCGCGTTAACAATTTACCACGCCGATATTTATTCTGACTCAATATTTTAATATCCAAATTAAATAATAAACGCAGCCAGACGGCCGAGGGTTTTAAAGCAGACGCTCGTGAAGACTACGAGTTGCAGCCAGGGGAATGCGCCATGCGATATTGGATGCATCAATCAGATGCATCGAAACGCGCCGTTGAGAATCGACACACCTGGAACGTTGACACTAATCACTTCAAAGCCGTTTCAAATAATTCCAATATATATATATATATATTTGAATCTCCTGCTTCGGGTTTTGTACCCTTCAATAAATATTAGTCTGCGAAAATGCAGTTAAAAACTGTAATTAAAAAATTAAACGTCTTTTTGAAAGTTGTGTTCTGGCATTTTCTGGTGAAAGTAAATCGTGAAACTTGAAACGTTATTTGAACATAACCGAAACATTTTGTACAAAACATTGAATGTACAAGAATAAATACAAAATGTTATTCTAAAGTAATATTTGCTATATTGATTAATATAATTGTTGCAAGTTCATTGAAATGAAAATTTTGTGGTTGGACGTGCAAAATACATTTTTAAAGCGCGAGAAAAAATTTTGTATATAACACTAAGTACCTAAGAATTACTATAGAATAACTGTTACACGTCTACATTGATTGACATAATTGTTGTAAGTTCACTAGAACGAGAGTTTTGTAATTTGATGTGTAAAATAAATTTTGTATTCAGCAATTAACATAACATATTAATAGGTATATTACTCATTCTGAGTCGAGAATTTTGCAAATTTACGTTCAAAACGAATTTTGGAGGCTTGAAACATGATTCAAATATTTAAAAAGCTGAGTGTGGAAGATTGAATACGTAGCTCGTTGAAACCAGAACTTTCTTTGGTGTATAAAGCAAATGTTGAAAGGTGAAATGTACAATTCACATGGCCAGATAAGTTCGTGCACCACAGTGAGTGCCTGGGGGAATAACTATAGAATAATTATTACAAAATATTAATTCCAACGTTACTATAATTACGTTTCGTATAATAAAATTAATTCCAGTATTTTACGAATTAATGTTCAAAATCAATTTTGGAGGCTTAACACATGGTGTATATCATCAAAAAATGTTGGAGAAAGCCCTAAATATTTGAAAATAAACGTATTATAGAATAAATGCTATAAAATATCAACAACTATATTATTTATTAAAATTTGCTATAAGTCTGTGGAAAGCGGTATTTTGATGTTCAAACTGAATTCGAAAAGCTGAGAACGTGGTTTACGTACCCAAAATAAGTATTTGTACGGCATTTAATAGGAGGAAATAAATTTTGCACAAATACAATAAAATATTAGCTATTCTAATATTAAATACTTTCTCATAGAGCCTAGCCTTGGATTATTTAGTACGAGAAAGCTTGTCAGACTCGTTTGTGGCTCGAAAAATGAGAATAGAAAATTGCAATTTTGCATTTCAGGACATTATTATTATATTTTCTCAGACATTTTGTATCATTGTGCATAATATGAACTTATCCATCCCGAAATCATAATCCACAAAGTAACATTAAATCCATTAACCATGAAAAGTGGCAATTATGAATTTGCGAAAAGTGGAAATGGATATGTCTAGGTTTTTAACAATTTTGATGATAATATATGTCCAATTAAAAATAAATACGTGGTTTTATCATGAATAAACGTGAATAAAAAAATTTGGTATGCGTCATTTCGATGGGGCTGGTAGTTCAAGTGTTAAACGAGCTGGCCGAGATGTCCTTTGGAGCTGTCCCTCATAAACCGTAATCATTTACAATCGCGAACCCATTAACCATCCAGGTGCGAGTCTCCGAACCGAACCCGGCTCGCCAATGCCTGCCGGGTAAGCGGCTCGCGCATTTCTAATATTTGTCTGCGATCGGCGGCTCCTTCTCGTTCCCGTTCGAGTATCGGTCTATCCTCTCTCTCCTGGAGCTCTGGAGGCTCCTCTTTTTGCCCAGTCCGCACACACTGGGATCAATAATGCACCAACCACTCGCCCCTCTCCTTCTCTTTCCTCTTGAAAACCGTACCAGCGGCCACCCACCCACGCCTGCTAGCACCCCTACCATCTCCCAACTCTCCCACCCTTTTCATTTCATCCCCTCTCCTCCTCATTCCAGCTATCTATCTCCCTTTCCCTCATTGGCAACCCCTGCCAGTGCACTGTGTCCTCTTTGTTCAACTTTGTTCGCCAACCCTCTCGCACTTCCCAGTTCAAAGTACACCCATCTCTGTCCCCCTTGGTTTAGATGCTCCTAGGTCCCTCACTGTTAGATTCAGTAGGATACTATGTTCCTCTTGCTCCAGCTAGATATGCTCCTCTCTGTTTCACTGAAGTTCTCGGTTTCCGTCGCTCCGGGAGCATTGGTTGCGTCTTTCTTGGACTCGGAGGAACATAGAACTGTTGTGCTCTTCTTGCCTCCTCCTCTTTCTTCAGCCAAGTTCTCCGTTTCTGTTCTACCGCGTGCACCGGCTCTGTTACTCTTAATATCAATGAGGTAGTAGCCTCTTTCTTCAACCGAAACTTCTATTTCTGTTCTACGCCGGCTATTCTAGCTCTCTTACTCTTAAATTGAGTAGGGTACAGCGACGCGCTTTTCTCTTTGTCCTACCGAACAGTCCTCTTTCTCCAACTAGACCCTTTGGTCCTCTTCTACTAGCTACCCTAGCTCACTTATTCTCTATACTAGCAAGGTATCCTCTTTCTTCAGTATAAATGCTCTGTTCCTCTTGCACCAGGCAGCCTCTGGTCTCTTCTTTCAACCGAGGTCTATGGTTCTCTTCCTCTTGCTCTAGGCCCCCTAGCTCCTTCACTCTCATTATCAGAGCTCTCTGTTTCTCTGGCACTGGGTACCTCCTTTGCTGAGGGTACTGGTCTCCTCTGTTTCTGTTGCGCCACACAGCCTAGCTGCCTCGGCGAGTTCTCTCCTTTTAATCTCCCCTGTCCCTCCTGTAGAAGTTATCATAGTTGTCCCTACAGGGTGAGGATGTGGATCTTTTTGTTTAACTCTCCATTTCTGTTTTGTTGCTTGCGCATAGTTTTCTTGTTGTAGTTGCTGACTTTAACTGGCCCGACTCCCTTAATTAAGCAACTGCCATCTCTCTTTCTCTTCAACGAAACGGCCTGTTCTTGCTCCAGCAGACGTATGCATCTAGATTCTTTGTTTCTTTCTATTTAGCCCACTTTAGGCTCGAGTAATAGCTACTTTAGGTACGGGTGTCTTTTCTCCTACAAATTATCCGTTTGTCTTGCACTTGCTCATTCATTCTCAGACTCTTTTAGGACTCTTAGGCTCAGTCTTCTCTGTTATAAACGATCCTCTGTTCTTCCTTTACTGGATACATCCAACATTCCACCACTCTACAAACTACAGTTCTTTGTTCTGAAGGATCCTCTGTTCAGCTTGTTCTGGATACACTAGTTCCATTACTCTAAAAATTTTAGACCTCTGTTCCTCTTCCACTGGCTACCTTGACTACTTTGCTGAAGGTGCAGTCTACTTCTTCCAACTGTCTACCTCTACCTCTATACAGACAGCCTACTTCTGTATAGCCTGCCACAAGTTTACCTCTCTAGATGACGAGAGAGAGGACTGCAGTTTGAGGTTAGGAAAACTTGGTTAATAACTTGCTGGAATTGAGGATGAGGGACGTGAAAGAAATATAGAAGAGTAGCCTAGTGAAGTCGAAAGTGAGGTTAGCAGTGAGGTAGTTGCCAGTGGAAGGGGAACAGATGATTTCCTTGGACAAAGACAGTACCTAGGTAGTCTTGAGAGTGAGGATACCAAGGCGGTTGTTGAAACGGAGAAATAGAGGAGTCTGCAGAAGCTAAGAGTGACATATAGGGTACACAGTGGAACATAAACAAAAACTACAGACTAGTCTAGTGAAGCCTAATCATAGTTGCTAAGCTAGCTAGCGGAAAAGGACAAAGGACCTAATTGTAGAACCAGTATTAAAACTATGATTCAGATAGCAAGAAGAACATAATCCTGACTGAGTAGTTAGTAGCCCAGAAAGAGAGGGCCAGTGGAAAGATTAGGGGGATCTAGAATAAGTAGTGGAAGAAAAAGAAGTGTATTGAGGGATCCAGGATAGCTAGTGGAAAAAAAGAGAGCTATATTCTAGAAAAACCAAGAACGAGGCAGCTATATCACCTGCTAGACCAGAACCGAAGGCTCTGGGTGTAAAATAAATAAACAATCTACTCGAGGAGACACTAGTACATCCTAGCAAACCCCAACTAAGGAACCCGGGTATAAAAGAAACAGCCCATCCCTAGAAATCATGGGCCCACCCCTAAATCCAGGAAGAAGCGAGCCAGAGAGTATCCCCTATATCCACGACTCTCTCTTCGCTCTTCACAGCCGAACATCAGCCAGAGTAAGCTAGCTTCATCCTCCCTCCTGCTCGCAACTCTCCTTCCATCTCCCAGCCTCTCCCCCTTACCCTGTGCCTAGCTCCTCTCACCCCTACCAACCCTTTCCCGGCACACGCAACGTCCCTCTCATTCCAACCTCGTCTCTCTCCAGTCCCTCCCCTCTCGAATGTCTCTGCGTCCTCCTTCTCGTTACCTTGTCCAAAGCTCCCCCATTCAGACTCCGCCACCTTGCGTCGTCCTCTCTGTTCCTTCAGGACCCTAGCGCTCTCTCTCTCTCTCTCTGTCTCTCTCGCTCCCTCTCTTCTTCCAAAGAAAGAAAGCACCCTCTTTCTCCCACTCACCCCCTCCAACCCTCATCTGGGCTACAGAGCGAGGAACCGGCCCTCCCTCGACGGAGAATTCAAGCTTTGATGAAATCCACGGCTTGCTCTGATATCGAAAAGCATTTAAACGCTGTCCACCCCTTCTTTCACCCCCTGCCATCTCTCCGAGTCTTCTTTTTTCTTATTCTTCGTGTACTCCTTCCCTGACACAATACTTTTTCCATTTTCCTTTGTCGGGTCGTGCTACCAGCGCCGCATACCTCATGATCCGTGTTTACACGGTTTTATGGCTGTCTCACACCCCCAAACTGATCAGCCCGTGGTCACATGCTCTGCCTCTTTTATATGGGGATTTTGAGCAACAGATTTTACACCGATTTTTTATAATTGTTCGCAGTGGAGTTTTTTGGCTGCAGATGGATTTCGGTGTAAAGACTTCTGTGTTCAGACTGTTAGAGAGCGATAGTGGTAACAGAAAACCGATTTCGGTGCATGGAAGCGTTAACATAATCCTTTTCGGGGGTTTTGAATGGCTTAGATTCTTTGTTTTGGGGAGATTGAATTTGGTTTTGAAATGTTTTCGGAGATATACAGTGATTTTTAAATGATTTTGATGAAGGCGGCTGATTCTTTTTATTTTGGGGGTAGTAACCGTGTTTTGCAATTTGTTGATTAATCGTTCTTGCCACATTTTACTACGTTTTTATTAGTTCGCTTTCTTGTCTGTCCGTCTGTTTGTCTGTTTGTTACAAATTTTGCAATTGTACAAATTTTGCAATTGATTTTAAACTAACTTCCCGATGAGCTAGAGACTTGTTTATGGTTAGGTTTGATGAAAAAATGGTTTTTAGCAGCAGCATAGTGCAGACTTGAAGATGTAGTTTGCATGTTCGCAGAAGAAAAAATTGTAGCTATTGTAATATCTGAGTTCCATACTCAAAAAACTATGTCTTGTTAGCTAAAGAGTTGACAATTTTTATGCAAAAATTTGTATATTGACATCTGCATTCTTTCCATAATAAAAAAATTAATAAAGATGTGTAAACAAAATTTTTACTTCAGTTGAAACTTAACAGTCGCCACTTTGTAATGATTTATTTGAAAAAATTAGTATTTACTAGCTAAGGAATTAACAAATTTTATGCAAAAAATTGTGTATTGATATCTGTTTTCTTTTCGTGGTAAAAAATTCGCAAACTTGTTCAAATGAAATTTCAGTAAATTCCCAATTTTGTCACACGACTTTTATTTAACGTCACTTGCTTTATCATTTGAAAGCACAGGTTGGAAGTATAAAAATGTAAATGTGCAACTATGATTTTTATCGTGATGCGGAGTACACACTGTGCTGACCCCGAAATTATAAAAATTACGGACTGGCTACGCCCCTGTCTCTTCTTTCAGTGAACTTTGTCTTGCAATTATGTAAACGTGGCCTTAAAGGCGAGTTCATTATCCGAGCTGATAAAATTTCAACGGAAAATTACAAAGCACATTCTTTGCTGACAGAAAAATTAATACACAGGTTCGTATGTCTCGAGAAAGACCTACACTTTTTTTAGTCGTCTTCGTAAATTTGCTTAGCTCGGCGGAAAGCAGATATCAGCGTGTAATTTTCTGCATAAAACTTGTTGACGCTTTAGCTAGCGCAAAATAATTTTTTGAGAAGAAGATTTTTAAAAGAGCATCCACTGCAATTATTTAAAAATCAAGTTTCTCCTGAAAAGTTACGAAATAGATTTGAGCATTTCTGTGAATATTTTGCATTATTTTTTTTAGAAAACTTTGCTAAAATTCTTTAGCTATTAGAATACAATTTTTCAAATAAAAATTCCCAAGTTGAGACCACTGTAATTACTATTCTATGGTAGTGCAAACTACGGGATATTGGATTCTGCAATAACGCGTTGCGAAGGTATTCAGCAGTTAATTGATTATTTTATAGTGAGAATGTTTAACGCAATATTGTCAGAAGAGATTAAATTAAATGGAATTTAATAGCTAATTTTATTCCGTTTAATTTCTTCAAATATTGTATCGAATATTACTGAAAACGTTCCGGCTACGTAATTTTTAATTAACATTGCGTAATAACAATTTGTGGCGATGGAAAATAGTATGTAATTAGTGTGTACATTACAGTGACCGACATACGGGTGGCCAATGTTTTGTCAATATGGAGGATCAGGCTTTAATATCGACTAAACTGAGCCCAACTCGGTTACGAACGTTTTAAAGCAATCTGCATCGTCCCACAATATAAACAATTCCATATCGCTCACCATATTCGATGCATCCAACCGTAAGTGATTTTTCAGTTTCTTACCTGCAACAAAAGAAACAGTAATTAATACAAAAATTGTACAAAATCTTTCCTTTCTGTGTATATAAAATCCTTATAAAATTCCTATACACAGAATAACTCGAATCTGACTATTGTTTAAATCCTATTGTTTAAAAATCGTCTTGTATATTATTTTTTATTTTCCAAAGAATTTAATTTGGTAAGTTTCTTATTTTGTCAAGCCTCTGTTTTATAAAACTTTCAATTTCATGACTTTTTTTGGAGTGATGCAAATGGTTTTTACCTGACGAAAGTCTGCAAACTCTACCTAACATTAAAAACGTGTTTGCATGTTTGAACAATTTTTATTTGACTGAGACACTGCCAAGTCAATTTTATTTAGTTTTATAATTTTTTTGCAACTTAACTTCAAAAGTTATACAAATGGTTTTTACCTGAAAAGAAAAGGCTGCAGACCCTACCGAATACAATGACATATATTTTAGCAACATTAAGAACATTTGCCTATGTTTGAACAATTTTTACGTGATGACACTGCCAAGTCAATTTTAATTCTTTTGCAACGCAACTACAAAAGTTATGCAAATGGACCTTATTTAAAGAAATTCTTTAGACTCTCTCAAGTTCAAGGATGTATTTCTTAATAACAATATACAGGGTGGGGCAATAACTATTAGCATCTCAGATATCTTCAAAACTCCGAAACTTCGAAATCCGGTGGCGATAATAGTTTTTTTGCAGGTGGAGGTACTTCGGACATTTGAAGGTCACCATCATTTTTTAAAATGGAATGAGGTATTTTTTAATACATCACTCAATGCAGCTGGACATTCGTTATAAAAAGGTACGAACCTATGTTTGTCGAAAGGTTAGTAGTTCAGGAGATATTTCAATTTAAATAGTTCTAAAACACCATTATTGTCGTACTAAGCCATTAGCGTTTAGGTACTTACTTGTGTAACGTCTTAGTACGACATTAATGGTGTTTTAGAGTTATTTAAATTTAAATATTAGGTCAATCGGAAAGTTCCGTCCGTTTAGCGTCGAGTAGCCGTAGCTTGAACTGTCGTTAACTATAACGTCTAAAGTAAGGTTAACTTCTTAGTGTGGACATCTTTCAATAAACTTCAATACATAACAATATACGCTTGCATCAATAACGTCATTTTTCTCTACATTGAAAATGTCGGAATTTGAGCTGACTAAGCGTCATTTGCGCGAAGTGTTAATCTTTTGCTTCAATTGGAAGAAATCTGCAGCTGAAGCTCATCGAATTATTGTAGACGATTATGGCGATAATGCTGTTTCCGATAAAACATGTAGAGAGTGGTTTCGACGCTTTAAAAATGGTGATTTTACTTTAGAGGACAAAGAGCGTTCTGAACGGCCACGAGTATTCGAAGACGAAGAATTGCAGGCATTGGTGGATGAAGATCCTTGTCAAACCCAAAAACAAATTGCCGAAGCGTTAAGTTGTGTTTAATCTGTCATTTCTGATCGTTTAAAAGCCTTGGGGAAGGTCTACAAGGAAGGAAAGTGGGTCCCATATGAACTCAAGCCAAGAGACTTTGAAAAATCTGCAGAATTCTGCTTGCGAAACGTCACAAAAGTTGTCAAAGAAACGTTAGTCGCACTTCGCTGGGAAGTGTTACCCTATGCGGCTTATTCGCCATGCTGTGCCCCTTCTGACTATCACTTGTTTAGGTCGATGGCACACGCACTTGCTGAGGAACGATTTAATTCTTACGAAGATGTCGAAAAATGGGTCTCTGACTGGATGACCTCCAAAGATGACTCATTCTTTCGTCGCGGAATTTGTTTGCTGTCCGGAAGATGGGGAAAAGTAATCGCTAACGATGGACAATATTTTGATTAATGTACTTTTGCATTTTGTTTCTTAAATAAAGCTCTACTTTTTGTAAAAAAGAGAGACGGAACTTTCCAATTGACCTAATATCTCCTGAACTACTAACTTTTCGACATACATACGTTAGTACTTTTTTTATAACGAATGTCCAGCTGCATCGATTGATGTATTAAAAATGACCTTATTCCATTTTAAAAAATGAAGTTGCCTTCATATGTCCTTTACGCGTCCACCTACAAAAAAACTACTAACATCAGATTAATGCCCCCTCGATATCAAGCAATTTCCATCTGATGCATTTCTTCCTATCACCAATGGCAGCCGAGTTATTCAGGTGGCCTGTTTCTGGCGCCTCAGCCTGTATATATTAATATTCAAACCAGTTTAAATAATTTCTGAAGCGAAGTCCTCCGATTCAACTGCATTGATAAGACCATAACGCAATTTCTTATGCGAACATACTCGATAGAGATCAGTACACGTATGTTTTCGCTGAAAATACAAATGAGCGTGTTCCCACAGGCATGTAACACCATGAAAATAGTAGCAACATTCACCAGTGTATATTCCATTTCTCCGGCGAGGCGCTCGGGGCGATCGACTAACTAGCTCCCAGCAGATCCTTCAGCAGCGCAAGTATTATTGTACAAAATGGAGGCTCCATGCCAGAACATGCTCGTTACTACCGATCGACATTCATAAGCTGCTCGAAATACGAACTCCAGCCTCGATTGCCCGGAAACCAGCTGATTATCACGAAACCAAATCGGTTTTCTACTCTCACGAGTGCAGCCTTTCTTTCAAAATTCGTATCTACAAAACTAACTACTGTATCCAGTCTATTCTTCTCCAATCTTAATTAGAAACTTTACTTTGTTGCAAAAAAATTATCTCGGATTGATACATTCATTTTATAACATTGCAAACGATGATAAAGATTCTGTCAAACGAAACATGGAGTAGGTGCAGAAACTATGGAACAACTCCTCCTCCATTCTGCAACATTTTCACATTTGCAAAATTGCTACGTGAAGCTGAAAGTTTATACAGTGTGTCCCAATATTCGTGAACTTCCCGAAAAGGGGTGTTTCCTGAGACCATTTCAAGCGACATTTTCCTTTGGAAAAATGTTATCCGCGGCTTTGTTTAGGAGTTATTAACGAAAAACACGGACCAATCAGAGCGCGACCTAGACGCGAGTTGCCACAGTCGGCCCGGCGAGCCAACTGTTTATTGGTCGACTGTGGCAACTCGCGTCTAGGTCGCGCTCTGATTGGTCCGTGTTTTTCGTTAATAACTCCTAACCAAAGCCGTAGATAACATTTTTGCAAAGGAAAATGTCGCTTGAAATAGTCTCAGGAACCACCCCCTTCCGGGAAGTTCACGAATTTTGGGACACCCTGTATGTGTTTATATAGAACAGAATATTAGAATTTTTCATTCAATATTTAGGTATAAAAGAAATTTTAAACTTGGCTATTTTACTGTTTCCTTTTTAGATACAATGTTTAGTGAAACGTAACTCAAGCATTTTACAATATTCCCAATTTTAAAAAATTTATATATCAAGCTGAGAATTGTGTTTATAACTTGTAAAATTATTGGAATTGTTTATTCAGTATTTGTGTAAAAATGCTGAAAATATGTTTCTTTCCTTGAATTTTTATTTCTGAAACTATCCTGGAGAATTTATCCTGGAGGATTGAATATTCTTTTATCGGAACCGAAAAGCTGTGCCTTATCATATCGACTTTTGTCGCATAAAAATTAATGTGTAAACAAATGAATTTCACTAAAGAGTAGTACAAATGAGAATTTCAGTTTGAAAGGCTCTCGGTCACATTTTTCGTGTTCTCAGGCGTAACAGGACTATTGATCCTGCCAGAAAACGTTGCTTATGGCGTGCTAAAGTTGTTTGGCAGCAATGTAGACAGTTTTCGAATTTTTCCAACGATTTACGGCGCTCACGTCGTTGATTTCCCGGCGTGGCTCGTTCGAAACCGCATTTTTGCGAGGATCGAGCGTAATTAATGTTACACGGAGGAAAATTTGAATGTATGCGAGGGGCTGGGGCTGCGCGACAGGGAAGTTGTTGTTGAAAGCGGGCACGGAACGAAACGCGGAAACAACGTCTCGTTAATCGTAGAACGCATTATTCGGGGCTCCGTCGTTTCCTCGCAGTTATTGCGGATAGAACACGGGAGAAATGTGTGCCGTAATTTCGGATATTGCGCCTCACTTTTCGAATTAATCGCACAGCATCGAAAGCCCAGATATTTCTCCCGACAATTCCTGAAATGCGAGTGGTGGGCTCACCACCCCTTGGCGAATCTCCGAAATTAGCAATTATAATTGCAGCCTCGACTGATCGACGATGTCCGATTATGGCACACTTCGCATTCAAAGCTGTATCTGCAAACCGGCGAAGGAAAATCTCGAGTTTTAGGAGGTCCTTGGAAAGGGGAGGCTTCGAGTTGAAGTTGGAGTCGCGGAAAAAATTCTTTGGAAACTTCGTGGAAAAGTTGTGTTGAGTTCGGTATTTTTAAGAAGAAATACGATCTTTGCTCTGCCGCTCGATTGCTTAAAAATAAGCGACTTAGGGATGTTAAAAGTAGAGACTTCAGCCTTTGAAATGAGCCTAGGTAGATTCTTTCACGATTTTTTTAACACGAAGTTACAATAGTTTGAATCTTATAACTTTGCGCGAACGTTTCTCGAATCTCGATCGCCTAGCAACGAGATTCGACAATTTTTTTCGCAGGTGATTACTGAACAGAAAATTCCAACTTTTTTACTGAAAACAAACATAACTGCGAGCTTTACATACCCATTTTTTAATTTGAAAAATCCCATGAAATAGCTACAGCAAAAATTTGTATTTATACATCGCTTCCTTTGCTCGCGCAAACTTTCCTTCGTCGCGAACTCACCGCAAAACCTTGCTGCATTAGGCCACCCCGAAGGCTACGAACAAAAACAGACTCCTCCAAGCATCCTACAGCTGCGACAATATTATTCCTCGCCTCTGATTAGCTGATTTGCCGGTATTGACGCAGGATCCCATAAGTCTCACGAAACGGCTTCCACTTGCAAAAACCATTGCACCGAAGAAAGGAAAATAAAATACAAATCCCGAAAGAAAAGGAGAGTCAAAAATGTCATGTGACACCGTGGATAGAGGGATATGAGTTTCATCTGTCGCATCAAAAACGATTATGGGACTGCTTGAATGTTCGCAATTTATAGAAACATCAGTATACAATACACTCCTCAAAAGAATTAAGGGATCACTTGTGCGAACCCGAAAAATTGCTCCCACTTTACGTGATCATAACTACGTCAAAAATTGCTGTATCGATATCGTTAACTTTTTACTTTGTAAAAAGCCAACATGGCAACAATTTGAAACAGAGCATCTGAAACTAGAGGTTACAGGCTTTCAAACCATCGTTTAACGATATCGATACGGCAATTTTTGACGGAGTTATAATCACGTAAAGTGGGACGAATTTTTCGGATTCGCACAAGTGATCCCTTAATTCTTTTGAGGAGTGTAGATGTACTGACGAGATAATACTAATCCCACGATAAAACTGTTTTGTTTCTACCTATTTATTTATGAAACTCTTTTTAAATTAAAATTATTAAAATGAGCACAAAGATGATAAAGTCAGGAATACATTTGCTTGTGTAATTCACTATATAGCGGAACCTCGGCTATCCGAACGGACAATATCTGAATTCTCTATTTAGCCGATTTTACAAATCAAGATTTGAACTATGACTGTAACTAGTGGTTTGATCTATCACTGTAATAGTTCAATTGCGTATAATCGACGCTCTACAGTATCGTGGATTAAACGCGCAAATGCGAACCAAAGAATATCATGTTTGTACTCATTTTAATCAGAAAAACGCGGCGGATGTACTGGTAAAAGTTACACGGATGAATGATTGAAGACAAAGGGACTTTATCATTGCCTTTCTGCTTTTATACGCCAGCGGTAAGAGATCGAGGAATAGTGTCCGCACACGATACAAGGGGCAATTCAGTGCCGAAGATTCCACATATATCGAGGCATTACTGTACTTTCTATCGGGCAGAAACGCGTCTGCATAATTATGCTGTTTGTAATGCCGGGGATAAAAGTAATCTCCGTGACTGTCGACGTTAATATCGATACATCTCGTCGGCAGCAATCCCACAGGTTCCCCTGAACTCGTGAGAAAAGTACCTGCCGCCACTTTCACAACTGTCGAGCCGCTGCTGCTGCGTTCCATCCAACTTTCCGCTGACAGCTCATCACGATTCCCGAAGTAGAACGATCTTCGCGACGCGAGCCGTCGGGTTTGCTCGCGTCAGAAGCGTCGATCGCGGCAGAAAATTAAATGCGAGGGACTTACAGACTTTGCGCCTCCGTATGACTATGTGCCTCCTTCTAACACTGAGAATTCAGAGTCGTTCACTTTCGAATGGTTCTTTTCGATGGAACGTTCGTTTCGATATTTGCGTCTGTTAATTTTAAGAGATGATAACTTTCTGATTATTTACGATATTCACCTGAAACCAACGACGAATGATAAGTACATATTACCTTTGTTTCGTAGATTTTTCACAAATTTTTTTACCATTCATTAGGGACAGGAAAAAAATATTTGTCGATCAAAAAATGTTTTTCCTCAATGAAATTATTTTCTGGATCTAATTCCTATTTAATGAAGGAGCATCGTAAAAGCCGAGTGAAAACCGTGGCAGCAACCTTTTTGTTGATTGAAGCTCTCGGTCCCATTGTTTACCAGATCGCGTCCCGCGAGCTCGATCGACTGTCGATGTTTCCCCGCAATCCACTTCTCCGCAATCAATTTCCCAGGAAGTCATAGCCGCGCGAGTGCGGGCGGGCGCGGGGCCCCGGGAAAAAACGAGAATAAAGCAAACGATTAATTAAAGCGGCATCTCCCCCAAAAAGTTAATTAAACCCAGCACGTTCCCGGGGTCTCCTACGACTATCGGAGCGAAAGCAAAGCCAACAAGAACCGGCTGGAACGGTTCTCGGGGGCGAATTCTCTGCTTGCTTATCCGTCGCGTCGTTCGAGAATGTGAGAACAGTCAGCTGTGGACTCGGCCCGGGGAATAAGTCGAGATACGTGTTGCGACAACAGCCGGGGACAGGACGAGACTGCCAGCACCAGGATAACGGTGCTGCACTAGTCCAGATCGAACGATTTTTTCCTCCTGAAAGTGTAAACAAATCGGATAAGGAGCCGGAAAGAACACAGTCACGGAGAAAACGATAGGAAACTACGTTCCTCTGTGTGTTTCCGTATGACATCGGAGGAAAATGTGCATTTCCGCTGTTTAAAAACTCGTGAATAGACTTTTCTGTCGAACATTCTAAATGTAGTAATGAAACTGTCTAATAAAAACGAGTTAAAAATGCTTTCAAACCTTGTTTCAAGTGCTACGGGGCAAGAAAAGAATGATTAACAAGCCTGCTATAAAATGCTTCCTATTGCATTAAATTATATTTAGTTTTATAGTTATCCATTTTTAAACAAACATGTACTATTATGCTGAAATATGAAAGGGGATACTGTGATATTAATACGAAGTTTAAAAATGCTGTCGAACCTTGTTTCAGGTGCTACGGGGCAAAAAAAGAATTATTATCAAGCCTGCTACAAAGTGCTTTTTATTGCAAAAATATATTCTTTAGTTTTATAGTTACCCATACATTACGCAGTTACCCCTCCGCGATAGTACGGACTTGCCCCGTGTAGTAATATTTACGGGGCAAGATCATCTTACAGTGTTTTTCTCAATAAATTTTAAAAAATACAATAGAAACGGTTTATTTAATATAAACTTACATCAATATTTGTTGTAGTTACCTAAAATAACAACACAGAATATATTAATAACTTGTAAACTACTGCACGTTCAGGGTAACCTCAAAGTTGTACGTGTACCTCGCACGTGACTGTTTGGCAATGGTTGATTTAATCGAGGAAAACACCTTTATTCTTGGACGACATCTATGTCGAACAGTTCATACTAATTTATGCTACATTAATAAATACAAGCTCGAGAAATTCGTTCATATCATAATAAAAATAACCAATTAACGCACTTACCCCACTCCACCTTATAAAAATTCTAATTTTTAACCGAATACAAATGCAACTTCCATTTTTCCATATTAATGTTTTAATTTTTTAAATACAGAAACGTCGCAAAATGCCGTACGGACTCACCAATTTCGAGGTTAAACTGTCTAATAAAAAGATTGGGAGCGCTTACGAATTTTTTTTGAGAAATAAAAGGCAGACATAAAAATTCTAATTTTTTCACCGTATACAAATGCACGTTCTAGCTTTCCAGATAAATTTTTTAAACGCAGGAATGTTGTAAAATGGCGGAGATGTGCGCAGATTTCGCAAGCAGTACGAAAAAATTTGTCCGAGCTTTTGGATGAATTTTACCCAGTTAATTACGGAACAACAAATCAGATTTTTATTTAAATTTCGAGGGAGTCGTTCGGGTGATTGCAGTAGGAACATTAGAAGCCGCAGTTAACGTCGCCAGTTATCAGCGGAATAAATCAATCGGCAAATTTATGTAACGCGTTTTACGAGGGTTGTAAAATTTCGGAACCATTTTGAATACGTTAAACGAATATAGAATAGGCTACGCAGCTGTATTTTATTAAATAGAGGTTGCTCTCGTAAAAGAGGAACAGTAAAGCAGGAGACTCTCAAATTCTACTAGGTCGGGCTGGTGGGGGGAAAAATCATTCGTTTCTACATATGCTAATAAAAATTCTCTTAACTTCTTTACAGCGCGAGTCCGGGGTGTCTAGTTATCTCTGTTACGACTCCATAGTTCCGTTTCTACTAGCATATTTATCACTTTTATCGTAGCTTTTCTGTTCAACTTACTTTCGCGCCGGTGAACAATCAGAAATCTTGGGGAGACTTATTTTGACAGTTAGTTAACATAACTGACAATATCATACGAGATAAAAAATAATCCATTTCTATAATAAAATACCTGTATTTATAACAATTTAATTTATCTGCGTTCTCTTTTTCTGAAACACATTCAATTTTCACCGATTGAAAAATTTTAATAAACACTGTTACTGGAAACATGTTGTTCGACAGTTTTTAACATATAGCCCAGTACTGAAGTTATGCTGTAAAAAAAATATATATATCATTAAAGAACTGTTTAACAACCACGCTTAAATGCACTAAAAAGGAGAAAATAGTGGTTTAAAATTCGATTGCAAGATTTGACGCATACAACACCAACAACAACAACGACAACTCGGCAAGATAATATAAGCGTGGTAAAAAAGTTTCAAATAAAAATATCGTACACAAGAGTGTTAAAAAAAATTACCAAAGTTTTGTTCTCAAAAAATTCCCAAAAAATCGTCGAAGGAAACAATAGCATGTGCTAGATGCACGAACTGTATGCATAACAGAGTTCGACACAGTGTTGTACGGTTACTAGAGCGAGTTTAGCAAACGAAAAAATACTATGTTCTATTAACAACGTAAACCCACTTTACTCACGGACGATTTCGTTTTTTCAGGAAAGTGGTAACAAAAAGCCTTTTAAAACATACTGCAGTCTCACTATCATTTTTTTTTAACGAGCATTTCCTTTTCGTTTATTTAATCCTAAAAAACACATAAAAAAGAACAAGGATTTCGCCTACTCGCTTCTTCACAAATTACCCTTAAACTATCCTAAATTAGCCTAAACCCTATCCTAACCTAAAATTACCATTTCACGTAATTCTTATCTCACACTCACATAAGTCTCACTATCATAGAATCCTTTTAGCAACGAAATAAAATTTTTTACATAACAAAATATACTTTCTTGATTTTTTTTGTGCGTCCTCTGATGCATCAACTATACCCAGTTATTCACCAATTTTGTTCCAGCCTATACCACAATATGTCAGCAGAAACACAAATACATACATCTGTGATGCAGTTTTCCAGAAACAGAAACAAAAATCTACAGGCTATTAATTAATCCACAGCTTAGAGCAGCGTAACGAGCACCTTATCGATCACACACTGAATCCTTAACCCCGTAATCAGCGATCCATTCAATTACCGTTTGTTTAGTAGCTGTTACACGCTATAGCATGGTACGGTAGGTAATATCACTCGCAGAGGAAGATAATCGGCTTGCCTGTCCTAAGTAAATGACATTCAGCTTGATAATTAGTATTCAGACGGTTTTATCAGAGAAAGGATTTAATTACGCACGGGGAGATATCGATAGATCGCGGAGATCTCGCTTGTCGCTATCAAGATCTGCTCGGCTATCAATCGTGGCCGGGTCACTGCTAAGATATATTGCCTGAAGCGTTATGTTAGAACGGACATAATGAATGACGTAAATCACCGTCATGATACGCGGACGTGATTTAGCGAGCTCGGAGACCAGGGACAAAAAACAGGGATCGATTAATTGGGTCGGTTCAAGGATTTTAATAATGCATCAATTATTATCGGCGCACGAGATTTATCGTGTAAACTCTCTGTTTTCATTCTTTTCGACTTTAACGAGTTTCTGAGTAGGATGGCATTTTTGCTTTAATAATCGTTATGGAAACACTTCCTTCGCGAATTAAATTTATAGCGAATTTTCACGAGTAGTCTACTTACTGAGAGCCTGTTAGTATCACTGATAGGAGCAGTTATTTATCGGAGTAAATAAATAATCAATGACGTATAGCGTAGAGAATTTAAGGTTAGCTCTTTATTGCTTCGTGCTGTCTATGTTCCGACGCGACCTCTTCTCTGCGCTTGCCCGAACGGCAGATGGCCTTACCGTCGTAAAAATCCACAACAGTGACTATCAATTAATTATTTTTAATGAATCTTAAGAATCTTATTGTTAGTTTGAAAAATAATTCTAGAAAAAATGAATAGATTACGTTCCAAAGGGAGCTTTACTCATGACTCGACTGAAGATCTTTATGCATTTATGGCTTATGAAAATGTTGAAAATAGGCTAGAATATAAAATTCGGTAGAATTTTGTACAATTTCCATTTGTTTTTGATCTACAATAGCTGTCCTCATTGAAAATATGATTTTATTTCATTCCTCTTTCTTAAAATTTGTCGACGAAAATTGGAAAATGCAGAAACATCCGCAGTCTACTCATGACCGAAAATGTCATTGCTGTTAGATCACTTTATAAGAAATTTTCACCTGTATAAACGTAGCCACTGGTAAGAAATACTGTAATTTTTCAACGAGGTAAAGATAGCATGATAGTCATAATCATAATAAATGATAGTAATTATCCAAAGAAAGAAAATTATTTCGATAATATCTCGTTAATTATTAGATTTAGGACATATGGAGATCAATACATTTTTACTCAGAATTCGATAGTCTATCGATTCATGATACAGAAAGTAGGACTTTCCATTAAAAAAAATCAAGGTGACCTTGAAATCTCCTCTATGCCTCCACCCACGCAGAAAATATTTGTGTCACAATATGCCCCCTCTGTACTGTGCAAATTTTGTTCATAACATTGTTCTATATTATTACAAATAACGGATATGTTCAAGGCGGACATAGTTATTGCCCCACCTGTATTCAGGGTGAGTTATGGAAAATAACACCTGAATTTCTCTGTTGGTACGAAAGATAAACGAAAGTTTCAAAAGTGAAATGAATGCGTTCATAGAGGGAAATATGATGATATCAACAGATCTTGTGATCAACGTACTTTTTTTTCGTCATTTCAAGGTTATTGGTGTTTTTTTTTAAATGGCACTATATATTTTTGACTCTATACTGTTGTAGCTGATGTCAACACGAGTTCAATGATGTGGAACACTATGACCTTCAAATTAATCGTTAATCACAAGATCTGTTAGTATCATCATATTTTGCTCTCTTTGAAAGGTTTCATTTAGCTTTTGAAACTTTCGTTTATCCTTCATACCAAGAGAGAAATTCAAGTGTTCTGTTCTTCTGTTCTTAAATAACATTACAAACATCTGCACCCGTATAAATAATTTTCAAAGATGCAGAACCGCCCCATTTCTGTCAGCGAATGCAGAAGGCCCCGCTCGCTCCTCGAGGGACCGTCCGCAAGTGACAATCGCCGATTCTCATGAAATTTTGCAGCAAGCGGAACGGTGAAACATATTTGACACGTATTTCCTTTATCGGCAATCGTCCACATCGACGGGGGGTGAGAACAGCCCCCAAAGGTGTTCGAGAAAACCCATTTCGCTGAATATCTCTAGCACCGCACCGTCGCGTCGCAGGCTAGACAAAGAATAATCATTGTAAAATCAGAAAGCTCCGACACACTCTTTACCTTAGCCATACATTCCCAACGCTTTCGTCGTGTTTCGTTTTCTTCGAAAGATATTTTTCGAGCTATTTAAATTGGACTGAACGAGAATTACGAGTCCTCGGAGGCCTCGAGTCCTTCCGCAACACGTATCCTGCGGAAGGAATAGCAGTCTTGGATTATTTAGCATGAAATGGACATCTTCTGGCCCGGTACGTAATATTAATATGGTCTCCAGCACTCGCTGTGCCGGAGACAATGGCGGAGATTGTGTTGAATGCAGTAATCAGAGGGCAGACTGCGTCCTGAGGGACTTTGCCGAGGCTCCTCTCCTCTTCGTTGGCTTACTTCTCTCTTCGTGTTGATCCTGCGGCGGCATGGGACTCTCCTCTTTCCGCACGATAGCTTTTCTTCCCCTACAACACGCTCTTCCTGGCGTTTTTTTTCTTGATTTTTAATGAGCGCAACCGGGAAACGTCCTTTCTCATAAAGTTCTAACGTCGCATTGTGAAAAATTTATCCCCCACTGCCGTGGGATGTACCTTTTTCGAAGTCTGGTACCTCGATTGTCAACAGATATACTATCATACAATAGACTGCAAATTTTATGCATTTATTACAAAAATTAATAGCTGTAATTTAAAACATTAGAAGAATTTACAAATACTGTTACATCATTTTCGATCTATTGAACGTATTCAGAATTTCTCACTAATCCGTTGTCATTCAGGTACATTTTTATTTTGCATAATTGTCTGACTTGCTTGCAAGGAGCAGGAGCTAAGTGACAACTTGTTTTTCTCGAGTTATTTCAAGTACATTGAGAATAATAGAACAATACTATGTATTAGATTCTTTTGTCAAGTAGTTCATAATTCGCGCCGCGAATAGTTCTAGGGCCCACCGCACCGTGGCGCCACGAACACCTTCTGCAACTTTACTTGCTTGCAGCGCCATGTGTTCGAAATGTAATCGTGCAGATCTGGTCGTTCGTATGTAATATTATTAATATCATTTTTACTACGCTATTTTCTGTGTGCGTGTGTAATCAACCATACATTGTGTTTCTTTGCTAAACAATGAACATATAATCTATACGTTCATTCTAACCTCACTGCGCGACTTTTAATGATCTCCCCATTTGATCTATTCATTTTTATCATAAACACACCCGTCTCTAGTGGTGATGGTGTGCAAAATTTTTGATCTAGAGTGAATTTACTCACTGTCATTATTCTTCATTGTTCCTCTTATGCGATGTAACTCGTAATTTTGTTTTGCATAGGACGCGGTGATTCAAGATAACAGAGTATCTGGCGCTCACAATTGACGTCTCAAGATAATTCAAAATGGTGCACAGCGATGTACAAGTATATTTATGCATTATTTCGTGAACATTTGCAGCCCTCCGCGAGACAACTTCAACGATATAGTCACTGAAGATCATTTAAGGTAAGAAAAATATAAATTCACTGTGAATACTTACGTAATCGAATATAGCTACATAAATTTCTCCGTCTAGTTATTATAGTAAACGTGTCCCGAAATAGTGAATAGAGAAAAACGTCAGTTGCAATGTGATGTTGCAAAATGCTTCATTTTGTTACATTTTAAACGTCAGTTACATTTTAACTGACTCACCCTGTATACGATTTCTCATCTATTAGACTTGTTAGGGGAAGAAAATAACATTTTGTGTGGTTTCCATTCCTTGCAATCGATACAGACAATTCTTATTTTGACTGGAAAAAAAGATCCACAGTCTAGTGATGATAAATTAAAAGTAAATCTTAATGTGTGCCATGATTTTGTGATGCGTTGCACATTCAAAACGAAAAAGCGAAGGAAAAAGCGTTTTCGAAATTCGAATTGAGCGGCTGAAACTGCACGGGACCGGTGCCGCAGCAGCACAATGTTCCGAGAGCGTCTCCGGAAATAGAACGTGGTAGCCGGTGCACGGAGTTCCGGATGCAGTTTTGAGTGGCCGAGTGCAGCGTCTCGTAATCTGCCCACGTAATTAACGCGGTGGACGTTAGTGCGGATCGTCGGGAAGCCTCAGGTGAAACGGAATGGGATATTTACGAGGTAACAATCTAAGCACGCGTCCGAGTGTGCGGCCGACAGCGGCGTGTGCACGTGGTTTTGTGTTACAGGCGTTGCACCGGCGGCGGTCGGGCGGTGCATCGCACAGTTGCACATCCTCCCTTACGCGATGCCACTGTGTGCGCGAGAGCGGTAACAAGAACAGCCTTCGGGGAGCTGTTGCAGCCCCTCGAGGCTGCCGGTGCGACTTTATTGCAGCAATAAGAGTTATCACCTGGTGATAACTGCCCCCATAACGCCCCCGCGCGATGAATACATTTTCCACCCCTTTTGTCTTTCGCCACGGTATCCGCCAACTTATCCACGCCATCGCTACCCTATTCTGCTCTTTGTCCCATCCCCTGCGCACCCCCTAGCAACCTCTCCTCTCTCGCTCTCGGCAAGTTACTTTTCGTTTTATACTCTTTAACGTCTTTTCTGCCTGTTTGTTTCCTTTGATGCGCTTTGCGCCGCTGCACAATGGACTGCGACCGGAGAATTTTAGACAAATTCGAGCAGAAACCCTTCTTTATTAGGCGATCATTCTACTGTTTGAAATTTAGTATCGTCCGCTTCTTTTTTTCTGCGGAACAATTCTATTCTATTCTATTGTTTTGCTAAATTTGATCTAGACAATGCAAGTTCGTTGTTTTCTGCAGTAGATGCTGGACAATCCCATCGGTACGCGGCACAGTGGGCGAGAAACCGATCTTTTTAGACAAAAATCTGCCGACAATTCAGTTTTTCGTTGATTCAATTGGAATTTTTTTTTAAATGTTTGTGAAGGACTATACTTTGATGACGTGCTGCGCGAAAACCGTTAACTGTCGCAAGAAATCAAGAATCCTTATCTACAAAACCCAATAACTCCAATACTTCATCCGCCCATACTATAAAGTTGCATGTCCTAGCTGAGTTGCCGACACTTCTTAACCCTAAACCCTAAACCGCAAAATTTTAAACTGTAAATCTGGCCCTGAGAATTACCAATTGAATAGAATTACATTCGGCACTTATGAGAGTCACCATTAATTTATTGATCCAACAGCAGCGTCGTCGCTTCTTGAGAAAGAGCTTCCTTGTGCTTGCCATCCTTTACTCTTAGAGATCTTATAAGTGGATCGGATGATAATAACATATGCCGTATATCTATATTTGTCTTTTTGCGGCAACCCATTCGGGAGTTTTCAGCTCGTGATTTCCTGAAGACTTCATTATTTGCCTCTTGTGGCTCTTCTGAATACAAACCAATTGGCAGTTCAAATGTACCAAGTAGTTCACTTCCATGTTGCAGTACCTTATGAACTGATGGAGGTAGTTTATACCATGGATAAATCTTAATAAAATTGTTTTTTTTAAATTTTTTTTACAGTTCAAAATTTTGCTGTTTAGGATTTACGGTTAAGAAGTGTCGACAACTCAGCTGGGACATGCAAATTAATGGTATGGGCGGGTGAAGTATCGGAGTTATTGGGTTTTGTAGATAAGGATTCTTGATTTCTTGTGACAGTTAACGATTTTCGCGCAGCACGTCATCAAAGTATAGTCCTTCACGAACATTTAAAAAAAAATTCCAATTGAATCGATGAAAAACTGAGTTGTCGGCAGATTTTTGTCCAAAAAGATCGGTTTCTCGCCCACTGCGCTCGGTGCGAACCTTGTGATTTTTAGTCTTTCAATTAGGCAACTTCTACTTGATTTTGTAGTTATGAATTTTTATTTTGAAAATTATATATTTTGATTATAAACTGATTCTCTTTTCTCGTAGTTAAAAAGGTTCGTCGATTTTCTAGAATTGCCAAAAAATTATATATTATTTTATCAAGGAAACAAATGGTTTGTAATAAATAGTAATTAAAAACAATAATTAGCTCGATCGAACAATTGGTTTCCGAAATACAAATTCATAAAAACAACCTCTTTACATATACTTTTCATAAAGACAAATAACAGTTACTTAATATGGCTTTATTTATTAAACAAATTTCGAATGTGCAATTCCCGCCATCAATGAGGGAAAGTAATGTTTTCCGTACCGTTTCATGGAGAAGTGTTTTACGCCTATTTCCAGTGTGAGTTATTAATTAATGAAATATTGATTTTCATAATTGAAAGAAGATTTCCTTCCGCGGCACGTATTATGAATAACATTCAACAAATATTTACTGCACAAAGAGTTCCGTACAATAATTCAAAAGCGGGTTTATATATCTTCTCAACCCGGCATACATTATAATATCGGAACGATAATTATGCAAGAGGATTATATTTCATATCGCGCGATTGAAAATTTCATAACATAGTCGGTTCCGTTGAATAAATATTTAGGAATAATCTCGCGCGAAATGTTTTCATTCGCACACTTATTTGGGCGAAAGTTTAACGATCTCTTCGAAAATGTAGAATCCTGACCGTTAAAAATAAACTCTTCCACAGGTTATTATACGACAAATCTAAATGTGAATACTTATATTCTATCTTCTTTCGGCTTTAACAAATTTAATTTTAAAGAAAATGGGGTTCCTTCGATTTTCAGCTATTCCTAAGCTTCCGTCATAAAAATATGCAAATGTTTCTCATGGCATAAAGTGACATTGATAAAAGCATCACATTAAGAACTTATAAAACTCATTTATACTTTACAAAAGGCCAAAATGAATCGAGCTAATATTGAAAAAGTTCGTGGATTTTCTCGAAACAATTGTCAACAATTACCACCAACTTGCATTTCGAAAAACTTCAAAATGATCCGTACTAATATTCAATAAATTAATGGATATTTTCGGAACAGTCGTCACCAATTTTCCCCGCAAAAGACAACGACGTCCAAGGAAGACAATGCTCAGCAATAAACAAACAAACGTCGTTGTTTACATTTCAATTAGTAGCCCCGGCGTCGACAAATCCGGTATTTCTCAGCGGAAGTTGCAGTCTCCCAGGGACACCTGGGTAGTAGACGTGTACGCGCAAAACGTGGACTTTAATTAATATCCCCGCGTTTTAATTAACGTTTCGTAACAAAGCGTGTATTATTTTATAGCCGCTCATCGCGTCGGCGGCGACGTCACCGTAATTTCTTCGGTGCAACAACTGCAGTTGCACCCTGATGGCTTGCATCTCCACTGCAGATCAATTTCCGTGCATTTATCTTCGCAATCTTCGCTGCGCAGTGTTTCGCATCGATACCGTGTCGCAAGATCGATCGTTCCCTGAGAAATTATTCTGAATGCTGTGCATTTTGTCGATGCACTGGGTGCATTGATGCACAATGTTCGTAAACCTACAGATATGGTACAGTTGCCGCGGAAAGTATGTTGACACGTCTAAAAAATGCAATTTTCTATTTTAAATCAATAATTTAGGAAGTAATCGAAAATATATATATTATGTGTGTTATTTAATGTAGTACATACTAGTATGTGTAGCACCCAAGATAATATTTATAATAATTACAGAAAAAATTAAATATCTTTTTTATAGATTGCGAAAAGCGTGTTGACAGCATTGAAAATTCGTAATTGAGTTTATTCTTAACCCTCATACGCTCCTCAAGAATAGTTGCATAAAAGAGACTAGGATAATAATTCACCCATGTTTGCAGGGCCACCCTAACCACAGGGCTAAATGGGCTAAGCCCCGTGTTATATTTTTTTGTTAGTAGTTTAATAATTAGATAAACTTCTAGCAGAAATACAAAAGAGAAAGTATTCCTATGCTGACATTTACTGAAAATTTGGGTTTCTGGTCAATTTAAAAAATTTAAATGAAGACACAATTAGAAAGAATGCTGCAAAGTTGAGCGAAACGTATATGGACGATCTAGAAAACAATTTTATTGAAGAATGCCTTCATTTTAAACACGTACATTTATTGGAAAATAAAGAAAATATATCGACTGCGGAACTTAGTTTAAGAACAATAATTGACTCAAAAATTGAGCCTATATTTCCTAACGTGGCCACAGCACAGCGCATTTTTTAAAGTATTGCCACTACAAATTGCAGCGGCGAAAGATCTTTTTCAGCACTGAAAAGGATAAAAAATTATCTACGGTCTTCTTTGGGACAGAGCAAATTAAATGCTTTGAGTATTTGATGCATAGGAAGTGATGTATTTAATAACTTAAATACGTGTGATATTATCAATCAATCTGCAAAACAAAAAGCTAGGAAAATAAATATATACGTTACTTTTGTTTTCTGTTTACTATAAAGTTTGTTTTTGTTCATATAGGTTTCTTTTTAATTTTGTATGAATTTTATGTTTTTGTTTAATGTAATGGTAATAAATTGACTTCTTTTAGTTCTGACACTTTTGTATAACTTTGCCGGTCACCCCGGTCATCCCATGTATTCTCTTATGAAGAGGCGCCGAATATCTTAGGCCGTCTTAGGACGGCCCTGCATGTTTGCTCTAGACGTGAAATCAACAAATTATGTTCAATTGGTAACGTCACATTTTAAAGAAATACATCTCACAACATGGACATAAAGGGATTAATGATTTTACAGTATGTGAAAGTAGTAAATGGGTGAGTTTTTATCCTGGAGATCGTATTAATTTTAATTAATATGAAGTTTGACACCCTTTATTTCTTATGACCTCTTCAAGTCTTCTAGGCATACTTTCAAACAATTTATTTATAACATTTTCGTCAATACTATTCCAAGCACTCAGCTGTGCTTGTTTAAAACCTGATTTATTATTCCGAAATTTCTCCAAGTGATCAAACAGTAGGTGATCAATTAAATTCAAATCGGGACTTTGAGGTGGCCATAATAACAATTGAATATCATTTTCACTGAATAGGTACATATTTCGTCGCTAGTTTGCATTTATGTTTGGGGTCGTTATCTTGCATGAAGAAATAATCACCGTGGATGTTCACTTTTATTATTGAATCTGGTAAATTCTGTTGCAATATATTTACATACCCTGCTACTGTTAATATCCCGTCTATAAAATGTAAATTGCCAACACCATTTGCAGAAAAACAACCTCAAACCCATACTGATCCTCCACCATGCTTTGCTGTAGGCGTTATCACCGTTGATTTAAAGCAGTGTTTTCCAACTTAGGCCCACGCCCCACAGCACTATGGTCTGGAAACCCGTTTTTCATGGCCAAAAGTATTTTAGCGTTATTTAAAGTTGAAGCTTATAGTACGATAGGTCGTTGAATTCGTTTCGACACCAGCAATAATATTATAAAGTCAGAAATATATGGTAACATTTAAAAAATTGACGTGATTACCATTTTTATAAACAAAAAAAAATTTTTTTAAATTTTGTATATTGAAATTTATAGATATGTAAATACTGATCAACTTTTGTTGGAAACATTTTTTTGGCAGAACGTAGGAAATGTCTTAAAAATCGTGTTAACAGAACTATTCTGCCGCAGGAATAACATAAGTAATAATACTAGCACAAATAAGATAAATACATAAATAAAATCACTAATGTATTAATGTATATCATATATATGCATTATTTATAAATGTACATAAACTATAAAAATATATAAAATATAAATACGAATGATATAATCAATAAATGTACATACATATACATTTAGAGTGAACCTTATTTTTTGACCAAAGAATTTTTTCCCTTTGACCCCTCAGAATTGTGACAAATGTTGAGAAAATGGGAAATCGGCGCGCAACGAATTTGAAATTTTTTTTAAAATCTTGACAAATATATCGTTGAATTTCGTTGCGCGCCGGTTTCCCATGAACCAATCTTAAATTGATCATGCTTACACACAATAAAATTATCACTTTTCGCCGTTTGGACACACTGCACTGTGCGACGATTCTTCGATATATTACGAATTTAACAAAAGACGATCGGTAAACAATCGAACGGAGATGAGGCTAAACAAAATTGAAAACAAGCCAAACCCGTGGCAATTGTTCTGCATTGTTATGCCGCCAAATGGTTGTGCAGTAACGGGCAACGATGAAAAACTACTTACAATAATTGTATATACAGTGTGGACCACGAATTGTAAGCAGTAGAGATTACTCTGTTATTAGCAGTCCGATAAAAAATGTTTCTATTACATATAACATGGTTTCAAAAGAACTTTCACACGATTATAGCAAACTTTTTGTACAAAAATTAAAAAAACAATTTTTGCAATATTCTTATGTTATGATACTTACCGAATTCGCCTTGACAATTCGAGATAATTCTCTAACAAATATGCAAAAGGTCCCATTTATGCCGATTTGTGCCGTTTTTGTAAAACCGTTCTCAAAGTTAGTCAAGCGGCTGCAAGCGAACGCGTTCGGAGCGCCTGAAAATCCCGGTTACTATTTATTAAAAACGTTGTACAACTAAAACGGGCAGAAACGGGTAAATGAAACTTTATACACTATATTCAGAAATGTCTATAATTTCATATGCAAAAGGTCCCATTTATGCCGATTTGTGCCGTTTTTGTAAAACCGTTCTCAAAGTTTGTCAAGCAGCTGCAAGCGAACGCGTTCGGAACGCCTGAAAATCCCGGTTACTATTTATTAAAAACGATGTACAACTAAAACGGGCAGAAACGGGCAAATGAAACTTTATACACTATATTCAGAAATGTCTATAATTTCATATGCAAAAGGTTCAATTTATGCCGATTGCTGCCGTTTTTGTAAAACCTTTCTCAAAGTTTATATTGTTTAAATTTTTCACTATTTGTTTATGGATAAAAAGATGCTAACAACAGTATTACACACCTAAAATATACCTGCTGACATACGAAATTATCATTTAAACTTGTATTTTGATAGTCTGTGATGACTATTTTAAACTTTTTTTTGAATCTGAATTTTAGGATGTTTGTCTTCAAAACGTTATATCTCAGCAATGAATAATTGGAAAGGATTAATAATTTGGATTTGGAAGCTTTGAATGGTTGTTACTCTGTTCCAAAAAAAATTTTTTGAAAATCTTTATCTTGAAAAATTGACTTTTGGCCACGAAAAACGGGTTTCCAGACCATAGTGCACAGGGGGGAAATTTGATTGTTAAGTGGGGCAATTCGGAAATAGACTCGTCCAGAGATTAAGTTATACAGTAAATCCTCTATAGTTGTAAAAAGGTCGTACACGATGAATGCCAAAATATATCCCCTCCACTGTAGTAATCTGATCTCGGCTCGGGTATATCGGTGTGATTCACTACTAATGCAACGCGGAGAGTCGCAATTGCCGGCACAGTTCAAAGGCCCGCGCGTCCTCACAATGTAATACCAATATAAAAATCTTTTTATTATTACTAATTTTTTTATGAAACCTTCACCAATATGTTTGTGGCATTTTTCTAATTAAAATAATACCAAACACGATATAATTTCAACTGTATTTAATGATTTAATTAACGATGAAAGGAAGGATAGCGTATGGGAATGAAAGAGACGCGGAGAGTCGCACTTTTTACACACGCTGTATTTTTGTACGTTCAGCCCCGTCTTTGAAGCTCAAAAAAATAGTGTCCGTCAACGAACTTTGCAAACGGACCTTCCTGAGGCTTTTGCGACTATAGAGGATTTACTGTAAATTAATCAAATATCCAACTTCAACCAAATGTGCAAGAAAACTATTGTTACCGTTTCCATCTTCATATTTATTTAAATGTGGATTTAGCGCCATAAATGATTTGCTGCTAAAAGAATAAATCGGCTGGATATAACACAATGGGGAGACTTGAGACTTGAGATTGAAGCTAACAAAATTGGAACCTAACACAAAATCTCTTTGCAGCAAGCATCAAGCGCAAGGATCTCGCTAAATATAAATAATAAATAATTACTAATAATTAAAATAATATAGAAAAATCTTTCATTAAAGTTATTTCATACTTGAATTTTTAGTACTGCTTTTGTACTTTTAAAGAACTGTGCTTCCTCAACAATTTCCTAGTGATTTCTTCCTAAAACCTATCATTTAAGATTCTTTATTGAACAATTCAATTTTTGAATATTAAAAATTATGTATATGTTACATAGGGGGCATAAGAATTTTAGAAGGGCTTAAGCGGGGCATGGCACTAAAAAGGTTGGGAAACACTGATTTAAAGCATTCACCTTGCTTTCTCCGTACATATTTTGTTCAAAAACAAATCACCAGATTTCTGGAAGAAGGATATATTTAGCGACGAGTCAAAATTTGAACTTCGATGTTGTAATAGAAGAAAATGTGTATGGAGAAAGCCTAATTTCTATATTATTGATTTAAAATGGAAAATATGCATTTTTGAGACGTGACAATATACTTTCCGCGGCGACTGTATGAAAGCATGAAAAACTGAATCTGAGGATATCAGATTGTTCGATCAAATTTTTATTGTGAAATTTTTATCTTGTTCTCAGATTTTAATTAATGAATATGTTGTGTTTTGTCAGTGAAAATCTCGGTGCATGTGTAAATATAATATTATCGCATAATATTACATGGACGAAATAACTTTGAATAAAGATCTTCCCTTTATGAACAGGAACGAGTACTTCTCTGACAAGGAAGTACAGCGAGAGCATGATAGCATAGTTCCGATGTTTCTCAACCGTCTCGCGAAACGATTGATAATAGCAGTGCCACAAGCCTGCGTCCTTTGGTGCAGTCTATTGCATACGGTATGATTCGATTCCATGAAGTGGCAAATAGCAAGACAATTCGGTTGCTTGATTATACAGCACATTTACTTCAGATAATGCCGAGCAGTTAAGTATGTTTGTGTACCGAATGAACGCCGGCGTTTGAACAAATAGCGCGTATGATGCAACAACGTTCGCTTGCAGTTATAGCTGCAACGGCAGCAGCTGCGCTTCCACCGGCTGTTTGCGAATTCATGCGTCGTGGAAGGATGCAGTAAACGGCATCCAGAAACGAACGGAATATCGTTCTAGCCTGTATAAGTTCTGCCTTGTGTAATCGCGTTGATTAACCGAGCTCTGCGGCCTCTCGAGCGCATAATGCTCCGCAATAACGCATCCTACGAAGATGCACAAACTGCATCTAGAACCGAACGATATTTATTCAATGTTACCTCCGAATTTTTACACAACTTGAACAATATTTATTCAATGTTAGCTCCGAATTTTTACACAATTTAAACAATATTTATTCAATGCTACCTCCGAATTTTTACACAACTTGAACAATATTTATTCAATGTTAGCTCCGAATTTTTACACAATTTAAACAATATTTATTCAATGCTACCTCCGAATTTTTAAACAACTTAAACAATATTTATTCAATGTTAGCTTCGAATTTTTATACAACTTGAACAATGTTTATTCAATGTCACCTCCGAATTTTTACAGAACTTAAACAATATTTATTCAATGTTAGCTCTGAATTTTTACACAATTTAAACGATATTTATTCAATGTTACCTCCGAATTTTTACACAACTTGAACAATGTTTATTCAATGTTACCTCCAAATTTTTACACAACTTAAATAATATTTATTCAATGTTAGCTCCGAATATTTACACAATTTAAACAATATTTATTCAATGCTACCTCCGAATTTGTACACAACTTGAATAATATCAGTTTGCTAACACACGACGTAGTTTTGCAATTGGAAAAATCGTCAGAGGACGCATCCACGCGTGGAAATAATTTTTGCTGCAGGAGCAAAATGAAACTTGTCCCAGCCAATGGCAGACACTTTGCCAAAATTAGCAATTCTATGTCATGCTACAGAGAAAATTAAGGCCAGTTTAAGTTATCACTTCGCCAAATTCTAATTCGTTTCCAGAATAAAATCTTCCAATTTAGTAGACAAGAATAAATTTGGTAAATTAAGATTGAGAAATTTGTGAGCGTCTACTTTGGAAACGAATCTGAATATGGCGAACTGATCACTTAAACTGATCCTTATTTTCTGTGGACTGTTACATACGATCATTAATTTTCGACAGATCCTTTCCATAGATTGAGAAAAGTTCAATCCGGTACTAGCAGAAGGAGAGAGTTTTCCACTCAATTCCTGGGCGACTCTGACTGTAACAGAAATTTGTGCTTACGAAGTTGAATTCGTTTCCATTTTTAACGTTACAGAACTGATTTTTCAAAGATTAGAAAATACTTTACAGCATAACAATTACAACAAGTGCATCCTAAATTAGAGATTTTTTGACACTTTGCTAGGTCTCATTTATAAACTCTAGAACTGCTCTATGTCTCTTGTATACTTATGAATTTATATTTCGAAAACTATTCATTGCATCAACTTGAACTTTTTTCCATCTGAATCAGCAAGGTTCAGTCTACGATATGCAATTTTTTACATCTCAAGATTGATTTTTAAATATATCAAAAATAATTTTTTAGTTGAGTATAAATCTCCTCAAGGTAAATTATGAAAGTAAGAACTCTTTTATTATTTCCATCCGTTTTAAAAATTATTTGTCCATTAAATAATTTCTGAGATGGAGAACTGCTAGAATATGTTACGTGGTGTTTTGCTAGGCGCTGTGGACAAAGTACAGAGAATTTTTTTCGAAAGAGTTTACTGTTCGAAGCCAGGCTGTGTCCGAGTAAAACGCGATTCGCTCGCGATCGGCAGGTGCATCCCGGCTGATTTGTTGCTCGCCTTATCGCTGGGGGCTACAGGCCTTCGATACCAGTGATCGTTTCCTATATTTTACAGCGGCCGTGATTTATCGTCCGTTTCGCGAGTTCCCTGCTACAATTATCAGTAACTCGCTCCCGCTGGGCGAGAGATTAGAAGCCGATCCCGCTCTCGCAGTGTTTTATCGGCTCTGACTGACGATTTAACCAGCTTTGTCCATTCTGCGTCCCATTGGAACTTATACGAACCAACAAGACTGTCATTCCGTCCTAAAGCCACTCCCAAGGACCGTAATCCTCGAAAAATTATTTCGAAAAATATCTTACATGAAGGTCTTTCAATCCAGCTTCCAATATCGAGATATTCCAAGTCGATATTGGACATCTTGTCGAAAACTCTGCGATACACTCTATGGAAAATTAGGTGTCATCATTTTGACGGATTTGAATTTTTTATTATTTATTTGTCTTCGTAAAGAGGCTATTAATTTTTGAACACTTCGAATTTTTTTATCTTGGAAACTGCTTTCAGGATCCGGTTGATTCTTTTCTCCTTGTAATCTAAAAGGTTCAGTTTATTGCGAGTGATTTTTTACGTTAAAAAATTAATGTTCCAATGCCGAAAATGATAAATGAATCACTTAACAAATTTGGTAGCACTTCTGTTAACCCTTAGCACTCGAGTGGTGAGTCAGAGTCACCACCAGAAATTGCGATACCATTATTCAAAATATTGTTTACAGTATTAAATATCTTGGTGGCTAATCACTTACTAAACATTTAAGTATTGTATGACGTGTTATATCAATTTCATATCCATAAAATGAAAAAAAATTATATAGATTGGAATTATTCTGGGTCGGAAGATATGTTTTATTTTCGAGTTAGAATAGCTCCGAGTGCAAAGGGTTAATCAGTCAAAGTTTCATGTCAGAGATCTTTCTTTGTGGATTTCGAATTTATCTATTTTAGACTTTGTTTATGAAAAAAGCTAGATATTCTTACGACGGCAAGAGATGAAGTTGCCTCCCTCGGAAGATATCGCAGAGATCGACGGAAGTCGTCTGTCGAGTGATACTGCGGTTTCCGGACAACAAGTTTGTTGTTGTGAAGAGGACAGCTGACAGACTCTCTCGAGCCTTTGACACGAGAACACGCACTTACGACATTCCTTCATTAACTGTATTAATAAAATAGTGTTGTGGTTTCGTATTCATTATTCGTTATGTGTTCACCGGCGAGACGGGGCAGAAGCCTCCGCAACAATATTGAGTTGGATAAACCATAAATCCTCTAGATTACAAGAAAATTCAATTCAATTTGATAAAATAGTGTCCAACATAAAAATAATTATGAGTTCAAGGAAACATTCAACAATGTGAAAGCTTGTATTTTGTAAACAAATTCGAACCGCGCAAAGTGATTACTTGAACCCCCCCCTAATATTCTTTGAACTTGATTATGCAATGGCTCATGTTCACCGAAATTGTTGACATTAACTAGAAAAAAAAAACAATCGACTAATCCATTTAACAAAACTAATGGTCTTCTAAACAAATTGATGGCCATTAAACTGATCACTTAACCCCCCCCTAATTTCCCGTGTATAATACGACGCGACACTTGATTTCCACCGAGATGGTGTCCTCTGGCTCGAATTTTCGAGAGATGCGTTCGACAACTGGTTTGGAGGCAAATGCCACGTGCTGCCTAGTTGCAACTGGGAAAAGCAACGAACGCCGGCGGGACGGTTCATATGGAAATTCTTTGCGGGGGTGGCTGGCGAGCAACGGCTCCGGGGAGCCACGAGGGACGGGGCGGGAGGGGTGGCGGCATTATCTATGTAAAGGGGTGGAGAGGTCGTTATGGAATTGTGGCGCGCGGCTGGTTCGTCCCTACCGTTCTCCCATACCAAAGAGAATGTTACTGCCGTCGAGCTGCCACCCCCACCCTTCCTCGAGGCCCGTGGATCCCGTGGCAACCCCTACCAGCCACTCTTTCGCCGACAGGGGTAGCTTTAAAGTATCTAGATGGCTCCGTGGCGTGATGCCGTGATCAGCGGGGCGGACTTATCTGTCGGAGACCAGTGGCTCTCATTTGTATCACCGTTCCAAGGTCACCCAGATTGTCAATGGGGCACAGATGGCGTTGCAACTGCCATTTACCTCCTATCGAATTTATTAACTCTTTGGGGTTAGATGGGTTAAAAACTGTTCCACCTTTTGCTTAGCTTTCTATGCATAGTGGAATACATTTTAACTCTTTGGGGTTAGGTGGGTTAAAAACTATTCCACCTTTTGCTTATCTTTTTATGCATAGTGGGATACATTTTAACCCACCTCGAAACGTTGAAGTTACATTGATATTAACCCTTTGCACTCGGAGCTATTTATCTGGAAAATTAGACATTTCTTCCGATCTAGAATATTTCCATTCCCTATGGTTTCTGAAATTTTTTGGATATGAAATTGGTGTAATACCTCGTACAATACCTCCAGTGGGTGTACAGAGTATTAGTACACCTTTTTAAAACTAATAACTTTTTAATAATAGTACCAAACAACCAGATTTTTTATAATCAATTGGAAGCTTTGGTTTACGAAGTGATATGCAAAACAGATTTTCCAAAAATTATAATTTACAAGGTTACACGCAAAAATAAAAAAGGCATTTTTTAAAACTTTTTTATTTGGGCCCTTAATAAAAATTTTAAATATACATGTGTTTTGTAAATCTGTGCTAGTCATACACATACTGAAAATTTCATCAAAATCGGTTGACACAGGAAAAAACGACACGCACCGAAAGTCGAGACTTATCAAAAGTCGTGTAAAACTACGATTTTTACCATTTTGAACCGCTTGTAGCTCGTGTGTATGTGAATCGATTTCAATGAAATTTTCAGCATGTGTATAACTAACATAGATCTACGAAACATATATTTTAAATTTTCTTTAAGGGCCAAAATAAAAAAGTTTTGAGAAATGCCTTTCTTATTTTTGTAACCTTGTAAATTATAATTTTTGGAAAATCATTTTTGCGAATGCTTCTAATTGATTATTAGACTGCGGATCTTTATGCAAAATAAAAAATGTCTACGTCGATTCCAAGACACAGAGGTTGCATACAAATTTCTTCCCTGTTTTAATTATTTTATTGAACTGACACTAATACGTTGATGTTCTTAAATGTTTTAAATCTGTCCACTGCTTTAAATTGTACGTACCAATTTTTGTTATAAATGCATAAAATCCGCAGTCAATTGATTATAAAAAATCTGGTCGTTTGGTACAATTGTGAAAAAGTTATTAGTTTTTAAAGGGTGTACGAATACTTTATACACCCACTGCAAATGTATAGTAATTGATTAAATACCGATATATTTAATAATGTAAAGAATATTTGGAATAATGGTACAGCAATGGTGCCTCAGAGAGGACAACCGAGTGCAAAGGGTTAAAAAAAATTCTGTGCAACTTGGATTTTTATTTTCTTCAAAATTGTCTGCCTTAAAGAGTTAACCGTATAGGAACTGCGCGATAAGTGTACCGTATAGGAAGTGCAGTCTAATATGCAAGTTCACCAACCAATTTATAATGACACACTGCACCAAAATTAGGGGTAATTTAAGTATTCAGTTTTCAAAATTCGAATTCATTTACGAAACATTAGCTGTCGAAGTTTTTACTTGATCTGTGACGATGGATATTTTTTGATCTGAGAATGGATATTTATTGCAAATATTTGTGAGGTTGGCGTAAATATTTTCTAGGTTACATCGCGCACCTCAGATAGCCTAAGCGAAAATTCCTGACATCACGAGCCGCTGGAAATTCCGCTTGAACTGACGTCGAATTCTATCGCGGGAATATTTTCTGCACTGCTTGACAAGCATCTCGACTAGTAACCACTTTATATGCTCGAAGAGATTGCGAATTATTACGCCCACAATCGTTTATGTTTCCCTGGAAATCCTACCTGCGATGCCACATACTATTTCATAAACGTTTCCGCTCGTTTCTCTCGATTTTTGTAATTACTACGTTGGATTCCTATATTTTGCTGTTCTTTATGCTTTCAAAAAATTTGTGTATTGTTCGAAACTATAGATTTGATGCGTCTAACACTATAATCCTGCTGTTTAGTATCCTTTACGATTACATATTGATATCGATAATATGTCATCTAGTCTAATGTTCTTTGAAAATACATATTTTGCTGTCTCGTGTTGTCCAAAAATATATTCTGTAATTTAATGTTTATTAAAAATATGTTTTACTGTGTAGTATTCTCTAGAATTATATTTTGATGTTTAGTATTTGTTCAAAATATACGTATTCTACTATTCAGTGTGCTTTGAAAATCGATATTGCGTTTTTTAGAGTCCTCTAGAAGTATATCTTGCTACTTAATCGTTTCTAACAAATATATTTTGCAATTGAATGTTCCACAAAAATATATTACGTTGTTTACTGTCACGTAAAAGTATATTTCGCTGTCCAGTACTCTCCAAAATATATCTTTTTGGTTAATATTCTTTAAAAATACATTTTTACAGTTTAAAGATTCCTTTAAAGGTTTCATGTAATCTTTAAATCGCAAGTATACATAGTATCTGAAGTGAAGTAATAGTAGGTTGGAAATCCGAGAGAAAAAAGTGGACGATCGCGCGATAATCAATCGAGACTTTTGCTAGGTGAAATTTCCCTCGTTAGCAGCGAGCAATTCGTATGCGGAGCACGTCGCTTTAATCACGCGTTTTAAGCAAACCCGACCCGATAGAAATAATGCAATCGGCGGACTACAATTAAAACTTTCGCGACATCATCGATTCGACAATTTTAAAATACTGCTAAAAATGTCTCTCTCGAAATAGTCGACACCGAACGAATTCCTCCATTTCTCGATAATCCATTAATTTCTCCTTTTTCAATACTATGAAAATCGCAAAAATACAATCCTTGTGATCTTTAAAATTATTTTCTGGAAAAAGGATCACTTTGCAATGAGATTATTACTTTCGAGTAAATTTCTTTCCTAACCAAATAAAATAAATCTGTAAACCTTTTGTGATAAGACCTTTTAATATAAAAGAATGTGTCACGAATATTTGAAAAACATTTTCATAATTACGTTGCATTCGGGGTAATGTAAGAAAATAGTACAAGGGGTTTTACATAATTGTAATAAGTAAAATATGCAAGCACTTTGCCGGAGCACGGCAGTGTTCGACGAAAATTCAAATTAATGAAATTGGACAGCATAATGAGATGTTATTATCGCTGCTGCAGCTGCAACTGCAACGACAGCATTATGAGTTATACAAAATTAAAACGTCAGCTCATCACTCGCTAAAATCCGACGGCAACGTTAGGAACTGAATTTAATCTGATCACACTTACCAGATTCTGCGACATCTCGCGTCTCATAGAAATTAATTTGGTCAGCTTACCTGAAACAAGATAATGAAAACAATCGTTAATAACAGCCCATAATATTCGAGCGCTACCGCTCGCTTCAACAATTATTTAAACAAATTTGAGTGATCGTACAGCTGTAAAAAAGTATTAGTCTATTCCGGAGAGTTTTTAAAACATTTTCCTGCAAAGAACATCCCCATAACGTTTACCATTGAGGCACAACAAATTCCCAAAGATTCCTTTTGAAATAAATGTTCTCAAGTCACTTGTCTCTAAAAAACATTTATTATAAAGAGATCCTAAAATATTTGTTTTGTGGGAATACTTCTTAAAAAGGTTCGTGAGGGTAATATTTGTTCGTAAGGGTAATGTTTGTTCGCATAAAAATTCTATGGGTGACTCAAGTTTGGAAAGAACGATTTTCGAAAATAAATTTGTAATTTGTTTGGGGGAATTGTTGGCGCTGTTCGCCGGTTATTTTGACTTCGAGGTGAACATGATCGACGGGGAATTGGATATCGACTCGGTTCGATAAAATCGATTCTGGACGGTGGCGCGGCGAGCCGAGCCGGTTCGCCTGACTTCCGCGACGAGACAAGATTTCGAAAACAGGCCGCACTTCGGTCGCGCGTTCAATTCGTAATCACGAGTCGCCTATTAACGGGCTGACACTCGCAGAAGAGACGTGTTACCGCAGATGGATTCCTTGTCTCGCGCCATTATCATTATACACGCGTAATTTACCACGGGGGTTCACTTCCTACTGTGTTCCCTCCGAAGCCGCCTCGTAACACTTCCAAGGTGTGTTCACGAGTTCACAGCTCGTTAACTCGGCTTGTTGTGGAAATTCTGCATGAACCGGTAACTCTGCAATGTCTTTCGGCTAACTTCTAACCGCCGGGACTGCTCTCGGATCATCGACCGCGCTAATGATTTTACCGGAGCCCGATAATGGTCACTAGGCTGTCTCACTACCAACGATCACGTGAATGTTCGCAGAAATACTGCCGAACAACCATCCCACATTTTTCAATGAAATTTATTGTATAACTGCAGACATGTCTATAGTATGTCTGTATAATTTTTCAAAGCAATCGCATCATTAATCACGGAGATATAATTATTTTAATGCGTATAATGCGAAATAGTAAATTGCAAAGGTTCCCGTAATCTCATCATTTTGTAAAAAAATCTATCTCCGCAATGCATCAACATTTTCGAATGCAAATTTTACTATGAACGGATTTATGCGTTAAATTTATCCACAAAAAATTTTAATGTAATCGGATCATTAATAACGAAGATCTAATTATTTTTGTTCGAGTAGTACAGAGAGACTGTTTACAGAAGTATTTTCAATATTGTCAGTTTAAAAAAAATTTATCTCAGCGATGCATCGAGTTCTTGGAGTGAAATTTTTTCTACAACTGTGCACATCTATGGAGTGTATTTAGATAAAATTTTATTGCAATGGGCTGATTGACAACAAAGATATAAAAGAATTTGTGTCGCTGTGTACCTAAACAGTAGAGTCTATCGGAGCGAGTTTCTCCACCCGCATTCTTTGCATCGGATTTTCGCGACAGGGGACTGATAGTCTGGAAACGTGCATTCGTCATTGTCAAAGATCTCTCCGAGAACAAGGAGCAACATTAGGTAAATACCCCAGGCAGCGTCTCTAACGACATGAAAATTGAGACCCTTCCGTTCTATTTGAAGGAAAACGTCCTGGCACGAATTACTTGCTCGCGATCAATATCCGTGACATTTGAAATTGCAATTCTTTCTGCTTATTTTCCTGATGCGTCTCATAAAAGACAATTGCCTAGCGAATCCATAAATAATTGGGAAATCTGCGTACATTTTGTCAAATTTTAGATATGGAACATTTGGGATTTTTTTTATAAACAAATTTGCGAACTTCTCGCAATGAGACTTTATGCATATGAAAGATTATACTTTCAACTAATCCTCCTAATTTTTTCATTGAGAAATTTAGATTACTAATATTAAAAATAGTTTTTCGAATGAACCAAGGTTCCTCATTTAGTGATGAACTAGGACAACATAATATTTGTTATTTAAAAAAAACAATCGTTTGTAAATCTGTCGCAATGAGACCGTTTGCATATCAAAGATTATACTTTCGACTAATTCTCCTAATTGTTTCACTAAGAAACTCGTGTTCTAAGTATTCGAAAAATTTTCTCAAATTATCTACAGTACCGTGTTCCATCGGGAACTATAAAAATATCGTTTTGGCGGCATAGTGATCACAGCGAAGGACACATCCGAGGTCTCAGACAGCCAGAAGGGAGCCGGTGGGTGTCATAATAATACAGAGAGGCGAATTACGAATTCTGAAATTCAGCTCGCGAACTGGCGCAGTTCTGGCAGCGGGGCGAGTTAACGAACTGTAAATTCGCGAAGTTCGCGTATCCTTTTGAGGGCGGGCGAGAGAGAGTGTTGAAAGTCGGAAAGGGGGAAGTAACAGGGAACTAACAGTGGAATTGTCGTTGCACAATTCTCGGTATGAAATCGATGAATAAAAGACTGGTAATGAGTTCGATTCGACGCTTAAATATTTAAGATGTTTTCAAACGTTCCGGCCCCTCTATCTAATTCCTGGAAAATTCTCCTGGAGCGTCTAAAAACATCACTGTAACAATCAAACTACCATGGAATAACTGTAGAATATTTTGTGGATCAAACTTGGCACCTATTTTACCACAGAAGCAGAAAATTTTGGGTTTTGTGGACAAATATTCGCTCGCATGACTGAAATTAGTCGGTTAGTCATGAAAATTAATACTAGATATTAAGACTAATCCTAGCCATGAAGTCTGATACTAATCATAAGCACTAATACTAGTCACAGTAGTCATAAAGATTATTGTTATACTAATCACTAGACTGCGGATCTTTATGCAAAATGAAAATTGTCTGCATCGATTGCAAGAACTAGAAACTGAATTGAATGTTATTCCTTCCCTTAATGATTTTAATAGAGAAGTCATATATTGACAAATCCGATTTTTAAAATTTTTCCACAATTTTCAATTCTACCTACTCAATTTTCCTAGAAATACATAAAGATCCGCAGTCTACTAATCACATAGATTAATATTATTAGTGCCACGTCCGGTGGTTCAGCCACCGCTAATAATTGATATAATCAATCATGTTTAACATATACCTTTTGAATTTCTTTTTATGCTTGCTCCAATAATGTTGTACGAATGTTGTACGAGAAATTAAATATTAAATACTATTGTTGACAATCAATGTCGAACTATCGTATATTACACCACATTGCGTGCGATAGAATTAGGAAAACTCATTTTGAATTTGAATCTTTATTGAACGAAATAAATACGTAGCGAAATTTATTTCATTAAATGATTGAGTCATTTCCAAATATAACTTGTGAGCGAATATCCGTTGAAGCCTGTTCATTACTGCAGACTGCGAAGATTTTGTAGAAGATTCGAGTGGCAATGTATTGTTCCTCGATCTACGAGATGTGCAAATCCAGCCAAGACGATGATAAAAAATGCAATGTGCACGATTAAGAAGAGAGTGACTGAGAAGAAAGCGATTAAGAAGAAATCGATTAAGAGGAATTGCTGATGATGTAGCCATCTTATGAAAATTAAGCTAAGAACAAAGGATTGATCGATCTGTAAAAGGGATGGCTCCTCATTAGGAGCCTAGTCCACAAAATACAGTCAACAAGTTCAGTTACAATTAAAATCAACAGTCAAATCAGTCAATTTGCTTTTTGTGCATGTTGTTGTTGTTAGTGAAGTGAAGTTAATAACCAACAAACCGACAATACGACAAACCGACAAACCGACAAACCGACAAACGGACAAACCGACAAACCGACAAACCAACAAACCAACAAACCGACAAACCAACAAACATCCAACATCATCAATCAAAGGCGAAATCTACCTAGCGGTAATTACTAACACTTTATAATAAGATTTCGAGAAACATTATGTATCCGAAATTTGGTGCTTAGAATATACTTTTGTTTATTTCTATTCGAATGAAAATATCAAATCATTTTTAAAGAAATTACCCAACTTCAATTTCTACATTCCAATTCCATGATCAAAGTCATAGAATTTAAGAAATCCTCAATTACCCGAACCGAAGCCGGTGAATGCAGGTAGGTTCAAAACTGCGTTGTATCTCAATTCTAATCTTCCAAATTAAACTATCAAATCTTTAATACGTCCAATATAGAACGTAACATTGATAATTAGACTGCGGATCTTTATGCATTTATGGCTTCTGAAAATTTTGAAACAATACTAAAATAGAACATTCCACACAATTTAGTACGGTTTTTATTCATTTCAGATTGACGCGAACGCTGCTACCACTAAGAATAAAATTACATTTGACTCCACTTTCTTAAAATACGTGTACGAAAATTGCAAATTGCATAAACATCCGCAGTCTACTAATAATAGTCACACTGAACATATAGACTACACTGGTGAACAAAATGATAAGGCACCGTTGTACACACACAAAATTTCATATTCTATATGTTGTGAAATCTCAGTGGAAATGAATTATATTCACGGATGAAAAGAAACTAAATTTGGATGGTCCAGATGGATACAAGTACTATTTCCATGATTTAAGAAAGGAACAAAGGGTTTTAATTCGTCGACAATGTGGTGGCGGTACAGTAATGATATGGGAAGCAATCGGCTATAGAGGAAAAATGGAAATAAAATTTATTCAAGGCCGTATGAATAGTGCTGGCTACTTAAATTTAATTAAAGAGCAAATTGGAACATATGCTCGCAGAATTGCTGGCAGAAAATATATATTTCAGCAAGATAATGCAGCTGTGCATACTGTGATCGCATTGTAAAAAATTATTGTCAAGCGGAATATATAAAGGTTTTGAATTAGCCTGCAAGGTCTCCTGACCGAAACATTATCGAGAACGTTTGGGGAAGACTGTGAAGAATATTATACGAAGGTGGAAAGCAGTACAGTACCCGAATTGAAATCAGCAATTTTAGAAGCTTGGGAAAGCATACATCAAAATGTTATAAAAAATCTATATAGAAGTTTACCAAGAAGAATGATTGAAGTGGTACAACGTAAAGGGCAGTCCACGAATTCCTAAAACTGCCAAAAATTGTCTAATTTTGTTGAATTCTAATACTTTTCTTATTTTATATTCAAAGTGGCTTATCATTTTGTCCCCACTAAAAGTCAATTTTTGTAGAAATGATAAATGGTTTGAATGAGTTATTTAATTTTTAGTGTATTATACATGTAAAAGTTAGTACCTTATTTTACCACGTTTTTATTAGCTCGCTTTCTTGTTTGTTTGTCTGTTTGTTTGTTCGGTGGCAAATTTTGCATAGATGAGAGAAAAAAAACAGGGTCTCACTCTGACCATACATATATAGGGTGAGCTTTCAGGGTAATTGTTTAGAAAGAGGGTCTCAGATTTTCATCCTCTTGAAATATGTTGCAAGGTCATCATTCTGAACAACTTTTTACCACGTATTTATTAGCTCGCTTTCTTGTTTGTCGGTTTGTTCGGTACAAATTTTGCAATTGATTTTAAACTAACTTCCCGATGAACTAGAGACTTTAAATTTTGAACATAGCTCAGAACTGGATGACAATGCAATATTTAAAAAAAATTTTTTAAAAAAGCCTATGCGTTCAGGAGATATAAATTATTAATAATTTGAACCTTTGCACCCCTCCCCCCCCCCGCCGCGTGACGTAGTACGTCTTCGCGTTCAGCGTCCCCACTCTACTACGTGTTCCCACTCTGACTCATCTCCACTCCACTGACCTGCTTCACACCGAAGGAGCTCAGTGTGCGTTCGAGCTGCGTGCGGTGTTTACAAAGTTACTACGTATTAGTATACTATAATGTTTGTTTACCAAGCGAAAGAACAGTTACACCGAAATTCTCCGTCGAACCTTTATCTTTGACATTTTACCAAGGCGTTCGTTTTCGATATGACGCGTCGCAATACCGTCTGAAATTTACTACATGTCTCTGTTATAATCTCATAAAAATGTTCAAAATCGATTGTAAAATTTCACGCATATAAGGCTAAAAAGCAGAAAATAATTATTTAAATAAAAATACATTTTTTTAAAATACCACGTTTTTAAAACGGACTAAAAAGTATAAAATAAAATTTTAAAAAACGCCACGTTTAAAAACGGACTAAAAAGTATAAAATAATTTTTTCTAGCCCCATACAGATTCCTAACCCCGTACATATTGTCCTGAAAATTTGTGATTGTGAATTTTGAATAGCTATGAAAATACTTGTAAGATTTAAAACGAAAAACGTGGGGCGCAAGATAATACATAGTAAGGAGTGTAGAGAGTAGTTGCCGCTGAGGAAACTCGCAAAACAGTTCATACCATTTGCAGTGCAATAAAATTGTTAGTGATTTAGGTGTTCATGCATCAATTATCTATTGCATGCGCCCCACGTTTTTCGTTTTAAATCTTACAAGTATTTTCATAGCTATTCAAAATTCACAATCACAAATTTTTGAGGACAATATGTACGGGCTTAGGAATCTGTATGGGGCTAGAAAAAATTATTTTATACTTTTTAGTCCGTTTTAAAAACGTGGTATTTTTTAAAAATTTATTTTTATTTTGGTATACATATTCATTTTCTACGTGTATACAGGGTGAGTCACCTAACGTTGGCACCTCAAATATCTTTGCTGTTTTTAAAGCCTAAGTATGAAGTCTACATATAAGGGGCTTCGAAAATTAGTGAGTGATTAATGAGTAGACTGCGAATTTTGCGTAGACTGTGTCTGTTATATGGACTAGGAGCTACTTAGAAAGTTTATACAGGGTGCGCCATCTTTTATGTCGGTATGTAAAGATTGAATAACTTTAACATTTATCAACCGATTGGCTTGGAATGAATGATGTTTCTGAAACGTCAATTCAGTACAATTTTAAGCAATCTTTAACCAAATCTTTAACCAAATCATTAGCCAAATCTTTAAAATTTGACCATTGAATTTTATTTTCGAATCGGGCACAGACTTATGTAATCATCTAATAAAAGAAATATGTAATATATGTATATGTATGTGCGTATGCACATGGTAGAAAACATATGCAATACGCAAAATAATATTTGTATATCGAAATATGTAATATAAACATAAACATCCGCAGTCTAATTATAACTTTGCAGGAAAAATCTAACAGCGATCCGATAATTCTCAAGATAATTTTAATTCTCTAGATAATTTTCAAGAGAGAAAATTGTAATTTTGATACCCTAAAGTTATTTTTTTTAAGTTGCACAACCTCACAAGGGTTATTAGCAACTCAAAGTCATTTTCTCTCGAAATGTGTTTGTATTACATATAGAAATAGAAATGGAGCACGGTTTTTCTTCTCGAAAATTGCAAGTTTAAACATCTTTGAGAAATTATTACTTAGGCTTATCTTGAAATGTGAAAACTGTAAATTGCAGTATGTATTTTTTTTGAGTTTTTATGAATTTTCCCTGTTATCGATTTTTGGCTATTGGAATTCTCATTAAAAAAAGCTAAAAAAATATGTGGAACGTATCGAAACGTCGGTAACGCTGTCACATTGTTCCCCACATTTCCACGGTACAGTTGTATTAGAGAAATGGACCAGAAACGACGAGTAACAAATGGTTGAACACGAACAACAAATATTCGTATGCACACGTCCAATCAGGATAATAATGAAATACTATACGCTCCGAAATACACAATGTCCATTTTCTATACTGTTTACATATCACAATACCCTGCACTGTTACAATGAGAAACAAAGGGGAGGTGCACGTGTAGTAATAGAGAGCTACGCGATAACATGTTCTAATCATTACAGTTCAACGTCAGTTAGTGTGTCATTTCTAATCTAAAATTCTTGATAAATGATTCTGAAAAAATTGAAGATGACGACTATGATAATGTCACTACCGTAAAAATTTCGATCATATAGCTTTTCAACTTCCATAGACAATATGTAGGTATTGTTTCGAGGTTTTTCGTGTCATCATACATTTCTGTCCTATTCTTTCATTCTCTGATTTTTTGCAACCAGCATTATCAACAAAAAAAGAACCGAAAAAACTAAAGGATAATTAATATAGCTATACATATATTGCTACTGTAAAAGTTTAAAAAATTCTGCGTTCACTCACATTTATTCTCATTTTTTCATACATTCACACCTTTGTACAATTTTTCGCTAGTGAAATTCTCCGCCAAAACACCTCAAAAAATTCAGGGACAATGCTTGTGGCAATATGTGACCATACTAGAAATTCGAGTCGTGTCGCTCTTACACTTTCGCAGAAATCCTGTAATAACCAAGCTTCTGTGTTTGTTTTCACGTTTTTGACTCGTTGAAATCAAGATTGTCAGCAGAGTAGGGCAATAATCAACTAATATTTAAAAATGACTAATAGTCTGTTTGAATGCTGGTCATAGCAAAATAGTCATTAGTCAAAACTTTTTGATTAGTTAGTGATAACTCTTCAGTCATAAACCATTCCCAGTTACTATCACACAGAGTTGGGCAAAATGTAATTCTAATTACAATTACTGTAAATTGAAATTGCAATTACATGTAATTGTAATTGGTAATTGCAATTACTTTGGCTCAACCAGTAATTGTGAAAGGAGTAATTGGAATTACTTAACACGATTACAGTAATTGTAATTGAATCGAACAATTACTTCAGTGTAATTGTTCTTTTAACCAATAATTTTCATGTTTTGGACCATTTAACCGTTTTCTTATTGTAACTATAGTCCACTTTTGCACATGTAATTGAAGATGTAATTAAATACTCGTGTAATTAATTACTGCCCAACTCTGCCCTACTCTGATTGTCAGCAACAAAATCTGACAGAAATGTTGTATAATGACTATGGCTATACATATGTTGCCATTGTGAAAGATTAAACAGAACTTTCCAGCCTTTGAACTTCTCCAGAAAACTCTAATATATTTTCGTTTTTCCACATTCAATTGTTTAAATCCTCAGTCAAAAAATCTGTGAAAATTAAAAACTGATCAGCCTTCAGTCATAAACCATTCCCAGTTACTATCACATTATACTTCGAAACTACCAGACGCCGATGTGTCGGCGTGACGCGTGTATCGGCGTTCGAAAGCGTCACAAAATGATCACTGATAATTAATACTGTTTTGGATCTACGGCCGGCAAATAAGCGGCTTTCAGCGACAATGGCTGCATAGAAATATTCGTTATTTACGCTGATAGAGTATCGCGAGCGCGACAGAGGCGCAGAAATCGTCGATAAATCGGCCCGATGCGATGCGGACCGCGAATTTAATTGAAACGCCGATCGATCGAGAACTGCAGAAATGCATCAGTTCTCCTAGTTTGCACCCATCCCCTCCACACATTCCCCCTCCATCATCGCCCAGAGCGCACCTAACGTCGCCGAAACCGTGCGTGCACATACCGAAAGACTTAATTACATTTTATACGCGACCCAGATTTTAAATAAATGTTTTGCCAAGATCAAAGTCATGCTCTATCGTCTGTGCTAATATCACGGATCTCCGCCGGCAATTTCGCCAGTTTCGACCGCTAAATGGATCTTTAATTAATTATGTTTCGAGTTCTTCCTTTTCGAACTAATTTTCCTCTTGTGTGCTCTGCGCGGCGAGAAAATGGCGGAAAGAATACCTGATTTTCTGAGGTTGTGTCTCAGCCCCCCTAATGTGTTGTACTATATCATAAAATAATTAATTTTTAATAATATTAAGTAAAAACAGATCAGTTTGACAGGTTTTACTATCCACTAATAATGAAATCTTCCTAATTATAAGAAAAGAATTAACCTATTTCAACATTTATATCCCCAAGTAAAAATGCACCGACTGTGTGTATGACCCGGAGACAAATCAAAATTAAAAAATCCATAGCTTCGTATTTTGAAAACATGAACGGCCCCTAATTTCGCAGCCGCAACGCGATCATCAATTTCCGCGGGAATCCCCGGCATCGAAAAAGACGGGAGACCCATCCGAAAACATTGGAAAAGGGAAGAAAAACGTGCGTTAGCATCTTATTTCGCAATTCCGAGAAAGAATCGTCGGCTAAGGGGGGTGGCCGAGGTCGTTTGGTAGGGAATACTAACGAGAATGAAAATCACAGATAAATCAAGGAGGATCCTGGGGGCGACTTGGGCGGCGAACGCGACGAGGCGAGGGCGAGGCGGGGGGAATAAGGACAACAAAAGGAAAAAGGCTTAAGCAGGGGCTGTTTAACGTTGTATAAATTGTGAGCGAGCGTACACTCCTGGACATCCCCAGGAAGTGGGACCAGCCTCGGAGCAGAAAAATAGCAGGAGATTTTATCTGTTAATTGCCCGCTCTAAATCCCCATGAAATAGTGCGACCCGAAGCCGATACCGAGGCGACATAAATAAGGCGGCCATAATTACTTTTAAATCGCGGAGCCGGCCGGCCGGCTGGGCCAGCCAACCGGCTCGTTGCCTGAGCACCCCCCACTGTCGTCCGTAATCAGGAATTATCGAGGATTCGAAACAAGCGCGAAAGCATTGTCGCTCCAGTGGAAACTCGCCCGCGAGATGCATTGTCCCCGATAACCTTGCGGAACGTCAGTCACGGAGTAATTGAAAATAAATTTGAGCGGGCATCTACAGGTAGTAGATCTACTATCTTCTCCCCACTATCAACTATTCCATATTACCCCTACTGGGTTTTGCCTCGCGGTTCGACTTTTGATGGGTCGGTTCGGTCCCGAAAATCTATGACTGTCGTACCAGAACATTTATAAATTTTTGGATTCCCGACCTAAATCCGATTTTTCGGATATCCCCCACCCCTAGTGACTGCTAGGATACGGCCTCCTATACGCACTGCTAATCTCTCTAACCCCCTCCTTTCGTTTGATTATTTTACATCGCTTCTTCAACTGCTACGGTTATTAAGCGACGGGACCTACAGTTTAAGGTGGGTTCCGAACCACCTTGGGCACCACAGTTTTAAATGGCACATGGAATATTTCCAGAGGTGCCGGCGCACAGAGTGACGAATGGCCTTTTTAGCTGGACAAAATTCTAAAGCGCCTATTTTTCTATATTTATCAGTTAATATGTTTACAGTTGTATAAAATATGAATAATTATTAACTTTTTACAACATTCAGTTGGTTTTTGTTAACTAACAATATATTTTAAGTGATTTATAATTAAATATAAAATACAACAAAGTTAGTAATAAATCTATATAACACAGAATGATTTAACAATTAGTAGATATTATCAAAGAAGACGTCATTTTTAATTATGAACAAAAAGAATGTAAATATAATTTACTAATTTACTTTTTGGAGATTCAGACATGTTCTAACAGGAAAGAATTATTCTTTGGTTCAGTATAAGGTTTCAATTTATAAATAACAACTCTGCTTCATATTATTGTTTACTATTTTAATGAAAAGTGTCCTTTCAGTTTTTTTCCTAACGTTGCTTATACCAATTTGTTTAGATTAATCTAAGAATCTGTATTTCCTATTTAAGCTTATCATAATTTTTATAAAGGATTAGATATTTTGATTCAACGTAGCTGATTATCTAAAGAAGATTTTGTTATAACGTTTTCACGTACAAAGTGAAGGCGTAGCAAATAAAACGCTAACAACAATCACAGTAATAATAACAATAACAATAAAAAACAACAACAATAATAAAAATAACGAAACTGAAAAATATAAGAAAAATGCAATCGAGATGTATACTGCACGCTGATAGCTCTGAGACTGAAGAAACGAATTTTCATAGTAAGAAAGTTCAAAGGAAAACTTGGGGAATATCATTGTTTATTCCTTAAATATATTATATAATGAATGAAACCAATGCATAGGTTTCGATTAGACTAAACAAACCACTAAGTAGCGACGGCATCGGATGCGTTTGGAAAGCGCCCTGCCCGAGCTGTGATTGTCACGAGCGTGAACGTTAAACGACGCAACTTCATTGTAAAAATTAGTAAATACAGTTTTGCAACGTTCTGCAAGTCAATTTTAGTATTAAAATAAACTAGAAAGTCTCTACTTTATAATAATGTAAAAATCATCGCGTGGAGCGACGTGGAGCACATACTAATTCATTAATGAAGAGGAGTAACATGGGCGTTTCTGTGGAAAAATAAGTACCGTCTTTGACACTTAATTTACAAAAATAGAGGAATGTTATCGATAATTTGGAATTACTAAAGTGAAAATACATGTTTTGAGATGCTATATCCATCATATATAGGAAATTTAAATACTCCTTAGTACATTTTAACATATTTCTACCGCGTGTGGAAATGTGCCCATTCATTTATAGGTTGGTTAGGCGTCCATCTTTTAGGTGAAGTTTACACGCTCTGTAAACATATAACAACAAAATTTTAAGTTTTAATATTCAAGGGTTTTAATACATGGGTATTTTAGATTATATTGACACAGTTAGTTTCTGTTTATTTGAAAGTTAATTTTGTCCCGCTAAAAAGGCCATTCGTCACACTGTGCGGCGCTCCTATACTCCACAGAATTGGTGAGGAGGACCGTGGATTCATTTTCGAAGGCAATGCTTCTGATTTTAATGAGCCTAACAAGGGAAGAACCCCAAGTGTCCGACTTCGATTTTGATAATCTTTTGTAAAAAGATGGTATATGGATCCCTAATGATGTCTGCAAAATATTAGGTGTAGTTACTCAATAGTTTTAAAGATATAAACAATTGAACTTTCACGTACGAAAGTTTAATTGTTTATGTCCGGCACCTCTGGAATACTCCATGTGCTCTGTAGACTGTGGTGCCCAAGGTGGTTCGGAACCCACCTTATAAAAACTGTAGGTCCCGTCGTGAAATAATTCCGAAAAGGAGTTCAAAAAGCGACGTTAAATAACAAACAAAAAAAAAAAAAAAATTGTTTATGTCTTTAAAACTATTGAGTAACTACACCTAATATTTTGCAGACATCATTAGGGATCCACATACCACCGTCTCACAAAAAATTATCAAAATCGAAGTCGGACACTTGGGGTCCTTGTCGTGTAAGTTGCTTTTCCTAACGTTGTTCTTGCGATCTTGGGTGACAATGCGAGAATGGTTCCTGTTCTTCAAAAATTGAACGTGTTCACACAGTTTGAAAATTCCTTGCTGGTTCCTGTTCTTTTACAATTAAATATTTCTTAATTTGAAAATGATCAAAAAGCAGTGCTCATTGCTCGAAAATTTACAAGATGGAATGTATGACGAATTTTCGAAAAATATAAAGAGGTCTGATACGGTTGGAATTGAAATAGTTTCAGGGTGTTTTATTGTTTTTCGCGGTATTGTTACGGTAAATCTGCGAAGCGTAAGCCACAGTGGCAAGACGGAGGTGCACAGTCGCGGCCGGTGGAGCAAGCCAAGACATTTTAATTATCTTTGGAGCACGTTTCGCCGCGGTGTAACAACACTCGAACCTCGCACCCGTTCCTCTTCAACGTCGTTGCTGGCCTCTTCGAGACACCCAGTTTTTCCATGGGTTCTCCTAGTCGTTAGGCGACCGCGTGGGATTTACGGGCGCGCTATACCTCGGTGGAAATGAAACGGTACTCTTCGCTCGCTTAACTGAGGCCTCGCGGGTAATGTCCGACAGATTTTCTTTTGTTCCGTTTTCCTTGTACTTCGAGCGTCTTGATCGATGTTCTTCGATTTTCTGGTGCGAGATCGTAATTATTTTTTAGTTACTCTGTACCAATACAGAGCTGTTTGAGCGTCAATTTGCACTTTTGAAAGATAAAGTGTTTAGGGGGAAATATTTTTATGACAGTTTAAAGTAACTCCTCGAAATATATTTCTAATTTTTCGACATGGAATCGACGATTACTAATCGATTTGAAGTTTTCACATTAATTTGAGCTCTCAAAGGCTAAACAATTTCTTCGGAAAGCCATTGAAAAAACAAGATCTCTCTATCTTAAACACAAAATCGAAATCAATAAAAAAATTTCATCAAATTAAAGCTCATAGAGTGCCTCATAGGACACTTTTCAAGCTTTAATTTGATCCCTAAAAAGTGGCAAAATGTTACCGGGAAAGCATTGAAAAATCAATTTGATCTATTCCCTTATATTCTCTGTTTTTGACGTGAGATCAAAAACTGTCACACAGTGCGTTTTTTCAGCTTTAATTTGAGCCGTCGAATGTTGAAAAACTTCCGCAAAAAAATATTGAAAAATAATTTTCAAGCAACCCTTCTTAGTGCACGTTGCTCGGATAATTTTTCCAATTGTCAGCGCAAAATCATAATCATTTTTGAGTTTCATCGTATCTATTATAAAGTGCGGTCTCCCGGCTTCCATTAGCGACCTCAAGACCAATGAAATAATGCACGGGTCCGTGGCGGCGAATTTTTGCACGCTCGGCAACGGTGCGGTCGGTTAACGAGCTGTGAACTCGCATAATCTTTGCGCTGCAGAAACGACGCAGCATGCTCGCCAGGTTCCTCGAGTCGTGGGGAGGAGACGCTAGGGTGGAAAGCATACTTGGCAGTGGCTGGATCAAAGCACCCGGGACATCGCCGATTGAAATGCGGGGATCTCCTCGAACGCTCGTGGGAATGATGGCACGTGAGGTGCTAATGTTCCCTCGATGCGAGACATCTATGCAGACGAACCTTGCTTATGGAAGTCGCTTGTGGGACCTGGATGACGTCTGTCTTTCCATTAACAGTCAAAAATCTTCATTTACCACAATTTCTTAACAGTTAAATGATCCTATGATACATATCCTATCGTGTTATCTAACTAATATGACAAATATTACACTGGCGGTCAAAATGATAAGTCACCTCAAGGTTTTTAGCAATGAACATTCATTTGTACATAACATATACAGGGTGAGTCACCTAACGTTGCCACCACAAATATCTTTGTTGTTTTTAAAGATACATGAAATGTCTGCACGGCAAAGTTGAATGGTTCACATGATACCAAAAATATTTTCGTTTTTATGTAATTTTTTTTAGAGATATTAAGGTCATCTTCATTTTTTTTAATGGAAGCACCCTTTCTTAAACACCTACAATGATAGTCCCTTTCATTACGAATTCAGTGGCTATAATTACCCACGCACGTACAGGGTGAGCCATCTTTTATGTCGGTATGTGAATATTGAATAACTTTAAAAAAAAACAACCGATTTCCATATATGAGGTATTTTTATTTAATTTGGTCCTGTACGATTTATTTGGACTAGTTTTTGAATACAACATCAATCAAGTGGCCGCCTTTATTGGCCAATGCAAAATGTGCCCTTTTTGCTGCGTTTTCCATCACTTTTTCGAGCATCTCGGGCGGTATAGCGATGATTGTGGCACGAATATTTGCCTTGAACTCGTCAATGGTCTGAGGCTTGCTGGCGTACACTTTGCTTTTCAAATAACCCCACAAAAAGAAGTCCGGTGGGGTCAAGTCTGGAGATCTGGGTGACCAGTCAATGTCGCCATTTTTTGACATCACACGTCCAGGGAATTTTCGTTGCAGAAACTGCATTGTTTGATTTGCAGTGTCTTGGGCGTTGATGAACGGCATGTCGACGATCTCCCACTGTCCCGTGTTCAACAAAATTCTATTTTCGACTATTTTCAATGTACAGCGTCACTATTTCGGCGCGTTGATTCGATGTGAAGCGATTCATGATTAAATTATTAATGGTTAAATTAAAATTAAAAAATGGTTTTTACTACAATTAGAAAAGAATGGTGACTATATGTATAATTGATTAATAAAGTTGTATTCTTTAAAATTTAACCGTTGAATTTTATTTTCTAATATATAATATATAATTTTCTAATATCTAATATACAGGATGAGGCGCCAGAAACAGGCCACCTGAATAACTCGGCTGCTATTGGTGTTAGGAAGAATTGGTGTTAGCATCTGATGGAGCTTGCTTGGTATCGAGAGGGCATTAATCAGATGTTAGTAGCTTTTTCGTAGGTGGCCGCGTAAAGGATATATGAAGGTCAACTTTATTATTTTAAATAGAATGAAGCTTTTTTAATACATCAATCGATGCAGCTGGACATTCGTCATAAAAAAGTGTTAACCCATGTATGTCGGAAAGTTAGTGGTTCAGGAGATATTTCAATTTAAATAACTCTATAATACCATTGCTGTCGTGTTAAGACTTTACACAAGTAAGTAAACGCTAACGTCTTAGTACGACAGTAATGGTATTTTAGAGTTATTTAAATTGAAATATCTCCTAAACTACTAACTTTTCGACATACATAGGTTAACACTTTTGTATGATGAATGTCCAGCTGCATCGATTGATGTATTAAAAAAACCTCATTCCATTAAAAACTAGAGGGTTATTGTTGCTCGCTCGCTTCGCTCGCTCGCGAGTAGGGTTGTTTTTGCTCGCTCGCTTCGCGTGCTCGCGGGTAGGACTGCTCTTGCGAGAGGGTTAGTGATACGCATGGCTAGTAGAGCCTACTGCTATTAATGTTTTTTATTTGGTGTGTGATTCTCCAAGGGTCACACAAAGAACTTCCCGATTCGTTAATCCTTCGCCAACATCGCCAACATCGTTTTTTTTTTTTGTACTTTCATCGATATTTTCCCAAAATGTATTCTTGGGAGTAGTGGTGATAAATTCACTCTTGCATTGGAATAACTTTAGATTATTCCAAGCGGTAACACTAGTCTCAGTTTAAGAAAAAAAAAAAATTTTTAAATCTAAAAAAAAAATTAAGAAAAAAATTTTTTATGTAATTGCGTTTGTTTCTTTGGTGGAAAATTTCCGCCCTCCCTTATAAATTGCATTGTAGAATCAACTCCTTTCAAAAAAAACTAAAAATCTAAAAAACTACTTGACCAATATGGACCAAAATCTAATCAGCTCTAAGTTACGCGACGGGGCACATCGATTGCATCATTCATCATTCTGATCGCGTTATTACTTTTTCAGAAAACGTTAACGAAAAATTTGATACCATAGAAACAGACATACGCACGCACACACACACACAAACATTTTGTAAAAGTAGTCTAAAATGACTCCAATGACCATGAAATGTGAAGATCTGCTAAAAAATCGATTTTCGATTTTCGGGGTCATTACAATAACTTCCCTATAAAATCGGGAAGTTAAAAAATGAAGTTGACCTTCATATGTCCTTTACGCGTCCACCTACAAAAAAGCTACTAACATCTGATTAATACCCCCTCGAAACCAAGCAACTTCCATCTGATGCATTTCTTCCTACAACCAATAGCAGCCGAGTTATTCAGGCTGCCTGTTTCTGGCGCCTCACCCTGTATAATTTCACTATATTTTGCTGCAATTTGTTTAACTCCAATATTTTATGTCGAAAATTTTGATAAAATTAAAGAGGTTCGACTATTCCTTTTCCTCAACATCCGAAAACAGTAAAATCATTAACTCACAATCTTTATTTTGTTTCTGTAAGTAGGTAGTTGAAGATTTTGATGAAGATGATATAGTTGCAATTGCAACAGTTCAGAATGTGTTGCAACAGACACAAGTTGCACAAAATTTGACGTTTATCAAAGTACATTTACAAACTCTTCCAGCCACAATAAAGAGGCTGGAAACTGTCGGTTTACCCTTAACAAATTTAATGAGAACATTCATGGACTGTATTGAACATTTGAGAGCTGTACCTAGTAAATGTGGTGATCGAATTCTTGTTAAAATAGATGCAGTGGTAAAAAAGAATCCTGGTTTATGCGAAATGTTTAAACTCGTGAAGATGTTAAGCGATGAAAATGTGTCAACTAATGTACCGCAATGCTATTGGAGCACATATAAATATGCACCTACTACATCTTTGTGATGTAGAACGTACTTTTTCAGTATATAAGTCAATATTAACTGACAAACGGTAACAATTGCTACAAACATGGAAAAATTACTTATTGTAACGCAAATCATGGTGTTTCTGTATAAGGTGGAGTGGGGTAAGTTCGTCAACGGGGCAAGTGCGTTAATTGGTTATTTTTATTATAATATGAACGAAATTTTTGTAGCTTGTATTTATTAATGTTGTATAAATTAGTATGAACTATTCGACGTAGATGTCGCCAAGAATAAAGGTGTTCTCATCGCTTAAATCGACCAATGCCAAACAGTCACGTGCGAGGTACACGTACAACTTTGAGGTTACCCTGAACGTGCAATAGTTTACAAGTTATTAATATATTCTGTGTTGCTATTTTAGGCAAGTGCAACAAATATTGATGTAAGTTTATATTAAATAAACCGTTTCTATTGTATTTTTTAAAATTTATTGAGAAAAACACTGTAAGATGATCTTGCCCCGTAAATATTACTACACGGGGGAAGTCCGTACTATCGCGGAGGGGTAACTGCGTAGTGTATGGGTAACTATAAAACTAAAGAATATATTTTTGCAATAAAAAGCACTTTGTAGCAGGCTTGATAATAATTCTTTTCTTGCTCCGTAGCACTTAAAACAAGGTTCGAAAGCATTTTTAAACTTTGTTTTAATATCACTGTATCGCCTTTCATATTTCAACATAAAAGTACATGTTTGTTTAAAAATGGATAACTATCAAACTAAACAATATAATTTAATGCAATAAGAATCATTTTATAGCAGGCTTGTTAATCATTCTTTTCTTGCTCCGTAGCACTTGAAACAAGGTTTGAAAACATTTTTAAACTTTGTTTTAATATCACTGTATCGCCTTTCATATTTCAGCATAAAAGTACATGTTTGTTTAAAAATGGATAACTATCAAACTAAACAATATAATTTAATGCAATAAGAATCATTTTATAGCAGGCTTGTTAATCATTCTTTTCTTGCTCCGTAGCACTTGAAACAAGGTTTGAAAACATTTTTAACTCTCAGAGGTGCACTTGCTCCATTTTCGGGGCAAGTGTGTAGTAGTTGACACTTTGTACAATATCCTTTCAAAATAATAACTTTCAAGCAAAATTAGAATCCTACATAATACTAACTCAATAGACTGCGGATCTTTATGCAAAATAAAAAATGTTTGCATTGTTTGATGCAAACACCTTTTTTGCACCAGGAAAAAAGGAGCCAAATAGAAATTTCTTTCTTCTTTTAATTGTGTTATTCAGCTGAAATTAATACACTGGTGTCCTTAAATCTTCTTAATTCGTCCACTGCTTTAAATTGTACGTACCCATTTTTGTCATAAATGCATGAAATCCGCAGTCTACTCATCAGTAATAACTATGGCAAGAGTTTAGTACCAAGAGCGTTAAGTTTTTACATATCAGACTGAAAATACATAAGTTTAAAGTCCAACTTTGCAAAAACTAGTGCACACTTACCTCACTCCACCTTAAATATTTTTGTATTAGATCTGATCAATTTTTCGTGCATATTTGCATATTGTTTGTGCATATTTTCATATTTTATGCGCATATTTTCATATGCTTTTTGCATATTTTACGTGCATGAACATACAAAGTCTAGTTATAATAGACGGACCTTCCAGAGTCACACGCACAAACAATAAATTACTGAGAAAAGCAATCATGCTACCATTCCTAGCATCGGCTACAAAAGCGCAGTTATCATTAAACCTACCGACCATCAAAATTAACGGATGTGTATAGTGTTATAAAAATAACAAGATTAAATTAATTTATACTTTGTGCGATTTTTACTATAATACAGTGTGTGTCCGTTAAGTTATGTCACCATTTTTTAGGCATTTCCAGTAGTGCAATTAAAAAATGTTTTAGACGAAAGTTTCTCGGTACTTGGTGAGCTACATGTTCGCATATTCTTAAATCTGAAAAAATGCTTTTTACGTAAAAAAGTAACGGTCACCTTGACTTTTTTAAATGGCACCATATGTTTTGGTCATCATAGGATTGTTTATGACGTCGAGACGAATTTAACAGTGCACTACTATACTATGACCTTGAAATGACCTCAAACTTAAAAATTTTGTGGAAACGTAACTTCAATGAAACATTATTTCTTACAAAACAAAGCAAGTTACAAAACATAATTACAGATGTTCGAATTAGGGCGTCTCGGTTTATGTTATTACATGCAGTTGTTATGCGATTCCGAAGTTCTTGAACATTACTGATTGTTGTGTCGTATACAACAGATTGCAGATATCCCCAAAGAACCAAAGAACTTCGGAATCGCATAACAACTGCATGTAATAACATAAACCGAGACGCCCTAATTATGGCGACAACGAAAAGTCTAATACAAAGAGCGGTGCTCTGTATCGTAGAAGAGGGATCGCAGTTCGAACATCTGATGTAACTTGATTTATATTGTAAGAAATAATTTTTCATTAAAATTACGTTTGCACAAAATTTCCGACTTTGAGGTCATTTCAAGGTCATAGTCTAATACACTGTTAAATTCGTCTCGACGTCACAAACAATCCCATGATGTCCAAAGCATGTGGTGCCATTTAAAAAAGCCAAGGTGGCCTTTACTTTTTTACGTAAAAAGCATTTTTTCAGATTTAAGAATATGCGAACCTGTAGCTCAGCAAGTACTGGGAAACTTTTGTCTAAAACATTTTTTAATTACACTACCGGAAATGCCTAAAAAATGGTGACAACTTAAAAGACACACCCTGTATTTACTGGAATCAAAAAATATATTCAATAAACTCCCATGAAAACACCTCTACAACTTTAATAATTGTCAAATAAAAAATCTAAAATGGGTCATCTGACCCCTCGTGGTAGGTTTAGTGTTAAGGGATGCAACTTACGCTGGTTGAAGCTACAAGCTTCCAAAATACACGATAGTCTCGATCGTAAATTTTCCCCGGAAGTAACGATCCAAAAACCGTCGAACAAAACCAAAAGAAAAACGGGGGTGGGAGTAACAACGGGGATTTGGAAGAAGCCAGAAATTGCACAGCTGCAGGTAAGCGTCGGTCGCAATTACATCAATCTGCATGTAAATGGGAAACGGGGTGGTATAAATCAAAAAGCTAATTCGAAAAAGGACGGGGCCGTGACGGCGAAAAGGGTTGTCGAACGGCTAATCCGCAGAGTGTAGTTACTTCGAGAGATCGTTTCATCGGGGAAAGCTTTTCCCTCTGCTCTGTCTCTCTCTCTCTCGCTCTCTCTCTCTCTCTCTCTCTCTCTCTCTCTCTCTCTCTCTCTCTCTCTCTCTCTCTCTCTTTCGCTCTCGGTGAGGTCTCTAGCAGGTGCACACGGCTGCGTTTGAAAGGGGCGACACGGGAAACGAGCTGAAGCTCGTTCGCGGACCCCGGGAACGTGATCGTGAAAGAAGATTCGCGTCTTCTGATGCCTTGCAGCGTGCGCGCGCGATGTAATTCCGCGGGCGAGTAAAATCGCGCCGCGATAACGAGCCCGGAACGGGTTTTCGCGAGACGGCTAGGTGGGTTTAGAGTGTGCGAAATAGAATTAAGTGCGATACCGCTCCGGTGTGGGAGTAGACGCTCGGAAAATAGGGAACCGCCGCGCCGGTAGCAGTCGCGAGGAATGGAAATTACGCGGAACGACGGAGAACGTGAGAACGGCGCGGCACCCCGTGTATCAATTTATCTCCTGATAAAGTTTTAACCGCGCCACCGGGGCATCGAAAGAATACTGCAGAATGCAGTCTAAGCCCTCCTTTGCTCTCCTATTTTCCCCCTTTTCGCTGCTCATTGTTTCAGCGGGCCATGATTCGCTGATAACAATAGTAAAGCAGCGATAGGTGCAACTGAATTCTTCGACGAATTCGTGAGTTTATTATAATTTTTATCAGTCGAGGGATTTTGTTGAAAATTTGTAGCTGTGTAGTACAATGTTGCAACTATTTTTTTAAAAAGTTTCAGACAAAAATTGAAAGGAGTAGGATGCCAAAAAAATCATCAAAGTACAGGTTACATGTAAGACATTGTAGGATGTAGGATGTAGGACAATTTTTCATAAAATTTTTAATAATGTTATCAGTGGAGGGACTTTGTTGAAAATTTATGGTTGTGTAGTACAATGCTGCAACTATTTTTTGAAAAAGTTTTAGACAAAAATTGAAAGTAGAAGGATGTCAAAAAAATATCAAAGTACAGGTTACATGTAAGAGTAGGACAATTTTACATAAAATTTTTAATAATGTTATCAGTGGAGGGATTTTGTTGAAAATTTATAGAACGAAATATCTCAACTATGAAAAAATGTCGACGATATTTCAGTTTAATGAAATTTTTAACGATATCATTAACAGAAGCAGAAATAAAAAGTCTAAGGATGCCAAACAAATTAACAAACTGCTCTCTAAATGGAAGGGTAGGACTTTGATAAAAAATTTTCATAAAATTCTGAATGAAGGGATTCCGTTAAAATTGTATGGGTGTATACTACAATGTAAAAACTATCTTTCTGGATTTATAATTTTCTTAAATACGTGGCTTTGTCGGCATCGTCGTTTTCTATCGATAACAATGGAACAGGGGGGTGGGCGTTACAAAACAGTCGCGTTAGAAAGCGTTTCTTTTTCAGCGGGGGGACCCGTATTGTCAGGTAGAACGGCGTTTGTTAGGGAAGCCCGTCAAACGTATTTTCCTTTGCGACTTGCGGCGTTCGTTTTAATCGTTTTTCAATTCTGCGCCGTGTCGGGGCTGCACGCGATGCAATCAGCGTGAAAGCGCACCCTGCGTCACCGATTAAAATTACATTCATCAAATTATTAACGACTGATGCGGGGGCAGAGGGATTCCTTTTATCTGTCGAGCTATTTTCTGCATATGAATGAAGACTGCAAGCTAAGGTGAATTCATCCACACGGCTGCAATCGAATACCGATTTACCCCTAGCCTTGGTTTAAAAAATTGTACTTTCAAATATACCAAAGTTGCTTCTGTTCAGTTTTGTATTAAATGCAGATTAAATAGTATTTATTAAATATTAAATATTAAATACAAATCATTTTTTAATTTTTTATTTGAGAATCTACTTGTTAAAACATTTACAAATTAATCAACACGTAACAAAGTTTAATCAATTCTAGCAACGTGAAACAAAATCGTATTATGATCCATGTGGGCTTGTTTGAAAGGGCCAAATCCCTACTTCCGTCTCCACTAATTTGTTTCTTTGGAACCCCGCAGTTACACTCGAAATCGCCCTAAAAAGGCAATTATGTATTTCTTAACATTTGACACAATTGTAGAATCATGAAAAAAATTGTACAATGTTCTACGTAGGCTTAATTTAACGACCCAAACCTCAATTCATTTCTTTTTTTCAACCCTGTATTTGTACTTGAAATAAAATTTGACAAACTCAAACATGCCCATAAGGGTTGAAAAATTCAACTAACTACACGAAAAAAGATTGTACAACGATCTATCTGGATTCATTTTAAAGGGCCAAACTTCTACTATTACCTCCACTTAAGACATAATTTTTAACTTAATTTTCCAAATTATTATTACAAATTATTTACTTAAAAATGTAATGTCTCAGAAACGTTCAACCCCTTCTCGAGTAAAACAATTGCGTAACCTGGACTAATTTTAAAGAGCAAAGTTTTTCCTTTCCTAGCCCTAAATTATTATTCTCAACGGCTCCCTTGTCCCATAAATCGGGCAGCACAGGGTAGATGATCTTCTTACTTAAAAATTTAGCAAATTCGAAGTTTGAAGAATGCTGTTTAAGTTGAAAATGTTTCCTCGTGACTGAAACCAACGTGGACTCGAGAAATAAAGTTCCCTTTTCAAGAACCGTTTCATCGAATCGTTTATAACTTTTAATTGGGGACACTCCGGAACGTTCATTGTCGCGAGAGCATTCCATCTAATTTGCATATTGGCGAGCTGAAAAGTTCACGAACGAGCACACAATGTCCATGGCATAGAAATTTTGAACATGCATACATACATTTCAAGGTTCCGGGAGCAAGTTTCAAGTATTTACGGCGCGAGTAATAACTTTTGAAGTAATCTGACTAATTGATCGTTGCATGAAAGCTAGACGATACAGAACTATTCCGGTCTAGCTGCCGAGAATCGATGTGTGCGTGAGAGTTTCAGCTCGCGGAAATCGAGTTCCACGTGACGTCACCGCCCCGTCATCACGTTATAATAGTACAAATACTTGTTATTAAGCATAATACATATCCTAGCGATGAATTTAGACAGAGTTGGTTTCCCATCTCCATAAACTGCTATGTTCGAAATGAAAATATTGTACATCAATCCACGATATTTTCAAAATTAGCAACTCCCGGAGGGAAAATATTTGTTACCACTAACCGTCCCACGACCAGTCAAATGACCGATTTCATATATTTTACCACGTTTTTATTAGCTCGCTTTCTTGTCTGTCTGTGTGTCTGTTTGTTTGTTTACTTGTCTGTTCGGTACAAATTTTACAATTGATTTTAAACTAACTTCCCGATGAGCTAGAGACTTGAAATTTTAAACATAGTTCAGAACTGGATGACAATTCAATATTTCAAAAAAAAATTTTTAAAAAGTCTATGCGTATAGGAGATATAATTTATTAATAAATTTAATCGTTACACCTCCCGCGCGACGCTCGGTAGTACTTATGCGTCGCAGCAGTATTATCTTGCGTCCCACGGTTTTCGTTTTAAATCTTACAAGTATTTTCATAGCTTTTTTTTCTTTTTTTATAAGGGAGTGGTAAAAAAAATGCATTACGCACGCAGTGCGGGGCTCGGGTCGCAGATGTTCGGCGACCCATACCCACGAAAAAAAACCAATCCACTCCCAGGACGACTCATGAGGCGCCCCTGTACTTCGCTAGTGCCCAAGCCGTTGAAGTCCGAGGCCCCGCTTCTCGCATTTCTCTCGGCTTCGGCTCGGGCTCTCCTCCACACCTGTTCTTGACTCGTGAAGTATTTTCATAGCTATTAAAGATTCACAACCACAAATTTTCAGGACTATCTGAAGAAAAAACTATTTTATACTTTCTAGTCCGTTTTTTAAACGTGGTGTTTTTTAAAAATTTATTTTATACTTTTTAGTTCATTTTTTTTAATTTTTCAATTAATGAAATTATAAAGATGTTTTTCCATTAGAAATTACTACATAAATTTATTTATTCAAGCACATATTACGATCAACCTCAGTCTTGTAATTTTTACAAAACAATGTATATCAGTAACCTTTTGTATTCGGTACGGTTAGTGTTAAATAAATTCTACAATGGCGGCTGCTGCAATTTCAAAAAGATCCAGCTTCTCTTGAAAACTTGTTACATATACTTTTTTTATTTGTTTTTTCATTATTTGTGAATTCTTGTAACTTGGTTACAAGCAGATTTGTGTAGAATAACAATTGAATTACTCCAGGAATTATAATTACGAAGTAATTGAATTACATTGTAATTCAGTCATATTGTAATTTATAATTCAGATCTTCATTCAATTAAATTACAATGTAATTCATAATTGCAGTTGGAGTGCAATTATAAAATAGCGTTACGTGTTATGAAGGAGGACGAGGAATGGAAACTACACCGCGTAGACAGCAAACGAGTATATGAGAGAAAAACATAAAAATATATCACACTTCTTCAGAGTTCTGCGCTATAATTTGGAGAGCTGTATTTTAATTATATTGTATTAGTGATTGAATTAATTGAAAGGTTTGAATTATGTAATTCAGTTACGACGTAGTTGAATTATTATATAATTGAAATACAATGTAATTCAATTGTGTAATTGAATTAGCACAACTCTGGTTACAAGTAAAGCACAGGTGCATGAAATGTCAATCATCCCAGGCGCCATTTTAGAAACTCTCATTGAAAAAAATTGTACTCCTGTAGGAAAAGGGTTGAAAAATGTCATAGAAAAAAGCTTGTGACAATATCTCTTTCGATTTTGCCTAAAAAAATTCCTGAATAAACTCGTTTCTTCAAACAAAACCACCCCTACACTTTAAAAATTCATGTCGCAGCGTAGGAGCATGTTAATCCCCCGTAATTTTGACGTAGCGGAAGCCCAGGAAAAAGAGCATCAAACTCACTATCGATAAATGTCAAACAATTTGACAAAAATGTCAGATAATTGGACAAACAGGGAAAAAATCCATTGAAAACCACATATGAACGGAATAACGTGTCAGTGGCATATTGAAATTTCTACTTGAAAACAATTACTACTCCGTAGCTAAAGAATCGACTGCCACGTAAAAATTCCCCGTAAAAAAATTCACAAACACAAGTTTCTTTCTCCAAACGGAATAAACCGACTCCTAAACTTCAAAAATTCATATCTGAGCATAGGAACTCGATAACCCCTTGTTATTTCGACGCAACGGAAGTCCACAAAAAGAGCATCAAACTCGCTATCGATACATGTCAAATAACCTGACATATCAAACAGGAGAACCTAGAAAAATCGCAGAAATTCCAGGAAATCCGATTGAAGCCATCATACGAATAAAATCAAGATGAACGAATATTAGAATTTCCACTTAAAAAGAAGATGACTGGTTCTCGCCTGAGGAATCAACACATTTCCCACAGAAAACCTAACATTGATATCTCTTTCGAAACTCAGAGTTCTCTGAGACACTATAAGCTAACAAAACCCTATAGTCTAAAAATTCATCTCTCGGAATAGAAACATAATAATCGATTGGTATTTCGACGTGATGGGAGTCGAGAATCAGGGCATCAAGCTCCGTATCGATAGATTGAAATATCGGTCGGTGAGATCGCAAAGAAAACCAAGATTTGAATAGAACAGCTCGGTGAGTGTGCATAAATGTTATCGAAAAGTTGGCCTAAATACCCGGGCGGCGGTTTAATAGTTTCGACCGCGGGAAGTTGATCCTTCTAGAAACACATTGTGGGGGGTTGTGCGCCCGGGATCGATCGTTGCACGGCGGAAAGAGAATCACGCAATCCGTGAGAGCAAAACGATGCTGGCAGGATGATCCCGCGGAATCAGAACGAAAACGAGGATCGCCGGTGGAACGGGTCTCTGCACCAGTTCGTTGAACCCTGGTTGGCCGGATGCCTAACCACCGTGATGGGCGTCGATTTCACCGACGAGACTGCCAGTAGCCCGGTCATTTCGGCTGCAATTACCATGCTTCCACGGACAAAGGAAAAAGAAGCCCGCAGACTCTGCCATTGACATCTGTTTGTAAACGAGGAAAAGAACTGCAGTTAAGACGCTCGGACGTTTACAGCTCTGCCTCCGCCCGATTTTTATACTGTCCACCACACGTCGGACAGTGTGCGATATCGCCCGAAACGCGGACAAAATGCAAGCCAATGCTATTTTTCAAAGTAACAGATATTGTTTACATGAGTTGTAATATCGTTAGTTAATAGTTCAAAGTATAAGAAATCATAAAAGTTAATGAAAAAACAGTTTACAACATTATGGAATCATAGTTGTATGTCGATTTTTATTAGTTCAAATGATTTGAAAGATAATGAGAACATATTGTACCTGTCTCGAATATGTACGCTTGGATGAGTTCTGTTTATAGGAAATGGTACTTCTGTGATTAAATAATGTGATTATAACGTTAGCGTGACATTCCTGATTCAGTATAAGAGCGTGCAGAGCTTAAACATTACGATTTTGCGTAGTAAAGTCACATTGACCAACTCTTAGTTCCATTTAATAAGTGAGAAACACGAGATAACATGGCGGTTTTGCATGGAAATTATTACTGAATATGTCTATAATAATATGCAAAAAGAAAATTTTGCCGAAGTTTACCCAAACAAAAGATACTCGTGTTTTAAGTGTGAGAGACTTGTCCTAGATTTATTACACTACCCTTTGTATATGGCATAGATGCAATAAATCCAGTCAATAAGTATACTTAAAATATTATTTAAACATTTTTGCAAACAAGAGAGTATTCTTAATCTGATCAGCAATGAAATGTATATGCTATTAATAAATTATTCATGTTTGTAATGTAAACGTAATGTTATTAGATGCATCCTGTTACTGATTTGTGTTGCCGTTCGAGAATCCAAAGTTTTAAACTTCGATTTATAAATAACGTTTGTATAAGCAATAGAAACCTATGATTTTCTAACGGTAAGATAAGATCGGTAGATATCGTGCGACACAGGTCCTAATTGCCTTTTTCGGTCCAGAGCAGATCACAGTCGCGAGTCGCAGGTCGCAGACGCTAGTCGATCGTAGATCCGTGTATCGTGCGTTACTTTAGGCAGAATTTTGCTGTGTTTATGTAATATACAGGGTGTCCCAAAATTCGTGAAAATCCCAGAAATGGGAGGTTCCTGAAACCATTTGAAGCGACATTTTCCTTTGCAAAAATGTTATCCGCGGCTTTGTTTAGGAGTTATTAACAAAAAACACGGACCAATCAGACCGCGACCTAGACGCGAATTGGCATAGTCGGCCAATCGACAGTTGGCGCGCCGGGCCGACTGTGGCAACTCGCAACTAGGTCGCGCTCTGATTGGTCCGTGTTTTTCGTTAATAACTCTTAAACAAAGCCGCGGATAACATTTTTGCAAAGGAAAATGTCGCTTCAAATGATCTCAGGAACCTCCCATTTTCCGGATTTTCACGAATTTTGGGACACACCCAGTATTTTATATATATTATAATTATATAATGTAATTTATATATGTTATACACTGTATTTTTGTGAAAGATATTTATACACATAAAGGTGTTTCTTCGATATCTCTTATATCAAATGATATTAATTCTACATAGTTCTGCTTCAAACAAATAAACTATGAATATTACTGTCTGAATTTATTAATACCCTATCACTTGTTCTTCAATTGTCTTGTATTATGTGATAGTACGTTCAAATTTTAATACAGAATCGAAAACTTCATTATTTTATTAATGAACATTAATAAATGGTTAAGTTAAACATTAATCTGGTATTAGATTCTTAATCAGCAGCACAAAAACCTTAGTATACCAAGTTTCGTGAAAATCAAACAACCATTTCATATTTTGCCCGCGTTTCGGGCGATATTGCACACTGTGCGTCGCACAGTGGTCCGGGTGGCCGACCTACCAGTTCATTCAGATTTTAACACCATTTGGAAGTGTAAGGGTACAACCAGAGTTGCGCATTAATCAAATGAAATTTTAACCAACATTGATTGATCAATGTGTACGTTTAAAAAAGGTAATTGATTCAATCGATTAATGCAGTTAATCGTTGATCAAAAAAGAAATCGTCGAAAAATCGGAGACTACAATAAATTGATACCGCAATATTTTTATTGCAATCTATAATGTTTATACTTAATATTTTCACATGATTTGATTTGTAAATTTTTTAAAATTTTAATTTAAAAAATCTAAACTCTGTTGTTATTTTTGTTTTTGTCCCTGGCTATACGAAACGTCGCATGATGTGAAGGCCTTTACGGTCTTTACAAACGCAGTTTCATCATTGTTTTAGTCAGACATTGTGTTTTCAGAAGTGAGGACCTTAATAAAGTTTTGAAAAGTGTGAATGACGTATTGAAACGTGTTGAAATTGTAATTTTTATTGTATATTAAAAGTATATTCAAAGACGCCCTAAAATTAGACAACAATGATCAGAATATAAAATATAAATGATTATATATTAAATAATTCGAATAATTGCGAAATTTAAGTAAAAATTTAAAAGTGCCCAGAATTAATTCCACTAATGTATGAAGGAGGGTAGAAAAAAAATTTAACCAGTCGCTTTGTGAAAAAAAATATGTCTCCACAAAACCCTTTAAATACCCGTAAATACCCATTCACTACCACTTGTATACAGTATCGTAGACAAAATCCATTTATGTACCTCCAAAAGCTTCGGTTCGTTTTAAGAAACACTTTACACAAACATTTTAAGAAAATTCAATCACCAATAATTTTATTAAAAAAATGATACAAAATTCGGTGGTACTCACTTCAAAGATCAAAGTGCGTGCTAGTCCAACGAACCGTAACAAACTTTTCCAACCAGCACGCCACTTCCGAAAACTCGATCTCGCATCACTCTACACACAAAACTGTCCACAAAAATGTCTTTCGGCTAGTCCCGGTATGTTTCCGAGCGATGCCCGGAGAGGGGGGTAGGCATTGGCAGGTATAACTGAAAACACTCGGCGAAATCGGCCGTGTAAATATTTGTCACCGAATTAACTTCCAATTCCCGGAACTATTCTCGCACAAACGGATTTCCCTTGAAATCGTTCGATAAACACCGGTTGCCCCCACTCCTTGGGCGCATCTGAACGCCTTGATTACTCATTCTGCTTCAACGTCGAGGCAGAAGTTGCCGATACCGCCCCCCCTCCTCCTTTGCCTTTGGTGCGCGTGCTGTCAGCCGTTTTCGATAGAAATTTAAATGAAAACGTCCTCGGCGACCCCCTCCGATACATATCGCCGATAACCCGGGCAGGACGAGTCGAAAGAACAGGGAAAAAAGAGTGTGCTCGAAGGAAACGATAAGCGCGCAAATATTGGCGTTCCCGGAATGGCAAGCTAACAGCCACCTCGGATACCAACGAGTCCTCAAGAGTGCTTTTAATTCTGTGTACAGCCGCCGCCACCGCCAGTTAGAAAATCGCTGTTTACATCGACCGGCACCGATATACACGCGTAGTTCTTGCCATAATTGGCACCCCGGGCTACCGAATTAGCAGATTATCGCGGGATGCTCTGCGTAGATTATGGTGAAGCCCCTGTGCTAGATAAAAAGGATTTTCGAGCGACCTTCTGTGTTTCTTTTTTTTATATTTTTGTAATACATGTGACACGTGAGGTTCAACATTTTAAAAATATTTTTGGATAGAAATTAACTGTTGAAATAATTGTGTATCTATTCTGTATGCTGTCTTGAACTAATTGTAAGTGATATAATTGACACAAATTTTGAATGTTGCTAACAAACTTAATTTTAGTTTTAAAGCAGTAGATGTACTCGAGAGAGATTATTTTGCAAGATACGTAGTAGTTTCAATATTCTTTAAATATTTTTGGATGGACATTAATTCTTGAAACAATTTTATATACATTCTGTAGACTGTCTTGAAGGTTGTAAATAATTGACACAAATTTTGAATGTTGTCAACAAGCTTAATTTTAGTTTTAAAGTAGTAGATGTTCTAGAGAGAGATTATTTTGTAAGAGATAAGTACGTTAAACATTTTTTTAATATTTTGGGATGGACATTAATTGTTGAAACAATTTCATAGTATCAGTCTGTAGACTGTCGTGTGAATAATGTACTGAATTGAAATTAGGTTTAAATTCTTTTTATATGCGTAACTTTATTTTTTAAATGACCCATGTATTGAAAAGGTAACAAACGAAGAAAAATGATAGGGCACTTTAAAAATTGTATAATTGATATTTCTTCGACATATGAAATATGAACGATTTCGCATTCGTTTTTTAATAATATTAGAATATATCACAAACAACCCTGATTTTATTTTGGAAGAGACAAGTCTATTAGAGAAAATACAAATGGAGTCAAAAATATTAATCGTACTTTAAGTACAATTATTTTTTATATACATTTTCAACCGTGGTTAATACCATATAAAATGAAAATAACCTTGTCAGTATTGTGTTATACTTACATTTTCAAAAAATCATACGTGTTGTAACAACGCGTGTTGGAAATACCCGAACGACGGAAACGGTAGGACATTTGAAAAATTAATTAATTGGGATTCGTTAAGCATTTCGTAGCACTTGTCCAATCAATTATTAAAAACATCGCGTCGCATAATCATAAATCGCGTTCGTTAACGGGATAACAATTCGATCGCACTCTAAACTCAGTCGAACGTTATGTCATTGTTGTCCGGATGTTGGTGAATTAATTATTAATTCCTACTCACAATTATTGCTCTACGCCGCGCGCATACATAATCAACGGACGCTTGTTTACGTACTGCCTGCATTTGCATAGAGAATTCGATAACCATTTCGTTTTTCACTTGCTTTAATTCACCAATTCCGACCCTAATTTTTGTTTATTAACTACTACATCAATCTTCCACTTTCAGGATTTTTTCGACGTGGAAGGGAAATTAATATCAGTATACAATTCCCTGCTATAATTATACGATTCATTCGTTTGCAGAAAATATCTTTTTTGATCCACAAAGGCTATAGCCGGGTTTGATAGTGAAATTCGCCCCCAGCGGGATTTTAATCGTGCTTGGACCATTCGATAGCCTACCCAAAAAAACCCCTCTCTGCCAAGTTTCAGCCCCCTATCTCATCTGTAAGGGTAGTTATTGAGAAAAAACGAAAAATCAGTTTTTGGCCCATTTTCCCTATTTATTGACAATTAAAAATTCTGGAAAAAATCTGGCACATTTCGGATATCGAGCCACATATTAGGTATCATTTCCAGATTTTTCTGCTGCAAGCTCTGCTTGTGAAAAATGAAAAACACGAAAAAAATCGAAAAAATGCAGGTTTTATATAGAAATCTAAAAGGTGCTACTCCAGATTTAATTTAGCAATGAGGTATTACCGTAAGTATTATGCTCAATTTTTTTCAGATTTTTGTGAGTGGTGCGTCATAGTTAAAAAAAATAAAAACCGCTTTTTTCGGCGTTTTTCCTAAGTTATACTTATATTCCCTGAATCATAAAAATATATTATGTGATATTAAACGTTCCTACGTTCAGAAAAACATCTCCCAGACTTTAAAACTTGCCTAATACGAAATACGCAAATTATACCATGTACATATATTCGAATATTTCGAAGAGAATTTCAACAGCGCCGGTTGGTGCAGTGGCTATGGTCTCCGTCTGCGGAACCGCTGAAGACTTTTTGGACCGGGTACGAGTCCCGATCAGGTCAATTTTTTTTTCCAAGTTTTTCAAGATTATTCTTCTAAGATTATTGTTGAACCATTGTAAAAAACTTATTTGAACTATATTTAGACTATCTTAAAATATTTTTTCGGAAAAATATTCTTGGAGTACTTTCGGCCAGTAAAGATAAAAAAATCAAGTCGATGCACAAATCCACATAAAAAATGTAAAGTATAGCTGTAATACAGTCCGTAAATGACTAGAGGCCGATAGTACTCCAAGAATATTTTTCTGAAAAAATAATTTAAGATAGTCTAAATATAGTTCAAATAAGTTTTTTACAATGGTTCAACAATAATCTTAGAAGAATAATCTTAAAAAACTTAGAATAATTGACCTGATCAGGACTCGTACCCGGTCCAAAAAGTCTTCAGCGGTTTCGCAGACGGAGACCATAGCCACTGCACCAACCGGCGCTGTTGAAATTCTCTTCGAAATATTCGAATATATGTACATGGTATAATTTGCGTATTTCGTATTAGGCAAGTTTTAAAGTCTGGGAGATGTTTTTCTGAACGTAGGAACGTTTAATATCACATAATATATTTTTATGATTCAGGGAATATAAGTATAACTTAGGAAAAACGCCGAAAAAAGCGGTTTTTATTTTTTTTAACTATGACGCACCACTCACAAAAATCTGAAAAAAATTGAGCATAATACTTACGGTAATACCTCATTGCTAAATTAAATCTGGAGTAGCACCTTTTAGATTTCTATATAAAACCTGCATTTTTTCGATTTTTTTCGTGTTTTTCATTTTTCACAAGCAGAGCTTGCAGCAGAAAAATCTGGAAATGATACCTAATATGTGGCTCGATATCCGAAATGTGCCAGATTTTTTCCAGAATTTTTAATTGTCAATAAATAGGGAAAATGGGCCAAAAACTGATTTTTCGTTTTTTCTCAATAACTACCCTTACAGATGAGATAGGGGGCTGAAACTTGGCAGAGAGGGGTTTTTTTGGGTAGGCTATCGAATGGTCCAAGCACGATTAAAATCCCGCCGGGGGCGAATTTCACTATCAAACCCGGCTATAGCCTTTGATACACAAATACTTGAGACGACCCACAGTATTATCATACCGTGGTCGTCTCAAGTCTTTGTGGATCAATTCGTTGTCGGTCAAAATCGTTGTCGATCAAAGTCGTTTTCGGTTAAAGGCGTTGTCGGCCAAAGTGAAAACCGTGTCGAGGAAATTTGTGTCGGTGATTTCCATGGGATTACATTTACCGTAACATATGTATATTATGTGTGCCAGAAATTCGTAGCATAAGTTTATCCCCAACAAATTTGAAGGTGAAGACGGCGTTATAAATGTTATTGTTGAATGCGATTTATGTTCATTCTCCGTACGGGTCAGCATGTGAATTCGGGTCGAAGGTGACACGCAGAAGGTATCTCAATTTATTCAGACAATAACCGTGGCAATATCCCGAAACGATGGAAAGCTTTGAAGCGCGATACGCGTCGCCGGAAACAGTTTTCCCCGAGAAAAAAATTGATGCCTGATCGTTCCGGGAACGACGTCCAGTCGTCGTCGATGGCGGCCGTCGCGAAATCATAGCATGGGACGCAGAATGACAACGATTTGTCTCAAGTCTCCGCCCCGACAACAGAAAGTCCCGCGTCTCGATGACGGACACCCTATAAAGCGAGTTCGATTCTACCACCCCCGCCCCAACACACCCCGCAAACACATTTTCCTCGATAAACTAGCGAGAGAAATATTTTTATGCTCGCTATGATATCTTGACCGGAACAGTAACGCACTGCTTCGCTCTGAACCCCATGGAATGTGCAATAGAAACGGTATTAATGGGGAGTATTGATGGCTGATGGACCATTGAGTCCATGGACCATGGAATCTATGGAGTGCGTCAATCGTGTAAATAAAGCGTTTCTGAATAGCTGCGATTTTTTTAAAATTTATTTTCGGCAGATTTTTCGAGGGGTTTTGCTTTGTGACCGTGATTGGGCTGGTTTTGAGAATTTTTTTATGGGGATGGGGTATAGTTTCTTTTGGGACAAATTCGTTGTCTTTTTGGTTAGTGAAAGGTACTTTCTTTTTGAGGGAAAGTCTGAAATTGCAGTTAAAGGAATTGTTTTTCGAACAGTTAGTGGAGTAGAATTATAAAATTCTAAAAAATTTGTTTGAAATGATTAAGATAAAAAATTTGGTAAACTATAGAAAATTAGGTAGGGAATGAGAAACGGGTGTTGATTTGAGAAACGAACTTTTTTTTAAATAAGCAAATAACATTAACATTGTTTAACTATAAATTACAAGGGCTTTTCATGATTAAATACGTTTGCACAGTTTTACATGTGTTTACAAATTTTTGGACGAAGAGAAAATCGTAATTGAGTTTGTTATAAATAATTTTCGTGCACCTATGAAATGTATTTTCAATATGTTTTCTGAAAAAACTTATCAGAACCTTTAAAAAAAATGGTGAATTTCGCGTCCTGATTGTGTCTTTTCCTCCAGTAGATTTTCGGTTAGTGTCTCAAGTAGATGCGAGCAGAAAACGGAAGGCGCAGTTCGTTGTGGCTGAAGTATCTCATTTTTGAGCCACTCGACGAGCTCGAGTGCCGGAAATAGCATGAATATTTCTCAAGGATCATAATGCAAAAATAGTAAGTAAACATCTCAGTCAATCTTTTTTGTTGGCGTTGCTGGCCTCCGGATGCGGGAACTGCGATTTCTACAAATGTTCCGCCCGTGCGAAAAATTGGCTGAATTTTCAAAGCTTCATTAAAACCGCTAAACAAACATATTCCATCATTTTACCAGAGAATTTCAAGCTTAAGGAATCAGAGAGAAACAAATTGCTTTTATTTCTGGATTTTCTATTTTGAGCAACGAGTTACGATATTACACAATTTAATATATTGCAGAATACACGTTTATTTTATTTTTAGAATTACAAGAAGTTTAAAATAGCATAAATAAAATATTCTTTAATATAATAATTTTAAATCAAGTGCAATCTTGATAGAAGTTGTTTTTTATACATACACGAAATGTAGATGAGAGTACATTGTTATGTAATTTATGTAGTTAGAAGATTTCCTGAATTGCATAAATTGTGTTTTTGAAGTGTCGTAAATTAATATAAAATACATCGAGTATTGTTTTTTCAATTAGAAGCATTTCAAATTATGTCGAATGGACTTGGGCTCTTTCAAATTTTATAACAAATCTAGTTGTTAATTTTGAAAGTGGCTCAACTCCATTTGTGGTAAGAAAACACATACTATTCACTTAAGGATGTTCTGGAGGTACAATGGGAGACAAAAGTACAAGAAATTCGAAATCCATCAATATATTGGCAATGAAAGCCATTCATGAGTATATGTTTTCTTTCTTAGAGTTTCTAGTTGCGTTTTTTCGAGGTTTAAATAGGGTCTGAAGTGGAATTTTATGAATTCTCCATAAGAAGACGTGTTAAAATGTGCAAACTTTAAGTTGCTATAATTCTTAAACGGTGCAGTGAATCGAACCCAAACATTGGTAATTGTATTAATTTAGTAAGAATTATATCTTGTTAAATTTTGAAAAATTTTGTTGCGTTTTTATATACCTGCGGGACATCCTTAATAATTGCTATTATTTTAATAGGAATTGTAAATGTAACTCTCTTAATACACTTAAGCAGTGTGACACATTGGTATCCTACACGTATATTTTTAATTTCATTGAAATGCAAACTCTTAAATATGTCAATTTAAATATAAATGGACTCGGGTCACTTTCAAAATAAACGGCTCATGCATGTATATTGCGTACCAGTTTCTTCCAACATAAAGAACTAATGGCGCGCAGTTGGGCCACTTTTGATCTCATAAACCGTGCATCTGGGTCCCGTTTTTTAACGATTCCAAACCGCTGTGCAGGTTCAATTGAACCATGGGTCCGCGCTCGCCCGGCGAGAGAGCCGTTCGTCCGCGTCATTGCAGCCGGTATAATGCGCGATTCCGCGGCTGTTTGCGCGTCGCGTGTAAACCGGTCGACCGTGCTGATTTATTATTCGTAGGAAATTTATTATTTGCACCTAACGCCGTGGACCCCGCGTGTACCTTTCGCCCCCCGCACACGCACACAAAGCCCTGCTCTGGAGCTTGCTGGCACGGAGAGAGATCGGACAAAGGGAAAATCTGTCGCGCGATAAATTCCGGAAATCAATTCGATTTGGTAGACGACGAGAGAGCGGCGCGCGCGATGCAACCATCGCATCGCATCGCATCGCTTGCAACGATGCGCGGGATGCAACGGGCCGGCGGGGTACACACTCTAATATAATGGGAACCGAGGAACGGCGATAAATAATAATTATTGCAACCGAGCTAATGCGGGACGCGGCATCGGGCAACCGCACGAAAATATAGCCGCCGTTGAGTGATAATTGCATTTCGGTGCCGGTGTTTCTGCAATTTCCGTTACACCCTCCCCCCTCCTCCTCCTCCTCCTCCTCTTCTGTATCAGAGGAGGGCTGAGAAGGGGGTGAGGAGGCATTGTTCTTCCGGCGACCCATGCAACGCCAACGGCCCCTGCAACGCCGCAACAACGCCCACCTGCAATTACCGCGATTAGACGGCTCCTGTTCTTACCAGGCGCGATGCAACGGGTATTAAGCCGATGGTGTGGAAGCTCCGTAGTGCAGAGAGCAGGATAGTAGGGTAACTGTACCGATTACTGCGACATCGTGCTTCGATCGTACTTTGTTTTAATATTATTCCTAATTCATCATGAAATAATATGTGTAAGCATTTCATAGAAGAATAATGTGTTCCGAATGCAAAAAGAAATTGGTGACCCTCAAAACCTAATACAACATAAGAAAATATTAAAAAACATACGCGTGGAGAACCACGCGCGGCAGAAGTGAAACTTCTTGCAGTTTAGTAATGTTTCGAAGTAAATCAAAATTGAAAATGGTAAATAATTCTAATGAAGCGACAACAAGATCAGGAACAACCCTCGATGCAGTATTTGCAAGACATTTAGACAAAATTGAATCAAGAATATTTATATCATATTTTAGCTATCACAAGCAAATTGTCTCAATGATAGAATCATAGAAAATCATAGAACATAGAAAAAAATAATGAACGATCACAATTTGCGACGCAAAGAAGGAGAGCATACGGGAAAGAAAGAGACATAGTTCATAGCATTTCCCATACGCTCTCCTTCTTTGCGTCGCAAATTTTGATCGTTCAGTATTTTTTCTATGATTCTCTATGATTCTATCATTGAAACAATTGGCTTGTGATAGCTAAAATATGATATAAATATTCTTGATTCAATTTTGTCTAAATGTCTTGCAAATACTGCATCGATAGTTGTTCCTGATCTTGTTGTCGCTTCATTAGGATTATTTACCATTTCCAATCTTAATTTGCTTCGAAACATTACTAGACTGCAACAAGTTTCACTTCTGCCGCGCATGGTTTTCCACGCGTATGTTTTTTTACTTACCTGACACCTGTTAAAATTTTTCAGGTTAGTTTAGAACAAGGGTTTAGATAATTGTTTATAAATCTTTCATTCGGAACAAAATCCGATGAGAAACTGCATGTGAAAGTAGCTGGAGGTTGATTCTACGTTATCCCATTGCAAATGTTCACAAATTAACTCTGGTTAATTAATTATTAACAATTGTTGCGCGGGCTGATTGTTTCGGAAGTTCCCATAATGCGTAAGACAACGAGGGTCGATCTATGCGACAAGGACAGACATACATAACATACCACTTCTCAAAAATTTGTTAATAAAAAACAATTTAAGGATGAAACCTGCATAAAACTGAAATGGGAATGTAACCAAGGCTTCATTTTACATTCTACAATCTTAAAAGTTCACCAATGAAGCCTTTAAAGTTAGTAAATGAATTATGAAAATGTTACTTGTCAAACTATTCGAGGTTATTCGCGAAATTTCGTCACTTCCGTAACGCTTGAAAATTGTAGCCCCCTCAGCAAAGAAGTTTCACTTCAGAAATAAAATCGACAACATTTTTTACGCGTCACTGCGGACGAAAAAGAACCATGTACTAGTTACTGCGAACCCATTACTGTGGATTAGAATTCGAAAACCAGCGTACGGAAACAAACTACGTATCTAGGTATTCATTTAAATAAATCCTGAGTACAGTAACAAATCATCCCAGAAAGCATCCGACGTCTCATAGACGTCTGTTTTACGTCGTTTTTATAAATACGACGTCTTAAAGGCATCATTTCGGAGATGTCGTCTAAAAAGACGCCTTAAAGACGCCTAAACTACGTCCAAAACGTACCGTTTTGTAACGCAAGACTTATAGACTGATTGTGAGTTATAACTTAGTTATAGTTCAGGAGTCTTTCGGACTTTCGGACTTTCTTTCAGAGGTCCGAATATCTTGCGGCCGGTGTCTTAAAGATGTCTTTGAGATGTCTCAATGCTATCTGGGATAGTAGTATAATATCACCTAAATAACTAAATACATTCTTTTAACAAATATTTATTATCCTTAGTTTGAAGCTGTTCTAAATTTAGAGCATCGTGAAGTTTACAACATTTCACAATTGCATTTACAATGCAACTTTACATTTGCAAAGTTCTTTGTCTTTCTCAATTCTTCTTCGTTCCTAAATTCATTAAAGCTTGCCGTGTATAAAAAGCACGAATTTTATGTAGAATTTTTTAGTGGCCTTAAAAGATGGTAATACTATTATATCCAGCTCAGTGTGCCATTGGAAATAAATTTGATTTTTTCTGCTTCTTTTTTGGCATATACATAGTTGATGTCAGTATACTTTTGCTAGTCCTTTTTTCACTGTCCAGCGCGGATTTTAAAGGAATATTTAAAGAGCAGTGATTACATCGTCCTCATTAATCACCTGGACTTAGCAAAATCTTAGTTAAAAGATGAACCGGGGGATATTAGCTGAATCTATCAAGATTGTACGTTCATTTATCAAGATCTGGAAGCTAGCCTAATTCGCACTGGCAGTTTATCAATTACTATCTCGTCTCGAAACGCAAAAATCTTCTTTTAAACAGCATGCACAGTGGATCCAAAATAATATTTGATCACTAAATTGCCCATTCTCGAATAATTGTCAATATTTGAACTGTGAGAATTACGTTCAAAAAATAGTGCAGATATACCTCGACTCATTTTAAAGCTTGGACTCTCTACTCTTGCCATCCATCGTTGTTCATTGTTATCTAAGACATTTTTGCATGATACAGGGAAATTGAAGACATTTCTTTTAATGCATAATGTTAATTGAAACATGTGTATAAACAATTATTTTTCGTGATTGAGGCCACAATAGATTTGTAGATAAATAAAATAATATTTTTAATATGACTGTTCATTTAATATTAAGATATAGTTTACAAAAATATTAATTTTGGTGATTAAAAGAACCATTCCCTTTATAACGAATAAGTGAAACTTGATCTGCAATTTTTTCTAGATTAATTAAAAAATCCAAAATAAAACCAGTTCAATATAGATATATGCAGTTATTAAAACGGTTCATTATAAACAACTATAGAAAATTATAAAAAATTGTAGACACTCGGTCCTCTATTTATTATGTAACTCCACCTGTGGTCTCTTCAAGACACACTTCTCAAAAAATAGAAACAGTTAAATATGGGCAAAGAAAATTATTACAATGGCTAATTATAGTCAAATAATTGGCCTTTTTAGCGCCACCTCGACCTTCTATATATTATAGCAGGCCTGGCCAACCTAAATGGTTTCACGGGCCACTTTAGGTAAACATGCTTTTAAAAAATGTAATACAAATACAAAATGAATAAAACTTTATTATTATACTACGATTCAATATAATTAACTCTCGAGTCTTAACCCTCATCCGTCCCTCATTTCGCGAACTGAATCTGTCCCTCGGTGTCAAATTGACACAGTGGTAAAATATCGACGAAATAACAAGATAAAAAGTTATTTTCCGATGTTTTTGTATTCAAATGGATGCGTTAACATCTGCATCTTAGTTTCTGCACAATTTTCGCATAAAATAAAGTGATGTGTGGGACTTACTGCTTGTTTACACAAATCACATCGGGCACTATGTATATTAGCATTCGGTTTTTTCTCGCACATGTGATATCGGGCTCGCTTTTTGTTGGAGGAGTATGCATTATACAATTACTACAAGACGGTACAATCACTGGTGGTATACCCTGTATTTATGCAACAAGTGCAGTCGCATTAGATCTTCGCGTAGATGTATGCGTAACGTAATATAGGAATGCACCAAAGAATGTCCAATTTCAATAAAAAAAGGCGTCGACGATATCTTTTATTTTCATTCCACGTTGCATTGAGTGAAGTAAATATTATAAAAGCATTGCATGCTGATATATCTAACATATTAGCAAAAATTGCCATTGGCTATCTATTTGTTTTGCGCTTACATCTGTATGTGCCCACCATCTCCATATCATCGAGGACATCGACGCGACGCCTCCTTTTGTAGCGTTATAATATTTTATTATTTCAGGTTTTTTATCTATTTCACTACTTATTTGCTTTGACGTATGGTATGTACTAAGTAGAATAACAAATCGTCTTCTTTTTGTCACATAAGACGCCATTGTACCTTTTAGTATGTGATCAAAAACAAACTCCGAACAATGAAGTGGCTTCTTCTTCATATCGAGTAAAATTTGTGGAATTTCTTTTCTATTTTTTCGTATGGTCCCTACAAACGTCATCTTTTGTTTTTGTAATATAGTTGCTAATTCGTGTGAAGTAAAAAAATTGTCACACGTAACATTGCGTCCATCCAAACCGTCAACTAATTGTAGCACTACGCGTTGACCCTGCTTTACTTATGTGTGGCAGTTTCGATCTCGTCCTGTGAAAATTTCCATACTACATGAGTAATACGGTTTCTTCTAATTTAGAAAATATCAATTTTCCTTCAATTTTCGAATGCCGTATAAATTTGTCATTGAAAATCTCCGCGCACTACGTAAGAGTACATGTGTCAAATTGACACACAGGGACTCTTTCGTAACAAATTCGACTTGCAGTTTTGACATCATTATTTTCCATGAACAATGTTAGCATATGTGTTTCGCATCAAAAAAATAAAAGTGACAAAGTTTCGGGCAAATTTACCGACAAATAACAGAACAGTACACCTTAATTTGCGAAAACTGTGTCAAATTGACACGAAGGACGGATGAGGGTTAAGTAATGAGATATTTGTTTTTCCTTCCTTTCACTTAATTTTTGCGAATCAATATTTATGTTCGACGTTGCACATCTTTTGTTAACTGGTTCTCTAAATTGGCATCAGTTAACGGAGCACATGATGAACTCTTTGTAAATTTCATCTTCGAGAAAAATGTTTCACAAACATATGTGGATCCAAAAGCACTTACAACTCGTTGTGCAAAATATCTTAAGTAGGAATATCTCTCGGATGTAATATAAATATTGTAAAAATTAAATTTTCATGTGGACGCAAAAATTTGTTTCATTTCATTGTTGCACTGTAACTCAATTATATCAAAGATATCAAATATAGAACTGGAGTTAGTAGTCGCACTTGTGCATTATAACAATGACACTTCACTTATTTAATATTTTTTTTATACATACAACAAGAAACAAAAGTTTCAATAGAAATATAAAATCTCGCGTGTTGGCCAGGCCTGTACTATAGTATTGTATCTCAAACACAACAATGTCCCTTTATTCCCCTCTTCAAGACAAGACCCACTTCTCAATAAATAAAAAGATAAAAAGAATTAAATATGGAAAAAGGCAATTATTACGTTACGGTCAAATGTGATTGGCCTTTTCAACACCGCCAATAATGTGAGAGATTAATTTCAGAAGATTTAAACAATTAGACAGAAAACATGGAATGTAAATATTCACAAATTATACAGTTTTTGAACAAACCTTCAGTTTTAATAAGGCCCATCTAACAGCATCCTCTGTTTATTTAGTTAGATCATCCGAATCCCAGACCTCCCTGCCCAAAAGCTCTCCTTCAAAAATCATTTCCCCATAGAGCCCAGGGTCCCAGAAAACCGGAGGGTTGCCGAAGGTAGTGTAGGGTGTCTATGGGGTCCAGGCGCCCGGATCAAGTCCCCCATGACAATATTAACACCCCCGAATACGCTCTGGCAATTTAAAGTTTGACGATGGTAAGCAGGCGTCCGAAAGCAACGTGGAATGAGACGGTGTTGGGAAAAGGGGGATGAAAGGGGGTGGCGTCTAGGGGGCGCGGAGGGCGGTTTCTTTGACAACGGGTGGCTTCTCCAGCCGAACCACACCGAGGTTTAAGTGCTCACTCCGGCGCACCACAACGAGTGCCTGGCTAAGTAGTCTTACCTGGCGGCGGAATAATTACCCAATAACAAGTTTTCGTCGGCGGATAATAAAGGTTTAATTAAAACACGATAATCGACGTTTATCCGACGGCGATATCGTTGACGCGCCCGCGTCACAGGGCTCGATGGATCTTTCGGGTAGATCCTCGAGAGATCACAGGAAAGAGGGGGCGGGGGCGCCTTCGCGATCGAGGAAACGGGATTTCCCTCGGGGAATCGAGGCTCGCTGCGCCAAGAGCTATCAGCGATCGTTGATCGCTGCGAGTGCTAGTTGTACTGTCGGAGACGCGATCGGAATTCTAAGTCTGGGGTCGTAAGGTTCGTAGAAGCTAAATTGTTAATGAACACGAGCATTTCGGAGGGTGGCATTCTCGGGCGAATTTTTGGGGTTACGGCTGTATGAGTTTAGAATTATGGCAACAGATTTTTTCCGGTGGGAGTCAGTCAGCTATGAAAATTGGTGTGCGTAGTACGCGGTAGTTGTTAACGGCGTGGAAACGGAAATAATTTACTTCGATCTGTTTCTTCAGAATTAATTGTAGAAAAGGCCATTTCGTTGTTCCTACATTGATTTCTGCATAAAACACTGGTAAAGAGCTTATACAATTGTCTACTATCATTACTGTAAGACATATGGGCCTCACAAAAATTTGGTGTGTACTACATTATAGGAGTCATCGTTGTGTAAAAGAAAAAGTCTGTGCTCCATTCGGTTTGCTCAGAATTAATTCCAAAATGTCAATTAAATAAACATATTTCTACAAATTCAACCTTTCCATTAATATAACTTACACGACAACTCACTAGGTACCTACATGATGCTGTCGGACAGTGTAATCACGGCTCACAGTATCAATAGAATGATTCATGTAGCTACAGTACGATCTCCTCGGCTATCCTGTTTAAATCCCTTTAAAAAGCCGCCTAGAAATATTCTCGAGTTCCCGTTTGTGGTTTGCGCGCGCCGAATATACGCGACGACAAGAATGCTGGCATCTAAATATCAGTTAGAAACGTGATATCGCTTTAAAGTATTCATAAAGAAGCACAACCAGAGCGGAACTTATGGCATCGAGGTTCTGTCCAATCTTCAGCTAACGCGGTCCGCGTGAAATTCCATGAATTTCGAATGCCCCTGCCATGATAGCATCCCGAAGTACGTGTTCGCGGATACGTTGTCGTACGAGCTGCGGATACGTTTCGCGTATCACACGTTGTCAGCCTGCATATAAATAATACGAAATTTCCTTTCCATCTTGCGACGTTAAAATCGAATTTCGCCGGCGGAGCAGTCGCATAGTCCGAGGAAATTGTCCGACAAAACCTTTCACGGAAACCACGTAAGAACAAGCTTGCACTGTCCGCCATTGCTTTGCAATTAGTAACGAATTCGTGCTCAATTGCTGCACAAAGTTATTTTGCGTCAGCTTCCAAATTGTTGTTTACGAAGTAACCCAAAATAGAGCATTAGGAGCAAGCTTCCAGGGATGTCTTTATAAAATGTTCCATTTCAATCCTTTTCTGGCATAACAATTTGTAGATATTACTGAAAAATGAAGAAATTTGTGTAAACAAGTCTGGTTGTAAAAAGTTTCGTGGTTTTATTGTAAAAAAATTCCAAAGTTAGCACAAGCTAGAATCACCTCATTGAAAACGTTTTCTCAAGGCTGCGGGTACTTGTTTATCTCGTGCTCAATTTCAATGTTTTCTGGGTATATAAATTTCGAGGTATTATTAAACGCTAATGAAATTTTTACAAAGAAGTCTGATAATAAAAGGTTTCCTGGTTTAATAATAAAAAACTCCGGAAGTCAGTCTAAAATTTCAAACATTGTGCTAGTACATTTCCTTGGAAAGTATGGTCGTAAAATAAAGTTATAAATATTTTCAGAGGGAGCTATTGCCAGCGAAACGTTCTGCATTAAATATGAGAATCCAATTCGAGAAATATTAACAGCAATTTAACTTAAGTTAGAAATCTCTATTTCAAAGTTAAGAATATACATCTCCCGTTGCCTCAAAGATACTTTCTTACGTGCAGTTTATTAATTCATATCACAAAATGGGAAAACTTCGACCTGCGGAAACTGGAAATGACCTTTTTCTACCAACTACATAATTTATTGGCGCATCAGAAAATCCTCTAGAAGCGACGGAGATACTCTTTTCACCAGGAATGCAGCCACTACATTTTTAGCTTTAAAACGCAACAAAATTTTTCTTTCGAAATCGTAGAAACGTTTCCACATGGAAAATTCAACTTAATTGCATCTTGTACTCTCGAGCAATTACTGTAGACTGTCGGAGCTTCAAATAAGCCAACGACGAATTCATTCTATTAATTTTTTTTACATGTTCTTTAAGCACGCATCTCCCACACGGATAAATCGCAGTAAAAAGATTGACGTCTTTCTCTGGGAATTAGTTCTGGAGAAATGGAATGAGCCACAGAATCTTCCTTTTACAGTATATTGACAATTACTTTGTAGTATGCAAACAATTCTTCTTAGGCCCATATGTCTCATCATAATGACAGTAGAGAATGATATACAGGGTGTCCATTTTATCTGAAGACATTGAAATATCTCGAGAACTATGCATCGGATCAAACAAGTTTGTAATGAAAGTTGTTCGTCGCGCAGGGGGACAACCAATGATACCAAACTCGACCCCCCACCCTCGCCCCCTGGGGGTGGGGGTGGGGGAAGATAAAAAACTTAAATGGAAATCCTCATTTTTCATTGCAGATTTGGATTCTCCAGAAAAAAATACACAAATTTGATCTAGGAGTTTTTGCATTTTGGTTCACAGATGGCGCTGTAATGGACAAAAATCAAAATGGAAAAAGTCGTTGAAAATTGGGCATATCTCGAGAAATACACATCAGATCAGAAAAATAAAAGTAGACGTATTTGATATTTTTAAGAATGCTATTCAATAACACCATAATTGACCCCCCACCCCATCTCCTGAGGATTGATAAACAAACAAATGCATTTTTCCAATTGCTTTCGATTGCAGCGACATCTGTGAAAGAAATTACACCAATAATATCAAATCAATGGAGAACCAAGATTTGCTATAAAAAAGGGTTTCTCATTGAAGATTTTGAAATAATTCTCTCTCCCACCCTCAGGAGGTGGGGGTGGGGGGTCAATTATGGTGCTATTGAATAGCATTCTTAAAAATATCAAATACGTCTACTTTTATTTTTCTGATCTGATGTGTATTTCTCGAGATATGCCTAATTTTCAACGACTTTTTCCATTTTGATTTTTGTCCATTACAGCGACATCTGTGAACCAAAATGCAAAAACTCCTAGACCAAATTTGTGTATTTTTTTCTGGAGAATCCAAATCTGCAATGAAAAATGAGGATTTTCATTTAAGTTTTTTATCTTCCCCCACCCCCACCCACAGATCGAGTTTGGTATCATTGGATGTCCCCCTTCGCGACGAACAACTTTCATTACAAACTTGTTTGATCCGATGCATAGTTCTCGAGATATTTCAATGTCTTCAGATAAAATGGACATCCTGTATAAGTGCACTTTGCCATAGTTTTAAACAGAAATCAATTTAGGAATAATGTAGTGACTCTTTTAGAATTAATTCTGAAGAAATAGAACAATGTAAAAATTTTTCCTTTTGCACAATGTTAACAATTGCCATGTAGCACATACCTAATTTTTCTTAGGCTCATATGACATACTATAATGATAGTAGACAATTGTATAAGTCCTTTACCAGTGTTTTATGCAGAAATCAATGTAGGAAGAACGAAATGGCTTTTTCTACAATTAATTCCAAAGAAACAGATCGAAGTAAAATTTATTCTTTTTCCACACCATTAACAACTACTATGTAGTGCATATCCAATTTTTCTTAGGCCCATGTCTCACCATAAGAACAGTAGAAAATTGTACAACTGCCCTTTACCAGTGTTTTATGCAGAAATCAATTTAGGAACAATAAAATGGCCTTTTTTACAATTAATTCTGAAGAAACAGATCGAAGTAAAAATTTGTCTTGCCATAATGACAGTAGAGAATGATATAATAAGTGCCCTTTACCAGCGTTTTATGCAGAAATCAATTTACGATTAATGTAGTGACTCTTTTAGAATTAATTCTAAAGAAGTAAAACAAAGTAAAAATTTTTCCTTTTACACAACGATGACTGTTACCATGTACTACATACCCAATTTTTCTTGAGTCCATATGCCTTACCAATAATGTACATAAACGTTACCATCGTCTTATACAGAAATTAATTTCAGAGAAATTGGATGAGCCCTTCTAGAATTAATTTTAGAATAACGAAATATGTACAACACAAGCTTCTCCTTTCACACAATACTTATCACCAATCGTGTAGTACAAACTCAATTTTCCCCGGCTTCGTAAGTCTAAGCAAAACGGAACTTTACAGCTACGTTACTTTAACCAGCACGCGCGTGATTCAAAAATCGTAAATAGAAATTCGCCGTAAATTTGCGGAGCGGATCGTTACAAAAGTAACTTGTGGCGTTACTGTGGTGTACACAGTATCACGAGCTGAAAGGAAATACACGGTGCTCGGGTTGCGTTCCTGAGTCAAGTAACATGTCTGCGCTCAAACAAAGTTTTCGCGTCTCGTCTTTCAGCATCGAGGTTCGTACATTCATCTTCCCATGGGGCAACGACGTCGTTCTGCGAGCCTCTGATGTCTCAGCTATTTTTCCTCGCCTATCTACAACTAGGACATATTTTCCTCTGGTTCTTCCGGTCCGTGCCCCCACCCCCTTCCCCGCCCCACGCACTCGGTCGACGAGCTACCTCGTCTTTTCCCTTTTCCGTCTTCGTTCCACCGACAAGAATCGGAATGCGAGGAACGATGAAACATCCCCTGGGAAATCACTTATGATTCCCAATGTACGTGTCTCTTCAAGTTGGTATTAGCATTATACAATCGTTCTTTGTTTCTCTTTGAACCGACAGGAGCAAAACAACCGGCTAACAAAACTGGAGCGGTGCTGTTCTCTTATTCCGCCATGTCTACGGGCTTTAACGGGAGCTCCACAGGCTTTCGAATAGCTTTGTCAGGGCATTAGCACGTTCATTATCGTAAAATAATTATCGATTTTTCACTAGCTCGCTTTTATCTCGACGAGGAAGCGAACGTTCTACCGATGCGGGCTCAGGAGACTCTTGTGTAACGTCATTTTTGCAGAATTTAACCGAGAAAAATTCTGTGTATAGAACATGGTGTGGTAGTTAGCATCGCATAAAAGGAAAAGTCGGTGTCCTGTTTCGTTTCGTTTCGTCAGAATTAATTCCAAACGACGTTTTTCTCAAAGGTCACTGTGCACTGCCATTTTATTCAGCCTTGTGAACCCTAGTTATTCGTAATGATGCTGTGATAAACATGATATAATATTCAGTTGGCAAGAAAGTAATTTCGGAATTTTAAGGGTGAAATAAAAACCCAACTTTTTTTGTTCGATGCTCCTTTCTTCATAATTCCGCGCTCATAAAATTTCTAATCATTATTAGTGAAAGTTCATTGCTTGAATAACCCTGTTTTTGTGCGGTCTTTTTCTATGCGATTCTTTTGGTGCGATTTTTTTATACGGTATATAAATGTCAGATCAGCACGATATCTCGGAAGACGTTGTCGTTATCAAAAAAGTGTTCCTACAAAAGTTGTTTGGTATGTCGGGCTTCATTACGTAGTATTAATTGTTTTCTTGTGGGTGGAGTAGTGAAGGACATTCCAAGGTCACCTTGATTTTTTAAAATATAATGTCAACTTTCTATACCATAGATCGATAGAGTATCCGACTATAAAAGTGTTGACCTTTATATGTCCGCAACCTAATAGTTAACGAGATATTATTCAAAGAAGAAAGAAAATTGTTTCGATAATATCTCGTTAACTATTAAGTTTAGGACATATGAAGGTTAACACTTTTATACTCAGAATTTAATACTCTATCGATCTATGGTATAAAAAATAGACATTCCATTTTAAAAAATCAAGGTGACCTTGAAATATCCTCCAGTACTCTACCCACAAGAAAACAGTGAATACTACGTAATGCAGCCCGCCATATCAAATAACTTTTGTAGGAACACTTTTTTGATAACGACGACGTCTTTCCAGATATCCTGCTGATCTCATTTCAGCAGGACACCATGTATATGTATGTATTGAATTATGTACATTTTGAGAATTTCTTCATGTTTAAAATGAGAAATTACAATTTTTTAAAATGTTTCCATGTTATTTATTTTGTTTGGAAAGCACTTTCTCGCTGTTTCGTAAAGCTTTGACATATTTTCTGTGTGAGATTTTTTTTATGTGGTCCCTCTCCATCGCACAAAAAAATTTCTTCCCTATCTACCGCACAAAAACAGATTTGACTGTATTTCACCTCAAAATATCGAAATTACATTCTTGCCAACCCAATAGTTTCGGTAGAATAGATTGTGTAGTTCAGTGAAAAATATAATTATTAAAATCGATCTTCGGATGAAAATTTTCTCGACACCATGATATACGGAAAAAAGGATTTTCCAAGTTCCTAACCGACAAGTTAAAATTTCCAAAAATTTACACCGGACAGTGGGAACACGCATTTGCCGGCGGTCTTTCGTTTCATTTCACTATCTTAAGCGCTCATCAAGAAAAACCCTTGCGAGGTTACGGTCGAGTTTTCATTTCGTTGGGAGTCAAAGAAACAGCTCTCCACCATAAAAACGGCAATTTCAACCGCGTAACCGGTACCGGGAGCACGGTTTCCCAAGGGCCCCGGCGTAACTACAATGCTGTCGAAACACGAAAAAGTCGCCTACCTAATAATACATACGTTGCCCGCAGATCCGCAGAGCGAATTTTCCGTGTTGCGGAAGCCGAACGGTAAATTTTAAGCGATTCCTCCTTTCTCGTCCGTGGGCCGTCTAATTGTTTAAATGCATTTTCGCACGCACCCGCTCTTTCATCGCGGAATAATACCCGAACCGAAAAATGTTTTCGGCGTATTACCTCGAAAATTCGCCCGGCAACGAGTCTCGCGATTTTTCCAGCAGGAGAAATACGTGCGTGCGTGGAACGAGCGACGATAACAAAGCACCGCGGGGGTCGGCGAGGCGCGACAGAAGTTTCGCCGTGCGGCGGCCTCGAGAGTCTTTTCTGCCGGGCAAATTACCGGCATTCACTGTTTCAACGTTAAAAGTTTTCATTTATGACGGATAGTCGGGGCCCCCGTTCATTGTCACCGTCTCATTCGGAACTTTTAAATTATACCCGGCTCATTAACGGCGTCCGGAAGTCCCGCGTGCGCCACCTACAGCTTCACCAGTCCTGCTAATATTGACCTGATCAGACGTTAAACTCGCGATCATGAACACAAGCCCAAACTCGCAGAATTTTAGAATTTCGGCGCTGGATTGAACCGAGGCTTCTGTGACGAGTGTAATGATGGTGCGAGTCTGTTTGAGCGTTCAGATTATTCAGAGAAATGGAGAAATACGGTAACAAATTCATATATTGAATTCATATTGAGTTAATATCGAATTAATATTGAATATATACATATATGAGGCGTTTATTTTGAAAGCGGCCTAAGTCCATTTTCGAGAAAATCAAGCTAGCAATTTTAATATTTACATTTCTACGTTATCCTCTCATTCCGAAGCAAATTGTAACAAATATATTTAAAGTCAGAAAGATTTTGTAAAAAGGAAATTAGCTGGTTAATAGAATGGTACCAATTTTTATTTTGAAAATGGCCTAAGTCCATTTTCCAGAAAATCAAGCTAGCAATTTTAATATTTACATTTCTACGTTATCCTTTCATTCTGAAGCAAATTGTTTAAAGTCACAAAGATTTTGTAACAAGGAATTTAGCTGGTTAATAGAATGGTACAAATTTTCATTTTGAAAGTGGTCTATGTCCATTTGTCAATTGACAAATTCCATTCGTTTTTACCGCATGACAGAGACAATACATGGCGCCTTCTAAAAATAACAAGATTAAATTCATTTGAAATTTGTGCGGTTCATATTATATCTCCACTATCAAATGTATTTGTTTAATCATTTACCACGAAAGCATCTTTATAATTTCAATAACTGTGAAATAGAAAATCTGGAGCCGAGAAATCTGGAGAATCCGAGAACGCGATTTTACTGGCCAAAAGTCAATTTTCGAAGTTCAACATTTTGAAAAAACTTTTTTGGCTATAAAGTAACAATACTTCAAACCATCAAAATCAAAAATATTATCCATTTCAGATAATTGTGTAACCGAGGGTAACGTTCTAAAGACAAAATTCTGAAATCCAAAGTGAAACTAATTATTCTAAGAACTCATTATAGAGCATTATATAACAGGTTTGCAAAAATGTTTTATATATATTAACAGGTGTGTTTTCATTATTTAATTAGGCACTATTATTGCAATATTATTGGCAATTTAAACTTTGGGAAGGTTTTTAAAAAAATGTATAAAAGTGTTAGACATCAGACTTGTTTTATATGAAAGTTTAAACAATTTCGAATAAGCGCATATAAATTTTAGGTGCAGCCTGCTGCACCCGTATAGTTTATACGATAATTAAGAAAAAAAATCCCGCGGTATTTTGGCGTCTAGATAGCATAGTTGACTTGAACTCTGATGTTTAGACTGCGCGAGTCGTATCTGCTTGTTAGTATTTCCTTGTATAAACTGTTACATTGTATTACATTGATCAGATTCACAGAAATCATTGGTTCTCGTCGAGCATACTTGTTTTTGATCACGTTAGTCTTCAATCGGATATTCTCGTGGAAACATCTGTACTGAAGGATTTTGCTAAGTTTTATGTGTGTTAAATTGTGTATTATAGTTAGTTATATAATTATAGTTAAACATATTTAAGTATGTAAATACATACATTGTACATATTTTTAATTCATTTATATAGTGTGTAATTTAGTTTAAGAATTGAAAATAATTTTGAATTACAATGTCAGATAGTATGTTTCACTTTAACCTTCCCATCATACTGTCTTGACATCAAAAGGTTAATTATTTTTATATTTGTAGACAAATATAACTTTAAAAATGAGGATCTTTTTAATGCATGGTATAATGAAGGTGATCCGAGAAGGAAAATAATTGCTGTGTCTGATGTTATTTTTGATAAAATCAACGAAGTGACTTGTGACGAAACTAGAAAGTCCATTAACCAAAAAGTACGTCTTTTTTGCAATAATTTATCCCAGAAATGGAAAAATTGTCATTGGTCATTAAAGCGCTTTAAAGCAAATTACGATAAATGGTTAGAACAACATCTAATCTTTGATCGAAACGTAAATGAAGATCAATTGATGATGCAGAAGATTTAGATGAAGACGAATTCGAATTAGCCATGTTGAAATATTTGAATAATTTAGAATTCACATCGGAAATATAATTATATACAAATTTATTGCGTTGAAAAATGTCGATATGTGTGTCTCTTTAATTTTGACCACGAAAAACGAATTTCCAGACTATATGTGCATAGTATTGAATCCACCATTTTGAATTTTTCATTTTTGATATCAGATTCGTTATCAGTGACCTCGATAACATCTGATTATCAACTTTTATAAAGATCCAATGACATTTTGACTTTTGGTCAGTAAAATCGCGTTCACGGACCATTGTGCATTTCACGAACTGTGTCTAGGTGTCAAATTGACACAGTGATAAAAGATCGATGAATTAACAAGGTAAACGATAAGGTAAACAAAGTTTTCGGTGTTTTTTTCATTCAAATTGATGAGTTAACGTTTAAATCTTAGATTTTTCGGTTATGTGTTTCGCATTGAAAAAATAAGCGACGCGAAGTTTCGGGAAAATTTACCTATAAATAACAGAACAGTATAACCTATTCCGGAAAAACTGTGTCAAGTTGACACGAGGGACGGATGAAGGTTAATATTGAATTAATATAACGAATTATAAAATGTAAGTGAATGCGAAGTGGATCCGAATTTCATTTTGCTGAAGAACGTTGAAGACTTCAAGAAACGATTGACAAAGATTCTGCGGTGGAAATTAGTCGGAGAGACTTTCCGAAGTTGACGAGCACCTGGGCAGAATCTCGAAACTCGATTTATTAATTTCGGGAACGCTCGCGGCGCATATTTCAGCGGCGAGGGCGCGGCAAAACCAGTATCGATGCCAAGCAAATTATATTCGCAACGAGAACGCGCGCACAATTTCAAATTAGCGGGAACGCGGGCTCTCGCACGTTCAGGAAATCCCACGGTGGCTGACCTGGCTGCTAAACTAACCATAAACCTCAATTACACGGATAAAATTTGCAAACGTATGCGTGCGCGCAGCTGCCCGCCAGTTGCATCCCTGGAAGACGCATTCCGCAAACACCAGAGACTTCTACTCCTTCGCGCAGTCGGAAAAACCACGAATCTCGAACCTTGTAATATCATTCGTCTTCATTTTATTTGACTTTCAAATTTTAATTAATTCGAAGCCGCGCTCTGCGAATTTCCTTTCATTAAACTAAACAATGTAATGAAACTCGCCCGGAAAGTTACACTTCAACCATTAATTTCTTTTACTAAACTAAACAAGATATCTCGATGAAACTTCTGTGGCATATTTATGCATACTGGAGCCACGTTCACGATTTTTCGCAATTTACATAAAAGACATTTGCATAAAGATTCGTAAACATAACCCAAATATGTACTAATAAATCTGTCACATATCATTGGGATAGACCTTTCGGTTTTATCATAAAAATTCCCAAATTATACAAAAAGCATTCAGTACAAAATACAAAGATATACTTTCGCAATTTTTTTCTACTAAACCAAAAAACGCATCTCAATGAAACTTATATCACATATTTATATGTATTAGAGCTACCTCTATGATTTTTCATACATCGTCATTATTAAAACTATAGGTTTATCCACCTAGGAACCACTCAAGAGAAATTGTTTAAACCTACCTACTTTGTGTGTACGTAATTATTCGAATTTAAATAATAACAGCGTATAAATATTTCTGAACGCAGGACACACATGTACGAAACACACCAGAAAAATTTCAGGAAAATAGCCCTACCCGTTTTTTAAAAAAAAAATTCCACCCATGCTATACGAAGGAATAATCGATTCCCTTGTTTTCCATCAGGGCTCAACAACATCCGTGAGATGAAAGAAGGCACTCGACTCCGCACCGTCCACTTGAACAAAGAAAAACGTGAAACCGGATCGAATCTACCTGAACCGTGTCCGATTCGATCCGCCTATTTTACTTTCTAATAAAAGAAAACACTTATCTTCGAAACCGTTTTAAAATAGCCTCGCCACTCAGAATAACACATAGCCGTATCGATCAATTCCTTCGCCAAACGAAAATGGCTTAACAAAGTTAGTTTAAACTTCCTAGGCAGATTCTCCGTGAAAAACTGCGCCGAAAACGTAGAATAAACTTTTTCGGTACGACGGTCCATTTTCGAACAAAAACGGTGTTAAAATTGGGACAGCGCATTTCAAGAATAAAATACATACGCGAAAAACTACACCGATAATGTACAATCAATTCTTCCCGTGCGACGCTTCATTTTCTCGCAAAAACAGTTTCTAAATCGGAGCAGCGCTCTTGAAAAATAAAATACGTGGTACTACTTTTAGAAGATTTTCCTTGCAAAACTGCACCGAAAACGTAGAATAAACTTTTTCAGTACAGCGCTCCATTATCTAGCAAAAATGGTTCCAAAATTAGGATGAGCGCATTTGAAATTTAAAATACATACATAGCAGTACATTTAGGAGATTATACACGAAAAACTACACTGATAATGTTGAATAAATTTTTCCCGTGCGACGCTACATTTTCTCGCAAAAACGGTTCCAAAATTGGAACAGCGTTCTTGAAAACCAAAATAGGTCCGGTCCATGGCTTACTGTTTCTATTCTGGATCTCGGTAGAAGCTGCTACTATTCAGCGGATACTGTGTCTGTTCATAGCCCCCTATTTCTACTTGACTCTTCCCATGATAAAATAGTGAATGGCGCTCCCGGAATTTTGGAACCGTTTTTTCTAGAAGATGAAGCGTTCTACGGGAAAAATTTATTGTACGTAATCGTGGCAGTTTCTCATGTAGAATTACCTAACGGTGGTGCCATGAATGTTGGAGCAACCGGTACAGAGCTGTGACGTCAAACGTGATATTTTCGATGGTCAAAAGCGCGATATAGTTTGAGAATGTGGTCGCAGGTTTAATAAAAGTAGACAATGGTTTGTAGCCGTCGAAGAGATTAACCCGTTAAGGGCGAAGGACAAGAATAAATGGCGGCCGCGAGGTGGACAATGGGAAACACTCGACAAAGGCCCGCATTATAAGCAGCGCACAATGATGTCCGACTATTCAGAAGGTAAGACCCGAGATGCAAGAGTGCATTCACGGTTTGCTTTACGACGCCGCTTGAAATATCGGACCGACTGATATTATGCCGCGCGCGCCGTAGAGCCAGCTCCGCGGCGTTTAAATAGATAAAAATAACCTGCCGATAAATTTTGATAGTCGCCCGCTTATCGGCTTCCCGTGCCCGATAACGCAGATACGGCGTTATGCAGCTTTTCCATGGGAGGGGAGGGGATAGGTTTCGCTTCGACGAAAAGCTCTCTCGAAATGGGCCAATTCTGAAACGTTCCTGAACTTCCCCGAATAATAATGGCACACGTTTGTTCCCATTGCCGTCGATGTCAGCGGGCGTGTGCATGCATGCGTGCACAGAGGCAGTTTATTTTATATTCAAGAACAATGAAAAAGCATTTTATTGTTCGCCGTGATAGACGAATAAATTTTGAGGAGGTTCATACCGATCGAATGATTTTTCTTTCCATTCGGTTTCCATTTCGGATTTGGTATATTTATATTGTCTTTCATATTTAAATAATTTGAATTTTGTAGGGATTTTCTGTAAATTATACTGAGTGGGCGTGGCCTTGTAGGCCCTTCCGTTCAGAGCCCAATTGAAAGAGTGATTTTTCTATTGTGTCCATAAAGTTTATTAGAAAACATGGTTTACATTGTTAGTGTAAAATGTATTAAACAGTGTTGCTCGGTGTATTTATTGTGCAGAATGTTCTCAGTGGGCGTGGCTTCCTTCTCTTTCCTATTGAGAGTACCCTGAGGGGTGGGTTTTCATTACTGATTCTATACAAATTATTAAGGACACGCTCCCTTGGCTTTCACTTGTATAGACTGTTTCGTGTGGACGTGGCTTCCTTGCTCCCGATTCCAACGAAGCCACGATGTAGCTTCTAGATTCACGATCATGGTAGACCGATTCAAAACAAATTAATCTCTGCATGCCGAGGTACAGACCTAACAGAAGGCTATCTAGTTTGACTTTTATACAAATCCGAATTCGGTAGATGCAGTATCGCCACTCCCACTGGGTACCATCGTGGGCGTGGCCTCGTCACTCCCACGGTATAATGCGCCTCAAGAGGCGTGGCCTCGTAGCTCTCGACTATCGCCGTAGCCAAAATACAAGTAGCAACATTGTTTCCCATTCCCTCATTCTACCATTCACAGTATATCCGGCGGCGAGCAGTCCGACGTTTCCGCCATGGCCTTGTCACGTGACCCGGTTCATCTCTGCCATGCGTTTCTCATAGTGTCACGTGACTTATTCGTGGATTGCGTCACGACAAGCGGATTTTTAGTCGTGTAATCCGTTGTATTTTAAGTAGCGTTAAATAATGGATAAAAACTACGCAATTTTTCACACTCCATATATGTATACGCATGTAATATTGTAATGTTTGTGATAATAATAAATAAAGAATATTTTTACAACAAGTTAATGTGTTCTTATTTCACACACTGTCTAAATTATTTAAAGTACCAGTAGAAATCTAGAAAACCAATAGTCTGGCTTGCTGCTGTGTTGTACTTCTGAATTTCGTACCACTCCTTCTTTATTATATTCTCCTAATACATATTAACTTGTCGTTGACTTCGAGTATTGATTTGGAATTACAGAAACAGTAAAATTCGAAAATTAAACATTTTCAGCCGTCTGGCTTGTCGTTGTCGATTTCCGAGGTTTTCCACAAATTTTCGACCGTCTGTCTTGTCGTTGAGTTTCACTACTGAATTTTCGAAAATTTTCAGCCGTCTGGCTTGTCGTTGACTTGTACTACTGAGTTTTGTGCCACCTCCTTCGAGATCATATTCTCCTAATGGAAAAGTCGATTTCTGAGGTTATCCGAAAATTTTCGACCGTCGGTCTTGTCGTTGAATTTTACTACTGAATTTCCGAAAATTTTCAGCCGTCTGGCTTGCCGTTGACTTGTACTACTGAGTTTTGTGCCACCTCCTTCGAGATCATATTCTCCTAATGGAAAAGTCGATTTCTGAGGTTATCCGAAAATTTTCGACCGTCGGTCTTGTCGTTGAATTTTACTACTGAATTTCCGAAAATTTTCAGCCGTCTGGCTTGCCGTTGACTTGTACTACTGAGTTTTGTGCCACCTCCTTCGATATCATATTCTCCTAATAGAAAAGTCGATTTCTGAGGTTATCCGAAAATTTTCGACCGTCGGTCTTGTCGTTGAATTTTACTACTGAATTTCCGAAAATTTTCAGCCGTCTGGCTTGCCGTTGACTTGTACAACCGAATTCCGTGCCACTTCCTTCGACATCATATTCTCCTAATATAAAAGTCGATTTTCGAGGTTCTCCAAAAATTTCCGACCGTCTAGCTTGTCGTTGAGTTTCACCACTGAATTCCCGAAAATTTTCAGTCGCCTGGCTTGCCGTAGACTTGTACTACTGAGTTTTGTGCCACCTCCATCGATATGATGTTCTGCTAATACCAAATTCAATTTTCGTGGAATCCGAAAAATTTACGGCCGTCTGGCTTGTCGCTGCCTTGTACTATTGACTCTCGTGCCACCTCCTTCGATATCATAGTCTCCTAGTAAAAATCCGAAAGTTCTGGAAATTTTTTTGAATATTCCGAAAAATTGATTTTTGTATTAGGAGAATATGATATCGAAGGAGGTATTCAGTATTCAATAGTACAACTGAACGACAATCCTGGCGTCCGAAAATGTTTAATTTTGGAATTTCACTATTTTTGGGATTCCAAATCAGTAGTCGAACTTAACGACAAGTCAGGCGTGCGGGAAAAATAAGGTCAGGTTTAATTACATGATGTCATTATTTATTCACTGTAGATTGATACATAAACTGCGTGTATTTTACATGTAGATAATTTATAATTTACATGTATATAACTTGTATTTTACATGTGCATGATATTCTAAACACTTGTAACAAGAGTGTAGACTGGCTCAGAGAGACTCGGCACACCGTCCAACTTCTGCAATACTGTGGACTGCGGGTCACAGGCGAAGTACAGACAATTATATTAGATGATCGGTCCATGCTATACTGCTATACCTTACTTGCGTGCTGCGGCTGCCGATGGATAAACCTGCAGGCACCATCTGTGGCAAATGCTCCAGACACTATATGTATAATCAGTGTCACCAGACCGAGGAAATTGAGGGGAATGCAGTTACCCTCTCTCTGTCAATACCGAATAGGTCACGTGACATTCTGACACATGTACGACAGGGACGAACCAAGTCACGTGACTGGGGAACAATGGCGTCGTAGAAGGGGTAAGATAGAGTGGGAGACAAGTCTTGATCTGGCGACACCGTATACTCTAGACCGTTCCAACTGTACGAAAACTCTTCCGAAAACCGTTTTTCTCACAAGGATAACACAATTCCCAGCGATAACCATAATAATCGACATTCAGCGTTAATTTCGAAGCTCCGGGAACCGGAGAATGCCGAAACTTAGCTTCTCGTCGGCGAGTAGGGTGGAAGTTCTGCCCGCTATTAAGGTAACAAAGCAAATTCGAGCGTGAAGCGTTAATTAAATTAGACAGAGTGCCGGCGAATCCAATCGCCCGCGGCGATTACTTAAAATTCCCGTTCGAAATACGCGCTCGATAAACCATGATTGCCATTCGGGAGCGACTCCGGAGTCGAGTCGGACTGTGTCGGCTCGTTCCTCCTGTAATGCCCGGAACGTTCAACTCCAGAACAGATAAAGCCGGCGCTAAACTTTCCAATGTTCTTCGTTAAAGAAACGGAAACGGCACGGTGTGTCTGGTTAAAAACTTTTTACGGCCATTGTAGACCCGCTTTCTACGCTTGTACGTGACCCCACTCGAACTCCGGACCGATTCCCGCTCGATGCGCAGTGATTTCCACCGGCCGATCGATCAATCACGTCCATTCGCCGATTCCTGCCGATATCATAACTCCTCCCAGCCTTCCGAGACGTTCCTGCGGCTGCACCAAGCTGTTACACGACCACAGGAATGTTCTCGCAGCGATTTTTAATTAGTACTATCGAGTCTGTTGGAACACGGTGCAAAACTTAAAACGGTCCTCCTGTAACGTTTTTATAATGCGAAATGGAAGTAGCATCAAGATAATATTTTTATATTGATTAGTAGACTGCGCACCTTTATGCAGTTATGAAGAAATTGGCTGGGCGAAATATGAAACGAGAAAAGATTTAAAAAATTCAAGAATGCTGTAATATTGTTTTTAACCCCTTGCCGTGTTTGAACGAGTCACACTCGTCCAGAGATGTGCAGAATTACAATTGAATTACTCCAGAATTATAATTACAAAGTAATCGAATTACATTGTAATTCAGTTATATTGTAATTTATAATTCAGATTTTCATTCAATTAAATTACAATGTAATTCGTAATTGCAATGGAGTACAATTATAAAATCCATTGTAATTGAATTACATAAAATAGCGTTACGTATTACGAACGAGGACGAGGAATAGAAATTACGCCGCACAGACACTAAAGAAGTATATGAAAGAAAAACATAAAAATATATCGCACTTCTTAAAAGTTCTGGGCTATAATTTGGAGAGCAGTACTTTAATTCAGTTGTATTTCAATTATATTGTATTTCAATTACACATCTGATTAAAATACTTAGTAATAGAATTACAATGTAATTGAGTTAGCACAACTCTACACTCGTCATGAAGATTTTAGAGAAAGTCAAATGTTAAACAAATATGAATGTTACGCCATTCTTTTTAAATTAAATAAAATTTAATTCGTTTGTAATTAATATTTAAGCATTAAAATAAATATAACCATGCAAAAAATATACATTCCCGTTTCTTTTCTACGACATTTTTGGGAACAAAGACGTTCATTGTACAGAAATCATTGTAACTGCGAAGAAAATGGTACCGCAAGGGATTAATGTAACAAAGTCGTTAAGGGATGACATCAATGTTTACGTTACTCCAGTATTCCCACAATCAATGTAAAACATTTTTTTTTGCATAAAGATCCGCAGTCTATTTATTAGAATTAATTACAATTCGTAATTCCTGATCTTTTTAAAGCTTGCACTCAAACCCTCATTTTCTAACCCATCATCTGCCGCAAAAGCGGTATAAAAAGTAAGACAACTTGCAGTGTCGAAACTAGAACTTCCCCCGAAAGTTACATCGCCCTAAACATCCCCAATTTTCTACCCCTTCCGTAATCCCCGAATTTCGCAGCATTCATCAGACTGCACGCTAAACTGGAACGTTCAATGCACCGACGCAGACGAAATTGTCGTAGAGGACGCAAGATATAGGTCCATCGGAGGGTCCTAGAAAAATAGAAGATGGTCAGAACGGTCAGATGGGAAGTCGCCTCATGAAAACGCCATTAGGGTATCTCGATCGGTCGCTGATGACTTAAACGAATCACGCGGACTGCAGAAGTCTCCGGCGGATAAACGTAACCATTGTAGTTTCTATGTACAAGCCGGTAAATGAGAACAGGGAGCAGAGCCCCGGCTATATTGGCTTTGTGAAGAATCGCTCTCCAATGAAAGCGTTAACGAACCACGTCGTTCCTTCTCGTTCAGCTCAACTGCTCCATTTTCCGATGGTTTTCCCGTCCTCCCTTTAATCCTCCGCCCACGCTGAACCGGCCAGAATTTCTCTCTCTCTCTCTCTCTCTCTCTCTCTCTCTCTCTCTCTCTCTCTCTCTCTCTCTCTCTCTCTCTCTCTCTCTCTCTCTCTCTCTCTCTCTCTCTCTCTCTCTCCTTCCTCTCGTTTCTTCCTCTCTCGGATCTCTCTCTTTTCTTTCTTTTTTTTCTGCTCCCCCGGCCACTATCCCTTCCGGGACCCATTTTATTTCCTGCATGTGAAGGAACAGCTAACACGCGTATCTCTAACCGAACCGCGCATTAATCGAATTCGGACGAAATTAAGGGCGTCGTTAATAAACCATTCAGCTCGGGAATTACTGCGTTTTTCATCCCCTCCACCCGACGGAACGATGGAAGGAGATTGTTTCCGACTGTCCGCGATCGTTAGCTCACTATACTCGCAGTTATCCACGGCGATTCTTTAAGTACGCGCCGTTGTTAATTGGTTTTTTGTTGCGTGTGATATTCTATTGTTCTTTCGGTAATTTTTTTTCCTAGTAAACTGAATGACGTTGTTTAATAACACTTTTGTCACGTGGTTATACACGTTTGACCTGTATTCGGGATTTTTTGTGGAGCAGTATTGTTGAAACTATAGTAACTATTCTTAACGGGACGTGGTCAATTTGAATATATGATTTAGAAATTTTTTATTATTAAACAAAAGAACTTAATGAAACTTCTATGCTACATTTCGACACGTTTGAACGGTCTTGTTCATTTTTTATACCTCGATATTATCGAAGCTGTTATTATATTCGCTAAGCAGTTTCCTTAAGTAAATGCTAAATTCAAGAATGGTATACTTCAAATATAAATAATTATTGTAATTTCGATATCAGTGGTACATATAAATTCCTCAACGTAGCACGAACATGCATAAACAAGTCTGTAAACTTTTATGACGATAACTCTGTCAATTTTGTTAGAAAAAATTGCCAAAGTGTACCAACAACAAGGACTATTGAAAGAAGTGCAAAGGTATAACTTAACAATTTATCTATGCTAGATCAAAGAACATATCGCAATGAAACTTTAAGGTTTTATGCTTACACACAGTCAAGCTATTTCAGTTAGTATCGTCAAAACTATAGTTGGTACGAACGTTCGTAGCGTTTTTAAATTAAAACTCAAAGATATGGATATTTATACATAGATTTATCCAATAACATATTTTCCATTCTCTTCTATTACCTTTTGCCATTTTTTAGGTGACTTACCATGTTATTCAATAAACCTATGAAAAAATATCTTAATTTTATCTTTGATTTTTTATTTCAAACCGCTACGAACTTTCGCTCCAGCCTAATACAATAGTAATGTAGTAAATTTAATTGTGAAGTAAACATTTACAACCTATCTACTTTGAATTGAAATGATGACTACAATTTCGAGTGCAACAATCTGCAAAAATTCACGAACACAGCCCAGATAGGAATAAATAAACGTGTAACCATTGCCGCCTCGCGATCTGATATTGTACCCGTTGCGCATCCCCTCGGGCTGCACTCTCGCGATGTCAGGAGTTACGTCATGAAGACGAAACACCCGGCAGCAACACCTGGCTGCATCAACGCGAGTGATTCTTGTATCGCGATTCCGACGATTGAACAGAAATGCTAACGTGGAACAACACGGTGTACCGGGTGTCCTCGAAGTAATCTAATAAATCGGAGAATTGCACGTAAAAGAATAAATCGAAAATATGTGACACCGTTCTACAACGTACATTACATACGTGTTGCTGAAAATCGAGGTTTTTTCGAAGGATGTCGATTCTTTTTCAGACATAAATTACTACATGATGTAGAGTATGTAACTCATCACCCTCATGATTTTTAGTGTGACCAGAAACTACAGCCTATATCAATTTTAGTAGCCAAGTATGGATGTGTCTGACCATCACTTGACTTTTCTACTTACTGTACGATTGGTATGGGCAAGTAAAATCGTTTTGAGCGATGAATGTGAGAGATTTTATTGAAAATGAAGCATCGCATGATGTAGTCTATGGAAAATTAGGTGGGGTTTAAGTCATCAGTCTGATGATTTCGAAAGCGTTTAGAAACTACAGCCTCAATCAATTTTAATAGTAACCAAATATGAATGTGTCTGACCATTATTTGACTTTTCTACTTACTGTAGAATTGGTCCGGTCAGGTAAAATCGCATTGAGCAATGAATGCGAGAGATTTTATTGAAAATGAAGCATTGCATGGTGTAACCTATGAAAAATTAGATGGAGTTTTAGTCATCAGTTCGATGATTTCGAATACGTTTAAAAACTACAGCCTATATCAATATTAGTACCCAAGTATGGATGTGTCTGACCATCACTTGACTTTTCTACTTACTGTAGGATTGGTATGGATAGGTAAAATCGCTTTGAGCGATGAATGTGAGAGATGTTATTGAGAATGAAGCGTGGCATGATGTAGCCTATGAAAAATTAAGTGGAGTTTAAGTCATCAGTTTGTTGAATTCGTATTTGTGTAGAAACCATAGAGTTCTGAATCTTAATCAATTTTAGCAGCCAAGTATGAATGTGTCTGACCATCACTTGATTTTTCTACTTACTGTAGAATGGGTATGCGTAGATAAAATCACTTTGAGCGACGAATGTGAGAGATTTTATTATAAATAAATCATTGCATGGTGTTGTATATGGAAAATTAGTTGGGGTTTAAGTCATCAGTTTGATGTTTTCGAATACGTTTAGAACCTAGAGTCTTAATAAAAATAGTAACCAAATATGAATGTGTCTGACCATTATTTGACTTTTCTACTTACTGTAGGATTGGTATGGGTAAGTAAAATCGCCTTGAGCGATGAGTGTGAGAGATGTTATTGAGAATGAAGCATTGCATGGTGTAGCCTATGAAAAATTAGGTAAAGTTTAAGTCATCAATTCGTTGAGTTCGTATTAGTTTAGAAACTATAGAGTTCTGAATCTTAATAATCTTTAGTGGAAAAATATAAGCGTTATCTCTGCAATTGGAACTTTGGTTACGGGTGCATTCCTCACAGAAGTACTATTATTAACCAAACCAAATTAAAACCAAACCTTATATGTCGAATGCGTTTAGAAAATACAACGCTATGGATTAAAATAATTTTAAACAGGAAAATATTAATGTTACCTTTGGAACTGGAACCTCAATTACGTATTTTGTATGGTGTGGTATACACTAAATTGTGGGGGGTTTAAGTCATACATTTTCTCGCTTCTTTTTTCTTAACAAACATTTAAATATTGTGAAGCAAGTACCTCCTCCATATACACTATCGATTTTAACCTTATCTTAAAACGAAAAGATGTCTACTAAATAAGCTTTGGTTCTTCCGCTATCAACTACCGTCGCAATAAATTATTAAATACGGATTGCGTTCCACTTCGCGAAACTTTATAATCCCTCAGAAAATTGCAAATTCAACACTAAACCTACCACGAGGAGCCAAATCACCCATTTCAGATTTTTTATTTGACAATTATTGAAATTGTAAAGGTGTTTTCATGGGAACTTATTGAATATATTTTGATTCCAGTATATATTACAGTAAAAATCGCACAAAATATAAATAAATTTTATCTTGGCGTTTTTATAATACTATTGGTAGGTTTTGTGTTAATAATGCGTGCAGTCATCAAATATTTTTAGCTAAAATCAAATAATGCACGAGACAACCCACACTAAAAAGATACTTGAGTCATCTTCCTTTTTCTTTCCAATTTCTTTACAAAATACAGAGATTGATACTTCTAATTTTTATTCACTGTTTGGTTTAACCTGTGGCGGCCAACTTCCTACATGCGCCACAAGAGGGACAGGTAGTTGAAGACCTTTCCCGCAAGTACTCGGTTTCTCAATCATTTGTATATATACAGTCCTCAATCGCCTTCCGACATCCCAACACGTCTAAGGCAGGGCCCGCTAGATAGCCTTACTGATGAGTCCTCTAGCGGGCCTAGGACGAAACGCACCTTCCTTTTTCCTCCTCTCTTTCATATGGGTAGAGCTCCTTTATAATTATCAATATTATATTAGCTCCCCCACATTGGTGACCCTGCGACGTTAGAACATAAAAACGCAACACGGAGGACAACATGGAGCCTAGGAGGATACTACACGCATCAATCGAGTGGGCACTACTTTAATCGCCGAGAATACGTAATCCCTCTCCTAGTGTGGCACCCGTGTGCTTCTTTCTCGAACGGCCATGCTAGGACAGCAGCATCTACGGCTCGATAGGCTTGAGCGACTCACTGTCTCGCCATCACGATGCGTATACAATTCGAGCAACGCGCTCTCTTACTGATTTTCACCCCCCCCCCTCCCGATCTTAGTATCGTTATTCACTGGCAGGGGGGTAATGTGGCGGCCAACTTCCTACATGCGCCACAAGAGGGACAGGTAGTTGAAGACCTTTCCCGCAAGTACTCGGTTTCTCAATCATTTGTATATATACAGTCCTCAATCGCCTTCCGACATCCCAACACGTCTAAGGCAGGGCCCGCTAGATAGCCTTACTGATGAGTCCTCTAGCGGGCCTAGGACGAAACGCACCTTCCTTTTTCCTCCTCTCTTTCATATGGGTAGAGCTCCTTTATAATTATCAATATTATATTAGCCCCCCCACAAACCTAAAACATTTTCTTTTAAATATGCAATGTTCCTCGAGATTTGCTCTACAAAATGAGCTTTGATTCATGCCGCAGTCTTCAAAATTGCCATCGCTATACATTTTCAAAGATCGAATGCGCCTTGCAGTTTACAGTTTCTTAAAAATCAAAAATGATATGGCAACACTGCATCGGTTTAATTGCAGCCTCTAAATTTGCGCCATGATTCAGCATAATTCGGCAGATCAGAGGCCGACTTCTGAAGGTTGTCCTCGCGGCTGCACATTTGCGTGCGTAATCCGTCAACGGTGTATACGTTCGTGTTGTGAGTGCTGGTACCAGCATATTTAGACCTTTGATTAAGACTTGGCATGCTCATCAATCCACTGTTTCGAACTCCGATACAATCGCGCCGGTTATCAATTGTTAATACTCGAGATAAGTGGGTCCGAAATCAAACGTGGAATTTCTCTGTCTGCCTAATGCGTTTTAATCAGTTTCATTCCTCCTTGCTCGGTTCACGAAGGTATTTGCGGTGGTATCGATACCTAGTGTTTGTTAATACACTTATTGTCAGCTACTATATAATATAATTATTTGTTTTATTTCAAAATACCTATGTCATCGTCGTTCGACTGAAATTCAGACCAACATTTTTTTTCGTGCTGTTTTTATACATTTTTACTAAGCATTACTAATAAAACTACGGTACTTAACACTTTACCTACCGCAAGCCTATTCAACCCCTTGCCCTACGAATTAATTCACGGTTTCAGTAATTAAAACTTCTTTTATAGTTCGTGATTTTCTAGCGAAGGAGAAAATTTATATCTATTGTGTACCTACATGTTCTCCAATAACTATACAGTAACAAAACCAAAATCGAGTTTCATCTCGAATTAAAGGAAATTAATAACATACAGTTACCCGAATTAATATTCGGACGCTCCAAAAAAGACGCTAACTTTTTAAATATTGTACTATACGATTTAAACGTTTTTGGAAAGCTAAAGCAATTATAGTTTACTATAGGATGTGAAAAATTTTTTTTCGGAAACAATTCCGATCAATTATGCAAATAAAAAATACTAAAAGTTGAATTTCACAACTTTTTTATGTGGGCCTATATTGAAAATTTAAAAAGTACATTTTGTAGGTCTGTGTCAATTGTATGCACTGTGAAAGTTTCATCGAAATCGGTTGATGCGAGAAAAAGCGACAGGCATTGAAGGATGTAAGAATTCTTAGATGTAGGCCGAAAATCGTGAAAATCTGCAATTTAAACGTTTGTCTAAAGTTTGTTTAAAGTTTGTTTAAAGCTCATTGCAACGTCAATCGATTTTTACGAAATTTTCAGAATATGTTTAATTCACACAGATCTACAAAACGTATTTTTAACATTATCAATATAGGCCCACATAAAAAAGTTGTAAAATGCAACTTTTATCAAAAGAAAGAAATTTTCTTCTACATTGCAATCTTAAATGAAACTATTAGATGACGTTATTGAGGATGACTTGTTAGTTCACAATGAAAATTGCTGTTGCTATTGACGGTTCCATTAAAAAGTATTTAGCCCTATACCACAGATTTTGCAAAATTATGCAATAATCACCGGTCGGTAATGTGTTAATAAACTTAATAAATAGTTAATAAAACTACATACTCGAAAGTACAGTAGAATTTCGATTATCCGTGCTAATTAGTGGAACATGATTGTTCGGATAATACAACAATTATATAGTTTCAGTGCTGAACTTAATCCTTATCGAAATGTGCAGTAAATCGTGTAGCGTATGGGTTGGTTTAACGCAAACTAATTCATTGTGGAAAGTATCCAGACGATAATGAATTCGAACATCAGAGGTCCGGATAATCGAGGTTCTTCGTATTTTTTATAATATAAGCCACGCGATGCAACACAAAATATATGTATAATTATTTTTAAAAAACATTAATTTTAAAGACCTTGGAAACCACGAAAAAAAGCAAAATTTGGAAAAAAACAACCCCTGCGGGATATTGATCGCTTGATACCATTCAAATTACACATGAAAAATTGTTTACTTTGTCAAAATTAAAGCAGATATTCTGGGGTTTACACTTCATTGATTATAATTCGAGATGCGAAAAAATGTTAGAAGGAAGAGATGAATGGATTCTAAAAGGCTACACGATAGTGTCAATCGATTTTCCCTAGCTGAAGGTGCAGCGGTCACATCAAGGTCACTGACATTTTTCAAATGGATATATACCTACATTTTTTTTCATACACACTGATTCACTTTGCTATTCTACATAAAAAAGCACTGAGAACATATGGCCGAAAAATGGGCAGTTAACGAGATATTTTGAAAAATTCTTGTCTTATGCTTCTTCGGTGAACGATTTCTATAGTTTGAGGTACAAAAAATGTTGAAGGTACCTCATACATATCTGAATGCACCGTAAAGATTTCAACAAGATACGTTACTTATTAGTATCGCAACAACAAAAAGTCGAATGCGAACCTTCCTGGTAGAGTTTCAAAGCGAGCCATTTTTGAAGGGTTCGTAGAGATCTTAAGGACGAATAAAGAGACGAAGAGACCGTGAATCACAAGGGGTCTCGAGTAGAAGACCCCGTTATCGTTCCGAGTATAACAAATATCCAATCTCGGCGTAAGAAATACGAGTGGAATCTGACGCGGGACGAATCTACGAGTCGCAAGTTTATCGTGACTTCGAAAGTTGTAACACATGCCAGTTTTCCGGGAACGCCGGGAAGTCAGCGACGTGCTGAGCCGGCCATAAATCGCTAAGAAATTCGAAAACCGTCGCCGTACCCTGCCAGTCCCCCACCACACCCTCGGAGGATCCCTATTCCCCATTGCGGGATCAATAGATCGATCAAAACTCATCTTTCCGTTCCCCTGTCTGCGAAAACAGCGATTGCAACTTTAAACCGGAGTGTCTCGACTCGAAGTGCACTTTGGGAACTGAGACGAGAACCATCGGCAGCCGCGTGGCCTTGTCAACGACCTCTGACGGCGACGACTTTCGGAGACTTGCCAAATTGCAAACGAAAAATGGCAAATGGCACTGTCGATCTAATTCAAATTAATCAAAACACATGTGGTCTGTTGGCTTTGAATCAGTGTAGCTCGGCTCCAAGTGCATTTTGCGAACTGAAACAAGAGCCATTGGCAGCTGTACAACCTCGTCGACAAGTTTTGTCAGCGACAACTTTAAGAAATTTACCATAGTGGCAAATAAATCGCGCATGGGACTGTCGATCTATTTCAAGTTAATCAAAACACATATGGTCTGTTGGCTTTGAATCAATGTAGCTGCACTTCAAGTGCGCCTTGGGAACTGAAAGAAGAGTCATTGGCAACTCTGCAACCTCGTCGAGAAGGTCTATCAGTGACGACTTTCGGAGACATGCCAAACTACAAAAGAAAAATGAGGCATAGGACTGTCGATTTATTTCAAATTAATCAAAACACACGTGGTCTGTTGGCTTCGAATCAGTGTAGCTCGGTTCCATGTGCATTTTGCGAAGTGAAACAGAAGCCATTGGTAGCTGTACAACCTCGTCAACAAGCTCTGTCAGCGACGACTTTGGGAAACTTAGCAACTTATCTTCTTTCTGTGAAAACAATGACAGCTTTGAATCACTGTACCTGGGCTCGAAGTGCATTTTGGGAACCGAAACAAGAACCATCGGCTGCTACGTAGTCATGTCAACAACCTCTGACAGCGCCGACTTTCGGAGACATGCCAAAATTTAAAAGAAAAATAGCGCATGGTACTGCGGATCTATTTCAAATTAATCAAAACACATATGGTCTGTTGGCTTTGAATCAGTGTAGCTCGGCTCAAAGTGCATTTTGCGAATTAAAACAAGAGCTATTGGCAGCTATGACCCCGCACTAAACTACGTGAAATAGGTCCGCGGCGAAAATGGCTAAATTCGAAATATGTTGTACCTTTTGGGTCACTGAACAAATGTATGTCAGTCAAAATGTCAAAAAATGACAGTTTCGTGGTTTCAACCCTTCAGAAGCCCGAGGTCAGACCCGCAAAGATATCACTTTCGGATCAATGCCGTTAGAATTATAAGGGAACAATATGAATTTTTAGTGAACAAAATAGTTAAAGAATAATTGTTTATGACAGTATTGTTTAAACAATTTGAAAATGTCATTTATTTGCAAGAACTGATTGATGATTTAGAGTGGGAGAAATCATGACGGATAGAAAAAAATTAAACAATAATAATAATAGTAATTGTTTCAATCATAAACAATTATTCTTTAACTATTTTGTTCACTAAAAATTCACATTGTTCCCTTATAATGGTAACCGCATTGATTCGAAAGTGATATCTTTGCTGGTATGACCTCAGGCTTTTAAACTGTCCATTTTTTGACATTTTGCCTGACATACATTTGTTCAGTGACCCAAAAGGTATAATATATTTCGAATTCAGCCATTTTCGCCGAGGACCCATTTCACGTGGTTTAGTGCGGGGTCCTTTGCCATAGTGGCAAACAAATGGCGCGTGGGACTGTCGATTTATTTCAAAGTAATGAAAATACATATGGTCTGTTGGCTTTGAATCAGTTTAACTCGGCTGCAAGTCCATTTTGGGAACTGAAACAAGAGCCATTGGCAGCTATGCAACGTCGTCGACAAGCTCTGATAGCCATGACTTTGGGAAACTTACCAAGAAAAAATTTTGCATTGTATGCGCTGACGACTTATCGTTCTTACGTTATTGAAAACAATGGCAGTTTTTTGAGTCAGTGTACATCGGCTCAAAGTGCATTTTAGGGACCGAAACAAGAACTATTTGCAGCTGTACAACCTTGTCGACGACAAGGCACATAACACTGTCAATTTATTTGGAAATTGGTGGGAAAATGTAAATCGAGGAAAAAGAATTGAGATCACTTTGCTGCATCGTGGTAGATGCATTTGTTGCAGTTGATGTTGAGAGTGGATTTTCGCAGCCTAGTTTTCACGGCGTTTATTTTCGGGAAAGCGTCCGATGCACTCGCGGGGCTCGCGCGCCTCGCGGAACAGAAACAAGTTTCGCGAGAAAATAAAATTTCAATACACCTCCGGAGAGCCGGCTTCGAGGCAGTGACAACATCTGCCGGCTTTTATGAAGTTGCTTCTGCAACGCGATCGCGAAGTACGAAGATAATTGTGCTGGCTCTGGGTTCGTCCTTTAGCTTCGGAATTGCTGAAAGAAACTGAGCCGAGCATGAGAAGGGTAGAACGGGGTCTGGGTAGCGTTGAACAGTTTGTTGCACACTGTTTAATAACGTTCTAGCGTTGCCACGCTTGGTATAATATTGCAGTGAAGTATTTTCTGCGTAATAGCGTTGTCGACAGTTGAAAGGTCGGTTCTGGAATTTTTTCTTGCTAGACTAAATAATGGATCTTGGCGAAACAAAGCGGCTTAAATTTATACATATTTCAGTTATATTCCTGATTTTTTATGAGTCAGTATGACTGAAACTATAGTACTTACTCACCGATGGAACGTAAGCCGTCGTGCGAATTACGTGTATTGTTTTTTATTAAACTACACAATGTATCTTAGTGAAACTTTTATAGCATGTTTACGAACATTCAACACACCCACATGATTTGCCATACGTCGCTACCATCAAAACTATAGTAATTACCGAAAGATCGTCAGATATTCTGCAAAACATTCAAAAGTAATTTTTAAGCTTAAATAACTATTGGAATTTCGGTCGTAAAAATGTAAATAAATTCAATAATACAGTATAGACATGTGTGAACAGTTCTGTAAAATTTCATGACGATACCTATTATGGTTTTTGTTGAATCCCTAAAGCTTTTGAAGAAGAACGATCAAAACCGCGAAACTGTAAAATTGTATTGAAATGATTTTTTGGATGCATTTTGCGAAAATGCATACGTAGCTTGTTCTCGGAGCCGCAGTGAATGCACGCGGTATTATCGATTTCATTTAGGAGTTAACAGAGAAAGATGAGCAGCCATAAGTATGTCTGACAGGCGCGCATACGTTACGGAACCTTCGCAACGAGAAATTTCATCACTGTTGCAATAAATTTGTAACTCCATGGATACTCGGATGTCAGATTCTGCGCTCATATTTCTTACGTTCTGATCGGGCATTTATTATACGCTGAACGATAGCAGACTTCTTCTCGAAGATTTTATTCCCCTGTTATGGCTCGCAAGAGCCTGTCGACGGGGAAATATTGGTCAAACAGAGTTGGCAAGCCTATACAGTATCATCGCAAAAATGTCAACTTAAATATTTCATTCCTGACATTTTCGCAATTTTTTATCTACTTGTAATATTTTATCAAAATGTGACCAGGAACCAGATGCAATGCTGTAACTTTGAATCGATAATTTCAATTAAACAAATTACTGCATGCTTTCTGAACATGAAATAAACAAATCTACAGACTTTCATTATGATAGCTTTAGTATGTCTCTTTTTATAAAATTAGAGATAACTCTGTATCGACTGAATATTTTTAACTGAAAAGACTATTGTGTATTCTTCAAACATTAATAAATACATAGGTGACCAAGTAAACCAGCAAAATTTGAGAATTATGGAGACAACAATTTATATTTAATTAAAGATTCTTCCCAACAGTGGTGAAAATAAACACTACCCGCAGTTATTAATTATAAGTTTAAATCGAATGGATAATTTTACTTGAAAATATTACTACATATACTTGAAATAGATTAGAATATACCTACAAAGTTTCTGAACAGTAGGTGCAATAGTTATTTTTCCATAAATCACTGAAGTCCAATTATACTTCAGAAATATCACGAGGTTACAAAAAATTGTAACTTTTGTTAATGAACTAAAATATAAATGATCAAACCGTCAAAGTTCAATCTTTATGCGAAATAAAAATGTTTTGCATTGATTGTGGGAAGCAGGAATAACATAAAAGTTGTTGTCATCCCTTAACAACTTTTCGTTACATTCGAAGTAACGTTACAACAATCTTGAATTTTTAAAATCTTTTACTATTTTATATTCCACCCAACCAATTTTTTCATAAATGCATGAAGATCAATAACACTTTCGACTGAGTGAATATTTATTATTAACCCTTAGCACTCGAATGGGGACTCTGAGGCGCTACTAAAAATTGCTGTACCATTAATTAAAATATTGTTTACATTATTAGATATGTTAGTATCTAATCAGTTATTAAACGTTTAAGTATTGTATGAGGTATTATATCAATTTCGTATCCAGCAAATTAAAAAAATCATTGAGCATGGTAATATTCTAGATCGGAAGCAGTGTTCCATTTTCGAGTTGAAGTAGCTCCGAGTGCAAAGAGTTAAAACGATCACTATATATTCTCGAAAAACATGTACGAACAAAGTGACAAAATTGCAACGCCATGGCCGCAGTGGATATTTTCTCCGAATTTTTCTACGTCAGAGCTCACTATTCCCAATTTTAAACCGTGGAAAACATTCCCGAATTTCAGCCGTAAAAAGTTTGTGAAGCAACAAGAATCGTTGACAAGTATTCGACAGTGTCACAGTTTCTCGCAAACGATTCTCGGCAGCCGAATTCGTAGCGAGCACGTCGGGGCCGTAAAAGAGAGTGAAACATAACTTCCCGGAAAACTACTAAATGCAAATGAGCGAATTAAACCCGTATTGTCTTCAGAATTTTCCGGCGAATTAACTGCGCAACTATACGCTGTCCGAGCGACTACTCCCTTCGGCCATGAAACTAATTCGACTATTTTCGTCGGAGCACTGCGAAATTTCTGCAAGTTCCCGTGAACTTTACGATCCTCGAACCTCCAACTAAAAATTCCTCACCACGCTTCCTCCGTTTTGCAAATCCGGACGAACAAAATTGCTCGAGGATGGTTGCCGGCAATTTGTAATTTAATATTTAAGTTTCGTAATTTATCAAGTACGTAGCAGATACATTCATGATATCATATATTTTCTATGAACTACCTAACTGATGTACGGTCATTTATACAGGGTGAGTCTCGTAACGTGATGATCTCAAATAACGCGTAAGTTATTCGTTGTACAAAAAAAAAATGTTCAAACAAATGTTGCATGGTTCTTAGGAGGACATACAGGAGAAGGTCACCTTCAGTTTTTTAAATAGAATGCCCAATATTTTTGCTCGTACTCGGATGAAGCACAAAATTCTGCGTAAAAAAGTTTTCATCTTTGTATATCATAAATCTAATAGTTAACGAGATATTATCGAAATAATTTTCCATATTTATTTATTTAAGTTGGAGGATATCAGTTCGGCACATACTAGCTTCCAGGTATGTAATAGCTAGTATTATTGAGTGGAGCCAGCTCGCATAATAAATCCGGACATGTGGTTTTTTTAGTGGGTATTGGGGAAACTGAAGATCTGTTTCCCCGAGTCCCACACTACCCCCTTTCATATTTTGTCCACACGTCCTTAGACAAAAATAAGAAGGTAATAGCTACATATTAAGTATACATATGAAAAATTATTTCTTATACAATACTTTTTTAAGCAGAATTTTGTGCTTCATTCAAGTTTGAGCAAAAATATTTGGGCATTCTATATAAAAAACTGAAGGCGATCTTCATATCTTGATAAAAAATCGAAGTAATAAAATCAGATTGCAGCACTGTATGTCTCCCTAGGAACCATGTAACATTTGTTTCAACATTTTTTTTTACAACTAATATCTTACGAGTTATTTGAGATCGTCACGTTACGAGACTCGCCCTGTCTACAGCGTAAGTCACTGGAGTATTCCATTGAATAAGCATTTACAATAAATTTCTGTTTTTCATCAATTTTAAAGTGTACGACCTTGAATGACCTTGAATGACTATGTCGTTGAAATTGTCTCGAGAAGTACTACAATCGTAGGAGTTCAAAAATATGTGCTTCCATTTAAAAAAGCTAAGATAACCTTCTAATCTCCTAAGCACCTCCACTTGATGAAAAGTTATGTAGACCACGTAATGGGCCCCTAGAAACCAAACAATTTTTGTCTGAAGCATTTCTTCCTATCTCAAAAAATGTAGAAGTTATTCAAGTGGCTTGTCTTAGGTGACTCACCCTGTATATTCATCATCATTTATAGACAATAATTATTTATTCAGATTTCGAACGATTTTTATAGCAATTTGAAAATAGAAGGTGGGTCTACGGTGACCTACAACATGCGTGCAAATCTCGAATACGCTTGTGTCTCTGATTGTGCAGTTCTCGGTGTGGATCACGTGAGACCCGGTCAACGGTAACTGCTGGCAAAACTTTTATCAACATATCCGTGATATTTTTCTTATTGAAACGACACCAAACACGACACAGATCAGACCACACTTACTCGTTTAATCCACAATACAGTGTAACCTCGACTATCCGAACTGAGGAATTCGAACTCCTGTAATTTCGTGGAAAATAGTCGGAGAATGTTCTACCTGGGCTCATTTTAAAGCTTGAAAGCTCTACTTTTAGCATGACTAAATTGTATTTACTTCGAGGATTTTGCTCGAGACAGTTAAATATTTTATTACATTCTACCCAGTGAAATATTGGATGGAAAAATGGAGATCGTTGAACTATTGTAACTCTGTGGAAAATAGTCGGAGAATGTTCTACCTGGGCTCATTTTAAAGCTTGAAAGCTCTACTTTTAGCATGAATAAATTGTATTTACTTCGATAATGTTGCTCGTGACAGTTAAATATTTTATTATATTCTGCCCAGTGAAATATTGGATGGAAAAATGGAGATCGTTGAACTATTGTAACTCTGTGGAAAATAATCGGAGAATGTACTACCTGGGCTCATTTTAAAGCTTCAAACCTCTATTTTTAGCATGAATGAACTGTATGTACTTTAAATATTTTCTATATAAAATTTTTCGAACTATGGAAATTTCGCGTAACGAACGCAACTCTCATAGTTTATCAGCGATAACAACGGTCGAGGCAGCGAATACAATGTTCGGCTCAAAGAAAAACCGTGGAGAAGTTGAACAGCCCGGCCGGGTCGTTTGTTTCTGCAAATTGGAGCGGCGAGCGGTTAACATCAGCCTCGAACGTCAGTTAAAACCGTCGGCAAGTTCTGACAGACATCGCTAACGAGGCAACTACGGGTCCTAGCGGTGGGTGGCCGGCCTGCCCCACCCACGCTGATAAATTTTCGTCGGCGGGAAAATGAAAGTTAGTCGGCGGAAGTTCACCGAATAATTCCTATCATCGCGCGTGCTTCGCTAAATTCATAACCCGACCCTTAAAAGGACACTCGAGTCTTCTCGAGAGGAGGTGAGCCCGCTTCCCAGAAGCACTAAATCTTGGACTGCACTTAATTACATTCTCCACCGACCGTTCCACCCGCCACCCACACTCCCGGGGAGGGGATAACGATGTTTTTAATGCTCCGAGTTTAAAAAGCGACGGCCGAGTGGAAACGCTGGGAAAACAAAACTCGGGATTGATGGGAAGCGCCGTTGTTTTTCGCGATGCGCGAAGGATTTGCACAAAATGGACGGTACATCGGGTAGAGTATGCGAAATTAGGGAGAGTTTATGTTATCAATTTTACGACGTCGAATTTGTTTATAAAATACCGGGCATCGAGACCTCCAATGATCAATCACTCTTCTAAAAAAACTAGCTGTATTTAAACATTGATATCTTGCAAATCAGTCATTGTATCAGCTTGATTCTTTTTTCATACTAATCAGAAAGCTTTGTTTCACCGTACAAAATTGTTATTAGTCTGAATATTTATTTTGTACTACTGCAAAGTACAAACAAATTCGTGAAAAATCTCAGGCACATACATTTGTTAATAGCGGTTTAGAATCAAGCTTTTTTCAAGGACTCTGCACTTATGCATTTTTTTCTCGGCAATTATTTGTTACATTGAGTTGATTCTTTTTGCATTGCAATCAGAAAGGTTTGCAGTATTGCAAACAATTGTTGTATGATCGAAAAATTGGTCTTCCCTACACTTTGTTTATATTTTCCAGTGTTACGAAATGAATTTTCAAGCAAAACAAAAATCGTTTACAATATACCAGACCTTCCCAATTGAAGCAAACAAAGATTCGTCTGAATCGAGGGACTAGTCTCCAAAATAAAAATTACAAAGTATCATACTAATCATCACTATAAAATGGACATACTATACACCATTTTTGAGTTCAGAGATTGCTCTATCGGCTCATAATAGTGATTTCATAGAAAGTATTAGCGGGACCGGGAATTTCGAGGAGAAACGAGCCAGATCGTAGCCGTACACGAATTACTTTCTTCGGCAGGATTTCGCGTAAGCCGGCGAAATTTATTTGAACTCTTCACACGGCAGGCTACACGGCCCGTATACCGCAGGATGCGGCCATAATTTTGAGGAACGCCTTCCACCGGTTACGCCGACAATTCCCGGCGTAATGTCCTCGACAATTCATTCCAAAATGGCCTGAATGGCAATTCTTAGCCAGCGATGCACAAATCTTACCGGCGCTGGGAAACGCGCTGTGCTGCGGATATGTTTCCACCTGCTAATACACGATTTTATGGGGCCACTTGTGTGTTTCTGTCGCTGGGACGGGCCTAACTAGGATTTGCTGCACAATTTTTCCTCGAAACTTGTTTCACGCGTGTACACTACGATGTATCACTTACTAAATGCCTACACTACTCGAATGAATACTTTATTACTGTTGTGTGGCATATCGTACTCGCCTGTTAACTATGAGAATAAGAAACAGGCTTTTCACACTCGTGTAGCAGCGTTAAAAATTAATGAACTTGGAAACTGAAAATAGCACATGATGAATTATGAATTTACTACTCCCAGAACATTTTTTATTAACACTAAACCTACCACGAGGGCTCAAATCATCCATTTTATATGATTTATTTGACAATTATTAAAATTGTTAAGGAGTTTTCATGGGAATTTATTAAATATAATTGTTGACTTCAGTATATACAGGGTGGTCCACGCAACTTGCACGCCTATAATAACTTCCAAAATATGCGTTGCACGAAAAAGTTTTGAATACACAAGTTGCATGGTCTGAAGGGGTACATTATGTAGTGTATTTATTTTTTTTGCAAGTGGACGTGTAAAGGACATGTGAGGGTCAACTTCATTTTTTTAAATGAAATGAGGTATTTTTTAATACTTCAATCGATGCAGCGGGGCATTCGTTATAAAAAAATACTAACCTATGTGTGTCGAAAAGTTAGTAGTTCAGGAGATATTTCAATTTAAATAACTCTAAAATACCATTACTGTCGTACCAAGACGTTAGTGTTTACTTACTTGAGTAACATCTTAGCACGACAGTAATGGTATTTTAGAGTTATTTCAATTGAAATATCTCCTGAACTACTAACTTTTCGACATACATAGGTTAGTACTTTTTTTATAACGAACGTCCAGCTGCATCGATTGATGTATTAAAAAATACCTCATTCCATTAAAAAAAATGAAGTTGACCTTCACATGTCCTTTACGTGTCCACTTGTAAAAAAAATAAATACACTACATAATGTACCCCTTCAGACCATGCAACTTCTCCATACAAAATTTTTTCGTGCAAAGCATACTTCGGAAGTTATTATAGGTGTGCAAGTTGCGTGGACCACCCTGTATTATAGTAAAAATCGCACAAAATATAAATGAATTTAATCTTGTTGGTTTTATGATACTATACACGTCGGTCACTTTTGATGGTCGGCAGGTTTACTGTTAAATAATAAATTGCATCATACTTTTAGTAATCCTGACTCGATACGATGCACTACTGTCCGACTATTGCCCGAGTTTTCTACTTACTGTAGAATGAGTACTATAAATGGCTAGACAACTCGAATTAATAATGTATTATTATTGTGTGGCATATATTGTAGACGCCTGTTAACTATGAGCGTTTTATTGTGTTGAACTTTGTTCCTCATTATTCATTTTATTAACGTGGGACCGCTGCACCGCGAATGTAATAAGAAAAAGGCCGTTCCCACTCGTGTAGCAGCGGTAAAAATTAATGAACTTGGAAACTGAATATAGCTCCAGATGAATATTAAAATTTACTATTCCCAAAACATTTTTTATTAAATAATAAATCGCTTCATAATTTTAATAATGTTGGCTCGAGACGATGCACTACTGTCTGATCATTGCTTGACTTTTCTACTTACTGTAGAATTAGTACTATAAATGACTAGACTACTCGAATTAATACTTTATTATTATTGTGTGGCATATATTGTAGTCGCCTGTTAACTATGAGCGTATTATTGTGTTAAATTTTGTGCCGAGTGTTTTTCACACTCGTGTGACAGCGTTAATGGTGAATATTGAACTTACTACCCCTACAACATTTTGTATTAAATAATAAATCACTTCATAATTTTAGTAATGCAGGTTCGAGATGTCTGACCATTCCTTGACGTTTCTACTTACAGTGCGTAAGATCACTTTGAATGATGAATGTGAGAGGTTTTACTGAAAATGAAGCAGTGTATGGTGTAGTCTATGAAAAATTAGGTAAAGTTTAAGTCATCAGTTTGTTGAGTTCGTATTAGTTTAGAAATATAGAGTATTGAATCATAATAATTTTCACGAGCAAAATTAAGCGTTTTCTCTGGAATTGAAACTTCAGTTACTTGTGCAGTCTTCATAAAAGTACTATTATTAAAAATCAAATCTTGTATGGGGTAGTTCACCCTAAATTGAGGGGGAGGGGTTTAAGTCATCAGTTTGTAGGATTCAAATTTATTCCCTTTCGCTCTCAAATTCGCTCCCCATTTTTAAGGAAGATTGTTCTGAACAACAATTGTACTTTTGAATTTTTATCTCGAAAACTGTTCACATCCGTTTCGGTCGATTCTTTTTTGATTTCGATCAGGAAAGTTAAATCTATATCTTAAGCAATTTATCTCGTGAATATACAGGGTGGCCCACATAACTTTGAACAGCTCAATATCTCCGTTACTTTTCGTTGTACAAAAAAACTTCGTAGGACAAAGTTACACTGTTTGAACGGCCACATATAACGGTGTAAGGGAAAAAAAATTTCAAGGTCATTTTTATGAGATTTCAAGGTTATCGATGTTTTTTTAAATGGAATGAGGTATTTTTTAATACATCAATCGATGCAGCTGGACATTCTTTATAAAAAAGTACTAACCTATGTATGTCGAAAAGTTAGTAGTTCAGGAAATATTTCAATTTAAATAACTCCAAAATACCATTACTGTCGTACTAAGGCGTTAGTGTTTACTTACTTGTGTAACGCCTTACTACGACCGTAATGGTATTTTGGAATTATTAACTTCCCGATTTTATAGGGAAGTTATTGTAATTACCCCGAAAATCGAAAATCGAATTTTTAGCAGATCTTCACGTTTCATGGTCATTGGAGTCATTTTAGACTATTTTTATCAAAATGTCGGTATGTGTGTGTATGTGTGTGTGTGTATGTGTGTGTGTGTGTGTGTGTGTGTGTGTGCGTATGTCCGTTTCTATGGTATCAAATTTTTCGTTAACGTTTTCAGAAAAAGTAACAACGCGATCGGAATGATGAATGATGCAATCGATGTGCCCTGCTGTAACTTAGAGCTGATTAGATTTTGGTCCATTTTGGTCCAGTAGTTTTTTAGTTTTTTTCGAAAGGAGTTGATTAAACATTGCAATTTATACGAAAGGCGTATCCACCGAAGAAGTAAACGTAACTATATATATATTTAAAAAAAAAAATTTTTTTATAAAATTAAAAAAAAAATTTTCTTGTTTTTTTTTAATTAAAAAAAATGTTTTTTCCAATTATGCAACTAATGCTAATGTAACCGCTTACAATAATCGAAAATTATTCCAATGCAAGAGTGAGTTAATCATCGCCGAGAATACATTTTCAAAGAATATCGATGAAAGTACAAAAACATTTATATTACAATCTTTAAATAAACAATGAGTTCAAAACGAATTGTTAACTGAGATTAAATTGAAAATTAATATAAAATATATGATAATTAATAACATTGACGTTGAAGACGAATTGGTTAATGGAGCATGCGGAATATTAAAATTTATTACTTTTCAAGAAAATACTAAAATTCCGTCTATATTGTGGTTAGATTTTCAATTGGCCAGAGTAGGAGAGTGAAAGTAAGAACTCGTTATCGTGATTATATGAAAAATGCAAATATAAATCAAAATTTAACACCAATAATAAAAAAATATCGAATCAAGTAAATATTTCGAGTGAAGGAAAATAACAAATTACACGTAGTCAATTTCCAGTGGTTCCTGCTGAAGCGATTGCGATTCATCAAAGTCAGGGACAAAGATACGAGAAAGTATGTATGGATTTTAAAACATCAGAAATACGAACTTTACAAATGTTGTATGTAGCACTGAGCAGAGTTTCAAAATTGAGCGGTTTATATATTTTGAGAAAATTGAAATTAATAGTATCGAAGAAAACCAAGATCAATACTGCAAACCCGGATAATGATGAGTTGTATCGTTTGCGAAAAACTAATTAAGACAATTTATTTTGCAACATTAGTATGCTATAACAAGGAACCAAGCGAGCAACGAGCATACGATATTGGTTTAATGCGACGCCATATAGCAAACATTTTGATAAGTAGAAAACTATTGAATTTCCCTGAAGACGTGTAATCTTCTTAAAACGTACACTTAATAAATAATAATAATATACAGCAACTAACGAATCGGGAAGTTCTTTGTGTGGCTCGTGGAGAGTCACACACAAAATGAAAGACATTAATAGCTGTGGGCCCTACTAGCCATGCATACCACTAACATTCTCGCAAGAGCAGTCCTGCCCGCGAGCTCGCGAAGCGAGCGAGCAACAACAACCCTACTCGCGAGCGAGCGAGCAACAATAGCCCTCAAGTTTAAATTGAAATATCTCCTGAACTACTAACTTTTCGACATACATAGGTTAGTACTTTTTTATAACGAACGTCCAGCTGCATCGATTGATGTATTAAAAAATACCTCATTCCATTTAAACAAACATCGATAACCTTGAAATCTCATAAAAATGACCTTGAATTTTTTTTTCCCTTACACCGTTATATGTGGCCCTTCAAACAGTGTAACTTTGTCCTACGAAGTTTTTTTGTACAACGAAAAGTAACGGAGATATTGAGCTGTTCAGAGTTATGTGGGCCACCCTGTATAAATTTTATTGCTAATGACCTTTGATGTTGAAGGAACATTAAATAAATAAATGTATATGTATATATAAATTTTACAATAGTGAAGAATATTAAGACAAGCGTTGAGTAATACCCCTGATGATTTCAGATACTTTTTCTTTTACAATTCGTGAAGTCATAGAAATTTGGTCTCGTAAAACATGTGTTAGGAAATATCAATGTTAAAAATTCAAAGTAATATGCGTAACAGGAGAAAACTGTCTTAAATAACTGTCTTGATAATGATTGACAGGTTGTCTGATGGATGGCGCATAATAGAAACAGACACGTCATTACAAATAGAGCGGATAACGAAGAGCGCGGCTCCTTCTTCCTCTCGGAGTACTGTAAACAGCTTGTCTGTCGCGTCACATTGCTTTGTACTTTTGATTATACATTATATTACGTTATACTATTCGTTTGTTTAAATATATATATGCGCATATAAAGTAATAGTGTGTTGTTCGCAAGTGGGTGTAATCATTTATTCGTTCTATCCTGAAGAACATGAAATATTATTTTGTTTTTCGGGATTTATTTATCTTGTTATATTCCGCATGGGGAAATATAAAAATCCTATGAAATCTGAATAAAGTCAGTCCTGTTATTATTATAAATGAATATACATAAGTCTGGTTTAGGACTCGGTATGTAGTTCCAGTATTAAAGGGCGATTTTGCAAAAAGAAAACCCTGCTTCGTGTGTTCGAGTCAATCGAACTACCAATTATAATTCCCACACAATACAGTGAACTTCGCCCTCCGAATTGCCACGCTATTTGTTCCAGATCCTCCAGCGATCCGTTACGAAATTAGTGGAGCAGTTCGAAGGGACGTTCGCATTTTTTCGCAACCGTGCAGAACTGGTGGCGCAACCGGGAATTATGCGGGCGGATCCTCGCGAAGGTTAAACCGGGTACGGCGTCGCGTTTCCAGCGGAACGACAAAGTAACGAGGCTGTTTTCGCGACCCAGTTGCAGCGATTTATGCGGACACTTTGCGAATTTCCGCGAAAGTCGACGCGCGACTCGCGCATCCGTGGTTAAAACGGACTGCGCGCTTGGCTCCGGGAGGATGGTTCTCAGACGATAGCAGAATTCAGGAGGAGCCGACGGAGAAAAGCGTGGGTGGAGACGCGACCGGCGTTCTTTGATGATATAGGGACGTTTACGTTCGCAACCCTCTCCCCACCCCATCCCCCGTCACTCGGCGGCTGTTGTCATAACTTATTTGCTCGCTGGTGTGACTGCAGACGACGAATTTATTTTTCTTTGTCCCCGAACTGCTTTTGCGAGCGTTTGTTCTACACCATTTTTCTTTCACTTTTTTTTGGCTGCTTAATATTCGGATACCTTGGCGAAAATGCTGAGACACCTGATTAAACGTTTGCAACCTGCAGGTAATTAGTTAAATAAATAAGTGATCGGAAAAAATAATATAAAAATGGCTTATTTATCATTAGTTGGATAACAAGGTTTTTTTAGAGCTCTGGTAATGGTTTAATTGGTGAGTCATATTTTAAAAATTGAATAATTCAACGAGATGCAGCAGCATTTTTTAACTATTCTTTCTCTTCTGAAATCATTGGATTGTTATTTTTGAAAATATTACCATACCAAAGTACGTATTACAAACTGCATCTCCAACCACCGACTTTAAATCAAACAATACGTTCAGCATAATAAACAACGGAGACACACACTGCGTAAACAAGATATTTTTGTAGTACAATATAAATATTATCTTGCAGAAGTGCTTGTTATAAATTACATTCTCGGCTATTAACCTCAATTTAAAAAATATCCCAGGTATAATAAAAAATGTAGCAACACATGGGTGAAAACACCGGGCACAAAAATAATATTTCAGTTTTCCGAATCGCCGAGTTATCATTTCGAAAAAAATATTCCGCAAACGTCCACGGTGTAATTCGCGCGTCCGGCTATTTGCTTTAATTTAATAAAACAGGAAATAAAGCAAGAGACGAGCCAGCGCAATGAAAGTAACTTTTTTCGCTGAAAAGCTCGGAAACGAAAAAAAACGGAAAAAACGCGCAAAACTACCACACAGGATGAGGACACGCGACAAACACACGCGTACATGCTCAAGATGCAAGTAGACGACGAGGACTATAGATCGTGCGTGAAATAATCGCAGTGTCTGCGCTGGCCGACTACAAGCGCAAGTTCACTCGTTGCGAACGTTGCAAATATACGAGCTCGTGCCCGAGGTGGAATTGGTGGTTTATAGCGAAAGTTTGTGGCATCGACGGCGGGAATTCTTTACACACGGATAGCCGTGCTCGCCCCGGTCTCTCTTTCCTATCCGTTAACCACCGCTCCGAACCGACGCGATGCGCGGTACTTTCGTCGTGAAATAGTTGATCTGTGCGCGCCAGAAACTCGCGATCCGCCGTGCTCTTCGCGAACAACCGCCTCGAAGAATGCTGATTCTATTTGCTCCGACGTGGCTGCCGATTCTAATTAACTGAATCAACTCCATTTCTAATCGGAATTCGTTATTGCTTAAATACGTGCGACGAGGTACCGTAGCTTTGGACTCTATGGGTATTTTTACTTGAAATAACTCCCGTATATTCTAGAAATACACACGAACAAACACGTGAAGTTTCAAATTTATGGATGCAGTTCTTTTTTCACAACTAGTTATCCTCCACCAAAATCGTTGAGAACAAAAACGAAGAGAGTACATATAACATGGAATTTTAGTTGCAACTCCGGACTGAATGGATAGTTTTCTTGAAATAATTTGTGTACATTCTAGAAATACACACGAATAAACAGGTGAAGTTTCAAATTTATGGATGCAACAGTTCTATTTTCATAACTAGTTATCCTCCACCAAAATCGATGAGATCAAAAATGAAGAGAGAACATATAGCAACTCCGGACTGAGTGGATATTTTTACTTGAAATAATTTGTGTATATTCCAGAAATACACACGAATAAACAGGTGAAGTTTCAAATTTATGGATGCAACAGTTCTTTTTTAATGACTAGTTATCCACCACCAAAAACGTTGAGAAAGAAAATGAAGAGAGTACATATAACATGGAATTTTAGTTGCAACTCCGGACTGAATGGATATTTTTACTTGAAATAATTTGTGTATAGTCTAGAAATACACTCGAATAAACAGATGAAGTTTCATATTTATGGATATGTGCAATTGTTATTTTAACCAGAATAAATCTGTGGGAGATTTCTAATATAATATCATTGTAGAAGATCTTAAACCATGCAACCCAAAGATCATTAAACAAACAAAATTAGAAACACAATCATTATGATAACATAATACAAATGCACGTCTGAATTGAGCGGCGTTATTCGGAAGAGTGAAAAATACGCTGGCCTAATATAATAAACCAATATTCGTGTCGCAAAGGAACGATTCGCTTTTTCTTTTATAAACAACTTGAATGTTAAGGTTTTGTTTTTGCATACTGGGTGTTTAAATGTAAATGCAGCAAATCAATCCACAAAATCCAAGAAGTTCCGGAAGAATAGATACAATTTTTATTTTTCTATTAATTGCAGAAGTTGCCTGTGTCAAGCTTTAAACCATAAAATGTATAATCTAGCAGCAATTTTGGATCTAGTGGATATTTTAATTGACAAAACTGACTGTAGAGTCTTCAGTTCATACGATATAATCCTAAATCGGTTCTTCGATATCAGATAATGGCAGCCTTTGCAAGACGATCGTCTCTGTGCAGCCGGCTCGACAAGGTACACGCAATAGGCGTTGCCGCGGGACGAATTAATTGTATTACGAAGCAAGCGTTCTGCTAACGAGCTAATCCATAGCACTTGCTCCTTTGTTTTGTAATTAGCTGCCCGGATGTCTCCGACAAACCATCATCCCCCTCCAGGCTCCGCCTAAACCAATTAATATCAACCGAGCACAATTATTTCCCAAACTGTACCAACATCAAAGAAAACTTCCTAAAATTATTATAAATCTACTTGTTCCATTAACTTTTTAAGGTGTCCCACCATTTATTATACACATAGTTACATCAGACAATAAATTACACGAAAAATTCGAATTTCATTGGAAATCCAAATTGGATCTTGTGTAAATTTATAAGAATATTTTGTTAATATGATTATGCACCTGAATCACTATAAAAAATTAAATTAAATTAAATTCTGAAATGCTTATCGTAACAAAATTAGGAACTTTAGATATTTTTCGATTATAAACATTCTTAAATAATCATTCAAATGAAATAAAATAGTTTAACAAAAACTCATTGAATACGAAGGATAATTAATAAGTCAACTTAATCAGAATCGTTAGATTAAATCATTAGGATCTTATAAAACCTTTTTAGGATTTACTCAATCTAATAAAACAGTTTTATATGTCTACTTCAAAGAAATTTTTGGTTTTTTGGTTTCAGATCAAAGTGGTTACCGCAAAAGCTGTATTTCTGAAGAGTGTTGCACGGAAATGGCTGGCAAATCTCTCCAGTTTCGAATTCTCCCATGAAAATTTTGCAATTTATAGTTCAAAGTTCATAATTCCGAATGTACATAACAGTAAGAAAAAAAAAGTTTTCCAACTTGAAAAAAAATGGTAACTCCCCGTAGTATTCTATGTATACCCTTAAGACCCTCAAGTTGTAAAATGAATGTAATGACTCAATGAATGTAAAACCATGTGACCCTTAAATTCTTGTCATGTAAATAAATAATAATGTTCTGAAAAAATGGTTTCACTGTTTTAATTTTGTCCGCCGCTGTATATCTTATAGTTAGACTGCGGATTTTATGCATTTATGGGACAAATGATTGGATAAAATTAAGAATACAGGGTGTCCCAAAATTCGTGAACTTCCCGAGAGGGGGTGGTTCCTGAGACCATTTTAAGCGACATTTTCCTATGCAAAAATATTATCTGCGGCTTTGTTTAGGAGTTATTAACGAAAAACCCAGCGCGCCAACTGTCTATTGGCCGACTGTGGCAACTCGCGTCTACGTCGCGCTCTGATTGGTCCGTGTTTTTCGTTAATAACTCCTAAACAAAGCCGCAGATAACATTTTTGCAAAGGAAAATGTCGCTTGAAATGGTCTCAGAAACCACCCCCTTTCGGGAATTTCACGAATTTTGGGACACCCTGTATATACGGGGTGATCATTATGAAGCGTTACAGACGAATATCTCCAAAAATATTGTCTATACGCAAAAATTTTTGAGATGAAAGTTGTTCAGTATCGAGGAGGACATCATGTGGTGGGGGATTTTTATTTTTCCCGATGAAAGACCTACTTTCTATATAAAGAATCCATAGACTATCGAATTCTGAGTAAAAATGTATTAACCTCCATATGTCCTAAATCTAATAGATAACGAGATATTATCGAAACAATTTTCTTTCTTCTTTAAATAATATCTCGTTAACTATTAGGTTTAGGAAATATGAAGGTTAACACTTTTATACTCAGTATATAATACTCTATCGATCTATGGTGTAAAAAATAGGACATTCCATTTAAAAAAAGAAAGTTGACCTTCACCTCTCCTTGGAGTGTCCACCAGGAAAAGTAAAAGTTCCACCACATGATGTCCCCCTCGGTACTAAACAACTTTCATCTAAAACATTTTTGCGTATAATCAACATTTTTTGAGATATTCGTCTGTAACGCATTATAAATAGTGTAGAGATTATAAAAGTTTAATGATGTCGATATACAGGCTGGTCCACGCAACTTGCACACCTATAATAACTTCCAAAGTATGCGTTTCACGAAAAAATTTTGTATACAGAAGTTGCATGGTCTGAACGGGTACATTATGTGGTGTATTTATTTTTTTTACAAGTCGACGCCTAAAAGACATGTGAAGGTCAACTTCATTTTTTTAAATGGAATGAGGTATTTTTTAATACATCAATCGATGCAGCTGGACGTTCGTTATAAAAAAGTACTAACCTATGTATGTCGAAAAGTTAGTAGTCCAGGAGATATTTCAATTGAAATAACTCTAAAATACCATTACTGTCGTGCTAAGATGTTACACAAGTAAGTAAACACTAACGTCTTAGTAAGACAGTAATGGTATTTTAGAGTTATTTAAATTGAAATATCTCCTGGACTACTAACTTTTCGACACACATAGGTTAGTACTTTTTTATAACGAATGCCCCGCTGCATCGATTGATGTATTAAAAAATACCTCATTTCATTTAAAAAAATGAAGTTGACCCTCACATGTCCTTTACACGTCCACTTGTAAAAAAAATAAATACACTACATAATGTACCCCTTCAGACCATGCAACTTGTGTATTCAAAACTTTTTCGTGCAACGCATACTTCGGAAGTTATTATAGGTGTGCAAGTCGTGTGGACCACCCTGTATTTTCAACTCTACAATTTTTAAAGAGTCGAAAATATTCCTATTTGCCTCCTGTTTTTTAAAATCTATGAAGAAACTTTTTATTTTGCATAAAGATCCACAGCCTACTTATATCAGATGATTTGCATACATTCGAGCCCGATTTGAAAATAAAATTCAATGGTTAAATTTTACAGAATACAGCTCTATTAATCAACTATACCGGGTGGTTTACGACAAACAGGCCACCTAAATAGCTCCGTTAGGATTAGAGATAGAAGAATATATTAGAGAGAAAAGTTGTACTGTTAAAGTGGGCAAATATGGTGATATAAAAAATGTTCCGATTGTAGTCGTCTTCAAGGCCTTGTGAAGGACATCGATGATTTTTAAATAGCACCATATATTTTTAACTTCACAGTATTGTAGCTGATGTCGAGACGAATTCAATGATGTGGTACATTATGACCTTCAAATGACCTTGGACTCATTAATAGATATAGTTTGACAACTCTGTTTGATCAACGGAAATTTAATTTCTTCAGCCATTAGAGGTCTCATAATACGTATTCCGTCCTACACTGCCTAATTCACGGAACTTTTTAACTAAATCTGAATAGGTAGAACAAGATGGACATCTGCGATCAGGAAATCGGTCTTTGTAAAGACGAACAGCTTCTCGAAGACATTGACGACGGTCTTATGCTCGTTTGAGTAACGCATCGTTAAACGGTTATTGATGAACTGATCCACTCGCAATAATTCGATGATCATAACTGACTCGGCATACATACCAGTAGTTTGTTGATAATCTCGTGTGTGTACGCTTAGAGATCACCTTCCGTTAACGGAATACGTGATATGAGACCTAATGGCTGAAGAAATTAAATTTCCGTTGATCAAACAGAGTAGTCAAACTATATCTATTAATGAGTCCAAGGTTATTTGAAGTTCATAGTGTACCACATCATTGAATTCGTCTTGACATCAACTACAACACTGCGAAGTTAAAAATATATGGTGCTATTTAAAAATCATCAATGACCTTCAAAAGTCCTTGAAAACGACTACAATCGGAACATTTTTTATATCACCATATTTGCCCCCTTTAACAGTACAACTTTTCTCTCTAATATATTCTTCTATCTCTAATCGTAACGGAGCTATTTAGGTGGCCTGTTTGTCGTGAACCACTCGGTATAGTCACCATACTTTTCTAATTTTTTTCTAATTGAAAAAGAAAAGAATGGTAATTATACGTATAATTTTTATTTACACTCCACCGTGTAGTACGTTTTGCGGCATCTATGAAAATTATTCAATCATCGATAGATTTGTCTCGGGTTGTACCCGGTTTTTCCCATTGAAGCCTTCCTGCGGGAGGAATCACGGGATCGAGACGATCGTTCGAATCACCGATTCATTAACTGTCAGAGGCGAAAATGAGTTCCGGGCGGGTATCGCTGGCCTCGCTATTAATTACCGTAGGCCAATTAACCGTAACGAATGGCTTCTTTGTTAACGACACAGCCGGCGTAATAATGGACACGCGTACACGCGTTATCTCCGGTTACACGGGGCCCGACAATAACGTTCCGTCATACGAGAAGTTTCTGAAACTGGAAAAACGAACTTTGACGGTCCACGCGTGTCGGTCGCCGCGCGAATAGTATGTGAAATCGCGCAATTAATGCTCGCCCCCTGGTTCCCGGCGCTAAATAATATCGTACCGGTTGCAGTCGCTCTGTTCCACCCGAAATTCATGGCTCATTGTTTTCCTGCTCATTAGCGATAACAAATAACGTTGCAGTATGCTTTGCCGATAATTTTACGGAACGCAGCCGTTACAACGTTTGCCACCTGCACCGTGTCTCTGGAACGCCCCGCGGCCATTGCTGACAGCGTATTTGTTATCACCGTTTGATCCGATTATCAGAAATCACCTTGTAATCGTAAATCCGATTGTTATTCTGTCGACGTCTTTAATCGCCGATTTGCGAGCTGCGAAGTCGCGCGCCGTTAATCGTCCATTTTGAACGCGTTCAACATTTATTATTTAAACCATTTATATAATTGTAATTAGCATTTTTCAATCTGTGCTGTCAATTTTAATTTGTTCTTGAGATCATTTCAAGCAATTTTTTCCTTTGCGAAAATGTTCTGCGCGGCTCCGTTAAGGAGTTATTAATGAGAAACACGGATGAATGTAGGCGTGGCTACGATAGGCCCCGCTGAGTGGGCGGCACAATGCAGCGGGCGGACTCAGACTCGACCAATGCCAACGCCACGCTCAGCGGAGCCTGTCGTAGCCACGCCTTCATTGTGTTTTTCGTTTAATAACTCCTTAACGGAGCCGCACAGAACATTTTCCGAAAGGAAAAAATTACTCCAAATTTCCTTGAGCTTCATCTTTTTCAAGGAAATAAATTTTTTAAATAATTCTTTGTTGTAGATGCACCTTCGCGATCGCAATGACCGTGAATTGAAAACATAAGAACCCACCATTTCGACAGATCCCATAACTGTTAGACGGGATGCACATCTGGATTCGACATCTTTCCGGTGACGCCTGCAACAATTTCGAACCTGTCCGAACTATTTCGTTCTTTTTCTGCCACGTGAAACCTATTCGAAAGCCAACTCTACTTTCTACTATTTATTTTCAATGACCTACCAACACTGTTTCACACGGTTCGCACACCTAGTCGCCATCATTCACGCGCCCGCCCGGCCCGACCCGGCCCGGCCCGACGTCAGTCGCCGAGCCCACCCTTCCTTGAATTCCAGCGAACCCTTCTACTCGACCTGAATTCATTCGTGCCACGATCCCGACCGCCATTACTGAAAACCTCTCTTGCCAGCGCACCGAGGCACGGGGAATTCCCGACATCACTTTCAATTTGTTGCAATTGTCGGAAGCGAAGTCTGCCGGCCGGGATGCGCTCGCAGTCCTAACAACTTTTACCGCCGGCAACGATCACGCCCTTAGAAATTTCAACATGTATGCGTGCATGGGTGTACGTGTGTGTGCAATAGGTCAGGGTAAAGCAGCTCCGCTGCTACAATGTACTGCCTCGGCTGCTATCCGTTGTTGCCTCGGAGTAATACCGTAGAATTAGTCAGCGGTTGATGTACTCGCCCGGTTTAGTGTTACTGCATCCCTTGCATAATATCCGTGCTACTCATTCCGTGTAGTTTCGCCCCTTGCCGATATTGCGTTAGCTGCAACCCGGAAACCGTGTGCTGCCCGTAGAAATCCGACTCGCTGGTTTATCGCCGATCAAATTCTAGATTGTACCTTAAAAAATTTCTTATTTGCGGTCCGGACCGCTTGTAGAATATGCGCGCGCGGTCACACGGTCGTTTGCACTGTCGTATGACACGACAATAAACCTCCACCCCCAGTCATTCAGCACGAACATTAATTTCTGGGAAACGGAGCGTTCGGTTAATTTGAAAGGAAATCCTACGAGTATCCAATGGGTATTTTTAAGTGGGAAAATTAGGAGATGTCCTTGAAATATAGGTGAATGTGCTCGTAAAATGTTAGAATGGTATGTGCTATAGTTCTTGCTCGATTAATTCGTGAAGTTTGCTATGCTGAGATTTGTGTAAGATTAGAAATTATGAGAATGCATAGATTTTAATTTTTAACTGTGGAACGAATGGATATTTTCAATTGAAAAAATTAGGACACTTCCTTCAAATATACGTGAATGTGCTGGCAAAACTTTAGGAAGCTCATAGGAAGTATCATAGCTGTTTCTGGTTTAATTAGCGAAGTTGACTGTACTAGCATTTGTAAAATTAGAAACATTTCTAGGATTAGACTCCCGGATTTTAATTTTTAACTTTGGAACGGATGGATATTTTCAATTGAGAAAATTAGGAGACTTCCTTGAAATATAGGTGAATGTGCTCGTAAAATTTTAGGAAGCTAGGTGTCATAGCTGTTTTTGGATTAATTAGCGAAGTTGACTGTACTGGCATTTATAAGATTAGAAACATTTCTAGGATTAGACTCCCGGATTTTAATTTTTAACTTTGAAACGGATGGATATTTTTAATTGGGAAAATTAGGGCCTTCCTCGAGGTATAGGCAAATATGGTGGTAAAATTTTAGGATGCTAGGTTCTATGGACTATGCTCGACTAATTGGTAAAGTTTGCTATACTGAGATTTGTAAGATTAGAAACATTTCTAGGATTAGACACCCGGATTTTAATTTTTAACTTTGGAACGGATGGATATTTTAACTTGAAAAAATTACTGCAAACTCTTAAAACCTCGATAAATAAATCTATAATTTTTCAGAATGATAAGTACAGTGGTATATTTTCTATTAACATTATTACGTTAAATAAGCTGACAATGCATAAAATGGGAATCCTAGCTACTATTCTGGATCCAGTCGATACTTTAATTTGAAAAAATGGCTGTCAATTCTTGGAACTGAACAAACTCGCGAAGTTTCAAAATGATGCTTTGCAAGAAACTTCGAAGCAGCAGGGCGGAAATTTGGTTAAAAAGAGAACGGAATAAGAGATCATTCCCGTGCAATTCGGGTAAACGTGGCGTTATTATTGCTAAGAGTTCCGACTGGAGGACGGTTCAAGTTCGCACAAGTACAAAACGGTTAACGAGTTCGTTATACTTAATATTAACGACACTTCTTTTTCGTGGCTCTTTCGCTCGAGCCGATATTGCTTCGTCGCCCGGCGCTTCCGCAGCTATCAGAATGCGTCTTCCCTGAGCAAGTTCTATTGGTTTATGAACGATTAAATTTCATCAGATATCCATTACAGGATGTAATTATGCCGTGAAAAGCACTCCGGTTATCTAATATCCCCTTTGAAACGACATTTCATTAAATTATCGACGAAACTTCCGAGTTTAAACTGCGCCGCCTTGAGACAGTTCATGTTACTTGCACGTTACCGGCACGTTTTCCATGACGAGGAAAGTATCCGCACAAACTTGTCGATCGCTTGATAATGATCTACGCAAATTGGCCAACTTCCACCGCGAAAAGCGTCTTTTTGGAGCAGGAATAGACACCAAAGACCGTTTCTCTATCGAGAGATACTCTGACATTCATTGGCTCTGATTCAAAAGTTCCTATTTTGTAAATATATATTCTGTAACCTCCCCTAATTTAGGGTGCTTTACATGATGCCATAATTGATTTTCATAAGAAATCCCGTCATACATCACAAAAAGCTTGACTTTTGAAGTAAATTATGGAAGTTGGCAATAAGAGGTGGTGAAAATACAAATTTAAGTGCGTTTGATCATAATTTTCGATGTTATGTAATTAATTTTTCCAATGTCAAAAAATCGGACACTATAAAAGACACTTTGCAGATTATGAAGAAACAAAGTTTGATTCGATAGGACGATTAGTTTTCGAGATAGAAATTCATGAATTCAATGTCTGCCAAATAAACAATTCCAAATTTGAAGGTTTATATTTCCTAAACAATTTTGAAATCAGCGAAGTGATGACATAAACTCCCCCTAATTAAGAGTACTCTACATCATAGGGTACTAGCTTGTAATTAAAAATGTTCCTATACTTAGTGCACACGCAATTAATGTTGCGGTTGCAGAGAGAAAGCTCTATATTTTTATCCTGACGATTGATCTTGATCTTCAAACATTTATTGCGACCGTAATAATTAAGACAGCGGTCTAAATCAAAGCTCCTCTTACAGACGAGACTTTAAGGTAAAAGGACAGATTTTTAAAAAATATTTTAATCGAGCCTAAAATAGAGAATAGATAAAAATTTGTAAGTATGACTTGTCTATGGAGGTAAGCAACAATTGGACAATTCAAATACCTGTATTGTCTAAACAAATTGGAATCCAGCATAAAGATGACCTAAACCACTCCCAATTAAGATTAGCCTACGTCATTCAATACTAGTTTTTAATTAAAACTGTTCCTATAGTTAGTGCACACGCAATTAACGTTGCAGGTGCAGAGAGAAAACAGCTCTAAACAAATTGGAATTCCTAATGATGCTCTACACCGTGAAATATTTAATTATCAGCAGAATCACCGATGAAGACTATGAAAATTAAACTGAAAATTTTGTTCAGGGACAGCATAGCATTCGCCAAAATTTGTGGAGAGCGACTGTCGCGTGAAACTTAATGGCCAGGAATTGTAATTTAGTTTTTCGACAGATCGATCGATCAGCGACGCAGGAGCCATGTATCTATACATGTAATTACGATTTCCAATCATCTAGTCAAACGTTGAAGCGCTCGTTTATGAGGAAACGCACCGCGCGAGGGTACGAGGAACGAGGTAGTTAAACAGTCTGTAGAATCGAACCCTGCTGATTGGAATCGTGAAACACATCCAAATCTCCTATGATTCTGAGGAAGTTTCGCTCGAATTTCCGTCCCGCTTTAACGCGAATTCGCCGAATAGTACAATTCCGGAAAGCTTCTCCACGCAGTCTTCGATTGCTGCGACAAACCAATCCTCCCTTGGCCCTTCGAGGTTTCTTTCCATCTCGAATTTTCACTGTTATCCGATGCGGCCATTTTGTACTCGATTTGAATATTTACAAAATTTTATATTTTTAAATGTGTCTACAAGGGATTGATTAAACTTTTAATTAGATTTTGATAGTCACAACTTTGAATTTCCTGCAACAATGTGAACTTTTCCAACAATATTTGTAAACAATGGTGATCTGAAATTTATTTAACCATACGCACGATTTTATGTTTATTATAAATATATCTTGATTGATTCCTTTTTCATCTTCTCAAACTTTTAATTAGATTTTGATAGTCACAACTTTCAATTTCCAGCAACAATGTGGCTTCTTTACTTTCATCTTGAATATTCATATTTTTCGTTTAACATTTATATCTGCAATATTTTTGTATTCAAATTAATATTTAAATAAACGCAATTAAAATAAGTACAATTGGACTTGTCAAATTATTTATACACTTCGTATGATTTTGAACGAAAGTTAAAATTGAATAAAAACTGAATAAGAACGAAATCAAAAAATTACATGAACATCTAAATGTTTTGATTTATTTATTAATCATCGTTTTTGTCTTGAATCTTTTTTATTAAACATGAGAAAATATAGTAAAAATTGTTTACACGTCTAGGATTGTTTTACCCAACAACAATTTTTATTTGTTTAATGATGGCTAAATAAAATTGTCAAACTAGCTAGAATAATTTTTACCATCTGAATCAATGAATATAGAATTGCTTAAAATATTCTGTCGTTAACACCAGTCCAGTTAGAAACAATTCTCATAATTTCTCGAATTTCGAAACCACACCGCCAGATCTCGTTACGCCCCCCGAAACGCACAGTACTCCTTTCCCCGGCAGTTTATACGAAATTGGAAAACTGTTTCGCGCGTGATACACAGCGCGATATCCGATATATAATCCACCGAAATATCGAAACGGTTGCGGGATTTTTAATTTTCGCGGACGATGTGATTAAGCGTTTCTATTAACAGGCTCAAATTCGAGCGTCGAACGCGATCAACTCTGCGAAAACTTCATAGCTGAACCAATTGTTCCATTCTTTGTGTGCCGAGACAATTTTGTCATCTTTTTAATTCGAAACTCTAAACCATCTCAAATCCAATTCGACGTCCTAATTAAATGAAAATATATATTAGCGCTTATTTCTCTTAATAAGTCTAATCTAACATAATTTAATATTGTGCACGCTGTTAAATATTACAAATATCTGATAATAAAAAATTAACATCTGATTGACTTTCAAGCTGCACACAAATTTGTTAATGCTAATGTTTTTTATTTTAATCGAAACGAATTTAATGTTATGTGTAATATAACATATTACGCTTTTTGCCATTAGTGTGTATAATCTGCAGTCTGCTGACGAATATTTTATTATATAATAATACAAAATATTAACATATCTCGTGGCGTTCAATTATAAATAACACAGCACCAGATGAAATGAAAAGTCCTTCAGTGCAATTCCTATATGAGAACTGAAATAGTTGCGAGAATTATTTCGCAGACTAAAACATTGTGCTAACAATAAAATAATATAAGTCTTCTATTACCTCACAATTTTGAACATAGTCAGTCCAATTGTCATAGTAAGCAATTTTATTATTTTATTTTGCCATGAACCCCTCAGGACATTTTTAAACCCATCAAGGATTTATTTTATTGTAACTGTATTTCAATTTTTCGACTATTAATTATATTTTTATGAAACGTGCACTAACATATTCGTTACATTTTTCCGATTAGAATGAATCCAAACATGACAGTATTTAGAACACATTTGCTTGTTTAATTAACGATGCAATAGAACCTCGATTATCCGAACCGATGATGTAAATACTAAACAGTTCCATTTTAAGCAACCCACATATAACAGGATTCATTGTATGAATCAATAAAGATGTAATTGAATATTATGCAAACATTCATGTCTTCCTGATTGGTTCGGATAATCGAGGTTCTACTGAATCGTGGATTAAACAAGTAAATATAATCGTAACCGTATCGTATTTGGACTCATTTTAATCAGGAAAATCTGGCAAATACGTTGGTAAAAGCTTCTCAAAAAAATATAATCAAAAACAAAAACGTATTCTTACTAGATATCACTATTTTCTCGTGCGGTCTAGGGGTAAGAAGATCGAGGAATCGTGTCTGTACAACGATTTAAGTGACACTGTGGTCCCGAAGTTTTCATGTACAATATTTAACACTAGGTTTGCGGGACCCGTCAAAGTGACGGGTTCTAATATTGTTAATTTACGATTATTAAGATTGTACAGAGGCTTCCTGAGGAATTATTTACCAAATTTATTTCTTGGGGTCCAATATACAGTAAAGTCGCGATATTTTTCCAACGACTGTGTTCTACACGCAGAAATATCGTATAAGGATACTATTTTCTTATGACTGCGTCTATCGAGCCGACCGCGCCGAGAGTACAAACGAAGAACAACGTGTAAATACGGATTGCGCGGCCGAAGCGTATCGGTGTGAACCACTACTAACCGAATTATAAAACTTCTTTAGTTTTCATTAATTTTTTATGGGACTTTCAACAGCTTATTTCTGGCAGTTTTCTTATTAAAATGGCACCAAACACAATATAATTTCAACTGTACCTAGTGGTTTAATCGACGATGAAAGTTTCGAACGCAAACGAAGAACAGCGTGTGGGAAATTCTTTGAATTGTGCCATCGACGGCGACAGTCCGCGTCTCTTTCTTTCCCATACGCTGTCCTTCCTTGCGCCCGAAACTTCCATCGTCGATTAAACCACTATATACAGTTGAAATTATATAGTGTTTAGTGCCATTTTAATCTGAAAAATGCCACAAATAAGTTGGCGAAAGTTCCATAGAAAAATAATGAAAAATAAAGAAGTTTTATAATTGGATTAGTAGTGGTTCACACAATATATCACGACTTTACTTTACTATTAGAAAAATGCTCAAAAATTTGGATAGACACATTCTGGTTATAAAAGATGTATCAATGCTCTCGGCGCACTGGTTCGATCGGGTTTTACATCAGAAGCAATTTTGCAAATAGATTAAATTTTCGACGTTTCGGTCTATGTGTAGATCATTTTCAAGAAAACCATCAACTGCGTCTGTGAACTGTCAAACAGAAAAACCAGCGCCAACATCATCGCCAAATGAAACATTGAGTGTCAAAAATTGTTACTCACTTGGTTAATGAAATTATTTTAACTAAATTGAAATTGAAACAACGAAACACGTGTTGTTCTCATGTCGTTACACAAGCTACTGAGGCAAACGTGAAATCAATAGAAACGAACCAATCAGATCCTCGATCAACATAATTAATCGATATTTGGCGGTTATTTGAAGTCGTGAAAAGTCAAATCACAACTTTTAACTGCATCTATACAAAGATGGCATGGTAATATTAAAGTAACATCAATAATGACCAATTTGTGAAAAACATGTTTGTTTGCAAAAGATTACAATAACATCTAAATGTAATCTTTTACAAACAAAAATGTTTTTCACAAACATGACATGAGAACAGCACGTGTTTCGTTGTTTCAATTTCAATTTCGTTAAAATAATTTCATTAAGCAAGTGAGTAACAATTTAGCGATGATATTAACACTAGTTTCTCTGTTTAACAATTCACAGACGCAGTTGATAGTTTTCTTGAAAATTATCTACACATGGATCGAAAAGTCGAAAATTTAATCTATTTGCAAAATTGCTTCTGATGTAAAATCAGATCGAACCAGTGCGCCGAGATCATTAATACATCTTTTATTAACAATTATACGATCGATATTAAAGGAACATTCTGGTTACGTTTATAAATTGATGTGAAATAGTTATTTCTAGACCACCGTGAACCTAGTGTTAAACATGGTTACTCTATACCATTTTTGAAAAATCGATTTCCTACTTTTGGTGGAAATGTTTCCGAATGTAAAATAGACCTTGTATATTTGACACTCTGAAACGAAGTTTCGAAGAATCTTTCGAGGGGAAAGAATGAAAGGGGAGCCTGACGGTGATCAGGTGAGGCTCCTGGTGGAATAATATCGGAACTGCAGGCAATTCGTCTACGACTAGCCGGCAATCTCGCTGTGTAACTGCGCCGAGACCCGATGAGACCTTGTCTCACATTGTCAGAATGGCTGATCCGATTCTGGTACATCCTTGTCCCGGTAGGACAGTAATTGTCGCTCGTTCTTGAAATACCCGCGTCAGATATTGCGTGCTCTAACAATAGAGCCACAATAGCGGGGCGTCGGGCCGAGCAGAATATTCCAAGGTGTCCCATCTTCATCTGTCTGTCGCCTCTCTTTCCTCGTTCCCTTCCCGATTAACAGCCCCCGAGTTTCGGCTTCGTTATCCTGTCTGTCTGTCGGTCTGACTCCGTACGACACGCCGCACAGCGGAGTAGTTGCCTCGAAAAGCCTTCAAACGTTCTATTGTTTATTCGTCTACATAAAGACGGGGGTTGCACTTACAAATTTTTGTTTCGAAAACTATTCAACAAATCGAGCCAAACTTTTACGCGTGTAATCTGGAGAGTCTGGTCTATTGTAAACAATTTTTATTGAAAGAAAACGTTAACCTTAATATTACGGTCAACGCAGTAATCATTCTTCAATTTCACCATAGACAATTAAAAATACTAAAGAAACTTTTAAAAACCATGCATATTAATCCAAAACTTAGTACGCTTAGAACTAGACGGTGAATCTTTATGCAATTATGACTGAAAATGTTAAAAAAATGCTAGGATATAAAATACGACAGAATTCAATACGATTTTCATTCGTTTCAGATCTAGAAAGGTTATAGCCACGGAAAATAAGATTCTATTTGATTCGAGTTCCTTAAAATTCGTCCACAAAAATTACAAATTGCATAAACATTCGCAGTCTACATATAATTAGTACTTACGTCGTCGCGTTCAATTCCAGCCAGCTCCAATTAAAGAATATGATAATCACGAGGATCTCTTACCTGAAACAAAGGGGGAAAAAGTGCATTAAATACTGGGGTTGTTCCAGGCCGGTTAGCGTAATTAGCAACAAAACTTGGAGCGTAATGGGGTGACTAATGAGGAGACTGGGGGTGATCAACACCTCGGCTCGTTCGAAATTAATAGGCACACCAATCCGTCAGCTGAGCTCTCGACTGTCGAGTTTCGACCCTCTTCCCGCGGTGCGGTATGCACTCATATTTCACGATGCACCCGTGCACTCGCTCTCGAAAGGATAGCCGAGAAGAGGCTGCTGCAGCCCGCAGCTAGCTGGCTTGGGGATTCCGGGATTGTTTTCCCGCGGAAAGTAACAGTGACACGCTTTTACGAGCGCCGGGGATCGTTAAAGGAGACGTGTCCGATCGGGAACGATACTAAGGGAGTAGAATTGCTGCGTTTATGATCCGCGATCAACGTGATCAACGTTATACTGCTCCCGAGATCGTTGATACTTTGTTAATTGCTGTACGAGGTACTGCAAGTTGCGGTTGTGCTCTTTTCGTTGAAGGACTGTCGTTAAAGAAGAAAATGGGCATTGAAGATAATGGAAATTGAAGAAAATGGGAATTGGCAATGACTGGATTGTGGATTTTACGCATTTTTGACGCATGCAGGTTTATAAAACAATATTAAGGTGGAGTGGGGTAAGTCCGTTAATTGGTTATTTAAAAATAATATGAACGTAATTTCTCTAGCTTGTATTTATTAATGTAGTATAAGTTAGTATGAACAATTCGACATAGATGTCGCCCAAGAATAAAGGTGTTCTCATCGCTTAAATCGACCAATGCCAAACAGTCACGTGCGAGGTACACGTACAACTTTGAGGTTACGCTGAACGTGTAATAGTTTACAAGTTCTTAATATATTCTGTGTTGTTATTTTAGGGAAGTACAGCAAATATTGATGTAGGTTTACATGAAATAAACCGTTTTTATTGTATTTTTTAAAATTTATTGAGAAAAACACTAAAATGATCTTGTCCCGTAAATATTACTACACGGGGCAAGTCCGTACTATCACGGTGGGGCAAGTCCCTACTGTATGGGTAACTATAAAACTAAACAATATATTTAATGCAATAAAAAGTACGTTGTAGCAGGCTTGATAATAATTCTTTTCTTGCCCCGTAGCACTCAAAACAAGGTTCGAAAGCATTCTTAACCTTTGTTTTAATATTACTGTATCCCCTTTCATATTTCAGCATAAAAGTACATGTTTGTTTAAAAATGGATAACTATGAAACTAAACAATATAATGTAATGCAATGAGAAGCGTTTTAAAGCAGGCTTGTTAATCATTCTTTTCTTGCCCCGTAGCACTTGAAACAAGGGTCGAAAGCATTTTTAACTCTCTGAGAAAGGGCTTGCCCCATTTTCGAGGCAAGTGCGTCCTAGTTGACACTTTGCACAATATCCTATCAAAATGATAATTTTCAAGCAAAACTAGAATGCCACATAATGCTAATTCATCAGTAATAACTGTGGCAAGAGTTTGGAACGTTAAGATTTTACATACCAGACTAAAGATACATTAGTTTAAAGTCCAACTTTGCAAAAACTAGGGCGAACTTATCCCACTCCACCTTACAGGAAAATTAGGACTAATCAGAGGAAAAGAGTTTGCTCTCAATTTAATTATTAGGAAACAACCCTCGAAATTGGAAATAACGCAAGGAGTTTAGTAATGACTGATCCGTGGATTATATGACAAGATTGAACGGATTGAAGTATATAATACTATTAATAAGTATTCTAAGAGCTGTACTTTTTAAATAAATTGGAAATTGGCAGAGTGATGACCAGACTGCGGATGTTCATGCAATTTTCAAGCTTTGTAAAGAAATTTTAAGAAAGCGGAACCAAAGATAATCCTATTCTTATTGGTAATAGCATTTGTAGATCCAAAATAAACAAAAATCATACTAATTTCTGTCGAATTTGATAGTCTAGCAGTTTTGGAAAATTTTTATAAGCCATAAATGCATAAAGATCCGCAGTCTAGGGATGACTTAAATACCCTCTAATTTGGAGTTCACTACGTCACACAGCAATTGATTTTTAGTAAACTTACTTTATTAGTGATTGCACACACAATTAAAATTACAGTTTTCGAAAGAGAACGTCTTCTACTAAAAGTAATAAATATTCGAGGCACTGTACTTTTTAAACGAATTGGAAATCAGTAAAGCGATGACTAGACTGCGGATCTTTACGCATTTATGAAGAAATTGGTTGGGTGAAATATAAAGCAGTAAAAGATTTTAAAAATTTCATAATGTTGTAATGTTGCTTTTAATATATCAATGTCGTTAAGGGATGAAATCAATTTTTATGTTATTCCTGCTTCCCACAATCAATGCAAAACATTTTTATTTTGCATAAAGATCCGCAGTCTAGTGATGACTTAAACACCTCCTAATTTAGGGTACACCACATCCTACAACAATTGATTTTGAATGCACACACTTCATTAGTGATTGCACATGTAATTGAAGCTACAGCTTTTTAAAGAGGACGTCTACACCCTTCAAGTAATAAATATTTGAGGCACTGTACTTTTTAAACAAATTGGAAATCAGTGAAACGATGACTTGACCCCCCTCCTCTTAATTTATAGTGAACTACGTCATAAGATACCTCAGTTTGGGAAGGATCTCTACACCAATATAAATTATTCGATATATTATTGAATATACTATTCGCCGTTCGAAGTGCTATATAATAAACTTTGTAACGTGCTATTCAATATATCATTGACCACACTATCCGCCGTTTCATCGAATCCACTGTTGAATACACAACACGGTCTACATTAATCAATGTCCAGCGAACGAATACGTAATAGACGTAATGAATAATTCAATATATTATTGAATACACTATTCGCCGCATTATTCAATCTACTATTCACAACAAAAGTCCGAGAGCCTAAAACGCTATTACCAGCATAAAATTCCGTCCCATCCGGAGAGCCCGAGCGAAATGCACTTTTCCACGGTACACCTAGAATTCGCATAACCCGCGACCGTGCTAATGAAACGCATCGCACCAAGGGGATTCCGGGAACGGGAAATTTAGCATTGATCAGGGTCGACGAGGACGAGCGAGCCGGACTCCGGGTAGAAAGCCGTTACGACCCCATAACGGCGCGGCAGAGTAACCCCATTAACGGAATCCTTTAAATCCCATTGGCCGCTGCTCCTGGAATCCACCGAGATGTTTAGAACGATACCAGCAGCTAGCCTGGGATCCTATGGAAGCCCTATGGGGCGGTTTTTGGTTTCCTACGGCACGCCGTCAGTTAATCTTCACTTAATCACCCGTTTTATGGGCCTGTTGTGCCAAATCAACTATCCAAAGGATGCATAAACGAGAACATCCATCTTCACACGCCCACGCATCGGTTCGTTAGATGCGAATGAATGCCGGCCATCGAATCCCCGTCAGGATTAAACCTGCTGGCCTCATTGACCTGCACACCATACTGCCTCCCTGCACCACTCTACTAATTGGAAATTTGTTCAAATTCCGTCATTTTACACTGCCTCAATTCAGTTTGGTTTAGGTTCATGGTCTACTGTATTGGACAAGAATATGAATGGAGCCAGCTCGCATAATAAACCAGACGGGAGAAGTGCGACAAGCGGGGCCTGTCTGGCCCTCCAGCGAGCCAGAAGTTGAGGGAGGAATGGGCATAAGTGCTGGGCGTGTGGTTTTTTTCTAGTGGGTATTGAGGAAACCGAAGACCTGTTTCCCCCGAGTCCCACACTACCCCAAGGATAGTCCTTAACACATTTTATCATAACCTACGGAAACAACTTCGCAAATCGTGTTCTGGCGATACAATGGGACACAAAAGTACAAGAAATTCGAAATCCATCAATATATTTGACGTTTTGTAACAGTTTATCATTTTTTTTGCTCTGTAACTGTTTAGTGAATCCTAATAAATTTTGAACATAATTAATTACATAATTTTTACTACATATTAAAAAAATGGAGTTTCTAGTTGCGTTTTTTCAAGGTTTAAATAGGGTTTGAAGTGGAATTTTATGAATTCTCCATAAGAAGACGTGTTAAAATGTGCAAAATTTAAGTTGCTATAATTCTTAAACGGTGCAGTGAATCGAACTCAAATTTTGGGGCAATTGCATTAATTTAGTAAGAATTATATCTTGTAAAATTTTCAAAAATTTTTGTTGCGTTTTTATATATCTCCAGAACATCCTTAATTTTTGTCATTGGATTCATCGACACACACGCACACAAATAGGTGTAAATCCGACCAGGCAACCTTCACGCGGTACACTTTGAGTAATACTAATGCAGGCGGTACGTCACTTTCAAGCCCTATAACTTGAAAAATGTTTAAGGAAAAAATATCTTATTATGGTGTTTTCGAAAACTCTTAGAACAAGCTACAAGAATATGCAATAAAAAATAGGAAGTTCTATTTAAAAAATTGAAGATGACCTTCCAATGATTTTCAAACGACTATCCAAGGTCAAATCAATGACACCATTTTATGTCCCCCTTAAAACCATACAACTTTTGTCTGAAACATTTTTCTCCAAAATGCTTCATTTCCGAAATATTTGTCTCACTTTAAATGACTCACCCGGTATAGAATAAATAATAGTTAACTTAATTATAGAATAAATCTAATAGTTAACTATCATTAGTCTTATTCTTATTATTATTATCACTATTACTACTATTCTAGTAGTTAACTATTAGATTTAGGACATACGGAGGTCAATACATTTTTACTCAGAATGCGATAGTCTAGCGATTCATGATAAAGAAAGTAGGTCTTTCCAATCAAAAAAAATCAAGGTGACCTTGAAATCTCTGAAATGCAGACCTCAACCCACGTAGAAAATGTTTGTGTCGTAATATGCCCCCCTCCCCCACCTCTATGCCGTTTATGTTTTGTATATAACATTTTTTCATATTATTACAAATAACGGCAATATTCAAATTGGACATAGTTATTGCCCCACCCTGTATTTGCGAAAATTAACAAAATTGGATGCGCCGCGCGTGCATGCGGACGGATCTATCCTCCAAATGGATCTAACCAATCGACACGGCAAGCAGAGTATGCGCGCTAACGTCCAATGGCGGAATCGCATGCACCGCACAATGTTTGGCGGTGAATTCAACAATTTGATTCTGATGTAATTCAAAGACTACGCGCAGAATAAAGTATTGTTGAATCCATCTTTTCTCTTGATATTCCCGTGTATTCATTTCTAGAACAATTCAGTGGAATCTCGGTATAGCTCGGTATACCTCGGCTTTGGAGTACGTTCAATTCGGAATAAGGTGGAGTGGGGTAAGTGCGTCAACGGGGCAAGTGCGTTAATTGGTTATTTTTATTATAATATGAACGAAATTTCTCTAGTCTTGTATTTATTAATGTAGTATAAGTTAGTATGAACTATTCTACATAGAATAAAGGTGTTTTCCTCGCTTAAATCAACCAATGCAAAACTGTCACGTGCGAGGTACACGTAAAACTTTGAGGTTACCCTGAACGTGCAATAGTTTACAAGTTCTTAATATATTCTGTGTTGTTATTTTCGGTAAGTACAACAAATATTGATGTAGGTCTACATTAAATAAACCATTTTTATTGTATTTTATAAAATTTATTGAGAAAAACACTAAGATGCACTTTCCCCGTAAATATTACTCCACGAGGCAAGTCCGTACTATCACGGTGGGGTAAGTCCGTACTATCACGGTGGGGTAAGTCCGTACTATCACGGTAGGGTAAGTCCGTGCTAGGCAGTGTATGTTCACTACTATGTCAGACTATTTTTTGTACTATAATTCTTAATGATGGGTAAGTAGATCATTTTTTTTTGTACTTTATTTTAGCCATAACATGGTTCGCAACTACGTAAGAAAAAACTAAAACTTTGTTTTATATTACTATATCCCCTTTCATATTTAAGCATAAAAGTACTTGTTTGTTTAAAAATGGATAACTATAAAACTAAACAATATTATTTAATGCAATAAGAAGCATTTTAGAGCAGGTTGTTAATCATTCTTCTCTTGCCCCGTAGCACTTCAAACAAGGTTCGAAAGCATGTTTAAACTGTGTTTTAATATCATTGTATCCCCTCTCATATTTCAGCATAAAAGTACATGTTTGTTTAAAAATGGATAACTATGAAACTAAACAATATAATGTAATGCAATAAGAAGCACTTTATAGCAGGCTTGTTAATCGCAGCACTTGAAACAAGGTTTAAAAGCATTTTTAACTCTCAGAGACGCACTTGCCCCATTTTCGGGGCAAGTGCGTAGTAGTTAACACTTTGTACAATATCCTATCAAAATGATAATTTTCAAGCAAAATTGGAATCCTACATAATACTAATTCATCAGTAATAACTGTGGCAAGAGTTTGATACCAAAAACAATATTTGACATATGAACTTTAAAACCACTGCCGCTGCTACGGCGACACGACTGTTTTGCTTACTAATATAGTACTGGAGTTGTTGTTGGTGTACTATATCAATCACTACGCTGGAGTGCTAAGGGTTAAGATTAAGGGTTAATATTTCGATTTGTAGTAAACACCGTTTACTAAACGCTGATTTGATCGCAGACTTGCCGCAACTTCAACTTCGGGTACCCGAATATTGCAAACTTTCGGAACCCCGACTCGACCCGACCCGAAATCGCGGTTAACCGAAATTCCGGTAGCCGCACACCCTTAATTTTTTCATTACTTCTTATGGGAAAGATTGGTTTGGTGTACGTCCTATTCGGTATAATTCCAAACATCAGGAACGGATTAAGGTCGTACACCGAGGTACCACAGTATCTACAATAAAAATGAGATAGAGAAACGAGAATATACCGGAGCCAAGAGAGAAGGATTTCAGGATTCTTACGAGGAAAAAACGATCTGGTTTAGCGAAGCGAATAATTATTTCGGCGTCGGCCATACCGGCAGGTAATTAAGTCGCCGGGCCACATAAATCTGACGTGTTCCCGAGGCAGTCCCGATGCCACGAGACGCGACCCCCTTTCTCGACCACGTGCCATTTAACGGAACATTTTTAAGGCGGAGGCTGGTTAACGAGCGGCCGCCTGTCTCGCGCAATTAAGCGCCGCTTGTGGCTAATTTTCATTAGCGATACCTACGCCGAAGGAGGACTCTGCGGGGCGTTCTCGACGCTTGAATCGTTGAATCGCACGGGCTGCGCCTCGATCTTTGTGAAATCGAGAGGAAGGATCGGCTTCGGGGAGATGAACGGGGATCGTTCGGCTTTAAACGGAGCTTCCGACCCTTCCCCACATTTCCAGAATTTACTACAACCCTTCGGCTAATTTTTAATCATATTAATTAATTTATTTATTTTTTATCGTCACTATTATTCGGTATCTTAGAATTAAAGAAAATACATTTTTAGGTATTACATGTTGTAGTGCATCCTCAATTAGGGGATGTTTAAGTCATCACTTTGCTACATTAAAATTTGTTTATAAAATACAGACATTTCAATCGTCCAATTGTTGCTTACCTCCATAGACAAGTTATACTTACAAATTTTTATCTATCCTTCATTTTAGGCTCGATTTGAAAAATTTGTTTAAATATGCCCATATTCCCCAATGTCTCGACTGTACGATAGGCTTTAATTCAGATCGCTATCTTAACAATTACGGTCGCAATAAATGTATACAGACCAAGTGTTCATGAATTTTCTTAAATTCTATTAATTTTCTCATTAGGACAGCGATGATTAAAATCCAAAAAATTCACCAGAAACGTTATTCTCTCGACGTGACCTCGCCACTTTGAACATTTAATGAAACGAATCTTAATTAATCTTCGATGTTTCGCGGAATTTCCCTCGAGAATCTCCCTCGTGTCTCCTAAATTGAATAAAAAGAATGCTTCGAGGAAATGTGATCGAGTTTGACAACGGTTACTTTAATAACACAATATTAATGAGTTCACCCATTTAAAATATGGGACAAGGCTTCCCCCTTCTGTGTGCATTCTCTCCAAAAGGAATGAGATTCATTCTGAATCTCTGCAGCCGACATTTTTAATTAAAAAATTGTACTATAGAAATCACCTCTTAATCATTTACGTGGATCATTCTTGACGAATGCACTTGTAATACAACTTACGTGTGATTTAATAAAAGAAATATGGAATTTATTAGACATCTTATATATATTTTTAAAAAATGGCGTACCACTTTGTGTTTCTAAACTAGTCCTCAGTTTCCACTTGTTATATCACGCACAAATATTCCAGGAAAAAATTCCAATCCTAATTTAATATTACACTATTTATTTTAACAAAATCATCGTAGAATGTACTGCAAATATCGAAAATTTCTCGGTTCAAATATCAGATGATTGCATAAGTTCGTGCCTAATTTGAAAATAAAATTCAATGGTTAAATTTGAAAGAATGCAGCTTCAGTAATCAATTACATAATCACCATGCTTTTCTACAATCAGAGAAGAATGGTGACCATACAGGGTGAATCACAATTAACGTTTTCACCTCAAATATCTTCGTTGTTTTCAAAGATACATTAAATGTCTTGAGGACAACGTTGAATGGTAAAATGGGGCTCACAAGATGCCAACAAAATTTTTGCTTTTGTCATTGTTTTTAGAGATGTCAAGGTCACCTTCATTTTTTTAAAATAGAACCATCCTCACTACCCTTTCATTACAAATTCAGTAATTATAATTACTCAAAGTCATGTCAGAGTTCAACATTCCTCCAGAGCCTGTTTACAGGCATGTATCGACGTAGTCTTTACTGTCCGTGACCTTGAATGACCTTGAGTAATTATAGTCACTGAATTCGTAATGAAAGGGACTATCATTGTAGGTGTTTAGCCCTTCGCCTTACAATATCGTGTCTGACTCGTGATGATGATTCTGAACAGATTCTGTTAAAAATGTATGTTAATAATTTCCTTTAAACCGAAATAAAATTCTATTTTCAATTCTCCTTTATTATCCTCTTATTATACAATCCTCACAATATTCTCCTTTTTTAGGAAATTACGATCTACGAAAAAAGTTCTAATCACTGAAACCGTGAAATAAATGATAGGGCAAGGCAAGGGGTTAAAAAAGTGTTGGGTTCCATTTATAAAAATGAAGGTGATCATGATATCTCTGAAAAACAATGACATAAAAACAAAAACTTTGATATTTTGGGAGTCCCATTTTACCATTCAACTTTGTCCTCAACACGTTTAGTGTATCTTTGAAGACAACAAAGACATAATCCTGTATAATTTCTTTTTTAAACTCCGCCACACAGTGGGCTCGATTGAAGAAGCACGCGACATTTTGCGAAAAAATCAACTTTCTAATTTTGATAGTTTTTCAATTGATATCGATTTCTAAATGTTCACCGACCACGAAAATGATAAAATTAATCAAATACAATAGCAGTTCTAGTTGTGGTACACGCATGAAATTAAACAGTTTAGGAATATCGATTTTCCCTACATAATTTGGCAGTGTCCTGAAACTGTGATCAACTTCTTGCCCTGAATTTTTTTCTACGTCAAAATGCACACTTTATTGATAATAAATCATACTTTTCATTGACAATTATGATATACTGGGTGTCCCAAAATTCCACCAACAGCCGGAAATGGGAGGTTCCTGAGATCATTTGAAGCAACATTTTCCTTTGCAAAAATGTTATCCGTGGCTTCGTTTAGGAGTTATGAACGAAGAACACGGACCAATCAGAGTGCGACCTAGACGCGAGTTAGCACAGTCGTCCCGGCGCACTATGGTCTGGAAACCCGTTTTTCGTGGCCAAAAGTATTTTAGCGTTATTTAAAGTTGAAGGTTATAGTATGCTAGGTCGTTGAATTCGTTTCGACACCAGCAATAATATTATAAAGTCAGAAATATATGGTAACATTTAAAAAAATTGACGTGATTCCCATTTTTATAAACAAAAATTTTTTTTTTTCATTTTGTATATTGAAATTTATAGATATGTAAATACTGATCAACTTTTGTTGGAAACAGTTTTTTGGCAGATCGTAGGAAATATCTTAAAAATCGTGTTAACAGTACTATTCTGTCGCAGGAATAACATAAGTAATAATACTAGTACAAATAAGATAAATACATAAATAAAATCACTAATGTATTAATGTATATCATATATATCCATTATTTATAAATGTACATAAACTATAAAAAACACGATCGGTAAACAATCGGACGGAGATGAGGCTAAACAAAATTGAAAACAAGCTAAACCCGTGGCAATTGTTCTGCATTGTTATGCCACAAAATGGTTGCGCAGTAACGGGTAACGATGAAAAACTACATACAATAACTGTATATACAGGGTGAACCACGAATTATAAGCAGTGGAGATTACTCTGTTATTAGCAGTCCGATAAAAAATGTTTCTATCACATATAAGATGGTTTCAAAAGAACTTTCACACGATTATAGCAAACTTTTTGTACAAAAATTAAAAAAAACAATTTTTGCAATATTCTTATGTTATGATACTTTCCGAATTCGCCTTGAAATTCTCTAACAAATAGGCGTAAAAATAGATCTTGAAAAATCATGAAAAAAAGAGTTGACAACAAATTTGCTATAATCACGTGAAATCACTCTTGAAACCATGCTATACCTGATAAAAACATTTTCGATCGGAGTGCTAATAGCAGAGTAATCTCTACTGGTCACGATTCGTGGTACGAATCCGAGCTACTTGTTCAAAAAAATGCGAGTTACTTAAAAAAATCAGAAATGTCTACAATTTCATATGCAAAAGGTTCCATTTATACCGATTTGTGCCGTTTTTGTAAAACCGTTCTCAAAGTTTGTCATGCAGCTGCAAGCGAACGCGTTCGGAGCGCCTGAAAATCCCGGTTACTATTTATTAAAAACGTTGTACAACTAAAACGGGCAGAAACGAGTAAATGAAACTTTGTACGCTATATTCAGAAATGTCTATAATTTCATATGCAAAAGGTTCCATTTATGCCGATTTGTGCCGTTTTTGTAAAACCTTTCTCCAAGTTTATATTGTTTAAACTTGTCACTATTTGTTTATGGATAAAAAGATGCTAACAACAGTATTACACACCTAAAATATACCTGCTGATACATACGAAATTATCATTTAAACTTGTATTTTGATAATCTATGATGACTGTTTTAAACGTATTTTTTAATCTGAATTTTACGAAGTTTGTCTTCAAAACGTTATATCTCAGCAATGAATAATCGGAAAGGATTAATAATTTGGATTTGGAAACTTTGGATGGTTCTTACTCTGTTCCAAAAAAAATATTTTGAAAATCTTTATCTTGAAAAATTGACTTTTGGCCACGAAAAACGGGTTTCCAGACCATAGTGCGGCGCGCCAACTGTCTATTGGCCGACTGTGCTAACTCGCGTCTAGGTCGCGCTCTGATTGGTCCGTGTTTTTCGTTAATAACTCCTAAACAAAGCCCCGGATAACATTTTTGCAAAGGAAAATGTTGCTTCGAATGATCTCAGGAACCTCCCATTTCCGGCTGTTGAAGGAATTTCGGGACACCCTGTATAACATATTTTTAAAAAAATACTGAGGAAAATGAAAATAATCGTTAAAAAGTGGGCCCACGAGGGGCCCACACTTTGTCTTTATTTATTTATTGTCTAAAGACATCCGCGTCGCGTTATTTTGTCCGCGCTCGGACGCGCGCTACGCGCTGAATTCGTCAAGTGCGCAGCCTCTGAAAGTCTGACAGAACTGTCTTGAATATTTATATTTATATTATATTTTTATTTAATATTAATTTATATTTTGCAGTAAATAAGTCAGTCTTTCATCTCTGATATTTTGACTGCGTTCAGTATGACTAATTCTTTTCGACAGTGCATAAGTTACATTGTAATTGTTTACGCGCATCGATCTTCAAATCTTTATGTTTTGTTTTGTCGACGCAAATTGTGGAGTGAAACAGAATTATTGTCAGTCAGAGCAGAACTATTAGCATGTGCAGTACTGTGATTCCGAAATTATTTTCAGTTTTATACGTTTTCTGTTCATATTATTTAATATAATACATCAAGTAAGTTAATATATATCAATCATATTTTATTTTTAGAATTTCATATACAGTAAGGGGCATAACTGATTCCACACGCTTTAAATCAGAATAATTTTTATATGAATGGACCAAACGACTTCAATTTCTCTGTAAGGCTAGAAGAATTAGTTTAGTAAATGACGTCTAATAAATAAGTTGAAAAAATGCATTTGGTCGGAATTGTGAAAATCAATACTAAAAATTGATTTTTACAAACTTTTTCAGCTGGTCCAATAACGAAAATTTTAAAAAATGTGTTTTGTCAAATGGTGTAAATTATATACGCTCTGAAATTTTCATTGAAATTGGTTTACGAATTATAAACGATCAAAAGTGGTAAAAATTGCAATTTTTCAAGATTTTCGGCCTTAACAAATTTTTCTCAATAATTTAAAACTTAAACATTTCATCTATTTGCATTAAATAGCGAAAATATTAAATACATTATAGAATAAGTAATTTATAAAACTGTTTTAAATTAATAAAAACGGTTAAACAAATGTGAAATATATTAAGTTAAAAATCATTGAGAAGGAATTATTTTTTTATATATTCAATTCAAATTTCATTGCAGTATCTTCAGTGGTTTAAGAGTTATTAAAAAATGTCGCGTGCTTCTTCAATCGAGCCCACTGTGCGCCGCGCGCCGTGCAGTATAGTTTGCGACATGTATGAAAATCGGGCACGAACTTATGCAATCATCTAATATTTTTTGGATCCTCATTGGCATCTCATGTCGAACGTTTACATCAATTCGCCAGCATCTCGCACTAGCATAAAAAGAAGACAAGAAGATGAAGAAGAAGAAGAAGCGTCACGCAGCGGTGCAATTCGTCCTGGAGCAATTCTTTCCCGTAGTCGGAGAGGTATCTCCTTCCACCGTTCTTCTCCTCGACCACGGCCGGTAGACACATAAATTTCTCTATCTCCGCGCTCATTACAATTTTATCTTTGCCCCGTTTGATTTATTCCGAAAGTTCAGTAACTTCGCCATTGTGCCCGCGGACCGAGGAAGATTGCATTGTGCTCGGTGCACCTGTAGGAGCCGAACGAACCTAACTGGGCAAGTTTCGCGGGAGGGGACGAACGCGATACGGAATCGCGGGAATATTTCCCGGCATTCCGCGGGAGAACCGGGGTCCGCGCGGACATTTTCTTCGCCGGGGATTATTCCCAGGGTTTAATTAAAATTTAAGGGGGAAGCGTGTCCGCGAGAGCCATAAGTCGGCGATGCTCGTTAAGCGACACCGGCCGCTCCCATTAATTATTGTTACAGGTGTTTGCCCGGTTGGTAATGCAAAGTTCATGGGTGGGGAGGCCCGATTCGGACCGAATCGGTGTAGATAATTGAAGGACTCGACAACCCGGCTTAATTTATGCCCGCTCCGCTAATTGAACCCGTAACGCGAGTTTCATTTCTTATGACGGCGCCCGCCTTTTTTTCAACCGGTTCAAGGACTGGCTGCGCGAAGGAACGCAATTAGAATCGGAACGAGAGTTTAAGCTAACGTTGGATTTTTCGGGGAAGATCATCCGGCGGAGAAAATGCGAGGTTAATTCGGGATTCTTTCGAGATTTACGACGAAGTGGGTCGCAAAGAACGTCTGGGTTTTGGGGAAGGAGTTGGATTTTCGCGAACTGATGACTTAAACCACCCCCTCCCCTAATTTAGGCTGCTTTGTATTATGCAATAGTCAGTTTCGAGTTTAAGAATCTTCTCAGTAATAAGGGTGCCGGCGCACAGTGGGCTCGATTGAAAAAGTACACGACATTTTTGAATAACTCTTAAACCACTGAAGATATTGCAATGAAATTTGAACTGAATATATAAAAAAATAATTCCTTTTCAATGATTTTTAACTTAATATATTTCACATTTGTTTAACCGTTTTTATTAATTTAAAACAGCTTTATAAATTATTTATTCTATAATGTATTTAATATTTTCGCTATTTAATGCAAATAGATACAATGTTTAAGTTTTACATTCTTGAGAAAAATTTGTTAAGGCCGAAAATATTGAAAAATTGCAATTTTTACCACTTTTGATCGTTTATAATTCGTAAACCAATTAACCAATTTTAATGAAATTTTCAGAGCGTATATAATTTATAACAGTTGATAAAACACATTTTTTAAATTTTCGTTATTGGCCCAGCTAAAAAAGTTGTAAAAATCAATTTTTAGTATTTTTTTTTACAATTCCGACCAAATGCATTTTTTCAACTTATTTATTAGACGTCATTTACTAAACTAATTCTTCTAGCCTTACGGAGAAATTGAAGTCGTGTGGTCCATTCATATAAAAGTTGTTCTGATTTAAAGAGTGTGGAATCAGTTATGTTTCTTACTGTATATGAAGTTCTAAAAATAAAATATAATTGATATATATTAACTTACTTGATGTATTATATTAAATAATATGAACAGAAAACGTATAAAACAGAAAATAATATCGGAATCACAGTACTGCTCAGGCTGATATTTCTGGTCTGACTGACAATAATTCGGTTTCAATCCACAATTTGTGTCGACAAAACAAAACGTTTGAAAAGAAATTTCAAAAGATTTGAAGATCGATTTCGTAAACAATTACAATGTAACTTATGCACTGTCGAAAAGAATTCGTCAAACTCAACCCAGTCAAAATATCAGAGATGAAAGACTGACTTATTTACTGCAAAATATAAATTAATATTAAATAAAAATATAATATAAATATAAATATTCAAGACAGTTCTGTCAGACTTTCAGAGGCTGCGCACTTGACGAATTCAGCGCGTAGCGCGCGTCCGAGCGCGGACAAGATAACGCGACGCGGATGTCTTTAGACAATAAATAAATAAAGACAAAGTGTGGGCCCCTCGTGGGCCCACTTTTTATTCTTATCAATAAAGTGTGCATTTTGACGTAGAAAAAAATTCAGGGCAAGAAGTTGATCACAGTTATCAGGAAACTTTAAGAATGAATAGCCAAATTATGTAGGGAAAATCGATATTCTTAAACTGTCTAACTTCATGCGTGTATCACAACTAGAACTGCTATTGTATTTGATTAATTTATCATTTTCGTGGTCAGTGGACATTTAGAAATCGATATCAATTGAAAAAATATCAAAATTAGAAAGTTGATTTTTTCGCAAAATGTCGCGTACTTCTTCAATCGAGCCCATTGTGCGGCGCGGCCGTGCAGAGTGTGCGGGCACACGCACACATCGCTAACTCCACATATACGTATATGAAATTACAAGGTTTACGAGAATACAAAATGACGCTTTAACATTGCCATGATGAGTGCAGAAGCGGTCAATTGTGATTCCTAAAAGTCAAATCTATATGCGTCCGGTGCCCAAAATGCATATTTTTACGTTGTAGAGGAATAATTTGAAATATTCGGGAGACACCGCCTGTCACAAATAATGATACAGCGTCTCGAGGTTTCGAAATTTTGCACTAGTAGCACCACTGTCTTTCCTAAAGAAAGTCTTTCCAATAGAATACGGCTGATAATGCAGATCGTACGTTATACCGTTATGCCGTTATTAGAGTAATTTATAATATTCGGCAGATATTGCCTGTCCCACACCACTGGTATTGGCCTGTCACGAGGCAACCGAAGTAAGCAACACGTCAGAAGATAGCCGCTTCGTGTACCAGTGTTTTTGTTCAATAAATTTAGTGTTTGCATGGACGATGGACACTGTATTATCGATGGACAATATAATATCAACCTGCATTATCATTCGTATTCTATTATAACAGTTGTAACGTGCAGTTTAGGAAAGATACAGTGGTGCTACTAGTGCAAAATTTCGAAACCTTGAGGTACTGTATTATTTTCCGAAACATTTTTCGTGTTCAAATAATTAATTAATCAACTAAAAATACGCGCCACCGCCATTGTACATGTCCTGGCTATGTCGATGTAGAGCGATTTTTTCGATTCGATCGATAAATCTCGAAATATTTACAAAAATCTGTCAGTGGCGGCCATCTTGTGATATCATGCTTGCTTCAGATGCCTCGTGACAAGCGGTGTCTGCCGAATATTACAAATTATTCCTCTGTAACGTAAAAATATGCATTTTGGGCACCGGACGCATATAGATTTGACGTCTAAGAATCACAATTGACCGCTTCTGAACTCCTCATTGCAATGTTGAAGCGTCATTTTGTAATCTCGTAAACCTTGTAATTTCATATACGTATATGCGGATTTAGCGATGTGTGCGTGTGCCCGCACACTCTTGCACGGCCGCTTCTGCGACATCGACTGTATTTTGCTGTTGAAATCGATAACCCGAGGTCCGTAATCTTTAAACAAATTGAAGAGCAACGAAGTGATGACTCAAACCTCCCCTATTTTAGGGCACTTGTTATCACGTGATACACTATTCTTCCTCATCTGGTACATTAAACTGAAAAAAATGAATATTTTAATATGTCAACATATTCTGACATGCCTATACGTACAATCTACTAAATATCATCCACCATATTTACTTCAATAGAATTTTCGAAATGGAAACGTAGATATTGGAGCCCACAAGCGGGACAAAATGATAACACAAATAGCAGTTTTACATTTGTCAGTTATGCAGAAGTTACTGAAGAGCAAACATTCATTGCAAAATGTAATTCATAAAGTGGGCACTAACTTCTTTCGTGCTTATTTAATAAAACAACATACGAAAGTGTTAAGAATGAGTCGTGGAAAAAAACTAAGTGTACTATGTGAAGTACGTACGATATTGAAGTTGAAGGAAGAACAAGATTGAATTACACAAACATCAAAAATTGTATAGATTTTTAGCAGCCAGTCCTTGAACCGGTTGAAAAAAAGAAAAAATCCTGAAAATCACGGAAAAAAGAAGAGTCCTGAGCGTCCACAAAGATTAACTGCCCGTGAAAAACGTGCAACAATGAGAACAGCATCAAATTCGAGGATGACTGCGAGACAAATCGCTGAAAGTGTTAGCGTAAACACTAACGGAAAAAATGTACGTTGTGTTTTATAGAAATGCAAGCACTTAGCGCGAAGAGAATTGCAGAAGAAACCTTGGTTAAAGAAGGAGCACAAAGCGTTCCGCTTACAATTTGCTGAAAAGCATATAAATATGAGGGCTAAGTGGCGAAGAGTCATATTTACTGACGAAAACAGATTTAATTTGGATGGTCCAGACGACGTAGGCTATTACTATCATAATTTGAATGAAGAACAGCAATTTTTAAGTCGTAGCCAAATGGGAGGCGGCTGTGTGATAATTTGGGCCGATATTGAATATTGGGGTAAAACAGAAATCAAATTTATAAAAGGACGAATAAATAGTGAACGGTATATTGAAATGATAAATGAACAACTAAACACTTATGCTATAAGAATTGCTAAAAAATAAACACATTTTACAACAAGATAATGTCGCAGTCCACGCGGCGGAAGCGATCAAGAAATACTGCTCTTCAAAAATTATTCGAGTTTTGGAGTGGCCAGCAAGATCTCCAACCTCAACATTATCGAAAATTGTTGGGGACATCTTGCCAGAGCTGTGTACCAAAATAGCAGACAATTCCAAAATATTAACGATTTAAAATAGAGCATTTTAGACAAATGGGAGAATATTAGCCAAAACAGTATTAAAAAATTGTATAAATATTTACCAAACCGAATGATTAAAGTCGTTAGCTGTAAAGGAGGACCTACAAAATATTGAGTATTGATTTTTATCGATTAATTCTGTTTTATTTCAAGTTTTTCGTTAAGAGTGCTATCAGTTTGTACCTCTATATTTCGTTAATAATTCTACTCCATTCAATAAAAATAGATAAGTTAATGAAGCTTCGTTTCATTTCATTCATATATGTTAAGAAAGGCACACTAATAATATATGTATAAAAAAATTGAATTTATAATGTTTAATAAACTTAATCTTTAATAAAGTTGCTGCTTCTGAGACATCGACTGTATTTTTTTTTGTTGAAATGGAAATTCAGAGATTCGTATTTCTTAAACAAATTGAAGAGCAACAAAGTGATGACTTAACCCCCTCCTATTTTGGGGTATATTTTATTACGTGATAATAATAACAATAACAATAGTTACTTTTGAGTGTTGATGTTATATAAAAATTGATTTCGAATAATAATATTGCGGTTGGAAACGAGTTTCTATTTCAGAGGAGCTAAAAATTGCTGGATCAAAGTACTTAATCCTTAAATCATTCACTGCGACGCTAATATTGAAGACAGCGGTCTGAACCAAACTGCATTTAGCAGATGAATCTTTAAGCAGCATTGCCGTGTTTTACTAAATTTTTTTCATCGATCCAGAAATGTATGAAAGATTCGGGTCGTTCTATTAACAGTGCTCCACCTCGAAATAGCTAAGTTATGGATCTCGAACGAAGAAGATGGTCCATGGTAAAATCCTTCTATGTATCGCGTCTCAGAAACCGACCGCCCCGTTTCGAAATGGAGGCGGACGCGGCGTGGGGACGCGTGATGATTTAGTTGACAGTTTTATGGAACACGTGTAACACCGGCGAACGAAGACAAGTAGGCCACGAATGAAAGGCGAGCGCCCCCGAAACAAATAAAGTTCGCCGTAGACACCCACGAACGTCACTCCTCCCGCCCGGGCTGATGAATTTAGCTGGTGCTGCACCGACGTTGCATTTCCTTGCACTTGCACGCTTCGCTCGACCGCGACGCGCACTTCTTGCTACGAGACGGTGCACCCCACTGTGCAGATCACTGTTCACGTAACCGCGAACGCATCCTGACGGACGTTTCTCTGCAGAATTCCCTCCGGAAATCCTTATCCACGTCCGAATGCCGAAGGAAAACTCGCGCCGATGAGAAACCATTCGGATTATCCACTATTAACAATAATCGTGAATCGACGAGGCAGATTTTTATGCAAAATAAAAATTGTCCAAAATTTTCATGTAGTGAGAATACGACAGTATTTTTAAAATCATGTTCTCAATGCTTCGCATTTGATCTAGTCATTTTTATAGTAAATGTTGTTCTTCTCAGTGAATGATGAGATGACTTTCCTTCTTATGGGAGAACCAATAGAAGTCATATGAAGGTCAACAATATTTTTTTTAGACGTAATCATACATTTTCGAATGCACAATTCCATACAATTTAAAATTCTCTATGTATTTAATAATCTAAAGCAGGCCTGGCCAACCCAAATGGTTTCACGGGCCACTTGATGACGCGTATCGTTACAGCGGGCCGCACTTTAGGTAAACAAGCTTTTAAAACATGTAATACAAATACGAAATGAATAAAATTTTATTCTTATACTATGATTAAATATAATTAACTCTCGAGTCTTAATTAATGAGATATTTGTTTATCCTTTCTTTCACTTAATTTTTGTAAATCTATATTTATGTTCGACGTTGCACATCTTTTGTTAGCTGTTTTTCTAAATTGGCATCAGTTAATGAAGCACGTGATGAACTCTTTGTAAATTTGATCTTCGGAAAAAATGTTTCAAGTGTCTCGTTAGATGCAATGTATTTAACCCTATCTTGGTCCAACTCTTCGAATTTTCAGAACGGTACAGTTTTTAGTAAATGTTCAACAAATGTTTACAACTCGTTGTGCAAAATGTCTCAAGTTGGAATATCTCTCGAATGTAATATAAGTATTGTAAAAATTAATTTTTGATGTGGATGAAAAAATTTGTTTCATTTCATTGTTGCACTGTAACTCAATTATATCAAAGATATCAAATATAGAACTGGAGTTCGTAGTCGAACACGCGCATTATAACAATGATACTTCATTTATTTAATATTTTTTGTATACATACAACGAGAAACAAAAGTTTCAATAGAAATATAAAATCGCGTGTTGGACAGGCCTGATTTAAAGAATATTTTGAATAATGGTATAACAATTTTTAGTGGTGATTCCCAATTAGTCAATAAGACATTGTTATTGTTAATTATTACGGGGTGGTATGGGATGGTCAGATAAAATGGATAAAATGTTTCAATAATATCATGTGTCTAGTGGAAGAATTCGTAGAGATCATTTGAAGATCAACAGTGTTCTTTAAACACGTGATCATACAGTTCTAAATGAAAATTGAATAGTTTCAAGGAGTACATAATGTGACCTGAGTGCTCTTCTTATGGGAGGACTTATAGAGGTCATATGAAGGTCAACACTATTTTGTTTAGACGTAATCATACATTTTCGAATGCACACAATTCCATGCAATTTGAACTTCTCTATGTAAATGTTTATTAATTGATTAGATACCAACATATTTAACCCTTCGCACGCCTTTATCGAGTGTGACTCGACATCAGAGAAAGAAAAATGTAAATAAATGATTGGCACTCTAGGCCAAAATCGTAGTAAAAATCTTTTTTTTTAAATGCTTAAATAATAAATAATAAATAAAACTTTCTATCATTATAAGTTAATAGAGATTTTTTAGCAAAATCAAACAGTTTTGAGTCAGAAATAATTTATTATAAAATATATTCAGTGAAGAACAATCGTAAGACAAATAGTACAGCCATTGGCACATTTGTTAACGGTCATATGTGGAACTCTGTTATGAAAACTTACAACCTTGCTTTGAAATGTAAATAAGAAGCAATAAACAATGATTTTCTATACCAGCAATTCTTAATTTTCGCCGTTTAAATTAAAACTGCCAATAACTAATGCAGTGCCAGCAATAGTACAGTTTGGTTCTTCTTTTTATTTATTTAATTATCTTTTTTTTAGTCAAAAACAAATAGACGTTCCACAAGCATAAATTACAACAATGTTCGAAAGCTATATTTAATATAATTAGTGAATAAAATTGTTTAAAACAAGTAGCAGTCAAGAAACTGTCCTTTAACACTAAACTTACCGAGTACTAAAAGCGATTAAAATGTTTTAGCTTACAAAAATGACAAGGCTCTATTTATTTAGTTTTTGTGCAACTTTAATTACAATATATGCTTGGATACAGAAATTTATCGAACCAATTTTTATGTAAGCAACTTCGTAATTTCAATAATTGTAAGACGACAAATATAAAACCGGTCATTTGACCGGCAGTGGTAGGTTTAGTGTTAAAGTAAATTTCAAATAAAACACTTAAAATAGTAGCGAGCAGTTGACAATAAAATTGAAAAATAATTCGGAGTGCAAAGGGTTAATAACCTAAATTTTTATTGGTAACTCTGAATCACCACTTGAGTGCTAAGGGTTAATATCGTGGCCTCGATGCACATATGAGAAAGAACAATTACATCGTATTGTTCACCGTTCGATTCAACTTCACAGTTCCGAAAATATCTCCGGTCTTTTGTGAAGTCCGGTATTACGAATTGCCGGGAAGAATAGAAGCTTTTAATTACCGCGGACGGGAATTCCAGAAAAATCGCCGGTTCTCTCGCCGCGGAATTGGCCAACCTCGTGCGTTGGCCGCTCATTAAAAGGAATTGTGCCGGTTCATCCGTGGCGCAGAAGTTAAACACGAGTTTCGATAATACGATCGATTCAATTTGCCAAAGTTCGGAGGATCGAGCGCGCCCGGCGATCTCATAACGGCCGGCTCTCCATTTCGCGCAATTACTTTTCATTCCCGCGGATCCACCCTCGCACAGCTCGCGAGCCGAGGCGTGTTCCCAGCTTCGGGTTCGAGGGCCGAAAGGAGCGGAGAACGAGGGAATTCATCCCGATAAGTGAGCCGGCTCCTCTGGCAACCAGAAACCATAGAAAATTAGGCGCCTTTTCGGCCCATTATGTTGAATTTTTCGAAAATTCCAAAGAAATATTTCGTTGAATTAACACATTACCGACCGGTGACTATTGCATAATTTTGGAAAATATAAATTAGTTTAAGCTATCGACGCACAGGTTCGATCAAAAATCAAACCAAAGCAATTTTTCAATGTAAAAGATTTGTCTCAACGTTTCGATCCAAGTATGGATCATCTTCAAGAGAATTTTGCGTCTGAAAAATACTGAATATTGTACTGAGTGTTTCACAAGATCAATAATAACCACAAAATAATTTTAACCGTACTTGCTATGTGTAAACTGTTTATACCAAGTGTTTTTTGTTGCTGCATTCCATGCTGGCAGAAACTAAACTGAACTATGTGAACGTTAGGAGAGAACCAGTGCACGAACAAAGGAACGACTGGATTTTGAAAAATCTATGGAACAATGACTATTCGATATGGGTGTTATGAATGCACACTGGTATATTTGAAATAAAACAATTCTTTATTTCACGGCGCGGGAAGAAACTCTTTATAATCGATATCTTAGCATCGACTGACGCTGAGAGGAAAACCGTTGGGACCCAGAAAGGAAACCCGGGTCCCCTCCTATCTCCAGATTGTTTAGGTTAGGCCCCACAGTCCGGCTCTGGAAACAAAGTATCAAATGGAATACTTCGAAATCTCTGTTTAGAAACGATTCTGAGATCGTTTTATCGATACTTCGTAATCTCTGTTTATTAATACGATTTTGAGATCGTTGATTCATTTTTGACAACGAACAATCAGTTCATTGTGCTGGTAACTTAATAGTAATCCAACAATGGCTAAACATTTTTTAATGGAACTTGCAATAGCAAAAGCAATTTTCATTGTGAACTAACAAGTCGCCTTCAATAACGTCATCTAATAGTTTCATTTAAGACTAGCTTTCCCCCGCCACGCGTTACTGTGGCTCAGTATTTTTTAGAAGCATGTTTTTACCTGTCACAGATGTGACATTTATATGTTGTAATTAATAATTTAAAAATACTAAACAAATATTATATTTCACTTCAAACGCAGATCAATCTACTCAGCTGAATTCCAATGCAAAGAGAATCTGACAGAACAAATCACTCCGAATAGGTGAATCTTTCTATTTATATATATTTCTCGATATAATTTGAAACAGAATACCACTGAGAAGATTCTGATAATGCGAATCAACACGAAACCATATCGATTATTATACATCGATGTTTTCGCAAACGCGCCACATTCACATAAGTTGAAGTAAGCAGTTAGCGTTGTAGCCGGTGGAAAAAGTCGTCAAAACTCTTGAACGAATGGACTTTTTCACATGCTGATTTCTCATAAACCTTCCCGAAGAAACGCTGCGTCTAATGGCTCAAACCGCAGCTTTCTACGGTCAGCCGTTGCGGAGATGATCGATTACAAACAAACGGACATTTACATTTTTATTTATATAGATTAGGTAAAATGTGAAATAAAATTTCTATGCTCTCTTTTGGTACAGCACAATTATTGAAAATCCTATTACAGTAAAGTCGCGATGCTTGTCAATGACCGCGTACGCGATAGTTGTCAGGTGCTTACCCACTCCACTGCCAAACCAACGCCGCACAGTGGGTAAAACTGATGAATTCTGTGTCGAAATCAAAGAACTTTCGATAGAAATGAGATAGAGCGATGAATTTTTTTCAAAATGAAAGCTGAAACTTTGCAGAATATGAAATAATTATGGAGATTGTGTTACGAACGTTTTTTAACCTTGAGAAAATTCGTTAAACTTGCACAATTTCAAGAAAATTGTGGTTTTATCAATACCACGCGCGGAAGAAATTTTTTTTTGACATGCTATACATCATTTCCCGTAGATTTTTTCACGCTGATTTCAAATCTGGACTCAAAATTTGTCTACGGCCTCGGGATTTTGCAAGAAATCGATTTTTGTGAACACAACTTGATGAAATCATAAAAAACCACAATTTTCTTGAAATTGTGCAAGTTTAACGAATTTTCTCAAGGTTAAAAAACGTTCGTACCACAATCTACATAATTATTTCATATTCTACAAAGTTTCAGCTGTCATTTAAAAAAAATTTCATCGCTCTATCGAAAGTTCTTTGATTTTGACACAGAATTCATCAGTTTTACCCACTGTGTGCCGCAGGGCGGCGATGATTGATCTCGGCTCGGGTATATCTCGGGTAAAACCGTGAAAAGTTAAATCACAACTTTTAACTGCATGTCACGATGATATTAAAGTAACATCAATAATGACCAATTTGTGAAAACCTTTTTGTTGGCAAAAGATTACATTTAGGTGTCATTGTAAATGGTGAAGCCACAGGATAATAAAATTTCTTCCAAACAATTTTATTATCCTGTGGCTTCACCATTTACAATGACACCTAAATGTAATCTTTTGCAAACAAAAAGGTTTTCACAAAATTGGCCATTATTGATGTTACTTTAATAAATATTACCATGACATCTTGGTATACATGCAGATAAAAGTTGTGATTTGACTTTTCACGGTTTGAAATAACCGCCAAATATCGATTGGTTATGTCGATCGATGATCTGATAGATTCGTTTCGATTGGTTTCACGTTTGCCTCAGTAGCTTGTGTTCATGTCAGTAACGACATGAGAACAGCATGTGTTTCGTTGTTTCAATTTCAATTTGGTTAAAATAATTTCATTAAGCAAGTGAGTAACAAAATACACATTTTTGACATTCGATGTTTAATTTAGTGATGATACTAACACTAGTTCTTCTCTTTAATAATTCACAGACGCAGTTACTAGTTTTCTTGAAAATGATCTATACACAGATGGAAATGTCGAAAATTTAATTTAATTTGCAAAATTGCTTTGATGTAAAATCAGATCGAACCAGTGCGCTGAGAGCATTAGTACATCGTTTGTTTACTGTGTCTGTTTAGATTCTGAGATCGTTTCATCAATACTTCGTTATCTCTGTTTATTGACACGATTCTGAGATCGTTGATTCATTTTTGACAACGAACAATCAGTTCATTGTGCTGGTAACTTATTGATAATCCAACAATGGCTAAACATTTTTTAATGGAACCTTCAATAGCGACGGCAATTTTCATTGTGAACTAACTATTTTCATTATTCTCTAACAAGTTACCCTCAATGACGTCATCCAATAGTTTCATTTAAGATTGCAATGTGGAAGAAAATTTCGATGCTTTCTTTCGTACAGCACAATTATTGAAAATCCTATTAATAGGCTTCCGGTAGGTAAAGTGTTTAACACTCGTGTGTCTTTTACGAGGATATTTGTGGGCGATTGTTTGTCGCTTCCAGGGCTACGTGTTTTGTGCAGGATTATTTTGTTTAACGTTTATGGTTTCGAAAATATTTTATAAGCAGCATAGAGTCTGGCTTTGACAGAAATGGCGATTTTTCTCGGGTACACGAAAAGTGCAATTGATTTAACTAATTTAGTTTTTAATTCAATATATTCTACAACGTATAATTCAATGTGATATAGATTAGTATTGTTAGAGAGTGCACTGGATGTCGAATAATGTCCAATTGTTAGAAAATATTTTATTGATTTTGATTAAATCACGTACGTATTTTATGAGGCTATTTCGGGAAAAATTACTTATGGGAGATTGTTTGTCGTTTCAACTGCTACAAATATTGTGTAGGATGATTTTTTTAACGGTCATGGTTTCGTAGACATTTTACAAAAACCACAGTATTGTTTATTTTTCTCTTAAGAGCAAAGACGCACACTAAAAATACATGTGCACGCTTTTGCTGAACGAAAGTGCATATTTTTTCGAACAGGGTTTGATCCTAGAATCGTGTTCGTGAAGAACTATTGAAGTACAAAGTCAAAAAAGTAAATACGTGAGAAATTAGAAATTGAAGTCTCCTCAATGTGAATTCGTCGCCAAAGTAATAGTGTCTAGTGGAATTTTAAAAATGGGAAGAACAGGAAAAATATTTTAACTCTACAGTGCACTGTGGTTGAAATTTTGAAGATTGATTTTTGTATGTTTGGAGAACGATTTCAAAGAAATTTAGGGCCGATGTCTCGAATTGAAGTGCATCGTGTGACTCGACGAAACGCGTGGGTGACTCGAGCGACAGTTTTTTATCGCGGCTCGAGGGTGAGCCGGGGAATTGCTCGAAGGAATTTGCTGGAGGCATGAAAAAGTCGATTCGAAGTTGCGATGATTGATGGCGCGACGGTAACGGATGACTGGAAACTGTTTTTGCTCGCTTCGAATCGAATGGGGAACAATATTCTACAAATTACAAACTCATTCTTTAAACGCGATCCAAAAAACACAAGTGCTTTTGGAGATTTTAAAAATCGTACGGGGACAAACCAAATCATTTTGAAATTCTCAGATTTAAATCCAAAATGTATTTGAATACTTAATTTCCAGTTCTCGAGAAATTCCCGATATTTAAACAATAAAAAAGAAGATGAAATCGGAAATTTACTAAATATTGTTCCAATTGGTTATAATATTGTACCAAATATTGATCCACAATCGTAAATTCATTTTGGAAAATTCAAAACATTACACAAAATTGATCTATGTCTAGAATAATTCCTAAAACAACTGAAATTATAGAACGTGCAGAAAAACAATTTCTAAATACACCCTTAAACAAATAGAATTATTATTAGCGGATACAGCAAAATGATTTCCAAAACAATATCCTAAAAGATGAATTCAGTTTTACATATCATTAATGGCGAGGAGCAGGTAAGAAAACACAGAAGACAATAAAATAATTTTCGGATCGGATAATGGTAGCACAACAAAATAATTCCTCGAACAAATAAGAAAATATAAAACACGATAAAATAATTTTTGCAACAATTCGCTAAAAAGAACGATCACTTAACCGATCAGAAAAATGAAACAAAAATTAAAGGAGCTATAAGGGATAAAAAGTAATTTCTCAATCGAATAGAAAGACAGAATACACGATATAATAATTTCTAAGACAATCCTTTAAAAGGAACGATCAGTTCTAGTAAAGAAAAAACGTGACAAATGCCAGCAGATAATGCATTAGCATAAAGCATTAATATGCCAGACGTCGAAAGTGCCGTTTCTGTCTGAAATGGAAGAAACTGCGGTGGGAAAAGGGAGGCTTGAGAAGAAGTTTGGCGGGGGTTGGGGGTGGAAAGACACATCCATCGGCAGTTTTTCACGCGGAGCCCCGATATCCGGCGACGTATCTTTCGAGCGCGACGATATAAATGAACGGTGATGTCGCGTCTCCCGCGAGATGGAATGAATTTGTCAGCCAGGGTCCTTGGGAATATCGTTTCCCGGCTTCCGGTTGTTCCCTCGTCGCTACCAGGAGCGCGGGACCTTAAAGGGGGAGCGGGAAGATCGATCGATTCGATAACGCGCGGCCCGCTCGAGGATCAAAGGACCTCGGCGCGACGGAAAAAAGGAGTTGCGAAACTTCCAACTTGTTTTTTATTCGAACAGCTCGGGTTCTAACTTAATTAACGATTTTTAATCAGGAAAATTAGCAATTTTATTCGCGTCTGGAGGGAATTCTAGAAGAAAATTTCAAAATAACAAACGCAGTAATCACTGCTTTATGAACATACTTCTTCTATCGGTGATGAGCAAGGGCTACTTTGTGAATTTTTACATCTGGTAAGGAAATGTTATTAATCTTCTAACTAATAGACAGTATTTTTTTCAAATCGTAAATCTAGAAATGGCAAGCAAAGTAATCACTATTTCGTGCCCGTGTAAAAAATGCACATTGATAAGCAAAGGCAACTTTGTGAATTTTTATATCTGGTAAGGAAACAGATATGAACATGCGACTTTCTCTATGAAATTTGTTAATCTTCCAACGAATAGATAGTATTTTTTTCAAATCGTAAATCTAGAAATGGCGAGCAAAGTAATCACTATTTCGTGCCCGTGTAAAAAATGCACATTGATAAGCAAAGGCAACTTTGTGAATTTTTCTATCTGGACAGAAAGCGGATACGAACATGCGATTTTCTCTAGGAAATTCGTGAATTTCGAAATGGCGACCATTAATCACTGTTTCACATAAACTATGCGCGTTTCTATAGAAGACCAAACTGTCCCATGAAAAACCGCATGAAAGAATCTAGATAACTTAATTAAATTCTGAAAAATTGAGCGGCGTGCTGGCAACCGAGAAGCTAATTTTCAAAGGATTCAACTTTTTTTTCACGGGAGAAAAAGGAAGGATGTACTGTTTCAGAATGGTAATGCAGGATGCATTTCTCGAGGCCGCGGTATCAATGCACCAGCATATTGAAGATTGATGTTGTTTTTATATGAGCGTTGTACAGATACAGGGCATTCAGAAGCGGCGCAATGATAGATCGTCGTAACGCGAATTCTGCGCATCATCGCGCTTTCATATCGGGAGCCGAGCCTTTTATGCAATCGTTACATCCTACTTACGCGGAACGGCATTATCGCTGAGCGATGGTTACGTTTCGCTCGACACAGCCGTTATTTATCATCCCCGGGAATCTGCGCCCCCTGCAAATTGATTCCCGACGAGTCAGCCCCAACCAATTTTTACAAGGACACCCGGTACATCGCGCGGAGAAAACATTTGTCCGGAACACGTGGACGTTGTTCTACGTCGATCGAAAATTATTTTAGTAAAATCGGCGGATGATGACGGTGAAATGACGTCGCTGATGGGATAAACGAACGTTACACAGGGTGTGCAAATTTTTCGAAACTGCGAAACACTCGACTAAACTGTGGATGTTTATGTAAATACATATTTCGATATGCAAATATTATTTTGCATATTGCATATGTTTTCTACCATGAGCATATGCACATATATTACATATTTCTTTTATATAATTTTACTATATTTTGCTGCGATTTGTTTGATTCCAATATTTTATGCCTTTAAAAAAAACTAAAGAGGTTCGACTATTCTTTTCTCTTAACATCCGAAAATAGTAATATCATTAATTCACCATCTTTATTTTGTTTCTGTAAATAGGTAGTTCAAGATTTTGTTGAAGATGATATAGGTGCAATTGCAACAGCTCAGAATGTGTTGCAACAGACACAAGTTGCACAACATTTGACGTTGATAAAAGTACATTTCCAAACTTTTCCAGCCACAATAAAGACACTGGAAACTGACGGTATACCCTTAACAAATTCAATGAAAATATTCATGCACTGTATTGACCATTTAAGCTGTTCCTGGTTAAAATAGATGCAGTGGTAAAAAAACATACGCGTGGAAAACACTTCACGCGCGACAGAAGTGAAACTTCTTGCAGTCTAGTAATGTTTAGAAATAAATTAAGATTGGAAATGGTAAATAATCCTAATGAAGCGAAAAAAATGAAGCGAAAAAATATTAATTAAGATTGGAAATGGTAAATAATTCTAATGAAGGAAAAAAAAGTAATGAGCGATCAAAATTTGCGACGCAAAGAAGGAGAGCGTATGTACTTATGTCTCTTTCTTTCCAATGCGCTCTCCTTCTTTGCGTCGCAAATTTTGATTGTTCATTACTTTTTTTTCGCTTCATTAGGATTATTTACCATTTCCAATCTTAATTTATTTCTAAACATTACTAGACTGCAAGAAGTTTCACTTCTGTCGCGCGTGAAGTGTTTTCCACGCGTATGTTCTTTTTAAAATTCTTTATAAATGATTCGGTGAGCATTGAAATCCGTGTATGGCGTATCGATCGAATCAAAAGTGTCCATAGTTAAACATCGTGCGTCGAGCCTTGAAGTCGATGGTTGAACGTCAATTCGCAAATCCGCGTTCCTTTGTCTGTAATCTTGAGAACACTGTTCACTAGATACGGCTTGTGGAATTTCTCTAATATTAGTATTGTTATCTAAAATTTCGTTAATATTAGCCCCTAATGCTTTTTGTTGTGCTCTATGTTTGCGACAACGTTGGCGGTTAGTTTTTGCTGGCTGTTTAGGTGGCTTGTTAGCACGTTTTCGATCACGAAACTCTTTTACTCGTTCTGCCGGTGTTTTCGCCATAGCACTGAGTAGTGGGGGTATATAGGACAGCTGCCAGTCATTGTAATCGATAAAACAAAGGACGAGATCTTTCGTTCCAACTTAATTAATTATTACCAATTACCGATTACCGATAAAGTGACCGATGACTCGCGGTGACTGAATGTGAAAACCGGAAGTGTATCGTCACATAACCCACACTTTTCAATTTCTGTATTTGACAAACTGTGTGTTTAAAAACGTATGGTTTAATATAATAAACGTTGCATTGACATTGTATGTGTCCCTGCTAGCGGAAGTGCCTCCAACATACTCTACAAGAACCCTACACCTCTCGATATTTAAGAAAATGTATGTCTCTTGACAGTCTCCGCTCGAAAGTGGATCAGCTAACCATCCACGTCACATCCGTTACACATTTTCACGTCGCGAGAAATTAGCCACTTAACGCCTAACACCCTGCCAAAAGAAGTTTCACTTCAATAACAAAAACCAGGGCCACTATCTTGGAATGTCCAGTGTCTTAAAAATTCCTAAATATACCACGATCTAGAATCAACGCACATTTTCCACGATGTCTCTCGGGCGGTCCCCTTTAAAGAGCGCCGCGATAATCGCGGGCCGGTGCACCCCCAGCCACCCCCGGCCCGGTTCTCTTCTATTTATCTTATTTTTTGCGGAGCACCGGTCCGAGCGACTCCTGCACCGAGTGAGTAATTATTCAAACAAGTAGAGTTGCGAACCGCCGGCGTCGCTATCGTCCCTCTCCCAACCCCTCTTAGGAGACGGGAGACGGGGGTGGAGAAATTCGGTGGAACGGAACGGTCCGTGCGCGGGGGTGGGCGAGCACGGATGCCGGGACGTCTGAGTTGTATATAGGCAAACAGTGGCGCACACGTGATAAAGTTGGAGGAAGTAAGTTACAGTTATACCGGCTAACCTCGCGAATGAAGAGTTATGCCACCCCCGCAGAACCACCGCCGTATACGACTTACAGACTAGCTCAGCAGGGATTAAAACACCGGAGCCCGCTCCTTCGACGATGCCGACCGTATTACCCGCGATAAGACCGTTGCATCCACATGCAAATTACGGTGCTGGGTCCATAATGTCTTCGTCAGACCCCACGCGCACAGTCCCAGCCCGTTAACCTCGCAAAATGCCGTCCCTCGGACCCAATTGCTCAGCTTGATGGTTGTTGTTTTATAGGCACGAAACTGTTGTTGGTGGTAGAGGAAAATATTTCGCATGAAAGTTGCACGATTTTCATGGGAGTACGATTTGGTAAGGGTCGTTTTTTATGGGAGCGGGGGTGAAACGTAGCTGATGGTTAAGAAGATTTTGTGGAGCGAATTTTGAAGTTTTTGAAGCACTGGTTGGTGCATTCTAATATTCTCTACAGTCAAGTATTCCGCCATTTTTGTATTAAACTTGTTAATGAGATATTGTTATTGTTAACTATTAAGGGGTGGTATGATAAGATGGATACTATGTTTCAAGTAAAAGTTGTGTGGTTTTAAAAGGTACGTAAATCAATATGATTAGGTTTCTTGTGAAAGAACAGTGTTTTTGAGCGTAATCATGCATGCAGTTTGAAATTCTCTATAGAAAAATGTTTTTATAAAATTATAATCTCAAAAGACGGTCGAGAATTCTCGAGAATATTTTCGGGAAGCACAATTCTTGTGCACAGTGTGCAAATCCAAAAGAATAAAAATTGTGATTAACATAGAAATTGTAAATTATAATTCTGTGAAATGAAATTGCACGGATATTGAATTGAAGTTTTTTGATAACGCTATTATTTCGTGGTGTGGTAAGTGCTGTTGTAAATGCATGAGGAGGGACAATGAGGATCGACAGGAAGCGAAAGGGAATTCGACAGGCTGGAACGAGTAATTGCCTTGTTGTCAGTGCCCCGGGGCGCTGCATTGTGTCAGCGTCTTACTGTCCAGCCCTGGTTCCTCAAGATTAACGGTGTAACATGCTAATTAGGACTCTCACGGCGAGAAGTCCGGCTCAGTGGCCGGCGAGTGATCTGCCTCTGGCTTTGGACAGTGGCACGCAGTCGACACGGCTCGGCTCTGTGTATATTAGCGGAGACGCTCGAGCAGGTATACCTGCCGGCGAACAATAAGCCATTGTCGAGCGTCCGAGCGACGTTACCGTTTCCACCAACCAGACCGAAACAGAGCCCTAACCGTCATCGACGTGCTCCTTTTGTCTCTTTGTCCCTCGCTCGATCGTCCGATCGCTATTCCCGGCGTTCCCTGACCCTGCTCTCTTTTTCTACTTTCGCTTTCTGCACACCCTAGTTCGCGTTCTACTTATCCCTGTTCCATTGCGTCGTAATTCTGTATAATCTATGATTGTCACTAGGGATGTGATCAAGTACCTCGCGAACAGGTTCGAACTTTGATCGATTGAATTCAAACTCTCTATAGTAAGCACTTCGAAGAATAGAAATAGTACTCCTAAGTATACTCGAACCTATGCCAGGTTGTTTCGAACCTTTTACAAATACTTTGGTAAATGGAAGTAATACTTGCAAGTATACTCGAATCTTGTTAGAACAGATTCGAAACTTTTACGAATATCGTACCAGAAATTCTCTGATTTTTCTAATCATTCTTTTTTTATTTCTAAAATCAATTATCCTGTCCTTTAATGCATAATTTAATTCAACATGTATAATTATCATTTCATAATCTATCGGATGTATACATAGATCCATCTACACACCTCAAAAGAATTAAGGGATCACTTCTGCGAACCCGAAAAATTGCTCCCACTTTACGTAATCATAACTCCGACAAAAATTACTGTATCAATATCGTTAAACAATGGTTTCAAAGCCTGAAACCTCTAGTTTCAAATGCTCTGTTTCAAATTGTTGATATGTTGGTTTCCTACAAAGTTATAGCGAGAGAAGACAACATTGACGGTTAACAAACATTTTGTGCAACTTTGGAACATCACACGGGGGGAAACAAACTTTTTTGATAAATCGCGTTAATATCATTTCGAAGGGCTATCTTTCCTGTGTAAATTGTGTGGTTGTTGATTATTGTGCGATTTTTTTTATTCGAGTTATACAACATTGAAGTACATGCTGGCTTTTTAACTTTAACTGGCTCCAGGAAGCGAAAAAATTATCGTAGAATCTTATGCAAAAAAGCAATGGAAAGAGCGTTTCTTTTTCTTTAAGGCACTCCTTTTGTTTTTTCAATTTCATGAACATTTCGATATACTAGGTGTTTCTGAAAATATGCTTAAAAAATGAACAATTTCCATTTTTCCTTTAACTCGCTGTATCTCGGCGAGAAGTGATCGTAATACCATGATCCGAACGTCAGAGTGAACCAGAAATTCTGCCGATTCGATTGAGTACCCCATGAACTCGCTGCGACAATTTTTTAGCTATGGCAGCTGTGTTTGAAGTTAGTGCTTCGCAGAAATTGGCGCGCCACATTCAACGGCTGCCTGACATCTCTGAATACGCTACCGCCGGTGTGTGTGTGCGAGTGTGTGTGACACTGACTACTTAATTAACAATTTTAATAACGTGTGTTACCACCTCGTTTATGAATGACACACACGCCTTTTGTGTGTGTGTGTCATCGAACTTTATCAAATCTTTAATGATTCAAAATATTATTATGTTAAATTCTATTCTGTTTAATTTTCATTTTTTGTTGTGATGGAGATTCTTTCTCCATATTTTCTAATTGGGTTCATAATTTCGCTTTCTCTTCTTTAATATCATCTTTATTTTCATTAGCTGATTTAGACCTTATTTTTTAGATTTATCATTGATTTTTAACTTAATATCTTTAATTTGTTGTGTAATTAAAGATTAGATGTTTAATTTGTTGTGTAATTAAAGAATAATTGTCTTTTCTGTTTCGTGTAAATTTTTATTGATTTCTTGTTCTTTTTCTTTCTCGATTTTGTTTCTCTGTTTTTACAAGCTAATAGAAGACGTACATTTAGTTAAATAATTTACCATTTAAGTGTAAAAACAACGAGTTGATTTCAGCCGCAAACACGGTGCGGAGGACGTTTTCGCAAATGGTAAATGAAAAGGTAAATGAAAAATGACGTGTTCAAAAGTACAGCAAAACTCAATTTTATTGTGTTCATAGCTTTTTAAATTGAACTTCAGCTTTTTATATTTTTTATAAGTTTTTCGATAATATTGAATAAGGAGTGCAATTAGAACAAAATTCACGCGGAAATTAATTTTTCACGGCGAAGAAGCAATTTATGCAAAAGTGCAGTAAAATTGAATATGACTTCATCGGAGATTTTTCATACTTTCTGGCATTTTCTTTTTAAAATTGAAATTAACCAAATTATTATTACCGTTGGCAAATATCGAATTTATTTACAAAGCGGGCATACTATAAGATAAAAAACGAAGTTTCAAATGCTTTCCTAGACTTTGTTCAACATGCAAATTAAACAGAATTTTATCTTCCTTTTACAACAGGATGAATTTATGTTAACGTGCACATTTGTACTTACAATGCAACAATGTTTAAAAAGCAACTTACAGGCGATACGATTAATGCATAAATGATGAGAAATTGATTTATAGAAGATAATGAATTCAATTATGCATAAATTACAAAATATTGCAAATTATATTAATGAATATTGAAGAAGAATTTTAGAAATTCATACAGAACTGCAGTAAATTGTAATTAGAGATGCGAAAATTTGTTTTGATGCATAATTAATAAAATGAATTTTCTTTCCGCTTCGAATAAAATTAAATTAAAAATGCAGTTAAAGAAAGTGCAATAGGACGCAACTTGAATTACAAAAGTTTATAGCAATGCATAATTAATAATGAATAACAAGAAACTGTATGATTAAATTTTGGTGAAAATTTTTCTAATTAATAATTAATTCTAAAAAATAGAAAATCGTATAGATAAACTAAACAATAATGTCTTGCAGAACGAATTCACTCATTAGAAACACACTGTGCAATGATTGATTAGAAGTAATTAGCGTGTAACGCCTGCACAGAAAGACACAAAATTATGTTGATAAATTTTGAACGGAATCGCCGACAAGAACAGAGCCATTGTTTTATTATAGAACGTATAATAATGTAATTATGTGACAATAACACATTGTATAATATAATGATCACCGGTACGCGGTTCGGTCATGAAAATTCATTAGCCACATTAATGAACGTATACGGACACCGCGAGAATTAGCTAAATCAGCGGTTTCAAGGAAAAACGGCGCATGTCACAATTTCAAAAAATTTCAGTTTATGCATTAATTGAGATTTATAATATAGGACTTACGTCTTTATCAGAAAAAAGGTCATAAAAATAAATTCGAAAGGCTTAAAAACATAATGCAACTGAACCGACATCCTATGGCAAAGCATTATTGGCCAAAACTTTAAACGGCAATATCTCGAAAGTGAAATTATGTGACATGCAGCGATCTTCCTGACAACCACAGAAATAACGGTATAACGAACTCTAGTAAAAAAAATACATATGCGAATTAACATTGCAATCCAAATAAACAGCTCGAAAAATTTGCAAACCAAAATTAGTAGCAACAGAATCGCGCGATACAATATACCGCAATATGCAAAATTTCAAAAATGCTATCGAGAACTTTCGAAATCGACAGTAAAAATAAATGCAATAATTTTTGTTCTCATTACTTCGGCAGTTTCATTATTTTAGTTATTGATTATGACAATCAGAGAGCGGCATCGGCTTCATTGAGCGTAGCGTTGAAGAGAAGGAGCAGAAATTAATTTAATTAGAACTCACTTATTCAGCCATAAATGCAGTTGCTGCTTCGAAATGTGTGTCACTGGGCCAGTAGGAGACTAACTACACAGCTGACAGCAGGTATTCGGCAGTGCCGAAAGCTGAGGGACGTACAGTCGGGTCGACAAGCTGCAGAGCTGGTAGCAGATCGCAACCATGAACTTTGAATTTATATTTAGAAATGTTCTCTTTACCGCGGTTCGAACGATACTAACTTTTCGCAAGATTTTTCTGAAGAGTTTAGAAAGGGCATGACGCAATTGTTCAAGAACATGAATGGAGCCAGCTGGCATAATAAATCATAAAAGACAAGAACAGGCGTGGTGGTGGGCCTCGAGGGACGAAGAACTAAGGGCAATGTGAAAAGTGGAGGCCCTTAGTTCTTCATAGGCTCGGGCACCAACTGCATAGTAGAGGGGCGGTCCATTGAACGTCCCGGGGGTGGGTGTTTACGGGGGTTCGCCCTCTGTTTTAGCCTCCCCCTTAACAAAAAAAAGGGGAAAAGCTCGCATAATAAACCAGATAGAAGAAATGCGAAAAGCGGGGCCCCGTCTGACCCTCCCGCGAGCCAGAAGTTGACGGAGGAAAGGGCATAAGTCCTGGACGTGTGGTTTTTTGGTGGCATTGGGGAAACCGATTGGGGAAACCGAAGACCTGTTTCCTCCGAGTCCCACACTACCCCCCTTCCGGGGGGTGTACGGAAATGTATTTTTTCCACACGTCCCTAAACTAAAAAAGAAAGGAAGGGCATGATGCATGTCGAACGAGGGGTGTCAGACAAAAAACAGGACACGAGAGGGACCGCTGCAAGACTAGAATTTATGGCAAACATATGTTTCGGTTTTTCTGCAGATTGGTACGTGGAGTCGATAGAAAACTGTCCTTTACCGAGAGTTTAAGAAAAGTCTATCCTTTTACCCAGCAAGAGGTGGAAATGCCAAGTACGCGTGGCGAATATGAGTCTCTATTGTCCTATACCTCCCCTAATAAGCTTTCGGAAAGAAGGACGGACGATGTTTTGCCATGTGATTGCTATAAATTCTAGTCTTATCCCGTCCCTCTCGTGCCCCGTTTTTTGTCTGCCCCTCTTCTCTTGTTCACTGCTTCACCGCGGTGCGACACCAACGCTCCGCTCAGTGAAACCTACCGCCGAGCCGGACTCTCCCCGCCACGCCATCGCGCGCTGAGGCCGCTCTTCGAGTGGTCCGTGTTTTTCATTAAGGGTAGACTCGTTTTTTTAGGATTGCAAGGGTGCGGGATTCGCTTTCTCATTTCTCGATAATGCAAAGATAGGGTTTTTCAGTAGTCAAAAGCCAGACTTGGGTAAAAATATTTCAACTACGAAATAGTAACTTATTTCTACACTAAATGAAATATTAATTAATTTTACAAATATAATAAGTATTTAAAATACATATGTTACAATGTGAACCTGAAATACTTAATTGAACTAAATATTTTCTTTATAAAATAAAACAGTAAAAAAATAAAGAATCATAAATATTAATCGTAAGAAACAGAATTTCAAATAGTTAATAGAAATTTAGACACAGGAATATTATTTGATTTAAATCATTATTTCCAGTACATCTTAAGAAACTATTATTTCAATTAATAAGTTTGTTTACCACAACACAAATAAATATTTTCGCACGTCAAATTAATCTGGATATATCATTTCATACAAACAAGAGTACTTCATTAACTATTACCAATATTTTTTCACATATTTTACCAGGTCAGTCAAAAGCGCTAGATAAAAGACGATCGCCCTTAACTCCTTGCCGCATTTTAACGAGTCACACTCGATCGCGATGAAGATTTTAAACGAAGTCTAACAAATATGAATGTTACGCTTTTCTTTTGAAATGAAATAAAATTTGATTCGTTTGTAATCAATATTTAAGCATTGAAATAAATGTAACTATATAAAAAATATAAATTTCCTTTTCTCTTCTACGACATTTTTGGGGCAAAGATGTTCTAATCCTAGTAACCGTAATGAAAATGATACGACAATGGGTTAAAAGCCCTATTTTTACGTTTACGAGGTATAATTTGCATTATTCGGAAGCATACAGCTGCGCATGTAGATCTTCATAAAGCTGCGATAGCTACATGCTGCCGAATAATGCAAATTACGTCTCCTAAACGTAAAAATAGGACTTTTGATGGCGATTGCGCCCTACATTGATCTTTTATCTAGCGCTTTTGACTACTAAAAACCCCCATCTTTGCATTCGCGAGAAATGAGAAGGCGCATTTGCACCCTTGCAACCTTAGAAGCGAGTCTACCCCCTTAATAACTCCTTTACAAATGAAAATATCGCTTCAAATGACTTCAGGCTCGCCTCTTCCAAGGACCTCGAACGTTTTTGGGACATATCTATATAATCCATATATCTATCGATTTTTTTGATCCATAGATCAATAATTTCAACCAGGAGCTGTGTGGTGCACGCTCTGTTTGGAGTTTGCAAACTCGATTTACACCAGCACGGTTTTAATGGGTTGTTCGAAAATGGCTGGGTTAAAAAAGCGCAAATTTCGGGAGAGGGAGAGAGTGGAAATGGCGACACCGTGAGATGCAACGGATATAAACGAGAACGCCGAGCCGAGCCGGGCGACGGCGGAATCCGATTTGACGCTCGAAAATGCTTGTCCGCTGTTGCATGTGTAAGCACGTAAGCTGGCTATATCATCGGCCGGTTTTCCGAGGGTCTTTTCAAATTTACATTGACGTATTAAATCATATTGAATTATGCAGCATCACGTAATTCCGCGCGATCGTTCTGGGTCACCGTCGTCGTCGAGCCGAGCCGAGTCGAGTCGAGCCGCGCTGCGCTGCGTTTGCATAAATGGAGCGTGAAATGGACGCGTCGCACGTGGACGGTTTAGGAATGTCTCGAACCGGTAGCATTAGAAACCTGTACTACCATGCTCGATCCAATGTTTCGTCATTGTTCGATTTCCAGGCTTTGTCAATTTCTTCCGTTCCATCACTAGAAATCGGTATTCCACATTTGACAATTGGTTAACCTGTCCAGTAAACGAACAAATGAACATATAATCCGCATTAAACGAAAATAATATTTATGACGCCCTCTTAACGCTGAAATTTATAATTTCAATTTTCTACATACGAACCGCAATATGTAATTTTAATAAAAATCTCTGATGCCGATCAGTAATATTTTGAACGACCATACAACAAATTTATACCTTCTGTCTTCCTGAAGACTTTTGTTTATTTTATACACTCATACGCGAAAGTATTCGAACGCTTACAATTCTAACATTCAACTACACTAAAGTCGCGTTTACTGTCCAACAGCGGTGGTCTGCACGGAGAGTGATCGCACACCGACATCATTTTTTTATGACCGCGTCTGTCGCGCCAACCACGCCGAGAGTTCAACAGAAAGCCGAACGTAGAGACAGAGTTGGGCAGTAATTAATTACATGAGTATTTAATTACATCTTCAATTACATGTGCAAAAGTGGACTATAATTACAATAAGAAAACGGTTAAATGGTCCAAAACATAAAAATTAGTGGTTTAAAAGAACAATTACACTGACGTAATTGTTAGACTCAATTACAATTACTGTAATCGTGTTAAGTAATTGCAATTACTCCTTCCACAATTACTGTAATTGTAATTGTGGTCCGCAATTACAATTACTGGTTGAGCCAAAGTAATTGCAATTACCAATTACAATTATTTGTAATTGCAGAAATAAAATTACAAATAATTATAAATTACAATTACATGTAATTGTAATTGGCAATTGCAATTACTTTGGGTCAACCAGTAATTGTATCTTCATTTCTGCAATTTTAAATTACAGTAATTGGTAAGTTAATTGTAATTGTAATTGAAATTACATTTTGCCCAACTCTGCGTAGAGAAGGACAGCATGCAATACAGATCGCGTGGCCGAAGCGTATCGGTGTGAACCACTACTAATAGTACTAACCGAATGTACAAAAACTTCTTTATTTTTCATTATTTTTTATGGGACCTTCACAAATTTATTTCTGGCATTTATCTTATTAAAATAAGACCAAACACGATATAATATCAACTGTATTTAGTGGTTTAATCGACGATGAAAGTTTCGGGCGCAAGGAAGGACAGCGTATGGGAAAGAAAGACACGCGGACAGTCGCCGTCGCCGGCACAGTATATCAACAAGGTGTGAAACATTAATTGTTTATATCTTTAAGACTATTGAGTAACTGCACCTAATAGGGGTTGCCGGGGTATCTGAAGAAAGGGTGGGGTGAGAGCAGGTGGCAAAGGGTGGCTAGATTTAGATTGGGGAATGAAATGAAGGGAGGGAGATATTGGATGGACGAAGAGGGGAGAAAGTGCAGAGTGTGTGGTTGGATGAATGAGTCATGGGAGTATGTGTGGGAGGTATGTCTGAGAGTGGATGAGGGAAAAGGGTGGCAGGGATGGGTGTGGGAAGTGATGGATGATGAGGGTGGAGGGGAGGAATGGATGAAGAAAGTGGAGGAGCGGAGGGAGGGAGTAAATGGAAGGTGTGAAGGGGAATGAAAGGGAGAGAGAATGTCGTGGAGAGGGAGATGAATGAATGGCGTATGGAAACGGGGGTCCACGGTTAGGGAAAAGGGGGGAGGAGGATAGATTAAGGAGAAGGTTGTAAGAGGTCGCTTTCTCTCTCTCGGGAAATAGATTGTAAATAAATGTAAATAAATATTATACATAATAGAGATAAGTAGTAGTTTGTAAGTAATCTTAAGTCGCATAGCTATAAGTTTTTAGGTTAAGTACAGTAAAAGCTCCTTAGTTGTCCTGAATCGTGGGCACGATCGTTGTCCAGTGCCTACCCATTCCACTGACTGTCAACACCGAGTCGCTCCGCAGGGCGGCGACGATTGATGTCGGCTCGGGTACATCGGTGTGAACACCACACATTGACTCGAGTGAATCAAAATACTCAAACTTCCTAATTTCCATTATTCCTATATGCGACTCTCACTAGCTTATTTCTGGCATTTCTCTGATTAAAGTGACACCAAACACGATATAATTTCAACTGTATTTAGTGGTTTAATCGACGATGAAAGTTTCGATGGCACCAAAGAACAGCGTATGGGACATTCTTTCAACTGTGCCGGCGACGGCGAACGACACGCTTCGGTCACGCGATCCGTATTTCATTCTATCCTTCTCTATGTTCGGCTCTCTAATGAAGTGTCGCTCGGCGCGATATCTAGACGCAGTCATAAATCAAAAATAGTGTCCGGGCACGATCGTTGTCCGCTCAAACCCCCGGCCTTCGGACAACGAAGGAGCTTTTACTGTAATAGGTTAAGAATTTAGCAGTAAGAAATAGAGTTAATAAGAAGGTAGGGTGGAGAAAAGGAGGAGGAACTGGTTAACGAATTTGTAACCCTGAGGGGATCGAATAAAGATTTATATGTATATAACTACACCTAATATTTTGCATACATAATTAGGGATTAGGGATACCATCATCTCACAAAAAATTATCAAAATCGAAGTCGGACATTTAGGTCCTTCCCTTGTAAGTTAGTTAATGGAAAACAGACTTTGGCCCGTTATAAATGCAAACGGTGCGGTGGTCCAACTTCCTATTGACTTTAAATTATTCAATTTAAATAAATATTAAATGTTTCGTTCGAATACTTTTGTGAGTCACTTCTAGTACGTGTTTATAACTAATGTATTGTAAAAACGCTATATATTGTTGGATTATTTTCTGGTGTTACTTATGTACCCCTTGTTATATGTGGCAAATTACATCAAATATAATACTTCAACGTAACATACATATTTCATTAGTTGAATGTTAGAATTGTAAGCGTTCGAATACTTTCGCGTGTGAGTGTATGCAACTTTACGCGTTTATTTAGCCTGCTGTGCATTCTATCTGGCAGTGTCGCTAGTCACGTGACACTGTAACACATGCATGACAGAGACGGAACGCGTCACGCGACCGGCTGTGGCGGAAGGGTGGGGATGTTCGTCGCCGGAAAGTGGGGGAATAACGTGGTAGAGGGGGAATGGTAGAGTGGAAGCAGTGTTACCAAACAGGAGTAATCGAAAAGGAATCGGGGGGAATACAAGTACCCCCTCTCTGATGACCAGAGTAATATGTATGTGACACGTTGCGCGACGGGAATAGAGTGAGGCAGAGTGAGGCGAATGGGAGACACGTTGCGCGATAGGGACTGAACGGTGGAATAGGATAGTTGAAGGGGATAAAGGTGGAGAGCCTGGAGGGGAAAATGAGGTTGGTTTCAACCTCATTTTGGCATCACTGAGTGGAAGACATGCCTTAATCTGGGGACATTGATTCTGAGATGAATCGGTCATTTTTAATACGTTGGTTTTTAAAGGCCATAAAGGTCATTATGAGGATGATAAAATTTTGTTCAAAATGACACCTCGAAAGTTGCTGCACGATTTTTTAAATGGCTCGTATACATTGTGTGTGTATTGTATGAAGAAAATGCCTGAAACATACCTCGGATAAATGAAATATACGAAAATTGAAATTACATTATAATAAGTACAATGATTTGTATATTTCAAACAACAACGAAATATTAAAAGCTGCAAAATCGAGACCGGATGGCATCTCTTATTTAAAATCCTGCCCCTTTAATAATGGTTACTAAAAACAATGTAAATCAGATACTGAATGTAACAATGGAATTGATGATGCGTATTGTATTATACATATGGACTGCAGTAACTTGAATTAATAGATTTATTAGTTATTATTGTGATATTGAAATATATTTTATCCCGTTCTTGGTTGGTTCGTTATAAAATGAATATCGGGGGGAAATGCAACGATGCGCACGAAAATATGCAAGCAAAAATTTAATATCCCGGTAAATATTGATGGTTCGATATGAAACTGGAAATACAAGTATGGATTGAAAATTTAAATGTAAACTTGAAAATTCAAAAGAAATGTTAAAAACTCAGGAAAAAATGAAAAATTTAAGAAAAAAATGCAAGAAAAAATAAGAAAGTGTTTGCACTAATAAATATTATTACTGGAATGCGGATTTTATGCATTTATGATAAAAATGAGTCGATGCAATTTTAAACAGTGCACAAGACTAAAAAAAATTAAGGAGCCTCAATCTTACAAAATTACTGTAAAAATATAAAATTTGTATTCAGCTCTCATACGTTGCTGTTGATGTAAATAATTTTTATTTTGCATAAAGATCCGCAGTCTAATTATTACGTACTAACAGTAATTTATAGTAATTCTAGTTTCGGTTCTAATCATTCTTGAATATTAATAATTATTACAGAAAAGTACTACAAATTTAAGTTTTGGATATTGAATATTGTATAATAATATAAATTGAAAAATGTTCAACAAAATTGACGTATTCAAGGTGTCTCTAAACATTGTTTAAACACGTTAAATATTTATAATATAAGAACCAAGTAAGAATCATTCGTATAACGTTTACTATTGAAAAGAGATTCTTGAAGTTGACAATTTGCCTTAAATGTGTGTACAAATAATAAAATGTGTAGGAATCGACTGGTTATTATCAAAGCAGAAATAAAGTTAAAATTTATTGGAATATTAGTACTGTTGTTTTAGCAAGATGCACGACTAATTGTACGCAAGTTCGACTTTTGCCGGTGATTTAATCAAGAATTTTGTGTCGAAGAATTAAGGGCACTAATACGCGCAAATGGAAGGGAGCTAATACCCGCGTAGTCGAGCTGTATGCACAAGGGAAAGAAAAAGGGATCAAAACCTGTTAGCTGCTAATTAAATTTTGCAACACTTTCATTGCCCGAGCGAGAAAGAAAGCTGCGACTCGAGAACGCAAAGCACGCTTAATGAGCTGACTAATGGAATAACAATTGAATTATTTATTATCAACTGTGTGCGTGTGAACGCCATTCACTCGAGTATTAAATTACCAAAAGGAAAACAAAAACCAATTGAATAAAATGAATAAAATCAATATCAAAATCCAAAACAAAAGTTCAAGTGGCCCTCGATGCTGCGTTGAACTCTGTAAAAATTGTTTACGCATATTCAAATATTTTGAATGTTATTAAAATATACATGTAACATGGTATTCTGGAGAGTTTTGTACAATCGTTGTATACAAACAATATTTGTTCAGCTTCCATAGTTATTAAATGAATAAAAAAGAGGAAGGCAAATATTTATAGAAGGATTGCAGATGAAAATTGAATGAAACCATATTTTGATACGTTGGTCGAATACAAAATTGTGGAATATGTTTAAATGTTTAGTACGTTGTTAAAGTATATTGTAAAAATTTTAAAAAATTTGTGTGGCTTTTATAATTACAAACATAAAAAATCATAAAGTTAAAAGATTGATGGTGCTTCGCAGGTTTCATGAATTGTTTAAACATATCCAAATGTTTACAATACTATTCAAATCGGTAGAATTTTTCCACGTAAAAAATGTTTAAATGTTAAAAGTTTGATAAAATTGTTGAATAACTATGTTGCCTGAAATGCTGTTCCACCGCACTTAAGTATTTGCAACGTTATTAAAATAAATGTCAGTGCATTCGGGAGGATCTATGGAATTGTTCTAGACAAAAACTATATGCACAATTGAATAGTATGTGAATAAAAAATTATGAAAGCTAAAAATTTATCGACACTGGTGTCTCGTTCGATTAAAAAATTGTTTGAACAAATTCAAACGATCACATAACTTTAATGAAATATATTCTATTGTATTATAAACTGTTATAACCAAAAAGAGAAAAAATCATGGAATAACAAGTATTTCATCGACTAAAATCGTATTGGTTACAAATAAGGATTATAAGTAACCGAAAATTTTTTCTCTTGTTGGTAAATGTTATCGTTGAGGGAAATTCGTTGTTATCGTTGAGGGAAATGTTATTGAGGAAGGAAATTTGTAATAGTTATTATTAAATAGTACAACTTTCAAACGGTAGACAATCAATTATCAAACTAGAGGGCTATTGTTGCTCGCTCGCTTCGCTCGCTCGCGAGTAGGGTTGTTTTTGCTCGCTCGCTTCGCGAGCTCGCGGGTAGGACTGCTCTTGCGAGAGGGTTAGTGATACGCATGGCTAGTAGGGCCTACTGATATTAATGTTTTTTATTTGGTGTGTGACTCTCCAAGAGTCACACAAAGAACTTCCCGATTCGTTACTCCTTCGCCAACATCGCTAACATCGTTTTTTTTTTGTACTTTCATCGATATTCTCCCAAAATGTATTCTTGGGAGTAGAGATGATAAATTCACTGTTGCATTGGAATAACTTTCGATTATTCCAAGCGGTAACATTAGCATCAGTTAAAAAAAAAAATTTTTTTTAATCTAAAAAAAAATTTTTTTTTAAATCTAAAAAAAAATTAAGAAAAAATTTTTTGTTATGTAATTGCGTTTGGTTCTTTGGTGGAAAATTTTCGTCCTCCCTTATAAATTGCATTGTAGAATCAACTCTTTTCGAAAAAAAACTTAAAATCTAAAAAACTACTTGACCAATATGGACCAAAATCTAATCAGCTCTAAGTTACGACGGGGCACATCGATTGCATCATTCATCATCCTGATCGCGTTGTTACTTTTTCTGAAAACGTTAACGAAAAATTTGATTACATAGAAACGGCCATACGCACACACACACACACACACACACACACACACACACACACACACACACATACGAACATTTTGCTGAAAATAGTCTAAAATGACTGCAATGACCATGAAACGTGAAGATCTGCTAAAAAATCGATTTTCGATTTTCGGGGTAATTACAATAACTTCCCTATAAAATCGGGAAGTTAAAAAGTTAACAAACAGATTTTGTGTTGTTCTTATGGTCTGTTGATTCGTCTTGTTGTGCGAAACCATCGCAATGAATTTTACAGGCTTGCTCCATTCAAAAAGAGTAGACAACTCAATAATTAAATAAGCAACCGAAATGAAATGTCTCATCAATAATTATTATGAGCAAGTGAAAAGAAATTCGATCATCGATAACTATTATGAGCGATCGAAATAAATTTCTCTCATCAATAACTGTTATGAGCGATCGAAATAAATTTTTCTCATCGATAACTGCTTTGAGCAATCGAAACAGTTTTTCTTCATCGATAACAGTTATCGAGGAGGATCTAATATTTTGGACACTAATAACTGTCATTTGTAACCAGAAGGTATAAAAATCACAATATTTTTTAATCATTTTGTTCTTCGAATTTTTTTTGTTTATATTTTGTTCACATTATCTTAAATTTCAATAATAATCAACTTTTCATTCATGATTTTTATCGTAGAAAATTTTAGAATAACTGTTATTTTTGTTCCTTTTTTCCTGCCAAACAACATTTATGTCGGTTTCACAATTCCGGGTGAAAATATTCAGATTTCTTCACATTTTCATTCGATTTAACGAGGAAGAAAATTGGCTGAGCCAATGTTTGTTTGCTCGTAGACGACAGTGGTAAATTATGGTTAAAAGCATAGTGTTTCGAGGGCGTAGAGCGATCATTTTTGGGACTGACAAGCAGTCCCGAAGGAGAACGTTCGCAGATACATTGTCACGAGATAATATACGCGAAGAATCGCACGAGCCACGTTAATGGCCCAGGAGAAATGTATTAGGTGACAGATATAAGTGCCTGGGAAATGAGGTTCGCGGGATTTACGACGTCGCGATTATCGTTTCTCTTCCCGGGCACTGTAATTTACGACCATTCGATACCTCGAAATTGCCATAAAAATCTTCCTGGGATTCCGTCGGGAACCAGAAGCCCTCACGATATCATTACGGATCATCAATATGTAATTAGCTGGCCATTTTTGCGCACTTGGAAAACCATGACCGTAACATTGCATCTTTCAGAAAATTCTTCGAGACCGCAGAAATCACAGATTAAACGGAAACCACTATCGTACCGAAACTTTGCAGATTTGTTTGCACGTGTAAAAGAATAGAAATATTCATTCAATTCAAAGTTGAGACAAGAATTAAAAATTGACATTAGAAAATAACTGCTGCATTTAAAACAATCATTTTAAAACAGTTTCGGTAGATTCGGCAATGTTTAAAGAATATCTATTAATTTTTCCAAGTAAAAATGTTCTACAGCGTTTCTAATTTTATAAAGATAGACAGCCAAATTTGTTAATTAAAAAGGTACTGCTGCATTAATTTTTTTGGAAATATTTTTAATACATTCCCAGTGTTCATCGAGCATACGGTAATTTTTTAAAGTAAAAACGTCCATTCGTTTAAAAATTACTGAAATTTTAATGTACTCACGGTTCGGAGAAGGGGACATTCTCCAGGATAAAAAGGCGAGTTTGGCGATATCTCGAATCGAAGTCGATACATGCCAGAGTCGACTAACTTCTGCCACGCGCGCTTTTGTCGTTTTATTTCATCGTCGAGCCGCCGAGTGGGGGAAGGGGGCGGGAGAGGGGCGCTATCGAAAGTTTCGATAAATTTCTCAAGGCAATACGTAGCCTGTATATCGCCTGAATATAACAATCCCGTTTTTCTTCGGGATATTCTGGCCTCGGAGCCGGGGCACATAGAAAACTTTCCAGCGGGAAACTTTTTCGAAAAGAATTCTTAACTGTTCGGGAGGGGCGATAAAAGCTGCTTTCGTTCGCTGACACGCTCTCTCGCGAATTCCCGTCACGATAACGCTAACAACCATACAATTCCTTACCCCCACTCTATGCCGATTACCATACTTTTTCATTTCGAAAAATAGTTTCGAGCCTGGAACCTGAACTTTCGAAAGTCCGCGCCTCTTCATCTTCGCGAATTTGTTTCGTTGGAACGGAAACAGATACGAAGATGGGGTTTGAACTGTTAAATTTTTTAATCCTTTTTCTAATGAACACTCATTTTCTTATGCCAAAGGTTCTAACGTGAAGATTACGATAACCATTACTTCATAACCGTGTAAAGAATTTAAGTACATTTTCTACAGTTTTAATGCAAAAACGGTCAAGTAAAATATTGATAAAATTAGATAAAATTGCTTAGGGAATGGACCAATTGTCGGAAAAACAATTTCTCCAAAATGCGATTTTTTTCACCCAAAATGGAATCATGTAAACAACACAAACTGAATTAAAATTGATTGAAAACGAATAGATAAAAAATTGAGAAAATTAGATAAAATTGCTCAGAGGCTGGACCAACAGTCGACAAAATAATTTCCCGAAAATTCGATTTCTTTTATCCAGAAAAACTAATTTTTCTTCTACAAGCTGAGACCGCCTTTCTAACATTTGCTCATCAGGAACTTTAATTAATTTGATAGTGTTAAATTGGTTACAAAGCGACTCGGAAGATTGTCCCGGCAAGCGTGCACGAGCGAGGAGGGTCTCCGCTTGTAAACAGGCCGGTGTGCATCGTTGGTAAAAGGAAAAAACTGTCGAGCTACGGCAACACTTTCCGGAGAGGCCAAGGGCCGTGAAATACATAATCTCCAGCTATCTCTTATCTCACCCCTGGGGCAATAAAATGCCGGTACGAACGGTTCCGCGATGTTCTCAAGCAAGGGCGCCGGAATTCTCACGAATTTACGATCCTGTTCTGGTGCTCACGAACCAGCCGTAGCAAAATCTATGATGCGAACGTGACAGAAAATTAATGCCGGGAAATAATCTCGCCCGACTTCCAACGCGTTAAAGAGTTTCTAATAAAATTCAATCTTCCTTAAAATCTCGACCGACTGGTTCCCTTGAGGGTTTATCATCCGCTTTGCTTCGCTCGCCACTGGAAAAACATTATTTAGCTCTACTAATTACCCTTTATCCTTCTTCACGTACCAGCTGCCGATTTAAATCGAACAGATTTGATTTTCAACGAATTTTTATACAATTGAAATGTTTTAGACAGGGCCTTCAAACAATATTTTCGAACTCTCAGACTTGGGAAATCTATTTTCTAAATATTTTATTTGGAGACGATTTTGTACAAATTGCAAATTCTTATATTTGTGGATAGGAACAGAAGTAAAAAAATAAATTTTTGATATATTTTATTGTTGACCATTTTGTGTTTTCTTAGCGCAGCAAATGACAATGTAAAAATTTCAACATTTTACAGTCGGTGGGGGTTGAAAATGCAGCCTTATAAAGGGATGTAAATAAAAATATCAATTTTTAAAACATTTTATTGAAGTTAATTCTGCAGAAACCGCTCGAAACGTTATTCCAACAGATCTACAGATAAAAATATAAGCGATTGAAGGGTTTTAGATAGTTAGGGGTGTGATAGAGATTAAATAGCTTCTCAAATTAGAAATTTGCTTATTTGATCCCGGTTCATCGAAATTGGACACTATTATCGGCTCGAAACCGAGAGTTGCTCGGCAAAAAGAATCTCTCGGAAGAATCAAGTAAATAACTTCTTCGGCTGTCAGTATTTTCAATTAAGCTTCGTTAAACTTGAAAGTAGTACTATCCAGAGGGTGCACAGACAGCAGCCAGGATTATCGATAAAAGTTTAACCAGCGGATAGGAGAAGAGGAGGAGAGAGTGCGGAAGTACAGGAGAGGAAAAACAGCGAGTTCATTCTGACTGAATGCGATCCAAATTACACGATAATTACAAAAGCGTGGAACAGTGAACTCTGGAATTCAACCGAACACGGAAGAATTGATAGTCACCTAACTGGCCCCAGAAACACGATCGTGAACGAATACAAGCTGTAGAAACAAAATATATAATTAATAATTACAATTTCACGTCTAACTAAAAATTTTGGAAAATTAAGATTTTAATATGTTGAGTATCTAATATATTTAATTTATTTGGAACATTTTATTGTATATTTGCAATACTCAATGGACAGTGAGTGTTCACTATAAAATGTACTCAATATTTAATGTATTTACTTTTTTTCACATTAAAAGTATTCAATAGTTGAAATATTTCATGTGCTCAATATTTAATATATTTAATGTATTCAATATTTGATGTATTCATTATTTAATGTGCTTAATCTTAATCATTTTAATATCTAATGTATTTGATATTTAATATATTCAATACGTTCAATAATTTTAAATTTTCGATATTCGATATAATCGATATGTAACAAATTTATTACCTTTTACCCGATTTTCGAAAATGAATTCGGTGGTTTTTCTGTTTGAAATTCTGCTTCGATTGAGATTTTCGCGTGATGAATCTATCGAAATGAATTTTATAAGAACGTACCACGGTTATACTCAACGGCCATGTACGCGAGCATAATTAATTGCCAGAGCGACCGATTGTTATATTGCTCGGCGAACTCTCGCGGAACTCGCTAACAAGAAACTGCCTCACGAGAAACGCTTAATATATTGTAATAAAAACCATAATTGCGCACACGGTACACAAGAACCGACAGGATAAATTCGACACGATATTTCATTCCGCGAATTTAGATGGACGAACGTTTACCAATAGTGGATTCGAGAATTTTTTGCGCAAGAGCTATAAAAGCTACATCGACGTTCTTGCTCGGAGAAATTCTATAAACTCTGCTATTGATATATATTTTAGTAACGTTGCAAACATTTAGAGTTGTTTAAACAATTTCGAAAACGTCGAAGGAGTTACCAGACTGGTTTTTCATGGAATTTTCGTACTTGTCATTGGTTTGTGCTGGAACCATGGAAGTTATGCCAATGCTTAGAAAAATTGTATAAATTCTCCCAAATATGTTGATACATATTTCAATAGGATTAGAAACATTTCGATCTATTTAAACAATTTTTTTTAGTGAGATTCGATTAACTATTAGTGTCAATAATTTGTTTACTTTCGGAATTTTTCACGCGATCACCATAAAAGCTACTTAAATTTTTGTTAGCTTACAAAATTTTCCAGAATCCATGAAATACACTGATACACGTTTCAATAAAATTATAACCATTTCAACCGGTTCAAACAATTTTTTAATTAAGTAAGATATCACTAGGCATCAATTTGATCAAATTTGTAACTTTATGATTTTTTTATACGGCAACTATAAAAGCAACACAAACACGTCTTACCGTAAAAAAATCCTTTGGACATACCCGAATACGCTGATGTATACTTTAGTAAAACTTTCAACATTTGAAGGTGTTTAAATAATTTCTTAATCGAGATACACACCGCTTTGGAAACGTTATAAAGTTCCCGGGACGTGTTTAGTCACACTTTTACGCAAATTAGTATAAAATGTAAGCTTGCCGGAGGTAAATGTATGCAGAAGCAACTCCCCCGACAAGTTTTTCAAAGTCCAGATACAGGGGATTTCTGTAGAACAGCCCCGGTAACCAAAGTTCACGTTAGTCCGGGCGTCGAGCACAATCACCGTAGTTCGCGATTATCGCGAAGAAAGAACAAGTCCGATGGAAGTAATTAATCCTCAAGGTCCTCGCCTAGATTTCCGGTGGTGAACTTCGCCGGGGGACTTCCATTCAGCGGGCTCGAAGTTTCTACACGACCGTGGCAGCCGGCCCTTACAAATCCGCTTCCCGCGGCCGCGCATTAATTACACACACGCATCAACGGGGATCATTAGCTGCTGATGTCTTCAGCCAGCCTCGAGAAAGGCTCCCGAACCGCCCTGTCGACTCTTAAGACCATTCACGATTACCTTAACCCCCGATTCCCAACAGGGGTTGATCAAAGCAAAGAAACTATTCTCGCACTTTTCATTTCTTTGCCGTCAGGATACTCGACCAAAAAATTCGAAAAAATTCTGCAACTGGAACCGTGATAGTCGCAATATACCAGATTTTTTTTCAAAACTTTTCACACGATAACACAGTAAATATGCATCAACAACCGATGAGTAACGGCTGCTTGAAACCATTAAAATGGAAGAATGTTGTCGTGGAAAAAATTGGAAAAAATTCTGCAATGTGTACCTCGATACCTAAAACCTGCCAGATTTTTTTCACAATTCTGTGCACTCAAATTTGAAAACAATCATTTCTGCACATTCCCAAAGTGAAGAAATCTCGCCTCGTTTTCAATTTTCCACAACAACGATGTTTACCCAAAAAATCTGAAAAAATTCTCGAATATGTACGTCGATGGCTAGAGTGTGGCGGATTTTTTTCAAAATTTTGTGTACTCAAATTTTTGAGGCAATCATTTCTGCACATTCCCAAAATGAAGAAACCTCGCCTCATTTTCAATTTTTCATAACAACGATGTTCACCCAAAAAATCTGAAAAATTCTCGAATATGTACGTCGATGGCTAGAGTGTGACGGAATTTTTTCAAAATTTCTGCACCCCACTGCACCAGAAACTCGCATCAAAAGTCACCGATCAGATAAGTAATGATTTGGAAAGTTCCACCGTTTCTTGGCTGATTTCCATTCATTGAGCAAAGTTTTGGTAACAGAGGATGATCAGTGAAGTAAAGAGAGTCTCTCCTACACCCCCCTCCTACTCTCTCTGTCTCTCTCGTTGGTGGAAGTTTAATCTTCCTTTTTAGTTCCTCCAGTTCTTTCGAGGTACCCTTACGTAGCTCGCCATCAGACCGCCTCTCTGTCGGAGCTATTTTAATGGCAGAAATAATGATTGAACATTACGGTAACGGTATTTAACTTCTCCCGCGTAACGGCTGCTGGTAGGAGCGAGCCGTTAGAGATGAGAAAAGTTGAAATGGGAAATGGAATTGGATGCATAACCCAGCTGGCTGGGGGATGCAAGGAAAACCTGAACCTCGCCGGTTCGCTTTCCACCGTCTTCCTACCTTTATTCTCGTCTGTCACCTCGCACCTTCTTTCGATCTTTCTGCAGTTGATCCATCCTACCTTCATCGTCGGCCTCACCACCGACCTCGACCCTTATCGATCCACTTCGACTCCCGACTTCGATTCTTCACCTCCATTCACCTCGCAGTCACGAATTTCCGAAAATGAGACCTCCGGGAGTTTTTCTTCGCACGAAGAAAGCAGATACGAACTCGCGAAATTTTCCCATTAAATTTACCAGTTCTTTTCAGGGATAAAAAATAACAGTTATTACAAAATTTTCTACGATAAAAATCATGAATGAAAAGTTGATTATTATTGAAATTTAAGGTAATGTGAACAAAATATAAACAAAAAAAATTCGAAGAACAAAATGATTAAAAAATATTGTGATTTTTATACCTTCTGGTTACAAATGACAGTTATTAGTGTCCAAAATATTAGATCCTCCTCGATAACTGTTATCGATGAAGAAAAACTGTTTCGATTGCTCAAAGCAGTTATCGATGAGAGAAGTTCATTTCGATCGCTCATGGAAGTTATCGATGAGAAACATTTATTTCTATCGCTCATGGAAGTTATCGATGAGAGACATTTATTTCGATCGCTCATAACAGTTATCGATGATCGAATTTATTTTCACTGATTCATAATAATTATTGATGAGAAAATTAATTTTGGTTGCTTATTTGGTTGCTACTCTTTTTCGGATGGAGCAAGCCTGTGAAATTCATTGCGAAGGTTTCGCAGAACAAGACGATAGAATCAATAGACCATAAGAACAACACAAAATCTGTTTGTTTGTCACATGAAATTTTGATTGTAGTAATTAATTTTACGAATAAAAAATTTATGAAATAATTGATTGTCTTCCATTTGAAAGTTGTAGTATTTAATAATAACTATTACAAATTTCCTTCATCAATAACTGTTATGAGCGATCGAAATGAATATCTCTCATTGATAACTGTTACAAGTAGACTGCGGATCTTTATGCAAAATAAAAAATGTTGGCGTTGTTTGCCAGATACAAGCGCCAAATAAAAAATTTTTTCATCTTTTAATTGTCTTATTAAACTGAAACTAATACACTGATGTCCTTAAATCTTTTTAATATGACCACTGCTTTAAATTGTTTGTAGCCATTCTTATCATAAATGCATCAAATCCGCATCGATCGAAATGAATTTCTCGCATTGATAACTGTTATAAGTGATCGAAATGAATTTCTCTCAACGGAAGCAGTTTGTTAAATTATTTGTCTAGCGAACCGCAATTTCTCTATGTCAGAAATTTTTAAATGTTTACCGTGGTTATTGCTTCTCCGCACATGTTCCAAAAGAAGACTTCATATTCGTTCGAAAATTAGACTCACTTTGTGAATTTTTCACCGTGGACATGAAAGAGATACGAGCACGAGATTTTTCCGATTAAATTCGTTGTTCCTTCATCTATCAAAGAATAATTTTTTAAATAAAAAATTCCAGATGGTAGACGATTCACAACCCTTTAATTCATGCCCTACGCGACACAATTCCCCGAATAAAATTGAATCGAAGCTACAAAAAATTAATTAAACAGTCTAAAGTAATTTGAACAATGCGCCAACAATTACCAAGCACGAGCTCTCTGAATCCATCCCCTAATCCCAATTCCCGGAGCTGTGATGTCCCCGCGTAATCGTCCCAGAGGCGTCAAAGCCTCTTTTTCTCGGTTTTATTAAAACCCGATCAACAAACGTACATTTGCATTGGTTAGTGGGCGGTTATTTGCGCGAAAATCGCGTGTAATTGCGGAATGGGATGCGCGCTGACCGAGAGTCCGACTTTTCGGCGGAGCGTCGCTTTCAATTAAGCGACTCTCGGGGAGCAATTCTCATTTCGGCTAATTACTGCGACTACCGTGTATAAATTCGCGAAATTTTCGCCCGCCCGCTCCGAGAAAGCAAACACCGTCCGAGTCCTTTCGATCGGCCTGATGAAGCTCCCCTCCCGCTTCTTCATTACCTTTTCGGTTTCCTTTTTCATACTCCCCCCGCCCTCTCCTTTCCCCCTCCCGTATTTGTCTTTTATCATTAGCTCGTTTCTTCATCCCCGTTTCAGAGTCTATAGAAAGTGAGGTAATTTGGAAAAGTTGCACGCCGCTCCGTAATCAGTTTTCTATCCGCGTTTTCCCTTGATTTACTTCTTAAATCCTTTGCCGGGACGACGCCATCTTGCCTCGGCGAACGTGTCAATTGGTCGCTAACGAGCCACGTACGGACTGTAATGCCTCGATACATGCGGAATAGATGTGCACGATATTTGCCAAATATTTACGTAAGTGTAAGTGTTCTCAAGGATGTATACAAAAGGATTTGTTTGAATTCGTACAATGAATTTAGTAGTAGGCATTTGAATAATACAAGGAGCCCATATCGGTGAGTCAATAAACAAAAACTTTTTTGTTTTTAATTAATTCCGTATGAAACTTTTACCAGTATATTTGTGACATTTTATGTGACACAGTTCGGAGCACATTTGCTCGTTCAATTGATAGATTAAATAGAATCTCGACTATCTGAACTGATAGCAGAATTCTGCATTAAACAGTTTAATCCAAAAGCGATCCGCGTACATCACGATTTATTCTACAAATCAGTAAAGATTTAACGCAGCAGCATAACTAGTTCAAGTTCCTCGGTAAAACTATTTTCCATAGTTTGAATATTAAAATCTATAAGAAGCTAAAATCATTTTATTATACTTTGGTTCATTCTCCATTTAATTTTACACAGTTTAATGAATTTTCCCGATTTTAAGAACACGAGGGAAATACCATTTTCGGCGAACGATTTGATGTAAATGTTTAGCCAGCAATTTTTATAGTTTTGTTTATTATGTGGTAAAGTACGTGGTTAAAAGAAGGACAATTCGGATAGAGGAACCTAATACGCGCTCCCCAGTTCCAATTAAGCAAGCAATACGCTGCCAGGCAATTTCAATCGTCGTTTCAACCAATTACTACCATCGACTGTAAATCCCCTATATTTTCTGCCGTTGAAGTAGGAAAAACAAGAAATAAATTCAATAGAATTGTCTGCACCAGAGGCACCACCGCCCGTAATGAAATTCGCTTAAAATTATCGAGAGTTACAGCCTCAATTCATTTGTAGTACCACTGCGAAAAAATCGCAAAAAGCAATCTGAAATATTAGTTCGTATAACATGTTCTTTTTCAGGGATGAACTTAATCCCTCGTAACAAGATGAATTATAATTTTTTCACAACAAAAAGTCTGCGAAGATTTCTGAAAGATAGATACAATTTTAACAATCTGACTCCCTCAGTTTTAGGTACAATGTTTTCGTATGAAAAATAATTCTTCCGATAGATAATATTATTTGAGGCTCTCGGACTCTCCAAATACACTGTCCAACACCAAATTTGTTCCACAATTATTGTTGGGTGGAACTTATAGAGTTACTTGCGCTGATTCCGAATCTACCCTTAATTTTTTCCCTAGACGCACAGTTTTTGAGAAACATGACTTTGAAAAAAAAACGTATTTTTCAGCTTTAAACAAATATTGTGATGTTATTATCAAAGATATTGAATTGTTCTATGCAGCAAAAGATTCTGTAGTCTTTCCAGAATACAGTGATATCCAATATTAATACATCATGATTGTTTAAACATGTTTCACCACTACCACGGGCGTTCGCCGCGCCGCACAGTGGTGCGAAATGGCCAAAAAGCGGAAAAAAATCTTTAAAAACCACACTACCCAACAAATCTGCTTGAAAATTTGTAGAAAGCATGCCACAGGTACAACGGTTATGTGGCAACAATTAAAAATAAAAAATTGTATTAATTTTTACTAAAATGGGCTAATTGAAAATCTTTGCATTACGCACATTCTTTATTGGATAAACTTCCGAAAAGCCCATACCTCCGATTATTTTTATACTCTGCATTCTTACGTATTTTGACGTGCTGATTACGAATATGATAGTGAACTTTGGCGCAATTGGCGTTTTTTTATTTACTTCCGTAAATAACCCAGACCTAATCCGGACCTATCATTTTTCTCAGGAAGTATTATCTTTATGACAAAAATCAATACGACATAAAATGTGTATTTTGATGAGGTCTACAACTTTATGCGAAGTATTTTTCAAAATTCCCATTATTTACGGAAGCAAATAAAAAAACTATAATTTTTATTTGCGCCAATTTTCACTATCATATTCGTAATCAACCAAATACGTATGTCCGATTTACTTAATTTATCATTTATTTTAGCACATTTTAACTGTTATTGTGCCGACACTGCGCATTCTCGAATAATAAAAATTTGAGTAATAGAAAAATTTGCATTGCGTAATAAAAAACTGTGTAATAACAAATTCTCAATTGTGACCCACACACATTTAAAATTTATTAAAATACACGTCTAATGTAAATGCTTTTTAAAAGTTTTTTAATTGGATCCGTAATGTGTGTATGTGTGTGTGTGTGAAAGTTCAAAATATGCCTTCTGTAGATCTATGTTAGTTAAACATGTGCTGAATATTTCATCGAAATCGGTTGACGGTGGAAAGAACGACACGCATCGAAAGATGTACGAATCTGTGGATTTTGAGCAGAAACTGACCAGGAGCTGTAAATACCAAGATTTTCACCACTTCTAACCGCTTATACCTCGTGTGTATGTTAATCGATTTCGATGAAATTTTCAGTATATATGTAACTAACATTGATCTACTAAACATATATTTTAAATTTTCTTTAAGGCGACAAATAAAAAAATTTTTTTAATTCCTTTTTTTATGTTATTGCTATTTTTTTCCAAAAGTTTTTGCACGTTATTTGGTAAACAAAAGCTTCTAATTGATCACAAAAAATCAGGTCATTTGGTGAAAGTTTAAAAAGGTTATTCTGTTTTAAAGATAATCATGTGACTGACTATAGTTATATAAAAATAGTTTCAGTGCCAAGTTCGCAGGAGTTCGCAGCTGAAACTTGGATGATATGTACTTTAAAGTGTGTTGCATAATTCGCAACAAGTTTTATCTTGGCGCTTTTTGGCGCTAACAAGTTATGTCAAATTAAACTTTAATTCTACTATTCAAAATACTTCTTTTTCAATTTGTGTTTTAGATAAATAAATGACACTTAAATTAATTGAACCTACGTTAAATAAATCATCTATTATAAACATAATCAAATTATAATATTGTTCAAGTGTTTTAATGTTTTAGATTCTTGTGGCTGCGTTTATATGTAGACGCATTTATAAGCCAAAATCGCAGGTTTCCTGTTACCAAACTTTCATGTCATATCATTCCTAGAAATAAGTGATATTTATACAAAATTTTTATTAGTTTAAATACTCGAACTATCTAGTAAACGAAATTGCAATGAAAAATCTATGTACTTAACATTCGAAAAATTGATTTTTTCCCCCGTTGGAACCACTGTGCGCCGCGCCGTATCCCGTGGAACGCCTGTTCTAGCGGTAAGCGCCACTGGCGGCAACTCATGTCAGGCGAAGATATTTTGTTTTCTGGTTCGAAACTAATAAAAACATGGTAAAAAACGTCGACCATGCAAACTTGAAATGGTGGTTTCTCAAGATAAAAGTCTGCTGTATATCTTGTTTAAACATGTTTAAACAACCATAATGTATTAGTATTGTGTATCGCTGTCTTCGGGGAAGTTTACAGAATATTTTGCTGTAAAGAACAATTCAATATCTGTTATAATAATTTTTTTCAAAGTCATATTTTTCAAAAACTGTACGCGTACGAGAAAAATTAAGGGCAGATTCGGAATCAGCGCGGAATACTCTATAAGATCCACCCAACAGTATATTGGGAACATAAAAAGAGTAGAAATTTGTTGGACACAAATAATTGTTTTCAGGATCTAACTCTAGAATTCTTGACAAAGGAAAATTGATACTTGTCTAAATAAAGCTTGAAGAACATCTCTGTAATTATTTTGTAACGATTACTCTCCTCGTAGCATCTCAAAAAATTCTCAAAGTACAGTCCTCAAAGTCGCGTTATCTTGCAAACGGCTGTCTTCTGCACGGAGAAATATCGTGTAGGGACACTATTTTTTTATGACAGAGTCTACCGCACCGAAAGTACAAAGGAAGCCGAACGTAGAAAAGGACAGCATGTAAACACGGATCGCGCTGTCCTTCCTTGCGCCCGAAACGTTCATCATCGATTAAATCACTAAATACAGTTCAAATTATATCGAGTTTAGCGTCATTTTAATCAGAAAAATGCCGCAAATAAGTTGGCGAAAGTCCCATAAAAAAATAATCAAAAATAAAGAAGTTTTGTAATTGGATTGGTAGTGGTTCACACCGATATGAGACTGAAGCAGCTCGAGCTTTGTGGCCCCTGCGGCGTTGCCCCTCAGTGGAGGGGGTGGCACTTGACAAATTCCGGATAGGCGATTGCTGAGAAATAACGCGACTTTACTGCAAGTTTTTAAGCTAATTCTGCACAGTACACGCACGAAATGGGCAGTATAGCGATGCTCGTGAGAAAGTTCACGGTGTACGCGGTGTTATTCGAAATTTCTGTGACTTGATAATCGCGATCCATCGCGGGAATTGATCGATGATCGCGCTTGGCAGTCTCGCTCTAATAGATATTAACGCCGAAGACTGCGCGGCGTTCATCAAAGGAGCCATCACGAGCAATTTTCTTAGGGGATGTTTACGGGTTAAGGTCGGGACGGGATCACAATGAATATTAATGCCTCAGAAGTTTCACTAAAACAGAAATATCGACGTCAGGAGACCGGCTGATTCGAGTCGGGCGAACGTCGACGGTAACTTCAGGAATATCAATCGTGCGACCCGGAAAGGTGAATATGGAAAATGCTTCTCTCCTCGCTATGCTGGCTCGCTGAAAGTGTCGATATCGATCTCTCAATCCTCTCGGAAATTCCAAATAACTCCACTCGAACACGAAATTTTTATTCCGTTTATTGAAATGGCCGTACAGTAACTAATTAAACGAAAGGTAAAGCGGTGCAACGAAAACACATGACCATGCGAAAAATTGATCCATGTTTTCCGAAATCGTTTAAACATTCATCGTGTGTTATATTTTCCTTTAATATTTGTTATTTATTTTTCAGCTGTGGAGAGTCGCTGTTCGAATGTGGAGATGTTTTCGGATGACTTTTATAAACATTTTTGTAGTGGATTTATCGGTCTTTTTGGAAGACTTCAGTCGGCGATTCGATTTTTGGCCGCATAATCAAATTTTTCTAAGGTCCCTTTGTGACTAAAATTATTTTAAGATCTATCCTTAGAAGTAGTCGTTCCCTATTTGAACATTCTTTTGCACAATTACACTTGTTTTTGTTTGCATATTTGTCATAGTATGACTTTAATAATGAGTCAAACACAAAAGTTTTTAACAATATATTCCTTCGTTTCTAATTTTCTGGACAAATGGGAATATTGATATTATCTGTATCAGAGTTAGACAAAAATTTTATTTAAATGAGAACTTGAATTCTTCACCTATTCGAAATTTTTATTTAAACAAAATTTTTGCCTAACTCTGATCTGTACTTCTATATGGTGAGACAATACTAACTCGGCGATAGAACCACTTTGTTTTTCATTACTTTCATATGAAACTTTTACCAGAATATATTCGTCACGTTTTTCTGATTGAAACGATACCAAACACGACACAACTTGGATCGTATTTACTCGTTTAATCCACAACACAGTAGAGACTCGATTATTCGAACCGAGGAATTCGAACTGTTCCAATTTCCTGGAAAAGGTCGGAGAATGTTCTGGATTCATGTTGAAGCTTGAAATAATATCGAACTATTAGGTTGGCAAATAAGTTCGTTCGGTTTTTTACATTGAAATAAATCACAAAAACCGAACGAACTTATTTGTCAACCCAATATTTAATGCCGAATTTAATCAGTTCGGATAATTGAGGTTCTACTTAATCTATCAACTGAGTGGGCAAAAGCGCTCGGAACAGTGTCATGCGGGGATTCATTTTAATCAGAAAAATATCACAAGCACATTGGCAAGCATTTCCTGAATAAACAATGAAAAATAAAAAAGTTTTGTTAATGGATTAGTACTGTCTGGGTACACCTCACAGGTACGTGGGATGAAGTATTCAGAAATATGCGCATCTCCTCCACACATATCAAGACAATACTGTAACCATAATTTCCCAACCGCAGCGTTACAGTCATCCCTTCTCCAACACAGCTCCGCAAATCAAACAAGCTGGGGACATGGAGATTCAATATAAATCCTGAGAGACGGCGCTTCTATCGCAAGAAACGTTCATAGATCCGCAAAACGTTCCTGCAAGAATGCAAACAACATGGTGGAACGTAGGGTGAAACGCAGAAAGAGAGAGAGAGAAAGAGAGAGAGAGAGAGGGGGGTTGGGGATGGGGGTAGCAGCTGCTCGGCGTAAGATAAATCGCCGTGGCCCGGACTAAATGAGTACACGTGGGAAAGCAATTCCGTGTCTCGAGCTGTCTCTGAAGGACGCCGGTTGTTCCTCGGCCGTGTCCGTTGTTTTCTGGCTGTCGGCGTCGCGATTAATCCGCAGTCATTGAATCCGCGTTTCGCATCCGACGGAGGAACGGCGAACGGGGTGGCATTAAGACGTACCCGACGACACGTAAAAACCGAGGACACCCAGCCCCGCACACGGCTACACGTAAACGCAATTAACTCGAAACTGGAGGAAACCAGGTCAAACGTAACGCGGAACCCGGCAGACTTGAAACGAAGTCGCCCCGCCACGACTAAGGACGGATCGTTAGACGCCCGGGAATTGTTTACACAGCTACCTAATGTTGATGTTACCCACGCCGCTGACCCGGACGCTTGCTACTTTCGACTAACACCGTTTACAGTCGGCCAACTACCGGCAAAGATACGCTGATGGCTCGTTTCAATGTCTCTCGCCGCGTTTGCTATTCAGCATCACTGAGGACTAGAGTGGTCCTTAGCTGTACGTGTCAAACATTTGTGAAGTGAAACTTCTTTGCTGAGGGGGCTACAATTTTCTAGCGTTACGGAAGTGACGCGGTCGAGCGTTACGGAAGTGACGAAATTTCGCGAATAACCTCGAATAGTTTGACAAGTAAGATTTTCATAATTAATTTACTAACTTTAAAGACTTCATTGGTGAACTTTTAAGATTGTATTAGGTCAATCGGAAAGTTCCGTTCGTTTAGTGTCGAGTAGCTGTAGCTGGAACTGTCGCTAACTATAACGTCTACAGTAATGTGAACTTTTTAGTTTGGACATCTTTCAATAAAATTCAATACATAACAATATACGCTTGCATCAATAACATCGTTTTTTCCTACAATGAAAATGTCGGAATTTGAGCCGAATTAGCGTCATTTGCGCGAAGTGTTAATCTTTTGCTTCAATTGGAAGAAAACTGCAGCTGAAGCTCTTCGAACGATTGTAGATGTTTATGGCGATAATGCTGTTTCCGATAAAACATATAGAGAATAGTTTTGACGCTTTAAAAATGGTGATTTTACTGTGGAGGACAAAGAGCGTTCTGGACGGCCACGAGTATTCAAAGACGAAGAATTGCAGGCATTGGTGGATGAAGATCCATGTCAAACTCAAAAACAAATTGCAGAAGTATTAAATGGTGCTTAATCTGTCATTTCCGATCGTTTAAAAGCCTTGGGGAAGGTCTACATCTACAGGGAAGGCTTCTCATGAGCAATTAATGAATCCTTGAAAAAGGACTTACTATTAGGTCATCCCATAAGTACCATCCGATTTATGAACATACGGAGATAAGGGACCAATGTACTTAAGCCTAGTTGTTCGGGGACAAGCTAGAGAAGGTTTTCGTGGGTATAAGATCGTGAAATAGTGAACACAGTGATTACTAGCAGTGAAAACTCATGAGCGAAATGCGTATCCATTTCTGACATTTGATGTTATGTGAATTTCGGAAAGGAAGTTCAGTAACAATCGCCACGAACAACATATATGCTGTTTACGGAGAAAGTTGTTTAGGAAGTGGTTTCAACGTTTCAAAGGTGGAAATTTTTGTTTAGAAGACGAGGAACGTTCCGGGTGTCCTTCTCAGACAGACGAATATAAAATTCAAAACCTTGTACAAAAATCACGAAGTTCATCAGTTGAGGAGATGTCAGATGTTGTGAAAATACCCCTAAAATTTTATAAAAAAAGATTAAACCGACTTCGAAAAAACGCACTAAAAAGTATAAAATAATTTCCATTTAATTTATGTGAATACACACGAACTTAAATACAATACAATCTTTTCGAAGGCGGTGCAAAATTGCAAATTTTCCAAATGACAGATATTGCCGATTATGATTTCACTGGAATATGATGGACTTGGAAATCAGTAGGTGAGAAGAGAAGATACATTAATATGTGAAAGCATGTAGAAGAATTTAAGATTTTTCGTAATTTCCAGTGTCGAAAATTTTCAATTTTGCGCCGCCTCCGAAAAGATTGTGTTGTATTTAAGTTCGTGTGTATTCCCATAAATTAAATGGAAATTATTTTATACTTTTTAGTGCGTTTTTTCGAAGTCGGTTAAACTTTTTTTTATAAAATTTTTTTATTTCACACTTTTTATCAAGGGACCAATCGGGAGATATACCCTACACTGATTGGTCCATGCATCTTGGAGTAATCGGTGAACATACATGAAATGTAGGATCAAAGATATCTTTCGTCTGAATATTCACAAATCTCCGTCTGAGTTTTACAAAACCGTCTTTCTCTGTCAACCGTCACATTCCAAATTGTAATTTATAAATATCTGAAAGCCGCAACCAATAACGGTAACGGCCGTCGCGTCGTTACTGTTCCTAATATCTAACATTCAGCGGAGTTCACTACGGCATCACCATCCTACACTTTCGCAAATAAAATAGTGAGGAATAAAAAAATGCCAAATTTTTCTTCACGGGACCACTCCGAGGACATACTCTACAAGATGCAGAAGGTTTCGTTCCGATTGGTCCATCCATCTCGGCGTAATCGGTGAACATATATAGAAAAAAAGCGAAAAAAGGCACATATAGATCGAATTGATTAACCTCCTCCTTTTTCGAAGTCGGTTAAAAAAACCTTTTCTACATGAGAATTTTCGGGAAAATTCGGATTATGTTTTGGCTGTCGTCAAAAATATTTAGACTGTTTAAAAATCAGCATTGAACTTCTCATGAGCACATCCTCAGAAAAAACAGATTTATTACAAGATAACATTCCAGGCCAATTTAAATCCAGACCAATCGAGGGAAATGTGTTTTAAAATCAAAAACCCATTTTTATAATATTGTGAATATGAACATTAGCCCAGAATAATCAGCTCCCAATGCAAGAACACTTTCTGGTCAACAAACGAATTTAAATAAAAATATCCGAATCGGGCAACCAGCTGCCACGCAAAGTGCGTCGAGTGACGCGTTGTGTTTTTGAATTTAGTGAAAACTGAATGATTCCGCGAGTTAGAGCAACGCGACCGCGCGTGAGACACCTGAAAAAGACGTGTCTCGCGCTGGAAAAGCGTGTCAGCGTTTCCAACGGTGAATATTTGGTAATTTCAGGGATGGCCCGGTTGCCGGGGATGGTAAAAGGGAGACAGTGGTCCAGCGAGCGGGAATGATGTAATTACGTAGTTAGCGGGACCTCACGTAACGGCTTGACATCTGTCTTCTGGCTCTCGAGAGTCGTTCCGACCGGCATCTGCCGGTGTCGCCCACTCCCCGCGTTTCAAGAAGCATTTTTCATCCGACCGGATACCGGGGCTCCTCGTTAGCTCCTAGAAAGATTAGACAAGGCTTGCAGAGCGAAACGAACGACCAGGATATCGCCCCGCTCGCTAATTACCCGATCGTCGCGCAGCCTGCGACAAAAATGCACCGGGAACAGCACCTTACATTTCTCTGCGAAACGGCAGTCTTGGGAATGTTTTTAATTTTCGGTGTTAAACAATCGATTTTTCTGTGTAACAAAAATTCTCGATGGTAAACCAGATCTTCCGGGTTGAGGTACAAAAAAATTTCGACTCGATACGATGCATAATTCTCGAGATAAAAATTCATAAGTGCAGTCGTGTTCGGAGGTATACTGCTCGGTTTTGACAAAATTCGAAGGAAAATACCTTCTCATATTATTTATAATTTTCAATATCAAACAGTGGTTTTTTTCAATTAAAAAAAAGACTCTTATAATAGCTCTAACCATGTTGATTACAATAAAAAGTATCCAACTTAATCGGGCAAACATTTCCGGAGACAAAAATGCAGTGTGTAACGATAATTAAAAAATGCACCGGAAACAGCACCTTACATTTCTCTGCGAAACGGCAGTCTTGGGAATGTTTTTAATTTTCGGTGTTAAACAATCGATTTTTCTGTGTAACAAAAATTCTCGATGGTAAACCAGATCTTCCGGGTTGAGGTACAAAAAAATTTCGACTCGATACGATGCATAATTCTCGAGATAAAATTCAATTCGTGTTCGGAGGTATACTGTTCGGTTTTGACAAAATTAGAAGGAAAATACCTTCTCATATTATTTATAATTTTCAATATTAAACAGTGATTTTTTCAATTAAAAAAAAGCCTCTTATAATAGCCGTAATCATGTTGATTACAATAAAAAGAACCCAACTTAATCGGGCAAACATTTCCGGAGATGAAAATGCAGTGTGTAACGGTAATTAAAAATTGCGAGGTTGTTAATGTTCATAAATTTTTCAACAATTTTTACGGTTATCAAGTTTGCTACTTGTAGCTACAGGGTTTCGTTTACGGCTCGTTACGAGGCGTCTTAAACACCCTTAAATCTTCTTAATTGTCTGAGTAATTGCATGTTTTCAGAATTTCTTTCTCGTGGAATAGATCGTAGCGAGACTGCATAACGCCGCATTAGCCTAAGTGTACAGCAGTTAGGCTAGCAAGGTGCACAGAATTTCGTGGTTGTTTGGTTTTTACCGCGGTCGTTCGCGTAGCGATTACGCGATCGAACAATTAAGTATAATTACTTGTCAGTGATTCATGCATACATGCATGAAGTGGCTAAGAGCTGGCCGTATAATCATTAGCATAATGATTAGCATAATTAATGTCGCCGGGGGGAGTTAGTTTACCGCGTTATCGTCAATAATTAATGCTGACTTATCTCTGGCAGGGTGATAATATAGCGCGTATTAGGCGCAGCCTAAGGAGCATTAGCAACTCGGTTGGCTTATACGTTCTACATAGGGGATGGTGCATCAAAAGACCTGCATCGTATTAGCAAAATTTACAAAACATTCTACTTTGATGTAAAGATATTCCAAAAATTATGTACCGCAGCTCTTAGGGGATCATTCGAGGATGCGAGAACTCTACATTCCTCCATCACTATTATCGATATTTTTAGTAACTTCTAAGTCCCTATGCACTCACAGAAAACTTCAAAAACGTTCAAAACGAAAATAATAATTTTCCAATTAAGACACTAAGAGTTGAACTTTTTTATACACTTCTTGTGCAATTTTGAAAAATGCTTCAAACTGGAATTGTATTACTTAATGCCATCATCAATTTTTTGAAGCACATAAATTAGTTGCGAATAGGTTGCACTTATGCAGTTCTATATGCACTCACAAATATTATCATAATATTTGAAATGAAAGCAAAATTTTATTATTGAGACCAGCGAAGAAAATGAAATTAGATTATGAATGATATCATTAATTTGTTGGAGGGTACAGTGCATTTATGAATGCACTTCATCATGCATTGATAAAATTTATTAAAAATGTAAGAATATGAAAATAGACATTTCTCTGTGGATTTACTAATATCTTAAAATAGTATTTAAAATGAGAGTCGAATTTTATTTCAGAATCCAGTGAAGGTACGTAACCTCTTTCATTATTTATGAATTCTTGCACAAAAATATTCATACGCACCTTATATGCAGTTCTATGCACTCGCCAACTTCCTTGGGATTTAAAATAGTGCTCTTTGGTACGAGGATAGGAATGTAACTGGAAGCTTGGACCTTTTTTGGTAGTAAGATCTATTGCTGGAAGATGTATTTGCTTACAAGATGGATCAGCTGTCGAACAAGATCGGACAATGACTAAAGAGTGAATGCTGACGAGAAGCTTTCCTCTGGCTCGTCTTGCTAATTAATTTTCATGCTGTTTCGACTCGCAGCACTGACATCTCGTGACCGATAGCTTCCATTGAACTATGATACGAGTCATGCTTTCGACGTTAATTGTTACGCTGCACTGAATGATTATCCGACGGTCTGTTGACGGCTAATTTGGTTAGATTGCACTAGACGTTACGCCAAACATGTTACACTATGACCGCTGGAGCTATGCGTTCGGACACGCTGTGGTTGACCTAACGTTGTCCTCCTCGAGCAAGGTCATTTATCGTGCCCTCCATTTTATATTTATGCACTATCTGCCTGTCGTGTCGTTCCCATTCCGCCAATGACAAATTGTGTCAGTTCGGAAATTACAGTGTGAAGTCTGGAAATGTTTTAGGGTAACTTTGCGATTTTTTCGCCGTGAAACTGAAAAACCTTTTGGTATGAGCCTCCCGGGAACATTTTGATTCTATTTCAGCTGTCTTTTAGTTCTAGCGCTTTTTAGACTGACAAGGGAACATATTCAGATGAGAAAAGTCGATTTTGATGAAACTTATGTCAGCTATAGTTCTTCGAAAAATATTTGACACGTGTTTTTTTATCGGCAACCATCCACTTTGAAGGGGTAAAAACAGCCCTCAAAGTTCGGAGTCAAAACCATATTTTTTGAGACATCTCGGAAACCAGAGGTCGGAAAAATTTGAATTTCTTTAAATTATGTGTTTTTCAATGGGGAATGTAGTCGGTCAAGAAAATTTTAACAAAAGTTTTTTGTTTAAAAATTATATTAAAAATTTAATATTTCTTTGGAGTTTCTCTTATTTATTATTAGTTCATTTTAATGTAAACTCGGGTGTGTGATCTTTGATCCAAAAAAGGGACACATGTTTCAGTATTTTCTTTTTTTTGCTATTTAACAATAATTATTAGACTGCGCATCTTTGTGCAAAGTAAAAATTGCCTGGATCGATTGCAAGAAATAGAACATGAATTGAATGTTATTTCTTCCCTTAATGGTTTTAATAGAGGAGAAATCGTATATTGGCATTTTCGAATTTCATCTACTCAATTTTCCTATAAATGCATAAAGATCCGCTGTCTAATAATTATGCATAACGGAAGATACTCTTGCACGTGGCGTGTGGGGGAATTCTGGCTTGTTTTATCGACATGTAAGCATTTAGTATAAATGTGTATAGTATTTTAAACAATACCACTGGGTTATATTTCGTTTATTGTTTTATCAGTAGCTAAAGAGGGTGGCGCAGGTAGCAGCGTGACGCGGTGCTAATTACCGCGGCGGAGTAAGGGTACCGACTTCTAATAGCCAATTCGCCTGCGAATTTCTGCGGTCGTTGGGCTTTCGGTCAAAATATACCTGGAGCCTTTTCAAATACACTGTAGATCCTTCAAATAATCGGAACTGGAGTTTCCCTCGTTGTATATGGTATTTCTGATTAGAGCTGGTGGCAAAATGCCGCACACTGCAGTTTTACCTCGGTTATTTATAGCATTTGAGAAGGAAACGAATATTTTCAAAAATTTCTATTGGTTATTAGGGTGAAAGAGGGGTAAATGTAAAGTAGTCTTAAGAATGTACATATAAATATGGGCACTTTGCTTTGTGTGCTATAGTTTTTCTGCATTACGGTTTGAGTTGTGTAGGATTTCGTTATCAAAGTAACGTGCATATTAAGAAGTTAAGGCTACTGCTTTCGGATTTGAAAACAGTGCCAGATAACAAATAATCTCTGGCGATAATCAAGGTAAACATCCGATGGTAAACCTTACGTTTAGGGGAGGCAACGCCGATGACCTTGACCTTGACATATGTTATCGAGGATAACATTCTGAACAACTTTTGTCATTACAACTACCCGGTGCTCACTCTTACTTTTCGAGATATTTGCGAAAAACTATTGCAAATAGTATAATATACTATATTGAATTTTACGTATTCTTGCATGCTCCGTGACAACGTAAGCCTGTTCCGGGGCGGCATCTTTTTATTTTCTGTTTGTAAACACATTGTGGGGATCAGAACAGAGTGTCACTCCATGTAGGGTGAGCTTTCAATTGTGAAAGACTACTTCTGGATTTTCGCATGCGTAGTCGGGACGGCCTGACGGCCGGCCCTCTCCGCCCCCCACCAACTAACCCTAACTAATTCTGATCGCATCATTTTTGCATTCTATATAGTCTTCATACAGAATTTGAACTAGTACTGTAAAAATCATGCAATCAGAATTAGTTAGGGTTAGATGGCGGGGGGGGGGGGGGCGGCCGTCAGGGCGGCCCGACCAAGCAGACGAAATTGTAAAATTCAATAGAGTATTAGCAATAGTTTTGCGCAAATATCTCGAAAACTAAGACCGAGCACCGGATAGTTTTTATGACAAAAGTTGTTCAGAATGTTGTCCTCGACAACATATGTCAAGGTCAAAGTCATCGGAGCTGCCTCCCCTAAACGTAAGTTCTACCCATCCGATAATCATATCATTTTTACTTTCCCTGATTGTTTATTTTTAGATACGTTTTTACAAACATGAAGGTCAATTCGATGAACGTTATAAACATTTTGATGGAAACATATCACAGCAATAATAACAAGAAAACACCCAATGACCGAAGTAATTCGCTGGCGAATTGGCTATACATACAAGTTGGTACCCTTACTCCGCCGCGGTAATTAGCACCGCGCATCACTGCGCCACATTCTTCAGCTACTGATAAAACAATAAACGACATATAACCCAGTGGTATTGTTTAAAATACTATACGCGTTTAGACTAAATGCTTATATTTCGATAAACAAGCCAGAATTCCTTCCTCCGCACGCCAGGTGCAAGACTATCTTCCATTATGCATAATTATTGTTAAATTGCAAAAAAAAGAAAATCCTGAAACATGCATCCCCTATTTTGGATCAAAGATCACACACCCGAGATTACATTAAAATGAACTAACAATAAATAAGAGAAACTGCAAAGAAATATCAAATTTTTAATATAATTTTTAAACAAAAAACTTTTGTTAAAATTTTCTTGAACGACTACATCTCCCATTGAAAAACACACAATTAAAAAAAATTCAAATTCTTTCGATCTCTGGTTTCCCAGATAACTCAAAAAATATGGTTTTGACCCCCAATGACGGTTGCCGATAAAAAAAACACGTGTCAAATATTTTTCGAAGAACTATAGCTCACATAAGTTTCATCAAAATCGGCTTTTCTCATCTATTCAGATGAAAATTCATGTTCACATTCATGTTTCCTTGTGAGATCAGAATTGAGATTGCTATGAGCACTTACGTACATCCTCGAAGCAGAATTATTTATTACAAAATAATATCCGAGGCCAATTTTGACATTTTTAGCCATGAAACCAAAACATCATTTGCTATGGGACTTTCAAGAAAAATTCAATCCATGTTTCGACAATGTTTCCAAATTTTTTAGAGTGAGAAATCTTGTTAATTCCAAAGTTGTTCGATATCTAGAAAATCATTTTTGACTACAGTCCAACAAGAATTAAACAAAAGTTGTACAATTCCTATAAAATTGATGAAAGTATGCATGGATTCGAGAAAGAATTACAGACGCAATGGTGCACTTGATGATTGCAATTTCGCGCTCGGAAGTACTCACGCGGAAGCCAGGAGAAAAAAGGCGGGAGTAATCGCGAAGTAAGTCGCCCGTTGTTATTTCGGTATAATACAAAAGTTTTTCAAGCTTGAATATCATTCGCGCATTAAGATGCAGCTGGATGTAATTTCCGAGATGGCGAGGATGCGTCTCTCGCCCTAAGAAGTTGCAAATGTTGCGAATTCTCCCGCGGATTCCAAGGCCCCGGCGGCGATGAAAGTGTTTCGGGATTTGAATACTTCATCACGGTATTATCATATTCAAATATTAACAACGGAACCGCCGCACTCTTGTATTAAGAAAATCAATTGCGACTGATTAATGCCGCCCACTGGACCGTGCACATTTTTCAACCTTCAATTTCTGAAAATTCGAAACATTTGAATATCATCTTCCTAAATCATGCGACTCGGAATTCCTTTGCATTTCTTTATTCCTTGTTTGTTTTAACAGTCTAAATCAGGGTGAGTTTAAGTCACCACTTCTATTCTATTCTAGACTTCACAAGTCTAATTCGAGTTTGTTTAAAAAATATAGAACTTCGGTCAATAATTTTTGATATGAAAAGATGTACACGTTTGCTTTAGAGCTTCATCTTGTAAGGTGAGTGCAACCATGAAGAACGCATTTTTATTAAAAAGTAATTATTGCTTCATGTAGGACACACAAAATTAGGATGAGTTTAAGCCATCACATTGTTTAATTCGAGTTTGTTTAAAAAACATAGAGCTTCGATCAACAATTTTTGATATGAAAATATGTACACGTTTACCTTGGAGCTTCAACTTGCACAGTGAGTGCAACCATGAAGAACGCATTTTTATTAAAAATTAATTATTGCCTCATGTAGGACACACAGAATTAGGATGAGTTTAAGTCACCACTTTGTCTAATTCCAGTTTGTTAAAAAAATATGGAGCTTTGGTCAATAATTTTTTATATGAAAAGATGTACACGTTTACTTTGCAGCTTCATCTGGTACAGTGAGTGCAACCATGAAGAAGGCATTTTTATTACAAATTAATTATTGCCTCATGTAGGACACACAGAATTAGGATGAGTTTAAGTCACCACTTTGTCTAATTCGAGTTTGTTTAAAAAACATAGAGCTTCGATCAACAATTTTTGATATGAAAATATGTACACGTTTACCTTGGAGCTTCAACTTGCACAGTGAGTGCAACCATGAAGAAGGCATTTTTATTAAAAATTAATTATTGCCTCATGTAGGACACACAGAATTAGAATGAGTTTAAGTCACCACTTTGTCTAATTCCAGTTTGTTAAAAAAATATGGAGCTTTGGTCAATAATTTTTTATATGAAAAGATGTACACGTTTACTTTGCAGCTTCATCTGGTACAGTGAGTGCAACCACGAAGAACGCATTTTTAATAAAAATTAATTCATGTAGGACACACAGAATTAGGATGAGTTTAAGTCATCACTTCCCCGATTTCGAATTTGTTTACAAAGTAGAACCTCCCAAACTTTTATCTGGAGAACTGTCAGTCAGAACGAAATGATTTCTGTTCCATTTCAAACAAATGAATGATAAATATTGCAAGAAATTCTCTCCATCAGCAGTGGTGCCGTTGATTATATCTCTCCGTGCCAAATAAAGTTCGTTATCGTTACCCTGTTGTTCCTCCTCGAACAGGGCTACCAATGAAAATGTAAAGGTCTGTCTTCCGTTCTCGCGACTCGGCCTCACCTATAATCATGTTAGCGTCGGAGTTCAGCGACAGGGTTTATTCTCGGGTACCGGTTTCGAGTACGTGGTGGTCGAGGACGCCTAGGGTATCTACTTTGCGAAGCTTCTGCCGGTGTTTTATAAGCCTGATGAATGTGGATTAGACTCCCCCACCCTCCGGTCGGCCATTTTGTCCCTGCTTTTCTTCCAGTTCCTCCTCGTCTTCGTCCTCTTTCTCACCAGTCCTTCTCCTCGTCGTATCTCGTTACTCTTCTCCGTCTTCGTTCCAGGCTCTTCGTACGACTCGGCCATTTTCTTCCTTTTCTTCATCCTTTCTCCCTCTCTCACTCTCGCACTCTCTCGTAGCCAACCCTCGCTCACTCGCCACTCCGTTCATTCGACGCGAAACTCCTTCGAAATTATGCAGATCCAACATCCTCGGTACCGTTTTCTTGTGCCGCTCGGGCGAAAAGCTAATTTTTGCGCTAACCATCCGACTCCGAAGATAAATGTTAGCCGACGGCACTCCATTTCGAGGAGCAGCAACCTGATCGACGCTCCTCCAACCGTATTTGAATACCCTGCTTCGAATACCTTCGATCCGGAACGGTTCGTTTGTGTTACGACCCTATAAACGTCCGCTAGCTGATAAATTTCTGCTCGATTCTTAATGATTTGATGGCTACCGTAAAAAGTATCCTGCTCCAACATCGAACAGAGTGAATATAAATAAGAGTGCTCGGTGAAGATCATGCTGCAATTAATTATAACTCGGTGCCATTGATATTGTCGGACAAATAACAATTCTTGGACCTACCTTCCAACTTCTTTTCTCATAGCGGCACCATTTTACTGTCAATTATAAATTAATACAATGCTGACGTTGTAGTCGAACGTGCTAGTAATCATAGATTAAGTGATTGTTTTTCTATGTCAATCTAGAAGGGCCAATCGTTTAGAATTTTTTAAAAGGCTGCTCTTTACTTTACCGGACTCAAAATTTGTGCCTTTTTCCTAAAATTATAATGTATTTGGTATGTAATCCCGCAGATTTGTACCTGGGGCGATTGCAGGTCGAAGTTTCGATCCTGTAGGATCAATGGTTGAGGAGTTATGCTTGCTTAAAGTTGAGCAATCCGCAACGTTTTTGACAGGTAAGGGCGTCGCCATATTAGTTTGTAGTGACCATCGCGCGCCTGTTACCGAGCTGAACCGCTAGATAGATATAGAGCTTGTATTGCAATTGTTGTTTAAATTTTGAATGACACGGCCACAATGTTGCGTTTTAACTGGTATGGGTTAGGTTTTGTAAATATTTTCCACAATATTTCTTCTCAAACATTTTCCCGTGCTGCCATCTAGCGGGTCTGCTCGGTAAGCGGCTCGCGATCGCCACTACAAACCAACATGGCCGCGCAGGTTCACCCGTCAAAAAAACTGCAGGTTACTCAACTTTAAGCACGCAGAACTCCTGAACCATTGATCCCACAGGATCGAAACTTCGATCTGCAACCGCGCCGGGTATAAATCTACTGGATTGCATACCAAATACATCATAATTTATAGGAGAAATGCACAAATTTTGAGTCCGGCAAAGTACAGTTTACTCAATAATTATTTTAACTAAATTAATTAAATATAAACTCAAAGATTTCTCCCAAAGCTAACTATTCCATAACAAAGTACACTTTAAATTAAAGAGAAGGACTTCATTTGAAAAGTACAGCCGGCCGAAGATTTATCCGGCAGACAGCGGAACGAAATGTTTCGGCGTCCGTTAATCGACGGTTTGGGTGAGCGTGTTTCCTCTTAATCGTGATCGATTGTTCCGATAATGGAGGCACTGGCGACCCGCGGGGACCGGTCGCCGCGGACCTTAACAAACAAACGCAATCGGTTTTTCCCCGACTCAATAGCGAACAAAATGATACTTTTCCAGTTCCCGTGGCTCGATTGTCGGGAGCTCGCCATAAAGGAAACAAGGGTGTTATTCATTTTATCGATACACTTTTTTTCCGACCGTTATTCATACGTTACAAAACAATTCATAAACTTCGTGTGCCACGCTTCCAATTTTCCGAACGGATCGTCGGGAAAAGTCACGGTTGAAGCCACACCGATGCACCGGGCTTTCTCCCATTTCCCTCTCTCGCTCGCTCTTTTCCTCTCCACCGAAAAATGCTTTCAATGGGCACACTCGATAAAAGTAATCTGCTGGGACGAGATCGATGTATTAAGTTCAAAGCTGGAACCGTTGGCGACCCAACGGTCGGATAAATGGATTGAAATGGTCGCCGAATTGTCTTCTCTAATGCGTTGCGTCACTCGAGCCCGAGTAATCCTAGAATTTTCGGAAAACATACGACACGACAACGGAATCGATCAGAGCATGCTCACCGGTGTAACTGGGTCAACGGATCGGCTCCGCTGTTCTGTTTTCCATCGTGTTCCGGCCGGACCATGCGAGTCCTCGCACAAAATACTATTTTCTGTTGTTGTTCTTCTGCACATTTACCTCGGGAGTTTCCCAGTGGCGGATTGTTACGCCGTTAATAAATACTGAGCTTAATGGGAAATATATACTTTATTAAATGGGGGGATTAAATATATCATTTCAATTTCACTGACCATCAGCGGACTCTATGTACACTTCGAAGTGTATGTACTCAAAGATTTAGTGAGATGTGTTGAGAAATTGCGGGAATTACTGCATTTCGCAATGCACAATGCTGATGGACGCAGCAGCTTCTATTTTGGGGTAGTTTCAGAACTAAATAAAGGAAATATAAGAATTGTGATTATAACAACCATGATCTCAGAAAATACTACATACATTGAAGTAAATGTACTCAGAGTCTCATTGAGATATTTTTAAAATTAGAGAAATTGTTGCACTTTGAAATGCATCATACTGATGGACGTAGCAGCTTTCATTCTGGAGTCATTTAAAAATTATATAATAGAGATCAAAGACTTACGATCTTCATAACCATAGTGTTTGTGTACTCCACTATAAGCCTTGAAGTATGTGTAGAAATTTCGTCAGCTTAAAAATTCTAGAAAATATGGCGAATTTTTGTGGTCTTTTTTGAATTAATACTAAACCTACCACCTCCGTTTCAAATGACCGGTTGCAGATTTTTTATTTTACAATTATTGAAATAATAAAAATGATTTCATAAGGAATGGTTGTATAGATATATTTAGTAGATCACGTATTACAATAGGGGCCGCACAAAGTTTAAACAAAATCAATCTTGTCATTTTTATAAGGAAACATGTACAGGGTGTAACAAAATTTAGTATCATGGTTTTGGCAGATGGTACACCTTCGGATCGGTGGAGATTCGTTAAAAGAAATCGCCGCAAAATTGACTTTCACCTTGGAATTCAAGGTCAAATTTTTTTATGCTTGTATCGCATTCTACTCGCCATGGGGACTAAACTTGTCAAAGGAACCATAGGTTCCTGTTGAACGTCCGTTAAATGTTTTAACGTTGTCTTCCGTTCCTTGAGGTGAGAACCATCATGGTTTATGGCTCTTAACAATCGTCCTCGAACAGCGGCTTTGCTTTGGCCACCATTATTTTGTAAATGGAACGGATGTAAACAAATAGAGGACAGTAAAGCCGCGTAAACCCAAAAGAGGATGAGCACGAGCAAGTGCAATTATATACTCCTCTTTCCTCCAATGAATACGAGGTCAGCCTGCCCTCCGATGTCCAGGAGTAATAGCAAATTCAAAATCTTGAAAACGTTGGTCCAATCTTTGAAAATCCCTTCTGTGTGGCACATTCCTACGATTTCCTTGTCCGGTATTAATTAAATATTCACGATATACATATATTGCGAGCTAAGGTGTAATTTCCAAATGCTTCATCAATAGCATGAAGCATCTGACGCACGTTATAACGACACACGTTATAATTTCTTCTTCTACTTTGCATAACTGACGTCTAACATTCACTACACGAAAGACTAGAAAAGACTGTGATTATTGGCAGTGGTCATCTGAGAGTTGCAATGTTTACTGTCCTCTATTTGTTTACATGCGTTCCGTTTACAAAATAATGGTTGCCAAAGTAAAGCCGCTGCTCGAGGACGATTGTTAACCGCCATAAACCATGATGGTTCTCAACTCAAGGAATGGAAGACGACGTTAAAACATTTAAAATTCTTTTATAAGAGAACGGTTGAGTTGCGCCTTATGGTTCCTTTGACAAGTTTGGTTCACCTTGAATTTCAAGGTGAAAGTCAATTTTGCGGCAATTTCTTTTAACAAATCTCCACCGATCCGAAGGTGTACAACCATCTGCCAAAACCATGACACTAAATTTTGTTACACCCTGTACCAGTTACTTTTAAGACTAGGTAAATTTAGTGTTAAATAGAATACAATGATCATACATGGAGTCATTATAATTTTAATATATTCTGCATATGAGCCCTTAATTTCCAAAGTGGTATAAGTCGATTTTTGTCGATTTTGACAAAAAATTTCTTAATGGTAGCTGAGTATGTAGATATAAAAAGAATTTCTTTGTAAACTAATAAATAAATGGGCTTACACCACTTTCAGAAACATCTGTTCATATATTAAACTACGTGCTCGGAGAATTTCCCGGCAATATCTCTGAAACTCGTGGAAACACATCATTCGAAAGGTTCCCTCGATCAGCATCCTGCCTCTTGAGCGAGTTCCTAACAAAATAAAGTCGAACAGGGACAAGAAAGGTTAAGTGCATCGCAAGTGCAGGTGCATAGACGTCAGGGTTGATCGATAGGTCGACCGGGGATGAAGAACCGTGTCGGATCCCGTGGAAATGAAGGGGCCGGAGCGCCGGACGTTAAGGGAAGAATGAAAACAGGAAAGAGAGAGAGAAAAAGAAAGTTTCATCGAGGACGGGTCTTGCGTCTCTCGGTGGTGGTAACTGCGAGAAAGAAACGTCACGTACGTGGCACCTGACTACCGCCAGGACATATCAAGAGCGCTATCGTTGTCCCTCCTCCAGGAGTCGTTTCCACCCCATCGAGATCACGACGAAAGTACCGTCGCTAGTCGGCTAATTCCACCCGCGCCCGTCCCCTTTCTGTCCGTCTGCAAAGTATCTTGCTACGTGACGCTGCGCCCTGGAAAGCCCGTACAAACCGAGAGGAGAAACGACCGAAGACGCCGCGCTAAGATCTGCAGGGAGGACTCCGACGACCCGACGCGACCCGTTGGAACCGGCCCAAAGCGGAACGACCAGCTTCCACCATTTTCTGATACCCGACGCTCACCAACACCAGTCGCTTTTGGGTCTTCGCCGCTTGGGTATTGCGCTCGCTGTAAACCCGAAGACTAGCTGTAGACCACCGGAAATTAAGGGTGGTTTGTATTACCGTTTTGCTGACTTTTCATTTGTTTACAAATTTACACTGAAATGTGCATTTATGAACAAGTTAGGAATTTTTATCTTGGAAATTCTTTATAGGACTGGGGTGAACTCTTGTACATTCAATGATTTTTTGTATTAAATAGTTCTTAATTGCTGCGAAAATAATCATTTTACATCATAGTGCGTGTAATATTAGGGGAGGTTTTTTAACACTTTACCTACCGGAAGCCTATTAATAGGATTTTCAATAATTGTGCTGTACCAAAAGAATGCATAGAAATTTTCTTTCACATTGCAATCTTAAATGAAACTATTAGATGACGTTATTGAAGGTGACTTGTTAGTTCACAATGAAAATTGCTGTTGCCATTGAAGGTTCCATTAAAAAGTGTTCAGCCATATACCACAGATTTGTCATAATCAGCAAGGAGGGCAGGTCTACTGCAGGAACATAAAAACCTAATATGACAACGTTCTAACTTGTAATTGAATTTTTATAAATTCTCAAGTTCTACTAAGGACTAACGGGAAAGATTGAAAAAGATTTTTCTACGACTGCTGGGGTATTTTCGCAAGAGAAAAATGATGGACCAACCACTCTAGAGCGGATAACAGGTTCCAGATCGATTCGAGGGTGGATAATAGGTTCCAGATCGATCCCAGGGTCGATTGAAACCGAGAGTTCCGTCGTTTATGGTGAACGGCCATCCTAAATGCGAGATACCGGCCATATAAAACCGGCTCGATAGTTCACGCGATCGGTGGTGCGGGGTTCGAGGGAACTTGGACCATTTCCGACTTGACATACGAGTATTACCCCGCGGCATAATTGCCCCGTAACTCAACCGACATCCCTCAGCGACTGTTCTAATAACGATGATACCCGCTGGCCCGCGGAACCAGGCGGTTTTTAACTGCCGAAAATTTCGTTAAGAAGTGCTGCCACGTGTCTCTTACCACCGCCACCACCACCCCGGCAAGTTACTTCGACTCGGCTGAAAAAGTCGCCGAGGCGAACTTCTCGAAGAGTAACTGCTTAATGGAAAGCGGGATAGCTGAAGTTCCGAGCTTTTTTTGCGGAAATTATTGCGGAGGCAAGTTCGGGACGGTTCTTTAGCCGCGGGACAGCGAGGATGATCGTTACCGAGCTGCAGTAAGGTCTTTTCTGGAGTAACGATTTGTTGAACGTTTACTTCGGAATCGATACGGTTTCTTTTTTCGAACGGCAGCGCTTTCTTCAGGTGGCTATACGGGTTCTTGAGGGAAACTGATTGTCGTGTGGTGGGGCAAATTGGTGATGTCAGTCGATCTTTATGCAATATGACATTCGTTTGCAGCTACTGGCAGAATTAGAAACGATAAACGTTCATTCTTTCTTGATTAATTTTGTAAATGATTAGAGACACTTGCATAAGTCAACGAGCTTATATTCAAATTATCCATTTTCAAGTGAAACTTCTTTGCTAAGGGAACTACAATTTTCTTGCGTTACGGAAGTGACGAAATTTCGCGAATAGTTTGACAAGTAACCATTTCATAATTAATTGACTAACTTTAAAGACTTCATTGGTGAACTTTTAAGATTGTAAAATGTAAAATGAAGCGAAAGGGAAAAAAAGTGAAAAAAATTTCAAAAGAAAGAGACATAGTTCATAGCATTTCTCATGCGCTCTCCTTCTTTGCGTCGCAAATTTTGATCGTTCATTATTTTTTCTATGATTGTCTATGATTCTATCATTGAAACAATTGGCTTGTGATAGCTAAAATATGATATAAATATTCTCGATTCAATTTTATCTAAATGTCTTGCAAATACTGCATCGAGAGTTGTTCCTGATCTTGTTGTCGCTTCATTACGATTATTTACCATTTCCAATCTTAATTTACTTCTAAACATTACTAGACTGCAACAAGTTTCAGTTCTGCCACGCGTGTTTTTCGAACGGCACCGCTTTCTTCAGGTGGCTATACGGGTTCTTGAGGGAAATTGATTGTCGTGTGGTAGGGCAAATTGATGACGTCATTGGGCTCTGGATTTTATGCAATATGACATTCATTTGCAGCTACTGGCAGAATTAGAAACGATAAATTTTCATTCTTTCTTCATTAATGAGTTTATATTCAAATTATCCATTTTGTACATTCAGAACATTTTATACATTGAGGTTTTAATTTTCCAAATTGTACATCATACAATTTTTCTTTTTTAACAAAACGGCCAACATCCATCGGAAAAAGAAAATTCGTGGTGAGAAAAATGAAACGAGAATATTAGTAGTTTCTACCAATGTCTACTTTAAAGATTCTTATAGAAACATCTAGAAGCTGATAAAAATGCTTCAATCACACTTAATAACTCATCCAGATTGACTCACTGTCAAACAAAGCGGAGCATTTACTACCAACATGACTTTATTTCTATTTCGACCGAAGCGATTCGAGTTTTGTGGAGTTTCAGCATACAGATGGGAGTTAGGGTTGCAGTGGCGAGGCAGTTTCGGTGTTGCCGGCAAGGACGTGCACGTAAGGACGTTTTCATGGTTGATACTGAACCGGAAGAGCGTACCGGCGGCCCATTGTAGGAAGCCCATCGACATCGGCCTGATATTCAACAGCGGAGCAGTGGCATACGAACCTATCGGAGCAATTAAACTACCGGCAGACAGGGGTAGTTGTGATGTCACAGCATAACGCCGGCCATTAAGATAACATGCCCCGGGGTGATTAGCCAGCCTAATTACTACGAGACGTCGTCGTGGATCTCCTATACTCGCCTTTGCTATCGGACGCGACTCCCACCCCTGTGACGAGCCTTCGACAACCCCTGGGCACACCTGTCGCTTTAAACATACCCCCTCCTCTTGCGTTTCGGGCTGGTCTAATGTCAGCTGATCGTAATTTAACTCGTCGTTCAATTAATTTTTACCGATCTCTAGCTTCCAATTTTATTAACGAGTATGCACAATTTTTTTAATTGTTCGGATAAAATGACAGTTGCAGGAGAAATGAAAAAGAAATTGATCAGTGGACATTGAAGACTTCAAATACTTCTCTAATTTTGCGAGATCTATATCAAACAATAATTCATTTTTAAAAATCAGATATATCAGATGATTGACATCTCTGATATGAACTTTTCATTTATGATTTATCGTATGAAAGAATTAGTTTTTGAAATAAAAAAATGTGTTTGCACTAGAAGGAACCCTACAGATTGTAATAAAAAAAGAATCATCTGAATCTAGCAAATGGTTCTCGAGATAAAAATTCATAAGCACAGACTCGTCTAGGGAACTTTCGTAGGAAAGGGCAAAAATTGTGAAATTCAGAATTCTGTAACGTATAGACCAGACCTGGCCAACACGCGGCCCGCCATGTCAAATTGTGCGGCCCACCGGGCGATTTTATATTTCTATTGAAACTTTTGTTTTTCATTGTATGTATATACGAATATTAAATAAATGAAGTGTCATTGTTATAGTGCGCAAGTGCGACTGCGAACTCCAGTTCTATATTTGATATCTTTGATATAATTGAGTTACAGTGCAACAAAGAAATAAAACAAATGTTTGCGTCCACATAAAAAATTAATTTTTACGATACTTGTATTACATCAGAAAGATATTCGAACTTAAGATATTTTGCACAACGACTTGTAAGTGCTTTTGGATCCACATATGTTTGTGAAACATTCTTTTCGAAGATGAAATTTACAAAGAGTTCATCACTTCATTAACTGATGCCAATTTAGAAAACCAGCTAACAAAAGATGTGCAACGTCGAACATAAATATAGATTTACAAAAATTAAGTGAAAGAAAGGACGAACAAATATCTCATTAATTAAGAATTAAGACTCGAGAGTTAATTATATTGAATCATAGTATAACAATAAAGTTTTATTCATTTTGTATTTGTATTACATTTTTTAAAAGCATGTATACCCAAAGTGCGGCCATTTGGAACTATTTGGCCACCATGGAACCATTTGGTTGGCCAGGCCTGGTATAGACGAATGAAAAATCATCAATTATGCGACCATAAAATTTCAACTGGTACATGTCAAGCAGAAAAGGTTTGTCATCGTGCTAAATATTTGTAGAAATACGTTCTCAAGTTTCCAGTAAGTCCAACTGTCTGTATTTCCTGGACAAGCTCGAAATCAGCAAACTGACGACTTAAGGTCCAGCAATTTCACCTACTCAGCACCACACAATAATTAATTTTCACCAACATGCTCGATATCGACGTGAAAAAGTGATGGATTCGAAAGTTTCCATCGAATTTCCAGTAAAACATTGAAACTGCATCATAATCCCCTAATTTGCGCCACTAGATTCGACGAACATCAGGCGTGAATGGCAGTTTCCCCAAAATCATAATCGATCACGAAAAATTTCCTTGGCAGAATTTGATTTTCCATCGGGCTGATTCGATATTAGCGGAGGGGTGAAAAATGAACGAAATGATTAATCCGGGTCACCCATAAACGATCACGGGGTCAAAAGATCGGGTCAGACGGGATTAAAATGGAAACCTCCTGTAACTAATTAACCTCTACCTTTCCTCCGTGGATTCTCATTATTTCCGTGCAGCCGCCCGTTCTGCTTTGTATACCTGCTCGCCCGTGAAAAGAGATACAGGGCCGGCGAGGTAAGCCGAATGAATAAGTCATTAAGTGGTACCGTTTCAATTTTCAGTGCCTCCGTCAAAGGCGAGGCGTTCTGTTCATTCCGGTGCAGTTGATCAAATTGACCGACAACAAACCCCAGAGATAGAATATGCCTTCGTTATTCGGCCATCGATCGACCAATTATTCCATCGATTAAACGCCTAATTTCGGAAACGGGGATCCACTCTGTAGATATTTCGATCTAGACGTCACTGACAACAACGAGGACGTTTTTATTCGGTAAAACACTGCACCCCCTTAAGACACAATAACCTTTTTAAAATGTTTTTGAATGAGTTGTCTTTCAACTGAATTTACTAACCGATATAAATATTTTCACTAGATGTTACAAAATATATTTTCCACATACAGGGAGTGTAACAAGTATTCCTACGCCCTTTAAAATAGAATAACTTTTTTATAATTATACTAAACTACCTGATTTTTTATAATCAATTAGAAGCATTGGTTTACGAAATGGTATGCAAAAAAGATTTTCCAAAATTTATAATTTACAAGATTACATGCCAAAATAAAAAAGGCATTTTTTAAAACTTTTTTATATGGGCCCTCAATGAAAATTTAAAATATGTTTTGTACATCTATGTTAGTTATACACATGCTGAAAATTTCATCGAAGTCGATTAACACACACACGGGCTACAAGCGGTTAAAAATGGTGAAAATCGTAGTTTTACACGGCTTTTGATCAATTTCTGTTTAAAACCCACAGAATCGTACATTTTTTGATGCGTGTCGTTTTTTCCTGCGTCAACCGATTTCGATGAAATTTTCAGTATGTGTATAACTAACATAGATTTACAAAACATATATTTTAAATTTTCTTTAAGGGCCCAAATAAAAATGTTTAAAAAATTGCCTTTTTCATTTTTGCATGTAACCTTGTAAATTGTAATTTTTGGAAAATCTATTTTGCATATCATTTCGTAAACCAATGCTTCTAATTGATTATAAAAAATCAGGTCATTTGGTAAAATTATAAAAAAGCTATTAGTCTTTAAAAGGTGAACGAATACTTTGTACACTCACTGTAGATCTACAAAACATATATCTTAAATTTTCATTAAGGGCCGAAACAAAAAAGTTTTAAAAATGCCTTTTTTTATTTTTGCATGCAACGTTATAAATTGTAACTTTTGGAAAATCTTTTTTGCATATCATTTCGTAAACCAATGCTTCTAATTGATTATAAAAAGTTAGGTCGCTCGGTACAGTTATAAATTATTTAAATAAAAATAAATTTTTTAAAAATACCACGTTTTTAAAACGGACTAAAAAGTATAAAATAAAATTTTTGAAAACGCCACGTTTAAAAAACGGACTAAAAAGTATAAAATAATTTTTTCTAGCCCCATACAGATTCCTAACCCCTGAAAATTTGTGATTGTGAATTTTTAATAGCTAAGAAATACTTGTAAGATTTAAAACGAAAAACGTGGGGCGCACGCAATAGATAATTGATGCATGAAGACTAAATCACTAACAACTTTATTGCACTGCAAATGATATGAAGTGTTGTACGAGATTTCTCAGCGGCAGCTACTCTCTACACTCCTTACTATGTATTATCTTGCGCCCCACGTTTTTCGTTTTAAATCTTACAAGTATTTCTTAGCTATTAAAAATTCACAATCACAAATTTTCAGGGGTTAGGAATCTGTATGGGGCTAGAAAAAATTATTTTATACTTTTTAGTCCGTTTTTTAAACGTGGCGTTTTCAAAAATTTTATTTTATACTTTTTAGTCCGTTTTAAAAACGTGGTATTTTTAAAAAATTTATTTTTATTTAAATAATTATTTTCTGCTGTTTAGTCTTGTATGTGTGAAATTTTACAATCGATTTTGAACATTTTGATGAGATTATAACAGAGACATGTAGTAAATTTCAGACGGTATTGCGACGCGTCATATCGAAACGCCGTGGTAAAATGTCAAAGATAAAGGTTCGACCGAAAATCTCGGTGTAACTGTCCCTTCGATTGGTAAACGAACATTATAGTATAATAATACGTAGTAACTTTGTAAACACCGCACGGAGCTCAAACGCACACTGACGCACACTGACGCACACTGAGCTCCTTCGGTGCGAAGCGGGTCAGTGGAGTGGGGATTAGTCAGAGAGGGAACGGGTAGTGGAGTAGGGAGCGCTGTCGCGCGGCGTGGCGATCGCTGAACGCGATGACGTAGGTTTCGCGGGGGGGTGAACAGGTAAATATTTAATTGTTATTTCTCCGAAACGGATAGGCTTTTTAAAAATTTTTTTTTTGAATAATGCATTGTCATCCAGTTCTGAGCCATGTAACCGATTTCAAGTCTCTAGCTCATCAGGAAGTTAGTTTAAATCAATTGCAAAATTTGCCACCGAACAAACAAACAGACAAACAAACAAGAAAGCGAGCTAATAAAAACGCGGTAAAAAGGTTATTAGTTTTGAAGAGGTGTACGAATACTTTGTTCGCTCACTGTAAATACAATAATTTATTACGTCGGCTCACATCAGTTCTTTACTACAGTTCGATGCAGAAACAAGTGACAGGCAATGTATTATGTATATCTAGATTGATTATGTGAACATTTACTATTTTTGAATCAATATTACAATTAGACTTTCTCAACAATTTTTGTACTTCAATGAAATTAATCTTCTCTGAGATAGTCGTTTTATAATAAGTGAATAAGATCAATTTTAAATATTGTCAGTGGAATTATTATGGAATACCAGATTGAATAAAATTTAATAAATCTGTTTCATTTTATATTACACTGAAGACTGAAATGTTATAAAAAATGACACAGTAACATTCCAGATTTTGTGCATGTTTTTAATATTGATTTAATTTAGTATGCATTCAATATTAATTTAATGCGAATTTAATACGAATTTTTTATTGATTTTTCAGTTGAAATAATTATTTTGAGACGCGCATGTGCTTTTTAAATTAAGATAAATGCAGTATTGGAAATCAGTAATTTTTAATAAATGTTGCATGATGGTTCGCGAGCTGAACTTCGACGCACTTGTTAAATTTTAAACATTGTCATTAATACAAGAGGATTGCAAAATATGAGATTAAATAAAATTTAACGAATTTAATGTATCTTTTTTGCATTTAATGCAACATACGAAATTGTCATAGTTATTTAAAAAATGTTATAGATATGTTTAAATTTTAAGTAATATTAAATCGATAAAATAATGATTAAAACAATTTACTAGTAATTTTTAATAAATGTCAATAATGTTTTGTGTTTTGTGATTTTTTCTGTACATTAGCATTATTTGTAATATTGTATTCAGACTGAGAACAGAAAATTATAAACTACGATATATTGAATAAAACTTAATAATTTTATCTTTAATTATATTGAAGGCATTCTAGATCATTGTGATTAATAACTGTGTTACAAAAAATGATCACAAAAACTTCGTCCAATTTCATGAATCATAACGATGTAATCAATGCAATTTTAATTTTTAATACGAACTTAATTAAAATTTAAAGCAATTGTGACGAGCCTATTATTTTCTAACAAATCAACAAACCCACCAGCTAATAATTTTCAGTGTCGAATTGCCAGTGATAATATTTCTAGAATTTCCCGGCATCGCGCTGAAGGCATTTAATTGCAAAAGTGCAAAAATTGGGCGGCAATTGAATGAATTTACGGGAGTCGCGAAACTGAACGCAATTAGGGCAGATTGAGGAAATGAATTTGAATTCGAGGCTCTCTGAATCAAGAAGGTTTAAATGGAAGGCGAAAGAGTGGGAGAAAGAGACAGGAAGACAGAGAGAGGAAGAGAGAGGTACAGGGCTCCTTGAAAATCTTGAAATCCATTGTTCCCTGCGAGAATAAACTTTCTTTTCCGTCTTCATTTGCGCCCTTATTGTTGCTAGCATGGGTCTTATCTTCTTGCACGTTTCATTTGAGACTATCGACTCGCCGCGTGATAATACCATAGAGAGGAAGAGAGACAGCGTGAAAACGTGTGTGAGAGAGGGAGAGAGAGCAGACTGAGGTGCTGAAGGTGCAACCAATTTAAACTTAGCGGATAGCTAGGGCGTTTTCTCTGTCTACGCCGCTGCAACGAAAACTTTTTCAATTTCAACGAAAACTTCTAATAAGGTAAATACATAACTTCCGCCGTGTGTATGCATGATACGCATTCCTTGCGCATATACTGCGATTAACGCCTCGAAAAAACGATCGGGGAACTGATAAAGAATGGATACAGCCCGAGAGATGGATTCGTGCCGTCACGAAGTGATGAATAAAAATTGTGCGAGTGCTGGAATTGAATCGGCGAAATTAAATCGAAGGAATTGCGTGCATATTGGGAAATAGTGATCAGTAGACTGCGGATTTTATGCAATTATGATAAAAATGAGTAAGTATATGTACATAAATATCTTTATGTTTCGAATGAAAATAACTGTGGGAGCTTTAATTAATTGACTTACGACGATGAAATTAATTTTAATATTGGAGCATGGACTGCCTGTATTGGTAGATTGGCTCGTTGAAAAATCAATTGCAAAACTATTCTGAACTTTGATTGGAACGATTCAGTTTTTAATATAGCCTAGTTTAAACTGCCTTCAGCTTTCATTATGAAACATGGTAGGTTATCCATATTTGATGAATATACAGAAATTTTTTTCAGATTAGAAATTAACTTTATAAAATGTAATATACATATAGACCGCGGATCTTTGTGCCAAATAAAAATCTTCTTTGTCAATTACAAAACACAGAAACCGTATAAAAATTTATTAATACCTTCAACAATGTTACTAAATCGAAAATAATATATGGATGTTCTTAAATTGTCTTAATGTTTTTACATTTTTGCCATAACTGCATAAAATCCGTAGTCTAGTAATGTACTATGAAAATTAGCTACTTATTTTAGCTACCTAAATTGAAAATGGTGTTGCCCAAGTAAATTATTGTCAAATTTTTTAGGGATTTTGCGTGTCATCCTTGGTGACACTTTGTGTGTCATCTTTCTATGTTTAACAATGTTAATAAATCGAAAATAATATATGGATGTTCTTAAATTATCTCAATATTTTTAGATTTTGGCCATAAGTGCATAAAATCCGCAGTCTAGTAATGTATTGGGTGACAAGAATGTAATTTCGGTATTTTAACACTTTACCTACCGGAAGCCTATTAATAGGATTTTCAATAATTGTGCTACACCAAAATAAAGCATAGAAATTTTCTTTCGCATTGCAATCTTAAATGAAAGTATTAGGTGGCGTTATTGAGGGTGACTTGTTAGTTCGTAATAAAAATTGATGTTGCTATTGAAGGTTCCATTAAAAAATGTTTAGCCATGTACCATAGATTTTTCAAAATTATGCAATAATCACCGGTCGGTAATGTGTTGAGGTGAAATAAAACTCAATTTTTCTAATCAAGCAATGAACTTTAATCAGTAATATCTAATATTTTCCATTTTGTTCGATGTTATTTTGCCATCTTTCTGGTAGCTTCATAATTCCGCGCTCATGAAACTTAAAAATTTTCCCAAATTTGAGTTTTATTTTACCTTAAAATACCGAAATTACTTTCTTGCTAACCTAATGGTATGAAAATTAGTGTATGATCGATGTAAATATTTTAGCTATCTAAATTGAAAATGGCGTTGCCCAAGTAAATAATTGTGAATGTTTTTCGGGATTTTGTGTGTTATGCTTGAAGCGTTATCACGAGTACCACTCGCCAATCAAAAATCCCAAAGCTAATCGAGACTGATCTGCGGAGTCTGGTCGGACAGAAGGCAGCGAAAGAACTCTCGTTAAGCGTTCGGGGTTAGGTGTGCTCGTTTCCCGGGGCGCGCTGTCAGCTCATCGAATGCTCGTGAGGATTCCGCTTGTCCCTCTTGAAGAATCTCGCGTGGGTGTGCCTTGATAATGTAAAGCCGCGGGAGAAGCTTGACAAGAGAAAGATAGAGGCGGGGCCGTCTGAAGGAGAAATGGCGGACGGGGAACCCGGGGAACCCTGGGAGAAGACTTTATCTAAACACGGCGGAGTGTCTCGTGATGAATCACCGGCAGACGTCGCTCGCTGGCCTCAGCAGAGGCTGCGACGATCACTCGAATGCACTTCCCAGAGAACTATATGGCCCTGATAGCGATAACAACTCGCCACCGAGACATTTTCCTGCCTTACAACCTACTTACGGGACGCTCCAACTGGCCCACAACTCGCCTAAACACCGCGGAAAGTAGGCTGACCAATTTACCATTTCTTGCTCTGCTAGTATACCTATTTCACGTCATCCTATTCGTTTCGATGTGCTCAATATGATTTTCGTACCTAATCGTAGATCCCAACAAAGTTTGACACTAAACTTGCCGAGCCTTAAAAGTAAGTGATGTTCCCTTACAAAAATATCAAACTTGAACTGGACAGTGAACTAAATAGGTTCCAGATTTTTTATTTTACAATTATTGAAATAATAAAAATGATTTCATAAGAAATTATTTAGTCGCAAAGTCTAAATAAAATCAATCCTGTAATGTTCCCTTATAAAAATTACAAGATTGATTGTATTTAGACTTTGCGACTAAATCATTTCTTATGAAATCATTTTTATTATTACAATAATTGTAAAATAATACATCTGGAACCTAGTTCGTTCACTGTCCAGTTCAAGTTCGATAGAAAAATCGTTTATTTCGAGGTTCCGAACCTGACTTCCCCTGAAAGGTTCATTCCAATTTGCAGCGTTCGCGGACCCTAAACGACATAATTATGGTTGTACCTTTTCCCGAGAGCCCGAGAAAAAAGCTCACTGTGCTAGTAGTCTCAGAAAAGCTCGCACGTATTGCCGGTTCCTCGTTGATCTTGTAATCGAACGAGAATTTGTCCGCCAGTTTAGTAAATCTTCGTGACCAGGGAAAGTTTTGGCGGGAAACCAATCCCGGGGCGGAACTGCGGACATTTTTTAACAGTGCCCGCTCGAAGTTTTCGCATTACTCCGAGTCGCAGGCAAAATAAATCCCGCGGAACGACATAAATTGTCTAGCCACGCCGAGTGAAAGTAGTTCCGAGCGATTTATCGGCCGGCCCAGCAGTCGAAACCTCAAATCCCGGGGCTGCGCAGCTGATAAATTAGGGAGATTATTAGGAACAAGCTGTTGCGAGGACTGTTTCTTGATAAACGCCCGCCGAGTTTGGCTTAGACACGTCTTAAGCCGCGATCGTAATGGTAAGCCGTGAGCACGTGCCCGGCGTAAGTCGTGGCATAAGGTCCTACATAGTTCTGTTACGTGCTTATGGTGTTTCATTAGAACCGCAGCCCCATAGATGCGAAAATCCTCGTTTTCGCGGAGACAGGAATAACGATAGTTCGCTTCGATTCGGAACGAGGTCCCTGTAATGTAGCACGGAACTCGAGGAAATATTTCAAACGAGTTCTCTAATTTTGGAGTTCACATCGAGGGGGTGGAAGTTAGGGGATGAAAAACATGTCTTATTGAATATCTATAGAACCATTGGACGTAGAGCAGAATTAAAAAATGCGATTTGTGTGTCTTTCGATGACAAGTTTTTCTACGTGCACGGATCTTCGGATAAATAATTTATTTGAAAACTACGAGCCACTGAATTTTCAGAGTTTGTTTCATAAAGAATTGTACTTGTCAAATTTTATCTCGGAAACTGGTCGTCCGATTGAGATGATTCTTCTTTCATTATAATCATAAAGATTTTTACTGTTGTTCAGAATATTTTTTTTGAAAAATTAATTTTTTCAATTGTAAAAAAAATATGTATGCAATAATACCAACATTCCTGATTTTGATAAAAACATCAACTGAACCGAACAAACAGTTTCCCGAGATAAAAATTCATGTAACCTCTCTTTTAAGGAAGATAAACAAGAATTGAGAAACGCGGGAGCTCAAATAAATATTTTCTATTTCGGTGAAAGCTGATTTTTCAAAGGAAAAGAAAACTTGAAGGCGGAGGTTTAGGGTTGAAAGCCAGGTCCGGGATACTCGGAGCGAGATCAAGGTTCGACCACACCAGGAACTTTTATCCTTCTCCAAGGAACTCGATCGAAGCTGGCCTAATCACGCGGGTCTGGTCCGCAGCTCAAGGAGTTGTTGGCGGCAATATTAACTTTGATATTGGATGGCGTTAAGAAGACACACAGCCAATAACTTCTCTTTCCCCTCTGCCCAACCCCCAATCCCACGCTGCAAGGTTCTCACACTTCTCAATAATCGCCAGGACACATTACAATAAGAGCAACTGTGTCTACGTTCTGTGCACGTACGCGGTACGTGCGTGCTACATGTGTATGCGTTCAGCGATATTGAACTGGCCCTGTTTGCCGCCATATTGGCGATCCGTGGCAACCTTTCTGTCTCTCGTCACCGATTTCGAACCTACAAAACTATCCCTAGACCCTTTTTTAATCCCAAATTTATTCGACAAATTTATCGGTAATAAAAATATTTCTGTACAAGTTTAAACTTTCTAGATTAACATGAAAAAAAGATCAACTCGATCCAAATAGTTTTCGAGATAAAAATTCATAAGTCCTGCCTCGTCTATACGAACATCCATTCGTATGAATGTGCAAACATTGGAAAATTCACAGGCTCGTATTTTATAAACAAATTGAAACTGAACAAACTGATGACTTAAACCCCACCTAATTTCCTCTGCTTCACGTGATACAACCATTCATTTTTGGCGAAATTCCCACTATCTGGAAAAAGCTCAACTTTGACTGGCGTGATTGGTCAAAACATAAGAATGTGTACTTTAAGGACCTGTGGTTTATAAAAAAATTGAAACTAAACAAACTGGCGACTTAAATTCCACCTAATTTCCTCTGTTCCTCGTGATACAATCATTTATTTTTAGCAAACTACCCACTATCTGGAAAAAGCTGAACTTTGACTGGGATGATTCGTCCAAACATAAGAATGTGCACTTTAAGGGTCCGTGGTTTATAAAAAAAATTGAAAGTAAACAAACTGGTGACTTAAATCCCACCTATTTTTCTCTGCTTCGCGTGATACAATCATTCATTCTTGGCGAAATACCCTACTATCTGGAAAAAGCTCAACTTTGACTGGCGTGATACGTCAAAACATAAGAATGTGCACTTTAAGGGCCTGTGGTTTATAAACAAACTGAAAGTGAACAAAGTGGCGACTTAAACCCCACCTAATTTCCTCTGTTCCACGTGATACAATCATTTATTTTTAGCAAAATACCCACTATCTGGAAAAAGCTGAACTTTGACTGGGATGATTCGTCGAAACATAAGAATGTGCACTTTAAGGGTCCGTGGTTTATAAAGAAATTGAAAGTGAAGAAACTGGTGACTTAAACCTCCCCTATTTTTCTCTGCTTACCGTGATACAATCATTCATTTTTTGTGAAATACCCACTATCTGGAAAAAGTTCAACTTTTACTGGGGTGATTCGTAAATGCATAAGAATGTGCACTTTAAGGGCCTCTGTTTTGTAAACAAATTGAAAGCGAACAAACTGGTGACTTAAACCTCCCCTATTTTGTTCTGCTTTACGTGATACAATCATTCATTTTTGGCGAAATACCCACTATCTGGAAAAAGCTGAACTTTGACTGGGATGATTCGTCGAAACATAAGAATGTGCACTTTAAGGGCCTGTGGTTTATAAACAAATTGAAAGTGAACAAACTGATGACATAAACCTCCCCTATTTTTCTCTGTTTTACGTGATACAATCATTCATTTTTGGCGAAATACCCACAATCTTGAAAAAGCTCAAGTTTGACTGATTTGATTAATATGCACTTTAAGGTCCTGTGGTTTATAAACAAACTGAAAGTGAACAAACTGATGACTCACACTCCACTTAATTTCCTCTGCTCCACGTTATACGACACTAAAGTCCAGCAGGATGAGCGATCTCAAAACACAAGCTTGCAAGATCTCGATAGCGGACTTGGATTGATCAGACAGAGTCAGCAAGGGACCGAGGGGTCCGTGCAACCCGGTAATTATGTGAAACAATAGTAGCAGCATAGGTATATTGAAAAATTCCGCAAGATCTGCAGGCCTTCGCAACTGAGCGGTGAGCATCCACGACAGAGATTGATGCGGGGAATGCAATTTCCTCGGGCTCAGGCGCGTTTATCCTCCGATGCACCTTTTCCGTAGGTCCCGATGCGATCTCTCGAGCGCCAACTTGCGCATTTGTATTAATACGATCAGGCTGGATTCGAGAGGAAATTCTTCGGGGTCGGAGGATGCTAAGCTCACGGAAGTGTGCCGGCAATCCTATTATCTTCGAGCCTCTCCGCCTTAAGAACGGAATCTGGATCTCCGATATTGATTCGAGTGAAAGAGTTCGCGGCAAAAATACCGGCGGAATAAACAGTGCCGTGTCGGACAAATACGCAACCTAAATAATCGAACGAAAAGTCGAATCTGATCTGAGGTCCACACTTTGGTCCTCGGAGAACCACTTTTCAAGAGAGTTCACGATTCAGACACCAGTGTTAGTTATGAATAAATATTTTTTAATACAAAGTAAAAATAACTTTTTAGTTTTTGATTATTTTTGTATGAAACTATTACCAATATATTTGTGACATTTTGCTGGTTGAAATGAGTCTCAACATATTATAATTCAGAGCGTATCTGCTTGTTCAGTTGATAGATCACGTAGAACCTCGATTATCCGAACTGGATGGTCAAGAAAAATATAATTTAAAGGTGTCGAAAGTAGAAGTTTCATGCTTTAAAATGAGTCTACATAGAACATCCTCCAATTTTTTTTTCACAAAGTTACAACAGTTCAAATTCCTCGGTTCGGATAATCGAGGTTCAACTTACATCGTGGATGAAACAAGTAAATATGACATGAACTGTATCGTGTTTGGACTCGTTTCAATCTGGAAAATGTCGCGAATATGCTGATAAATTATCATAAGAAAGTAATTAAAAACAGAAAAGTTTATCTCGTATCATGTTACACTTTTCTGCGAGCTTCTGAATCAGAGTGTTTCGTAATAGCGGGACTAAATTTTTCAGAAACATTTTGTAGATCTCTTTCACATGGAACCATCACAGTATTTGTATTTTATTTCATTCGAATTGTTTTGGTGTCGCTCTCGATAGTATTTCACCAGACTGCACTTAGCACCGGAGAACGGTAAATGCAATATCTTCCGGTGCAGGAGTGCAGCAGAGAAGCAACATTCTTCACCACGCCGAAAAACATTGCTCGCGAAGTAATATATTTTTTTAATAAACATCGCGCCGGAGTAAAGCCGCGATAAATTGCGGCCGGAAGTTGCCACGATGAATCTCACTTTATTTCGTTTCGAACCGGTTTTCGGAGATTAAGTTTCAATTCCCGGGACGTAATTTCTCCTGGCGATTTATAATTGATCGACTCCTGTAAAGAATCGCAGAAATTCGAGACTTTTGCTTTCCACCTCACTTGACCTGTTACATCGATTATCGCGGTCAAAACCGGTGTATAAACTCGACCGAAGAGTTCTATTAATTATAAATAAATAAAGTAAATTTTCAAAGTGAACAATACACTTGTAGCACCGTGCCTTTCTGGCCCGAAGAAAAAAGGATCCACTAAATTCAACAAATAATTTGTTTTTTAAATGAGAAAAAAGTGTCCCGACTCAATGACTCGTATTTTGCAAATAAATTATTTAAAAAATCCATCATCAAAATCTGCACACAATGGATTTGATTCTTTTTTCTACGTCTACTAGTTCCACAAGGTATTTTGCATCCCCTAAATTCGATGGACTTTCCGATAGCAACATTTTAACTTTCAAAATATTATTCAAACAAATTATTTGTTCAGAAATCTGTTTACACAGTGAGGTTAGTAATCGAAGGACGAACAAATTGCATTTTGATTTTCCTCTTGACGCCGAATAGTTCCGGAGAGACCACACGACACAATAAGACAGATTTCAATCCCCTAACTTCGGAGCTCGTCTTCGTCATTGTAGTGAACAAATAAATTGTTTGACAAATATTCTTTTGATTTCCACGTCACACTTGAAGCTCGTCAACACTGGTATGTGTCACAAGAAAGTGTTGGCACAGGGGTGGGGGTAGACAAACAGAAAAAGGAGCGCGCAGAAATTCGATTCCTTGGATCGCGGGGCTCGAAACACGCTAACTTAGCAGCAAACTCGGGCTCAATCAGACCCTTGTTAACTCCGGCTGCTGTTACTGCGGATATTGAAGTATTGATTTCGTTCCTCTCCCTGGAAAGTTTATACCGGCATTACGGATTTCATGCTCTTCCTCTTTCTCTTTCCACCCTCCGCCCTTCTGCTCCCTCCATTCACTCCCCCCCTGCCGCACTTGCTGCGGACCAACCCCTCTGCACCAGATATTTGCATTTCAATCGGTTGATTAAAAATCTATAATTATGCCGCCCTTGTCCGTAAGAATGCGAAAAAACTTTACGACGAGCCTCCCCCGACCTTTTTTCGAGCTGCTTCGCAACCCCCACACCCCAGACCCTGTGACCTAGCCAGCTCTTAGCAATCGAAGACTATAAATCCTTTTCTCATTAATGGTGGGTTTACCTTCTTCAGGGATTAAGTTGTACGAAGATCAGATTGATCTTAATAGTGATTTACGTGTAATTGATATTTATTTCGTTATGTTAGCTAAATATTAATTTTGCAATAACATCAAAGAAATGTGATTTATTGTAACCGAATTTTGTATGCCTCCAGTGTAGTATTGTGAACCTTGAAAATATATTTCGAACGTTTCTTTCGTATTTCGGTGAACACTTTTGTTGGGGGTGTCAAAACAACCCTTGAATTTGACGAGGGGGTGCAAAGTGTGTTTTGTTGAATATCTCATGAACTATCGGAGGTAGAACTAAAATTCAAAATGCAATTAATATATGTTTCAATGGCGAAGTTTTTTCTGTGTGAACAAATTTCCGAAAAATAATTTTTTATAAAATTATGTTACAAATTAATATCTAGAATTTAAAAGAACAAGAAATATTCTTGTTGAATATTTCGGAAACTAGCAGACGCAGGAGCCAAATTCAAAGTGCAATTTGTGCAGCTTTCGATGATAATTAAAAATTAATGACTCCGTTTTATCAAATATCCCAGGGACTCCATGAAAAAACAATTTCGAAATGCTTCTACGTAATTGAATTTTGCAGAATGAATTTGAATGAAGATGCCAATGTTTTACCTTGTTTAGTAGGACATCAAGAAACACTTGGTTCAGCCAGTACTCTAATTACAGTCTCCGGGTACTTTTATGAGTGTTCATTACGTTTATAGTTGCCGGTTAAGAGGGAATATATGAATTTAACAGACGCAGGACATGGAGGTAGTGGGGAGCTCAGAGGTAGTTGGTTAAAATTTTAATCAAGACTTTTATGTCGGCGTGGGTGCAACCTCGAAAGAGGAAGGAGGCAAAGCGCGAGGTCGGCGTGCCAGGGTTTCCCTCGTAAAATGCATATTGAATATTTTTATAGTCGCGGAGGGGGGCTCCTCGAGGGCGATTAGTTGTTTTTCGGCGTATTAACTTTAAAGAGCCGCGTCGCTACTTTAGCAAATTCGCCCACTTTGCTGTCGAGAGAAAAATTGCCCTGGAAAATGCGCCCTTGCGATAAAAGATGAGCGACTATAGTCTGCAGAGACTGTTGTGAAACATTCTGCCTTTTTATCATTTAATATCAAACTAGCTCCAAGGTACAGTGACATTTCAAAATTAATGTATCGTTTCAAATTACTATTTAAATTAATATACACCTGCAACATCTCTTATTTCTAGTTCATTTGAAGTTTTGTCTGTACTATAGCATAGTGTCGTTTAAAAATTAAGTAACAACTTAAAAAACATTTTCTGAACTGTATAAATGTATTTTCTACATTTAAAAGGAAGTAGGAGAGGCAATAGTAGATGGAGCTTAGTAGGCGTGGCTTCCTAATCCCTACTGTATGAAATACTCTAAGGGGCGTGACTTTGTTAATTCTCCTATATGAAATATGCTCCGAGGTACATGGTTTTCTCATTTCTACTCTATGAAGTGCTCTGAGGGGCGTAGTATAGTTATTTCAACTCTATAGAATGCACTGAGGGGCGTGGCTTTGTTATTTCTCCTGTATAGAATGATTTGGAGGGCGTGGCTTCATTGCTCTCGACATAACAAAGCAAACACTCTCTAGTTCATATTAGAGACCTAAAAGTCTACCTATCTTGAACTTCGTGTAAAACTTGACCTTAGTACGTGTGGCTACGTTGCTCCCACTCTACGGAATGTCGTCAGGGGGCGTGGTTTCTTTGCTCCCAACGAATTTTCAATATAGTATACCTAGATCTCGATACAGAAAATTCAGTGATTAAAAAGAAACTATTGTGGGCATCATTGTGAAACTTTGTCGATCCTTTCAGTCACATTTGAAGAATATGCAGTAATTTTCCCAATTAAAAATATGCACTCGATTCAAAGCTGTAGAACGAGGTACACGTTGGTTCCTATTGAAAAAACCGCAACTATGAAACGTTGTATCGCCTAATTAGTATCGAGGCGTCCAGAAGCTGTACCGGACGGGCATCAGACGCGGTATCCTTGAGAGAGATTGGCTTCTTAATTGCAGATGCGAGTTGCACCGCGAAATTCCGGTCGGGAACGTGGAAACGCGTCTGCGTGGCTCGGCGTCTGATGACTCTGCGCGGGATAGGAGAGGACTGTTCCGAAACGAAACACGCCGGGGCCACACCGGCTAGGAAACGCTGTCTTGGCGAGGCTGTTTCCTGGCTTTCCGTGTTATGCACCAACAGTTCAAGCTGCGTTTAATCAACTGAGCATCGCACTCCAATTGCGCGACTGCTGGTTCCTGGCTGGAGCCGCACGCCGGCCGTGACGTCTCCTAAACCTGCGCAGCTATGCATCCAAGATGGATTAAACTTTTGAGATATATGCCACTTGTTCCGGCGGAGCGATGTATCGCCTACTGCTAGGCGAAATTAATTATGTTCCACGCGCGATTCCGCTGGATGGATCATGTCAGCGCGACGAGTTCGATCGTTCGACTGTGATAATTCCGTGAAAAAGAAAATAGATTAAGCAGACGTTGTATAAGGTGTCACGTCCGGTGGTTCAGCCAATAATAATAATTGATGAAATTAATCGTGTATGATATACATTTTCTGAATTAAATATTTACTCTAATAATGATGTACGAGAAATAAAATATCAAATATTATAATTGAAAATTAATGTCGAACTATCGTATATTATACCACATTGCGTGCGATACAATTAAGAAAATTCATTTTGAATTTAAATCCTCATTGAACGAATTGAAAATGTAGCGAAATTTATTTGATTAAATGATTGAGTCATTTCCACATATAAATTGTGAGCGAATATTAGTTGAAGCCTGTTCATCACTGAAGACTGCGAAGATTTTTCAGAAGAATCGATGAGCGATGGATTGTTCCTCGATCTATGAGGTGCGCAGAGTAATATGATCCAGCTAAGCAGGGCCACCCTAACCACAGGGCTAAATGGGCTATGCCTCGCGGCGCAATCCTTTTGGGGGTGGCAATTTTTATTGGTGTTATATTTTTTTTGTTATTAGTTTAGTAATTAGATAAACTTCTAGCAGATGTACAAAAGAAAAAGTGTGCTTATGATGACATTTACTGAAAATTTGGGTTACTGGTCAATTTAAAAAATTTAAATGAAGACACAATGAGAAAGAATACTGCAAAGTTGTGCGAAGCCTATATGGACGATCTAGAAAATAATTTTATTGAAGAATGCCTTCATTTTAAACACGTATATTTATTGGAAAATAAAGAAAATATATCTACTGCGGAACTTAGTTTAAGGACAATCATTGACACGAAAATTGAGTCTACATTTCCTAACGTGGCCAGAGCACTGCGCATTTTTTTAAGTATTGCCGCTACAAATTGCAACGGCGAAAGATCTTTTTCAGCACTGAAAAGGATAAAAAATTATCTACGGTCTTCTTTGGGACAGAGCAAATTAAATGCTTTGAGTATTTAATCCATAGAGAATGACGTATTTAATAACATAAATACGTGTGATATTATTAATCAATCTGCAAAATAAAAAGCTAGGAAAATAAATATATAAGTTAATTTTGTTTTTTGTTTACTATAAAGTTTGTTTTTGTTCATATAGGTTTTTTTTAAATTTTGTATGAATTTTATGTTTTTGTTTAGTGTAATGATAATAAATTGACTGTTTCTAGTTCAGACACGGGCGCCGAATATCTTAGGACGGGCCTGCAGCCAAGAGGAGGATAAAAGATGCAATGTACACGATAAGAAGAGAGTGACTAAGAAGAATGCGACTAAGAGGAAATCGATTAAAAGGAATTGGTGATGATGTAAATTTCTTATGAAAATTATGAAAATTAAGCATAGAACAATGGATTGGCAAATCTATAAAAAGGATGGTTTCTCATCAGCACCAGTTCAGTCAATGTTAAAAGTTCCATCGATCACCATCGTACATCAATTAAAAATTCAGTACACAGTACATAATCAACAAGTGAACAGTTCAGTCCACATTACAAATTGATAAAATACGTTTAGTCAACAGTCAATATTTCAAAATCTCACTAGCATATTAAAAGTTTAGTGATCAGTTTAGTGAAGTTAAACAACAGATCAAAGAAAAAGGCGTGTTAAACCGCCGGAGCAACCAGCAATTTCCAACGTTATCCAATCCAGCGCAGAAGCGACTGTTCAAACGAAAGACGAAATCTACCTAGCGGTAATTACTAACAATTTATAATAAGATTTCGATAACATTATGTATCCGAAATTTGGTCCTCAGAATATACTTTTGTTTATTTCTATTCGAATTAAAATATCAAATCATTTTTAAAGAGTTTACACAACTTCGATTTCTACGTTCCAATTCCAAGATCAAAGCCACAGAATTTAAGAAATCCTCAATTACACGAAGCGAAGCAGGTAGGTTCAAAACTGCGTTTTATCATCAAATAAAATCTTTCAAATTAAACTTCAAATCTTTAATACGTCCACCTTAGGACGTAACAAAGGGAAGATTTGATCTTTAAATCTGTATCAGATTTGTTCAACAATACAAATTTTGTTGCTCATACAAACGATTTAATTTGTCGCTTTTTCGCTAGTCTGCAAAAGTGGAAGTTTCAAGCCATCATAAATCCAATTTCTCTTCATAAATATGAAGACAAGCAAACATTGAGGACATCGAGAGCCTGTATCTCATAAACAAATTGGAGACCGCCAAAGCGATGACATAAACCCATCCTAATTCTCCTTACACTACACCATACCGTACTTAAATATCCCGAAACTCCTTGGTATCAATAGGGAAAACATTAACTTGCAGATCCCTTTAATTTGGAACTTCACTCAAATTTCCCCTATTCAGCTTCGAGAGAATTGTCCAAAAACCTTCATGCATCGATTATTACCTTGCGATTCAATGTATTAACATACTAATAGAATTCGTTAACCCCCTCCCCCAGTCACCGTGATTGAAATTTTTCCTCTGGAAGTGTACATATACTAGTTTCGAGTTGAGCGTTGATTATATTTACCATATTTAAAAGTCTGACTAACGGCGCGCTACCTGACCCAGTTCCGCCGGACTTTTTAAATTGTTAGCATTGGTAAATAGAAAGTTCGATCACCGATCAGAAGCCAGATAAATTCAACGACCTATATTTTACCGCTCCTGAAATTTCAAACCGCATTTTCGATCACCTGACATCAGCTGAGAATCGCTAATAACATTCTAAACTGCAGTTTGCTCTGTTCCTACAATAAAACAAACTTTATAGATTAGAATAAAGATCATTTTATAAGTACAAGTTCGTTATGAAGACGATTCTTTAATTCACTAAATTGTACTCTATTATACAATTCTTAAGTTTAATCAAAATTCCCATCATCACCACGAACGCGTTTTCCCATTGACCGTCCATCGACCTCGTTTATTAATCATCAAATCCAAAAATTCTGCAAATTCTCCAATTTTTGCAAATACGGTAAAATTGCGATATTTCTCCGCGACCTTCTACAAAGAATTCATCCAGTGCCTACCAACTCCGCAGTGCGGCGATGGTTGATCTCGGCTAGGGTATATCGGTGTGAACCACTACTAATCCAATTACAAAACTTCTTTATTTTACATTATTTTTTTATGGGACTTTCACAAACTTATTTCTGACATTTTTTCTGCTTGAAATGACACCAAACACGATATAATTTCAACTGTGTTTAGTGGTTTAATCGACGATGAAAGTTTCGGGCGCAAGGAAGGACAGCGCACGGGAAGAAAGAGACCGTCGCCGTCGCACTGTGGTCTAAAAGTCAGTTCTAACGCGAATAAATTAAAAATACCAACTAACGTAAATCTGTTAAAATTTATACTTGTATGATAGTTTGATATGTATACTACAATAACAAAAGCAAAATTAGTAAATCACATCACCGTATTATTGTTGGCAATACTGTCAACATCCCAGTAACCACATTTTGTTTTTCTGCGTTAGTCAATTGTTACAAATTATAACCTCAAAATATCGAGTTCTTTCTTGAAGTGTGCATAAATTGTTTTAGTATCATGTTATACAGGGTGGGGCAATAACTATTAGCACCTCACATATCTTCGAAACTACAAGTTTCACAGAAATATTTGCTGAAACAAAATTGCACAGTACGATAATGGTTTATGGAAATGGACAGTGGCGATAATAGTTTTTTTGCAGGTGGACGTACTTCGGACATTTGAAGGTCACCTTCATTTTTTTAAATGGAATGAGGTATTTTTTAATACATCAATCGTTGCAGCTGGACATTCTTTATAAAAAAGTACAACCTATGTATGTCGAAAAGTTAGTAGTTCAGGAGATATTTCAATTTAAATAACTCTAAAACACCATTTCTGTCGTACTGAGACGTTACAGAAGTAAGTAAACGCTACCGTCTTAGTACGACAGTAATGGTGTTATAGAGTTATTTAAGTTGAAATATCTCCTGAAATACTAACTTTTCGACATACATAGGTTAGTACTTTTTTATAAGGAATGTCCCGCTGCATCGATTGATGTATTAAGAAATATCTCATTCCATTTAAAAAAATGAAGGTGACCTTCAAATGTCCGAAGTACGTCCACCTGCAAAAAAACTATTATCGCCACCGGATGGCCCCTTTCGTACTGTGCAATTTTGTTTCAGCAAATATTTCTGTGAAACTTGTAGTTTCGAAGATATGTGAGGTGCTAATAGTTATTGCCCCACCCTGTATATGATATTATCAGTATGGGTGTAACTGGAAATGGTAGGTTTACGTCTCCTTCACACACTTTATGATATATTTTATGAACTGATAAGAAAAATTATTCGAATATCGTAATTTTTACAAAATTTGCACGCATCTGCACGCGTTGCGAAATATTTAATTTGAAAGCTTACTTCGTCCCCATAAACGGCAAAAAGAAAACGCGATCCCCGCAATCCCATTATTATTTCATTTTAATATTTTAGTAAACGTATCTACGATCACCCGCTTAGAGTTGTTCGAAGAATGGTTCAAATTGAAGAATTTGAAACGAAAGGATTGCGTTAGTGGATTACTAGGTACTATTTTTACCGGAAGGAATGTGAGCAAACACAATATTGAAGGAATTTTAGAAAACTTTCTCAAAAATATTGAGAAACATATAATTTAATGATGCTTTCGGCGCTACCGTTTCGATCACTTAGTAAATTTAGCAATTTTGCAATAAACTTTTCTTCTTTCCTAACGTTTTGGTTCAGTTTTGAACCGTTTGCAAAGGAAAAATTTGCGTCTACAAGACAATATATACATATATTATATATGTATATAATACAGTAAGTAGAATAGGCGAATTGAAATTGAGCAAAAAAGTATTACAGTATTATACAGGGTGGCCCACATAACTCTGAACAGCTCAATATCTCCGTTACTTTTCGTTGTACAAAAAAACTTCGTAGGACAAAGTTACACTGTTTGAAGGGCCACATATAACGGTGTAAGGGAAAAAAAATTTTGAATTTCATTTTTACGAGATTTCAAGGTTATCGATGTTTTTTTTAAATGGAATGAGGTATTTTTTAATACATCAATCGTTGCAGCTGGACATTCTTTATAAAAAAGTACAACCTATGTATGTCGAAAAGTTAGTAGTTCAGGAGATATTTCAATTTAAATAACTCCAAAATACCATTACTGTCGTACTAAGGCGTTACACAAGTAAGTATACACTAACGCCTTAGTACGACAGTAATGGTATTTTGGAGTTATTTAAATTGAAATATCTCCTGAACTACTAACTTTTCGACATACATAGGTTGTACTTTTTTATAAAGAATGTCCAGCTGCAACGATTGATGTATTAAAAAATACCTCATTCCATTTAAAAAAACATCGATAATCTTGAAATCTCGTAAAAATGAAATTCAAAATTTTTTTTCCATAACACCGTTATATGTGGCCCTTCAAACAGTGTAACTTTGTCCTACGAAGTTTTTTTGTACAACGAAAAGTAACGGAGATATTGAGCTGTTCAGAGTTATGTGGGCCACCCTGTATATAAAGTTATTATAGCAAGTACGTATTAATATCCTTTTTGCTCAATTCCAATTCACTTATTCTACTTACTGTATTACATATGTATATCTATTGTCTTATAGACGCAAATTTTTCCTTTGAAAACGGTTCAAAACTGAACCGAAATGTTAGGAAAGAAGAAAAGTTTATTGCAAAATTGCTAGATTTACTAAGTGATCGGTAGCGCCGAAAGCATCATTAAATTAAATATTTTACATTTACGATCGATAATCGGGATTATTTTATATTGAGAAATGTTGGAAAATAGGCAATAATTATAAAGATAGATTTCTGTGAAAAAATAAGACTCGGTTAGAATCGACCATAGTATTCCCCTTTAATGAGATTGACATTCACGAACTTGAACCCGCATGAGTTGGAAGGCCATTAAAAAATTTGAATGAATGTAGTGTTACATTAATAATTATTATATTAATAAATAAGTAGTCAGTATTGTAAATTATGTTTTATTTACTTTACTCAAATATTTAAAAGTAATTTTTACACAAAATGTCAATTTTTTCCTCGCACAATAATTAATTCGCACTAGAACTGACTTCTACACCACTGTGCGTCGCCAGCACAGCTCACAGAATGTCCTAAACGCTGTTCTTCGTTGCGTTCGAAACTTTCATCGCCGATTAAACCACTAAATACAGTTGAAGTTATATCAGGCATGGGCAGAAATAGCACGCGTGCTAATGATTCTCAAGGAATACCCCCACTTTTCCCGGCCGCGCGTCTCAATCCCCTTGGCAGCCATAGTTGCACCGAGCACTAGGGCCGCCACGGGGAGCGAGACCCGCGGCCGGGAGAAGTGGGGATATTCCACGGGTATTTCTTGAATTCCCTAGCACGCGTGCTATTTTTGCCCATGCCTGAGTTATATCGTGTTTGGTGTCATTTTAATCAGAAAAGTGCCAGAAATAAGTTGGGGAAAGTCCCATGAAGAAATAATAAAAACTAAAGAAGTTTTGTAATTGGATTAGTAGTGGTTCACACCGATACGCTTCGGCGTATCGTCCTTTTGTGCGTTCGGCTTCGATTGTACTCGGAACCCGATCGGCGCGGTAGACGCAGTCATAAAAAAATAATGTCCCTACACGATATGTCTCCGTGCAGAACACAGCCGTTGGAAAAATATCGCGACTTTGCTGTAGAGAACCCTTAAAACACACACACCTTGCCTCAGCCCTTCGAGTTTCATTTTTCCAACCCTCTCGGAAGTCCTCCCTTCGTTTCCCCTCGAGTATCAATTTCTCTAAAAAATATTTCCTTTGCGCGCCGGATCTCTCTGACCTCGTCTTTTCATCCCGACCTCGGTCTCCCTGCACCCTCAATTACAAACGTACACGCACGCACACACGCATGCGGATTGGATCGTTACTCCGTGACGCCCACGGTTTTCGGGCCGCTCACGCCTCATAGAATTTATACGGCCTTCCGCATCAGCACTTTGGGACGTTTTGCAGATTAGGACGTTCCGCGGGCGAAACGAAACAGCAGCTACTTTGGATTCATTAAATAGACCCTTCGCCCACCCCCTAGCCCGCCCTTACCGCCACAATTCCCATGAGAAGAGACTCGACTGCGGAAAATCCACCCCCGTGCTGTATCTCGTTCATTGAATAATTTTGCAGAATTTTTCCGGCAAAGAAAACTCATCGACAGGCACGCTGTACACCTTACAAAATTATGCAAATCTCTGTTATGAAAAAAAGAAATAATCCACTCCGCGTATGCAACCTCGTCGATGCTCATTCGATTTCGAAATCTGACAACGTTATTCGGTAGTTCTTATACTGTTACTCGAGTTGTTATGCTAAATAAAAATTGTTCGTATCGATTATATGACACACAAGTCGAACAAAATGATTATTCATCCTTTAATAATTTCAACAAGGTAAAAATAATACATATACATTCTTATATTCATTTAATCCTTTTACTGGTTTAAATTGCGTCTACCCATTTTTGTAATAAATGCATAAAATCCATAGTCTAGTTATGTGTTGCGACATTGTTTATAATACTTTTACCAACATATCCGCCGCACTTCGCTGATTAAAACGACTCCAAACACGATACAGTGCCTGTCATATTTACTTGTATAATCCACAACGCAAGTGGAACCTCGATTATTCGAAACGAGGAATTTGAACTGTTGTAACTTCGTGGGACAAAGTTGGAGGACGTTCTATCTGGGCTCATTTTAGAGCGGGTCACTCAAAATTAATATTCTTCTGGTTGATTCTAGTTGATAACAGAGACTTTGATCAAACTTAATTATTGTACTGCGTTTGTACAGTGTTGCAATTATAAAGCGTTACAGACAAATGTCTCCAAAAATATTGGTTATACGCAAAAATGTTTGAGATGAAAGTTGTTTAGTACCGAGGGGGGTATCATATGGTGGGATTTTTATTTTTCCCGATGGACACTGCAAGGTGAGTTGAAGGTCGCCATGATTATTTTAAATGGACTGGCATACTTTCTGTATAATGAATCGATAGACTATCGAATTCTGAGTAAAAATGTATTGACCTCCATATGTCTTAAACCTAATAGTTAACGAGATATTATCGAAACAAGTTTCTTTCTTCTTTGGATAATATCTCGTTTACTATTAGGTTTAGGACATATGAAGGTCAACACTTTTATACTAAAAATTTGATACTCTATCGATCTACAGTATAGAAAATAGGACATTCCATTTAAAAATGAAACTTGACCTTCACCTCACCTTCGAGTGTCCACCGGGAAAAATAAAAGTCCAACCACACGATGTCCCTCTCGATACTGAACAACTTCCATATGGAACATTCTTGCGTATAATCAATCTTTTTTGGAGATATTCGTATGTGACGATTTATAATTTCACCCTGTATATGGAAAGGTAGGGTGGGTTATTATGTCATCACTTTGCTAATTTGAGTTTCATTTATAATCCACAGGCTGCTGAATCACTCATAAAAGTTTCACCTAAATTACTAAAACATCTGTAACTGGACTCATTCGCTCAATAATTGACAATAACATGAGTTGATATTATTAACTTCATAATTCTACTCACCTTGCCAAGGTTATTCAAGCTATACTCAATTTGCTATAGCCACCAGTCACGCAGAACCGACACCATTTGCCAAAATCCCCATACAAATCTTACCTGTAACAGAGAACAAGAAATAGTAAGTAAGAAAATATTCCATAAGCTGCTTTTATTATGATTCATAAAAAATTGATTGAACAGAGAGTTGTAAGTATCGTACTAACGGAGTACACCATTTAAAAAGATCGATCTGTCTAATTCCGCCAAAGAAATGTATTCTCTTGAACGTGAAATCGGGAAACAAGAATTTTGTTCTTCAGAACAAAAGATTTAATTAAGTTTGGAGCCGAGTCTATTTAAACAGGAAGTTTTAAACTCGTTAACAAGAGCTTGGAAGCAGTCTGTATGATACAAGGGGATCGTCAGAAAGAGAAAGAGAAGGAGAGCATGGACGAAAAACGAAGGCGAAGCGGAAGGGAAAAAATCGGAATGGAAGGTAACTGGCTCGACGGTGGTAAGTGAGATGTTCCTGTAAATAGTGAGTGATAGCTGTGGAGGCGCTGGGGGAACAGTGGGAGAGAGCTCGTAATTTCGTATCGAGCATTCAGAGGCCGAGAAACGAATAGACACGGATAGCGGTTGAATGGAACGAAATATGGGACAGCCGTAACGAGGTATAAAAGACGAAAGAAACAGGGAAAACTGGTCAGAGAATTTTACGTTCCCTGAAAGTGGATTTCTGTTCGATTGAAGGGACGATAAAAACGACGTACGTTTTCAAAAGATCCCGTCGTCACCGCTATTGCCCACCGTTTCTCTTCGCGTCGAACACCCGCTACGTAAACAAACACTCCTGTCATTCGATATCCAGCCTTCTCTGACCGATCCTCCAGATTTTTCTATTGAGCCATTTATTTTGAAAGTGGTCTACGTCCCATTTGTTAATCGTTCTTTGTTGACTGTAGTAACGTGTACAACTTGAAGTATATTCACAGTATATGAGCATTGTTGAGACATGAATTTTCGCAGTTATTTCAATAATTAAAAACATTAGTTTGAAAGCGGCCTAAGTCTAATCTATTATTGAAAATGTCCGAAAGTGCGGATTTCCAAATGTCTGAAGGCAGTGACGAGATTTTTGGAGGACGCAGTTTTTCAAAGGATAAAGAATTCTAACAGAGAAACAATAAATTGGTAAAAATACGCTGGATGCGTTTTTTGAGAAATTAACTACATAAAATTTTCTATGAGACATCGATGGATAAGAATGCAGAGTTTAAAATCCTAGATGTATTTCTACGTTGGGGCAGACCAAGAAATTTCGAAAATGTTGTATGGACGCCACTTTATAAAAATGTAAGACGAATTACGACAGCGAAATACAAGGACATGATGCACTTATTACTACGATATACAGGGTGGGCCGAAGATCGTAGTGCAACCGGGCAGGGGGTGATTCTACATGCAAAAATAAGTCGATGAAAAGGAATAACATTTCTTCGATTGACAGCTCGTTTTCGAGATAATCGAATTTGAAAATGCAGCGAATACACGTGCTATTGCTATTGCATAGGAATCTTCTGACGCGTCTGACCATGATCAACCAATTCTACTTTCTGCATATACTAAAGCACGCGAACCTGGCGGAACTTTAAGGATGTTCTGGAGGTATATAAAAACGCAACAAAAATTTTGAAAATTTGATCAGATATAATTCTTACTAAATAATGCAATTACCAAAATTTGGGTTACTGCACCGTTTAAGAATTACAGCAACTTAAAGTTTGCACAATTTAACACGTCTTCTTATGAAGAATTCATAAAATTCCACTTTAAACCCTATTTAAACCTTGAAAAAACGCAAGTAGAAACTCCAGTTTTTTTATATATAGTAAAAATTATGTAATTAATTATGTTCAAAATTTATTAGGATTCACTAAACAGTTACAGAGCAAAAAATTATAAACTGTTACAAAACGACAAATTGTCATCTCACTAGCATGGAATCGCGACAACTGTGTAGACCACTAAATATAGCTACAATCAGAAGGTACAATTATTCGCAAAAGTCACTTACAATTTTTTATAATATGAAGACAATTCGATTAAAAAATGAATATAACATGAAATTCACTAATTAAACGAAAGCTTTTTAAATTAATCTATTTTTTTAATGCAAAATATACTTATGAATGGTTTTCATTGCCAATATATTGATGGATTTCGAATTTCTTGTACTTTTGTCTTCCATTGTATCTCCAGAACATCCTTAAACTCGATTTTCTCGAAAACGAGCTGCCAAACGAAAAATGTTATTCCTTTTTGTCGACTTATTTTTGCATGTAGAATAACCACCTGCCCGGTTGTACTACGATTTCCGGCCCCCACCCTGTATACCACCGGAGCACCATGACTTCTTCACATCCCTCCCGCATACATAAAATGTAGACAAGCAGTAAATTGTTACGTAATTTATATAGTTAGAAGATTTCCTGAATTGCATAAATTGTGTTTTTGAAGTGTCGTAAAGAAATATAAAATAAATTGAATATTGTTTTTTCGATTTGAAGCATTTCGAATTATGTCGAATGGACTTGGGCTATTTCAAATTTTATAAAAAATCTAGTTGTTAATTTTGAAAATGGCTTAACTCCATTTGTGGTAACAAAACACATATTATTCAAGTGAATTAAGTAATAATTTCTATTATTTTAATAGGAATTGTAAATTTAACTCTCTTAGGTAGACTTACGCAGTGTGAAACATTGGTGTCCTATACGTATATTTCTAATTTTATGGAAACGCAAACTCTTAAATATCTTAATTTAAATATAAATGGATTTAGGTCACTTTAAAAATAAAAGGTTAAGCCATCACTGGCAAACCATTATGCAATTTTCTGTGTCAACTGAGAGGTACTGGAACCAACAGTGTCCTCCCTCAACAATTTTAATGACTTCACTTGTAACTTGAAAGCTTTATGTATTTTTGAAACGATTGAAAACTGTTGGAAATCGCCCGTAAGAGTGCGCGAATATGTTTTTCAGAATTTCAGAAGCAACTTCAAACCTCCATACCTTATAAACAAATTGAAAACCGTCAAAGTGATGACTTAAACCCTCTCTGATTTACCTTCCTTTATATAATTAAATAATCAAGTTTCTAGAACACCCTTAATATTAACCCAAATACTTATGAATTTTTAATCATGATTTAGCAGTATCTGTTTTCCAGAATTTCAAGAAGCAACTTCAAACCTCCGTACCTTATAAACAAATTGAAAACCATCAAAGTGATGACTTAAACCCTCTCTGATTTACCTTCTTTTATATAATTAAATAATCAAGTTTTCAGAACACCCTTAATATTAACCCAAAAAACTTATGAATTTTGAATCATGATTTAGCAGTATCTGTTTTCCAGAATTTCAAGAAGCAACTTCAAACCTTCGTACCATATAAACGAATTGAGATCCATGAAATTGATGAATTAAACCCACACGAATTTTCCAACGAAAACTAAATCCACTTTCAATTCCAAACATATTTAACACGTTCCATGCAACGTGTGCCACTGATAGCACACGTAAAACTTTCAATTCGAGCCACGTGTACGAAATGTCGTGCATGTCGTGCATGCTGGTATGTTTACCTAAAAGTGCGTTCGACACATACATTCTATAAGTATTCGACAAAAAAACCTGAAAAATCTCTGCTTGAAAACCTCTCGAAGGATCTCGCGGTAACAATATTTGATTAATCGAAATAATCTCGTGTATCAAGATTTAGGAATCTAGGAAAGTATAACTTTGAATTTAACCTTCGCGAGGTAATGTGGGGTTTCGGAGACCTCAGCTTCAGATTTTTCAAAAGTATTTTTATCCTGTGTTATTTTTTATCCCAAGTAGCAGGATAAGAATGGTCCAGCGACCCCGGCCACAATTTTTATTGGTATTGCATGGAAAGTAATAATTTTTGGTTGAAAGATAATCCCCTAAAATTTTAAGTCGCTAACTCTTCATATAAGGATAATGTGAGGGTAAATACCTTGAACTGTATAATTGTTTTTCTCGGTTGTTAATTAAGATATTCGGATAGGAAAAAAACGAAAATACTCGACCTCGTTCATATCATATGTTTTTTTGATCAAATTATTAACGGTAGAAAAAAATCATTTAATTCTTTACGGGTCGCCTTCGAGTGACCACTTCCAAAAAATTCAAGAAAAATGTTCTGTTACCTATCTAATATATACAAAAGTTTCAACATGGTCGGATTGGTGGAACATAGTTAAATATTGAAAAACAAATGAAATTACGCCATTAGTATAATATATAATATTATTTAGTATTAGTATAATGTATAGTATAATGTATAGTGCAGTGTTTCTTACGACTCCAACTAGTAAATCTAATCACGAGATTAAGTCCCTCCTTAATCAATTATTTCTTTTTAAACGCGCCGCATCGTATTACATTCTGTTCTTAAAAACGAGCCTATTTATGAAATTCATTTGACTGTCTCAGAGTTGGGCATTAATCGATTAAAATTTTAATCGAGATTGATTGATTAATGTGTACGATTAAAAAAGTAATCATCGAAAAGTCGGCGATTGATTCAATCGATTGATGAATTTAATAGTCAATTGTTGATTAAAAGAAGAAATCATCGAAAAATCGGCGATTGATACGATCGATTGATGTACTTACTTAAAATAAATTGAACCGCAATTAACAATTTATAAGTATTTAATTGTTAATTGCAATTAACGACTAAAATAGGAGATTAATTGTTAATTGCGATTAACAAATGAAGTAGAAATTTGTTCGTCAATCGTTGATTAAATTTTTGCCCAACTCCGCCCCACCTTACTATTTAAGTGTTATTAGATTGTAATAACTAGACTGCGGATTTTATGCATTTATGACAAAAATGGGTATGTACAATTTAAAACAGTTGACCTATGAAAAAGATTTAAGGTCACCAGTGTATAAGTTTTACGTTAATGAGTCAATTAAAAGAAGAAACAAATTTTGGTAATTATTTAGAACAAGGGTTTTCTCTCAGATTTTCATCATCTTGAAATATGTTGTCAAGGTCATCATTCTGAACAACTATTTCCTATACATGTTACCGCCGCTCGATTTCAGTTTTCGAGATATTCCCAAAAGCTATTGCGAATACTGTATTGAATTTCCATATTCTTGCACGCTGCGTGGCAACGTAAGCCTGTCCTGGCGTGACGTTTGTTTACTTATTGTATCTAAAAACGTTGTGGATATGAGAGAGAAAACAGGGTTCCATTTTGGTCACACATATATAGGGTGAGCTTTTAATTTTGAAAGACTATTTCTGGATTTACGTATGCGTGGTCGGGCCAGTCTGGCGGTCGGCCCTCTCCGCCCCCCCACCTAATCCTAACTAATTCTGATCGCATAATTTTTGCATTTTATTATAGCCGTCATACAGAATTTGAACTAGTAATGAAAATAATGCGATCAGAATTAGTTAGGATTAGGTGGCGGGAGACGGAGAGCATACGACCACGCATACGAAAATCCAGGAGTAGTTTTCCAAAATTGAAAGCTCACCCTATACAGGGTGTCCCAAAATTCGTGAACTTCCCGAAAGGGGGTGGTTCCTGAGTCCATTTCAAGCGACATTCTCTTGTGCAAAAATGTTATCCGCGGCTTAGTTTAGGAGTTATTAACGAAAAACACGGATCAATCAGAGCGCGACATAGATGCGAGTTGGCACAGTCGGCCCGGCGCACAGTGGGCCAGATCGACGCGCTAGCTGTTCATGAGCTAAAAAATCGAAGTCCTCATATCGATTTTTAATGAATGTACAATGTTTCTTAAATGTCCATTACATTCAAAAACGATAATATTAATTAAAGTTATTAAAAACTCTCGTTACAATAAGCGTTCAAAGATCAAACTTTTTCAGATACGATTTATCACGGAAAAAATTCCTTTTCTTCATAAAGATGTCCTAGAAAACCTACTAAAGATTAAGTGCCCAATTTGTTTTTGTATGAAGAATGTATATCTATGTTGAGAACGCACCAGGAACTAAACATTAATGTTCATAATTTGTTATAAAAAAAACAATTAGTCAACCAAGGAATACCGTCAAAGTTTTTCACCTTTGACAAGGGATAAGTTAAAAGTGTTATATAGTGCCGTGCTCTGAAAGATCCTGCAAATTTCACATCCAAATCGATCCAAACTTGGAAATTATGATTGTTTAAAGCGTCGCGTGTCACGCAATTCCGCGGCGAATCGCGTTGCGCGAGACGCATTGACGACTACTCAGCAGCTCTTAAGAGTGTAAAGACCTAACCCAGACCCATCTTATGAATTTTTTAGATTATACGACCATTGATAAACATTCGAACTTATTACTAGCTCACAGTTGAATCATTTGTATTTGAGAGATTATAGTAACAGCATCGTAGTATAGCATCAGAGCAGTTTTTCCATATTAAAGACCTGTATTTTACCTTTGTTAAGAGGAATTATAGTATAAATTTTTGTTTATTCATAGATAAACAGAGTTATAAGCAGAAAATCCGTATAATCAATCGAATATAGTCAGGAACTTTGTAAAATATAATACTTAATCTTGTTTGAATTTTTGTAATTTTTTAAATAAGACAGTGATAACACATTTTTGTTATTTCATTAAATATAATAAACTTCATTCATTCAATAATTATAAATTACTCTTGTTTGAATGCCTGAATAGCCAGTTTTCAAATATTATTCATTATTCACACGACTTTACAGACATTTCCGGTGGTGTAACAAAAAAATGTTTCCTACAAAAAGAAATCAGTACTCAGTCTTCTACAAATCTCAGTACAAAAAATTTCAATAATTTCTTTTTTTTAATAAAAAATTGTGTTTACCTTCATTATTTATTCATAACTATATATTTTTTATTCAATAATATTATAGCTGATGCCGAGACGAATCCGACGATATATTTAATGTGGTCTTTATGTTTTGTAATAATTGTGAAATACGCGTGAACAGCTAGCGCGCCGGTCTGGCCCACTGTGCGGCGCGCCAACTGTCTATTGGCCGACTGTGGCAACTTGCGTCTAGGTCGCGCTCTGATTGGTCCGTGTTTTTCGTTAACAATTCCTAAACAAAACCGCGGATAACATTTTTTCAAAGGAAAATATCGCTTCAAATGGTCTAAGGAACCTCCCATTTCCGGGAAGTTCAGGAATTTTAGGACACCCTGTATATGTATGACCACAGTGAGACCGTGTTTTCTCTCTCATCTCTGCAGCGTGTTTAGAAGCAAAATGTAAACAAACGCCACGCCGGGACAGGCATACGTTGCCGCGGAGCGTGCAGGAATACGAAAAATTCAATACTGTATTAGCGATAGTTTTTTTGCGAATATCTCGAAAACTAAAATCGAGCGGCGGTAACATGTATTGGAAAAAATTGTTCAAAACGTAGAAACCTACAACATGTTTCAAGATGATCAAAATCTGAGAGGAAACCCTTGTTCTAAATGCTTACCGAAATTTTTATTTGGCTTCTCTGTCTTGCAATCAGTGCAAACATGTTTTATTTTGCATAAAGATCGGCAGTCTAGTTATTACAGGACACAGGAGCCAAATAAATAGAATTGTTTTAATTATTCTATTAAGCGGAAACGAACACATTGATATACTCAAATATCTTTTACATGTCCACTGCTATAAATTGTAAAAATGCAAAAAATCCACAGTCTAGCAATAACACATGTCTAATATGTAATTAGACCTTACCTCGCGAGGTTTAATTATTTCATTGATTCAGTATTTGTTCAACATTTCATCGAACTGAACGGACGGATGCACATAGACGTTTCGACGTTCGACACCTCGATTATGAAAATGCCAATTATTAATTTCGGTTCGGGCCGGTGATTTTTTTTTTACGTCCATATAAAATTTTTATCTCGATCACGCGTGAAGCCGCCGTGACAGTTCTCGCGTATTAAATTTGTAACGATCCAAAAAGCAGATTCCCGGCTCGGAAAACCGTGGAAATAAATGCGCGCGCGAGCGCTGCGCGCATCAAAATGCGGGTTTAAATCGCGTTCCCGGATCTTGGTTCGCACGGTATCTTTGTTTTCGATCAACACCGCGCAAATTAAAAGCGCAAAATGCAACGTCATTTGTTGGCGGAAAAGCCCGGGGAAAAATTGCACGTGTGTCAATGCTATTCTGATATTCGATACAGATATCGGAAACGCGATACACGATATATATTTCCATGAGGTCCGCCCGAGCCGCTGTTTTTATTAAATCACATGTAAATAGATACGTCTTTGTAACCTCCCCCCTACTGTCTGCGTAATCATTTTTTATTCGATTCCTGCCATCATGAGATTTTTTTAACCGACGGAATATCGGAAACTGAATTTTCCATATTTTCTAGACAGCAGTCGCATTCATTTTTGTTACTATTACAGTGATATTGTTTTACTAGTTCGAATATAGGACACATTATTTTCCATACAGTACTTGGACAATTTTTGTTGTTCAGAAGCCTACAGTGAGTGTAAAAAGTATTCGTACGCCCTTTAACATAGAATAACTTTTTTATAATTGTACCGGACGACCTGATTTTTTATAATCAATTAGAAGCATTGGTTTACGAAATGATATGCAGAAAAGATTTTCCCAAAAATAAAAAGAAACATCTTTTGAAACTTTTTTATTAGCGCTCTTAATGAAAATGTAAAACATATGGTTTGTAGATCTACTGTCAGCGGCAATATTAACTGGACATCCTTAAAAATCGCATAACTTTTTAAAAATTGGTCCAAAGGACTTGAATTTTTTAAGATTCTAGTTAAGATTCCCGGCTAGTTCGCTAGAGGATAAGTAAACAAAAATTTATTAAGATTGCAATTGGTAGGAATCATACAAAATTTCAAAAATGATGTTTTGTCAACTTTTTTATCTGAGCCTGTAACGATAATTTAAAAAATGCGTTTTATAGATTTCGGTAACTTATATACATATTGAAAATTTCACCGAAATCGGTGAACATTGCAATAAACTACATACGTTTAAAAATGATCACGAAATGGCAAGGCTGAAAATCTGCGACTGGCATCCTTAAGCTCTCATTTTTAAAGGTATGTAGCTCATTGCAATGTTGACTGATTTCGATGAAATTTTCAGTATGCATATAAGTTACCGAAATCTATAAAACGCATTTTTTTAAATTATCGTTACAGGCCCACATAAAAAAGTTGGCAAAACATCATTTTTAAAATTTTGTATGATTCCTACCAATTGCAATCTTAATAAATTTTTGTTTACTTATTCTCTAGGGAACTAGTCGGTCTGACATCTTTAAAAAATTCAAGTCCTTTGGACCAACTTTTAGAAAGTTATGCGATTTTTAAAATGTCCACTTAGCATTGCCGCTGACTGTATGTTAGTTGCCCACATACTGAAAATTTCATCGAAATCGGTTGACGCAGGAAAAAACGACACGTATCAAAAGATGGAAGGTGGAGTGAGGTAAGTGCGTCAACGGGGCAAATCCGTTAATTGGTTATTTTTATTATAATGTGAACGAAATTTCTCCAGTTTGTATTTATTAATGTAGTATAAGTTAGTATGAACTAGTCGACGTAGATGTCGCCGAAGAATAAAGATGTTTTCCTCGCCTAAATCAACCAATGCCAAACAGTCACGTGCGAGGTACACGTATAACTTTGAGGTTACCCTGAACCAGTGATGCCAGAATGAGGTTGAAACCAACCTCATACCCCCCACAGGCTCTCCACCTTTATTCCCTTCCACTATCCTATTCCACCGTTCAGTCCCTATCGCGCACGCGCAACGTGTCTCCCATTCGCCTCACTCTGCCTCACTCTATTCTCGTCGCGCAACGTGTCACATATTACTCTGGTCATCAGAGAGGGGGTACTTGTATTCCCCCCGATTACTTTTCGATTACCCCTATCTGGTAACACTATGCAATAAGGAGCTTGCCCCATTTTCGGGGCAAGTGAGTAGTAGTTCACACTTTGTACAATATCCTATCAAAATGATAATTTTCAAGCAAAAATAGAATTCTACATAATACCAATTCATCAGGAATAACTGTGGCAAGAGTTTGATACCAAGAGCGTTAAGTTTTTACATAACAGACTGAAAATACATCAATTTAAAGTCCAACTCCCACTCCACCTTACGGTTCTGTGGATTTTAAGCAGAAACTGATCAAAAGTCGTGTAAAACTACGATTTTCACCATTTTTAACCGCTTGTAGCTTGTGTGTATGTCAATTGATTTCGATGAAATTTCCAGGATGTGTTTAACTACTATAAATCTACAAAACATATATTTTAAATTTTCATTAAGGACCGGAACAAAAGGTTTTAAAAAATGCCTTTCTTATTTTTGCATATAACCTTGTAAATTATAATTATTTTGAAAATCTTTTCTCCATATCATTTCGTAAACCAATGCTTCTAACTGATTATAAAAAATCAGATCGTTCGGTACAATTATACAAAAGTTATTCTATTTTAAAGGGTGTACGACTACTTTTTACACTCACTGTAAATTACAAAATTGATTTTTATGTATAAATGTACTTAAAAGTGACTATTAAAATAGTTTCAATTTGTACCGTACACCCAGTGTTCAAAATACAAATCAACCCCCACTCCATCACCTCTAACCCACACCTAAACTACTGTTCAAAATTGATTTTTATGTCTAAATGTACTTCAAAGTGACTATCAGAATAGTATTCGTTTGTTGCGTACACCCAGTGTTCAAAGCACAAATCAACCCCCACTCCATCACTCCACCTATCAACCCCTCACCATCAACAGTCAACCAAACCGTGTCAAAGGATGGTACCGAATGGAAGAGGAACATCAACGCGTCCATAAACGCTCCAAACGTGCTGAAAAATTTCAAACGACCCCCACCCTTCTACCCTTAACCCACGTTCTCCCTAAAACGAAAAAAGTTTCTCCGAACGAGTTATCTCCGAGCGATAACGACTAGAGAAACAAAGCTATGGGGGATGGAGACGCATACAATTACGGGGGGTCAGAAAGTGGGAGTATGGGGGTGGAAAGGGGGTGGTCAGGGGTGTCCTTATCGCGCCTCAGGTGCCGCGTATTAGAGAACAGAAAGAAGTTTAGTCACTCGAGGAAGCGGAAAAGAGTGTGTTCGCGCGCGAATGCCAACTTTAAATTGTGGCAGTTCCTTTTATCGCCCCTCGTAACCGTTAAAGAAGCGTCTCCGGGCTTCGCCCCGGCTTCGTTTTTATTTACCTTGTCGAGGATGGCCGAATAAGACCCGGTCAGGGGACAACATCCCGTAAATTGCCAAGGACAAAGCTTCCGACGCGACGCGTCGACGACGCTTCTTTCTCGGCCAACCCTTTCCGAGGCGGACCTCCTTGCCGAGGATCGGCCCGAGGAATATCGCGAAACTGCTGTTTTATAGCGAGCGGAACGCGCTTTTGTGCTCCGAATGCGCGTTTGTACGTTTATATCGCGGAACACGGCCTGGAAAAATGGCGAGCGAGGTGCGATGCGGTTTGTAGGTGCTTTGGGAGGCTGTGCGATCCTTGATGGGCCGCAAACATTTTTTTCTTCAGTTTCATTCCTGAGAATTGAACGGTGGACATCTTGTTGCGCGGAATCCGCGACGATACTTTTACTCTAATTCATTTCAGACAGCTTTACACGTATTTAAAAATTATCAATCGTATCAAAAAAATATCTCAAGAATAGTTTGTAATGTAACAAGCACTGGGATTGTTATTAGAAAAATACAGGGACATTCTCCATCCTTTGTTTAATCGGACAAAAATATTTCTCGGCTGAAAATTACAGAACTACATATCCTAAAAAATTATTAAAAATGACACGAGCAACTTCATGATACACCCAGAGCAGAGTTGTGCTAATTCAATTACATTGTAATTCCATTACGTAATTCAAATACAATGTAATTCAATTACTAAGTATTTTAATCAGATGTGTAATTAAAATACAATGTGTAATTGAAATACAATATAATTGAAATACAATGTGTAATTGAAATACAATATAATTGAAATACAGCTTTCCAAATTATAGCCCAGAACTTCAAAGAAGTGCGATATATTTTTATGTTTTTCTTTCATATACTTGTTTAGTGTCTGTGCGGCGTAGTTTCTATTCCTTGTTCTCGTTCATAATACGTAACGCTATTTTATGTAATTTAATTACGAAGTATTTTATAATTGTACGCCATTGCAATTACGAATTACATTGTAATGTAATTGAATGAAGATCTGAATTATAAATTACAATGTAATTCAATTATTTTGTAATTATAATTCTGGAGTAATTCGATTGTAATTCTGCATAATTTTATTTAAATAAAAATGTCGAATAAAGTAGATTTAAAACCCACTTGGAAAAAACCCACTGTATTCGAAATTTTTATTTAAATAAAATGTTTGCCCAACTCTGAATACACCTTCAATAAAATTTTTTAATTCCGATTTTTATCTGCCTTAGAACATAGTACATTCTCTGAAGTGCTATAGCAAATTATCGTTCTCTAGAAATAAATATTTAAAAATTAATTTTATCTTAAATAGATTTTGCACTAGAATAAAATAAATAACCAAATGTGTGTATTTGAGTTTAGTACGTTTGTATAGTATGTTTGTATTTGATTTATGTAATGTATTGGAGGGTAATAGCGATTGTTCGGATATCGGAGGTACTGGACTAAATAATGTTGGTTAACTTGCCAAGAGTAGAGTAGGATCGATTGATTCAAGCAAGTAATATATGGCCTGAAAGTTTCATTTAGCCAGGCAGTCTCGTTTATACTGGAAACGGCCCAGGTCTGATATATCGCATACCTGTACTACTGTGGCTGCGTTAATAATTCGTTGAGTTTGACCACTAGCAGTAGTTCCAGAAACGCAATCTCCGCAAATACCAAGTACTTCTGCTACCATGAATCTTAATTCCGCATCAGCGAATCTAATTATACGGATCTTCCCCTTGGCCACTAATTATACAAGGCTCTGCAGCTCGCATATTTTCCAAACAGTATTATTAGGTTTAAACTTCAACTGTGAGAGAAAGAATACTGGCGATGCGGAATCGGAAACCTGTCTTTGTTAATGTTTTATCGTGTCTGCGTCTTCGAGGATTCATTAATTATACAGACATCTCGATACATAATAAGTATACTTCCATTATTCAATTAGAAGATATGAAGATTTATCATTTTTTCAATAATTGTAGTTTCTATCATGTGAAAGCCCAGATAAAAGTATTCTTTTTTTCTTTTGAAACTGTCATCTCCATAACATTTTTAACTGATACTGAAATTTCGATATTGAGAACAACTTTTGTACTCCTGCTATTCAAAGTACAGTAAATCCTCTATAAACACAAAAAGGTCGTACACGATAAACGCAAAAAAATATCCCCTCCACTGTAGTAATCTGATCTCGGCCCGGGTATATCGGTGTGAACCACTACTAATTCGACGCGGAGAGTCGGAGTCGTCGGCGCACAGTTCAAAGGCCCGTGCGCCCTCACAATGTAATACCAATATAAAATCTTTTTTATTATTACTTATTTTTTTATGAAACTTGCACCAATATATTTGTGGCATCTTTCTGATTAAAATAAGACCAAACTCGATATAATTTCAACTGTATTCAGTGGTTTAATTGACGATGAACATTTCGGCCGCAAGGGAGGACAGTGTGGAAGATTAGCAGGTGGATAACGACACTTTTACTGGATAATACTGCTTTAATAGAAAGAACAATGATGCGTGTGGTTATGCGAACGACAACGCGTACAGAAGAAGGTTATGAAGAATGATGATACATTGATGCGCTAGTAGATGGCGCAAGGGTGTGCGATCTTAAGACGAATTTCCAACAGACAGCGTATGGGAATTCAGCCTTTGAACCTCAAAAAAATAGTGTCCGTCTACGAAAAATGCAAACGAACCTTCCCGAAGCTTTTGCGTTAATAGAGGATTCGCTGTACTTAGTAATCCAATAACTATTTGAAGGATTTTTTCCTCCCATTTACAAACAATAAAAGGTTGAGTACTCAAGGCACCTACACTATTCAAAGTATATGAAGTAGGTATTCAAACGACAGGATTTGAATTGAATTACATTGTATTTCAATTACTAAGTATTTTAATCAGATGTGTAATTGAAATACAATGTAATTGATATACAATATAATTGAAATATAATATAATTGTTATACAATATAATTGAAATACAGCTTTCCAAATTATAACCTAGAACTTTCAAGAAGTGCGATATATTTTTATGTTTTTCTTACATATATTTGTTTAGTGTCTGTGCGGCGTAGTTCCTATTCCTCGTCCTCGTTCATAATACGTAACGCTATTTTATGTAATTTAATTACGAAGTATTTTATAATTGAACTCCATTGCAATTACGAATTATATTGTAATTTAATTGAATGAAGATCTGAATTATAAATTACAATATAACTGAATTAAAATGTATTTTATAATTGTACTCCATTGCAATTACGAATTACATTGTAATTTAATTGAATGGAGATCTGAATTATAAATTAGAATATAACTGAATTACAATGTAATTCAATTACTTTGTAATCATAATTCTGGAGTAATTCAATTGTAATTCTGCACAACTCTGTTTACAACACATGCGAAGTGGGTACTTGATCGATAGGGCTTTCCTTGCACAATCTCACAATGACAAAATATTATTTCTGAAACAATCTCTTTACCGTAGGAGACCCAACGAATTGTTAGAGATAAACTCTCATTGTTTACGAGCAATGCGCGATCTTCTTCTCATTCGAACGAGTGACAATTGACTACGGGGACGCGGCTAGAGCCATCGAGAGGCAAGTGCGCCGAGAGTCATTCGTTCCGCATGACTTCGGTACGCGCGTACACTCGGGGCGGTTTTAGTGCCACGCGGAATATCGTGGGAGTCGCAGTTTTACGAGGCCCGAAAGAAAAGTTCGGTCTATTAGCACGATGAAATGAGTTGCGCAAATGTACCCGAGGCCGTGCAAGACCCCAGGCCATTGTAAACTCGAAGCAGGGCTTACGGATCTCCACGTGTACACCCGCACCCCCGAAGTGTTATCTGCCGCAATAAAAAGCCCCGCGCGAATAAGAATCGCGAACGAAAGAATTTCATTATTTTTCGGCTTTGGCGAGCAACCGGCAAACAAATGATTCCGCGAGGCACTCCGCCGTCTGGTTTATGAAACCGCGCGCCATTGTAAATTCGCAACTTATGGAGGCGTGTTCGGTTCGCCGCTCTCCATTTGTTGAATTGGATGCACTCGCATGGATGCAATTTTTTATTAGAGTTATACGTTCCTCAGGTTATGGCCGAGCTGTATCCTCCTGCGTTGGTTTCATTTATTTAAGCATTTCAGTGTTTCCAAATATTAGGGCAAACTCGCTGATTCTGTTGGTTCCATTTATTTAAGCATTTTATTGTTTCCAAACATTAGGTAAATATTCGCTGTGTTTTCATTGCTTGTGTGGGGAGGGTGTCGGATTTTCGCGAATTGTATTGTTGCGCTCGTTTCATTTGTTTAAGCGTTTTACTGTTTCCACATAGTTATTAGTAGAATTTGCTAAACGTTGTATCGGTAACCATTTTACGCTCTGCTGTTTGGCACGTGAATTTTGATGATGGCGAGGCGCTTGTAGAATTTCAAAACAACAGAATTTGTAAATTCTATAATTTTCCACTCTATCCACACGTGACAAATACACACCGCAGTGTATCGATCACGAAGAAAATCCCCTCGGAGCGGAGCAAGCGCGAAAACCGTATATCAGTGATCGATTTCTCCATCATGATTAGCCCCGGTGAATGAAAAAGGAGCCAGCTTCCCGTAACGAGCCCTTTTTTACGAGCAGTACACGTGTCGCAGTTACGTATAGCGTCGCTGTATGCGCCGTGCACTCGTCTATTATGCAAATACATATGCATGAACGATGCACGTACAATTCACTGTCGCCTGCACGTGTTACAAACGCCTGGAGATTTGCAGGTTCCATTTGCCAGCTGGCCGAAAAAAGAACGAGACAGAGTGAGACAGAGGCAAACAGAGAAACAGAGGGAAGAGAGAGGGAGAGAGCAAGGTTATACGATGGTACGAGAGGAGGAGAGATAGAGAGAGAGAGAGTAGAGGGAAGGGGGAAAAGCAACAAATTTACGCGGAAGTATTTTTCGGTGCGCGCGGCTCGTTAAAATTCCTGTGTATCTTTTCCGGGGGAATAAAAAGCTGGCCGATCTTATCGCCACGAAATTTATTCGGGCCGGACTGTGCCGGCCGCCCTCGGCTACCATCCGCCCGCTACTTGCTACCATGAGATGAGCCCCGTGTACTCTAATCGCGGACTATTTTTTTTTCCACAGTCCCGTTCGCCCACGACTTCGTCGAAATGGGACGACGCGACGCGCCGCGCCGTGCCGCGGGAAAACACATTTGTAAGCGCTGCTTGTTTAGTGGCGATAATTTCTAACGAACCCCACCATCCCGTGCTCGGGACTGTAGAAGTGAACTGCAGTCGCCGTACAGTACGTTTTCGAAGTTCATGGGATGCGGAGGTATTGGAATTTCAGAAATCGAGTGAGGGTACGCTGGATTTCGGTTGTGTTGTTACATGGATGAGTTTTAGGATTTTTTTTAGGGGTGAGGGTATGAGCTACCCGGGGGAAAGAGTGGTTTGGTTGTGGTTGGCTCGAGTATACGAGTAAAGTTTCTGGTAATTTTAATTCAGCAGCCTGATTACACTGTCCAATAAACTTCAATTTTGTTCTTCAACATAAAAATGTTTCCTAATTACTGTTAAACATGTTTAAACAATCATTAAAGACGGAGAGACACCACTTTTGCACCAATTTTTGAGGATATTTTTGAATTGATTGGACAGTGTGGTATATTTTTGTCGTGGAGTGTAGTAGCTAGTGGCTAGTAGGCTTACAACTATTATTTAACAGTTACCAACACTATTCTAGCATAGCGTTCATTCGCGCCATTCGTTTTCGAGGAGAAACACAGAGTCCCAAAACACGGGATAGGGGCGGGGCCGAAAAAATAGCTCGGAGCGCAATATTCGCGGGAAAATATTGATCGGAGATAATCGATCGTAAATAGCCGATGGTTTTCCAACGGTGCATCGCGTGCCTTTAATGCGTCTGGGCAAATATTTGTAGTAACCTTCCAATTTCTCCGGTAGCGGGGCAAGAAAATTGATTCTGGCCGATGCGTTTGCGGTGGAGAACGGCTTAAAGGGCGGCTGCGGGGAGGGAGTGGTTCTGAAAGTGGAACGGAAGAAAGGGGAGACCGGAAGGGATCCAATGTGAAATACTGTTTCATTTCGCATTTTCATATAAACTACTGACAGACTCTTTTAGATGCAAATGCAACGTTTACCGAACTCGGCCCCGCGCGATGCATCATCGCCGCCCTGCCCTCCTACCACCGCCGGAGAACCGACGATTTCTTCCGTTGCGAGTGCCCTTTCGTCACTCGGACTTCACGCTGAACCCTTCCTGGAAGGTTCAAGATCCTTGGCGAGTGCATTTTTGCCGAGGAACGAGGAGAATGTGAAGTTCTGATTTTTGGAGAAATGTTGCTGAACTCGGATTACGAAGCTTAAATGCATCCGGTGTATCGTAGAGACATTGTCTTATCAGATTAGCATGCGGTTTTTGGCATTGTGCGATTTTATATTTTATATCTTATTTCTGATCTGTCATTTAACCCTTTGAACTCGACAATTCTTATACCATTATTCAAAATATTTGTTGCATTATTAAATTTGTATTCAGTAAATCACTAAACGTATTGAATATTTTAAGAAACTGCTGAAAGTATTGTACGAGGTATTCTACCAGTTTTATATCGGTCAAATTAAGAAAATCATATAAAATGAAAATATTTCAGAGCGGTAGAAAAATTCGGTTTTCGAATTAGAATAGCTCCGAGTGCAAAGGGTTAATACTTCGTTCGGCATTTAACAATTCAAAAAAGAAATGATTGCAGATATTATTTTTCATTTTCATCCATATTTAACAATTATATAATAAGGCGGAGTGGGGTAAGTGAAAGTGAATTGGTTATTTTTATTATAATATGAACGAAATTAGCTTGTATTTATTAATGTAGTACAAGTTAGTATGAACTCTTCGACATAGATGTCGCCCAAGAATAAAGGTGTTTCCCTTGCTTAAATCAACCAATGCCAAACAGTCACGTGCGAGGTACGTTGAGGTTACCCTGAACGTGCAATAGTTTACAAGTTATTAATATATTCTGTGCTGTTATTTTAGGAAAGTACAACAAATATTGATGTAGGTTAACATTAAATAAACCGTTTTTATTGTATTTTGAAAATTCATTGAAGAAAACACTAAGATGCACTTGCCCCGTAAATATTATTCCACGAGGCAAGTCCGTACTATCGCGGTGTAAGTCCGTACTGTATGGGTAACTATAAAACTAAACAATATAATTTAATGCAATAAGAAGCATTTTATAGCAGGCTTGTTAATCATTCTTTTCTTGTCCCGTAGCACTTGAAACAAGGTTTGAAAGCATTTTTAACTCTCAGAGACGCTCTTGCCCCATTTTCGGAGCAAGTGCGTAGTAGTTGACACTTTGTACAATATCCTATCAAAATGATAATTTTCGATCAAAATTAGAATCCGACTTAATACTAATTCATCAGTAATAACTGTGGCAAGAGTTTGATACCAAAAGCGTTAAGTTTTTACATACCAGACTGAAAATACATCAGTTTAAAGTCCAACTTTGCAAAAACTAGGGCGGGCTTACCCCACTCCACCTTAACCAAAAATTGTGGTATTAAAATAGACCTTCTAGTTTCGGATGAAACAAGAATTATCTGGTTCGAACGTAGAATTTCGGAAATAAAAATTCAGAAATACAGACTATTTTTGATTTGTGAATGTGGGTGGACGTTACGCATATCATTGAGATTTAGTGGTCTGTATTTTTAAAACAAGTTCAACTATCTATATATTTGATCATGCTAGTCGTTTCCGATCATAATTTCTTATATCTGCCAGAAAAATAACGAGAAAAACATTTATACTTTTCTGTCGTATACCATCAAGATTTAAAGGTCAACTACATAATTTTGTTTCATACATAAAACAAGAGTTTTATAACATTTACAATGTTTTTGAACCTTTAAATCTTGATATACGAGATACAATTGTTTAATTTTAAAAAACACTATTGCAGCTAACATTTTAAAATTTCGTCAACTCGTTTATCCAGCTGAAAAGAATATACAGTGATTTTTCAAATTATTCGTTTGTTTCAGAATTATGATAAAAATTGATTTCAACATTCCATCGAAAAATATTTGAATCTTCGTGTGTCGTATGATTTGTACACTACATGTACGAATATCGAATGGTTTGAGGAACATGTGGAAAAAATTTGCAACTCAGAAAATGTGTCGTGAAAGATATGTTTGTTAGCGCAGTTGTAATATTCGACGACAGTCGACCGGTCTTTGACAAATAGGAAAGGGAATCAACGTCACGTAAAATTAGAATGGAAATGCGAAAATGTGAAAAATTGCATCGGAGAGGCGGTACGCGAATGAAGCAATGTGTCGTTTTTTATAACGATGCATTGTGGCGCTATATTACGATATTTCATTTTTACGCAGCGTATCGTGAAACGTCCGGGTATGAAAGCAACGTTAAATAATTTATAAGTATGTTTAACATATCGTTACATTAACGTTCAGTTATTGTACGTAGCATTAAAATTATCATGATAATATAGAAATGGTTTCTATACTGAAACAGTTGTACGTTCTTCAGTAACTGATCCTGAAAAACGTTAGTATAGCGATTATTTATATTTTCACTTTGAAATTTTTATATTTAAAAAAATCTTCCAATTAAAAAATCTCGGAAACGCGTAGCTGTAACGTTTTGGGGATATGGTTATACTTTTTTTTTTAGAAAAAGTTTATATTACACAATCAGTTTTTTAAAGTTAAAACGTTAGAAATATATTTGTAATGAATGAACCTTATTGATCTTGATAAAAACACAACATAGCTGTATTTTCATGAGAACAAAAAGAATTTAAATATTACTATAACAAATTTGACAACATAATACTTTCTAGTTTTCTTTCAAAAACAATTCGACACTACAACTGTATCAAACAAAATTTCTATTTCAGGAATTAAAAATTAATATAAATTAGTGAATTTTCAAGATCTGTACTTTATAAACAAACTTGAATTGAACAAAGTGGTGACTTAAACAGCCACTAATTTATCTCGATTAGGTCTGTCGTGGATAACTGTAGGGAAAAAGATAAGTATTTAGAATAAGGTCTCTATCTTATAACCAAATTGCACATGAGCTAAATAATGACTTAAACCCCCACTAAATTCGCATGCACTGCGTCGACGTACATTTTCAACAACATCCGTCAGTGATAAACGAGTGAACAGACTCGGTTTACACTGCTTTTAAAAAAGACACGTGATTGTCATTTCGTGAGACGTTCAAAGGATCACGAAGCTCTCGCCTTTAATCCTCGAATCCGTACTTCGCTGATCGAAGAAGAGGATCGGAACGGCACGGCGAAGATTACACGTTGGCTCGACAGTTCGCGAAAGTTGGCTTCGAAACTCCGCAACAGTTTCAACGGCATAATACTTTGGCCGGCAATAAAAGTGCACCTGCGCCTACCCAATGAAAATTGGCTCCTCCCTCACGCCACTATCTCAATAGTTTTTTTACAATAAAATTCCAGGAAAATCCCGTCGCCACCTAATATCTGAACTGGAATTTTCAAGAATATTGGAAACTACTAGTACCGAGAACAAAATGGAACATTATTTTCTGCATTCAATATACTTTTCCAGAAAACGATTTGCAAATTTTCTATGGGTATTGGGATGTATCAATTTATTTCGGACGAATGGAACGTTGGTCAAAATGTTGGTGAAACTATAACTCCAGTATTGATAGATATTGACCAATAATTAATTGCAGGTGACAGAAACAATAATTGATCTTGGTGGGACTTTGGGAATTTTTATTTTAATACATTTTGGTGGAAGTTGGAGATATTCAGAGATAGATCTTGGTAAAGAGCTTGACAAATCTTGGTAGATACTGATCGATCTTGATAGAGATCTTGATAGATCTTGGTAGGGATCTTGATAGATCTTAGTGGATACTGATATACAGTCGGGGACAAAAATAAGTGGACAGTTAGTAGAAATAGGTAAAAATGAAGTTTAGTCGAATTAACATGACTGTTATAAACTTAATTTTTACCACGTTTTTATTAGCTCGCTTTCTTGTTATTTATTATATATCCTTATAGTGTATAGATTATTTAACGAATAATTGAAGTTCATATTTACATCTTTGTGTAAACACGCCGTGCCATAACGAAAATGTTGGCTATTTATCAGGAGACAAAAATGAGTGGACACTCAATGAAATGCGTAATAAATGAAACACATAACAAAATTAGTACTTAGTATTGCTGCCTTTTGCATGTATTACTGCTTCCAGGCGTCGAGGAATACTTTGTATTACCTTTCCAATATAATCGTTACTAATTTTTTCATATTCAGACTGCAACCTTTTGAAAAAATCGACCTTATTATTTCGCTGATCCAATGGAACTTTTTACGTCCAGTAAACTCCATAAGTTCTCGATAGGATTCAAATCAGGGCTCTGGGCTGGCCATTCAAGCAATTTAATATTGGAATCCTCAAAAAATTTTTTAGTTTTCTTAGCAGTGTGCTTAGGGTCATTGTCTTGTTGAAAGACAAATTTATCGTTGCAACCCATTTTACCACGTTTTTATTAGCTCGCTTTCTTGTTTGTCTGTTTGTTCGGTGACAAATTTTGCAATTGATTTTAAACTAACTTCCTGATGAGCTAGAGACTTGAAATCGGTTACATGGCTCAGAACTGGATGACAATGCATTATTCAAAAAAAAATTTTTTAAAAGTTTATCCGTTTCGGAGAAATAACAATTAAATATTTACCTGTTCACCCCCCCGCGAAACCTACGTCATCGCGTTCAGCGATCGCCACGCCGCGCGACAGCGCTCCCTACTCCACTACCCGTTCCCTCTCTGACTAATCCCCACTCCACTGACCCGCTTCGCACCGAAGGAGCTCAGTGTGCGTCAGTGTGCGTCAGTGTGCGTTTGAGCTCCGTGCGGTGTTTACAAAGTTACTACGTATTATTATACTATAATGTTCGTTTACCAATCGAAGGGACAGTTACATCGAGATTTTCGGTCGAACCTTTATCTTTGACATTTTACCACGGCGTTTCGATATGATGCGGTCGCAATACCGTCAGAAATTTACTACATGTCTCTGTTATAATCTCGAAATAATGTCTACAAAAACGGAGCAGTTCGTTAATGATGATTTTCACAGAGAAGTCGCCAAATCACCAGGTATGCCATTAAATATTTTACCACGTTTTTATTAGGTCGCTATCTTGTATGTCTGTTTGTCTGTTCGGTACAAATTTTACAACTGATTTTAAACTAACTTCTCGATGAGCTAGAGACTTGAAATTTTGAACATAGCTCACAAGGGAACATATTTAGATGCGAAAATCGGATTTTGATGAAACTTTGGGAACTTACAGTACTTTGAAAAATATTTGACACGTATTTTTTTTTATCGGCAACCATCCACTCTGAAGGGGTGAAAACAGCCCTCAAAGTTGGGGGTCAAAACCATATTTTTTGAGATATCTCGGAAACCAGAGGTCCAAAAAATTTGAATTTTTTAAAAAATTGTGTGTTTTTCAATGGGGAATGTAGTCGCGTAAAAATATTTTAACAAAAGTTTCTTGTTTAAACAATATATTAAAAATTTGATTTTTTTTTGCAGTTTCTCGTATTTATTGTTAGTTCATTTTAATGTAAACTTGGGTGTGTGATCTTTGATCCAAAATAGGGGATACATGTTTCAGGATTTTCTTTTTTTTTGCCATTTAACAATAATTATGCATAATGGAAGATAGTCTTGCACCTGGCGTGTAAAGGAATTCTGGCTTGTTTTATCGAAATATAAGCATTTAGTATGAACATATATAGTATTTTAAACAATACCACTGGATTATATGTCGTTTGTTATTTTATCAGTAGCTAAAGAAGGTGGCGCAGGTACCATCGTGACGCGGTGCTAATTACCGCGGCGGAGTAAGGGTACCGACTTGTATGTATAGCCAATTCGTCTGCGAATTTCTGTAAACATCCGATAATTATATTATTTTTACTTTTCTTGATTGTTTATTTTTAGATTCGTCTTTACAAACATGAAGATCAATCCGATGAACATTATAAACATTTTGATCGAAACGTGTCACAGCAATAACAACAAGGAAACACCCAACAACAGCAGAAATTCGCAGACGAATTGGCTATACATACATGTCGGTACCCTTACTCCGCCGCGGTAATTAGCACCGCGTCACGATGGTACCTGCGCCACCTTCTTTAGCTACTGATAAAATAACAAACGACATATAATCCAGTGGTATTGTTTAAAATACTATATATGTTCATACTAAATGCTTATATTTCGATAAAACAAGCCAGAATTCCTTTACACGCCAGGTGCAAGACTATCTTCCATTATGCATAATTATTGTTAAATGGCAAAAAAAAAGAAAATCCTGAAACATGTATCCCCTATTTTGGATCAAAGATCACACACCCAAGTTTACATTAAAATGAACTAACAATAAATACGAGAAACTGCAAAAAAAATCAAATTTTTAATATATTGTTTAAACAAGAAACTTTTGTTAAAATATTTTTACGCGACTACATTCCCCATTGAAAAACACACAATTTTTTAAAAAATTCAAATTTTTTGGACCTCTGGTTTCCGAGATATCTCAAAAAATATGGTTTTGACCCCCAACTTTGAGGGCTGTTTTCACCCCTTCAGAGTGGATGGTTGCCGATAAAAAAAAATACGTGTCAAATATTTTTCAAAGTACTGTAAGTTCCCAAAGTTTCATCAAAATCCGATTTTCGCATCTGAATATGTTCCCTTGTCAGTACTATATGACAATGCAATATTTTAAAAAATTTTTTTTAATTTACAACAGCCTATGCGTTTAGGAGATGTAAACTATTAAAAATTTAACCGTTACACGTCCCCGCGCGACGACCGGTAGTGCCCGCTCGGTTCCCACTCTGACTCATCCCCACTCCACTGACCTGCTTCGCACCGAAGGAGCGCAGTGTGCGTTCGAGCTCCGTGCGGTGTTTACGAAGTTACTACGAATTAGTATACTATAATGTTTGTTTACCAAGCGAAAGAACAGTAACACCGAAATTCTCCGTCGAACCTTTATCTTTGACATTTTACCACGGCGTTCGTTTTCGATATGACGCGTCGCAATACCGTCTGAAATTTACTACATGTCTCTGTTATAATCTCATCAAAATGTTCAAAATCGATTGTAAAATTTCACACATACAAGACTAAAAAGCAGAAAATAATTATTTAAATAAAAATAAATTTTTTAAAAATACCACCTTATTAAAATGCACTAAAAAGTATAAAATAAAATTTTTAAAAACGCCACGTTTAAAAAACGAATTAAAAAGTATAAAATAATTTTTTCTAGCCCCATACAGATTCCTAATCCCTGAAAATTTGTGATTGTGAATTTTTAATAGCTAAGAAAATACTTGTAAGATTTAAAACGAAAAACGTGGGGCGCAAGATAATACATAGTAAGCAGTGTAGAGAGTAGCTGCCCCTGAGAAATCTCGTACAACACTTCATAACATTTGCAGTGCAATAAAGTTGTTAGTGATTTAGTGTTCATGCATCAATTATCTATTGCATGCGCCCCGCGTTTTTCGTTTTAAATCTTACAAGTACTTTCTTAGCTCACAAAGCTAAATTCACAATCACAAATTTTCAGGGGTTAGGAATCTGTATGGGGCTAGAAAAAATTATTTTATACTTTTTAATCCGTTTTTTAAACGTGGCGTTTTTAAAAATTTTATTTTATACTTTTTAGTGCGTTTTAAAAACGTGGTATTTTAAAAAAATGTATTTTTATTTAAATAATTATTTACCACTGCTTCTTCTAAGTTATCATTTAATATATCAATATACTTATCTGCATTCATAATGCCGTCAATTTGTACTAACGTACCAATTCCGTTTTGCGAGAAGCACCCCCACACCATCAATGATCCACCACCAAATTTAACTGTGGGTGTAATAAATGGTCTTTTATACGTTTCATTTTTTTTTTCTTCAGACTTTGTGCTTCTTTTTTAATTGTCGCAACACAAATTTACTTTCGTCGCTCCAAATTATATTTTTCCAGAATACTAGTGGCATATTTACAAATTTTTTTGCAAATGCTAAACGTTTTCTCATATTTCTTTTATTAATATGCGGCTTACGTCTTTGTTGAAACTTTCTTTTACGTTTTTGTTGAAACATTTAATTCCACTATTTCTGCAATACTTCTTGCTGCAATCGTTGGATCTTTTCGACTTGTACGAAAAATTCGACGGTCTTCTTGTATGGTGGTACAGCGTTTGCGTCCACGACCTCTTAAATTTTTCATGGTCTTATGCGCTAGACACTTTTTATAAATTTTTCCTACTGCACTTTTAGATACGTTGTACTTCCGAGCTATTACGAGGTAACTTAATTTCTTACAGCAATCCGATACAATTAAATGGCGAATTTTGATATGAAATTTCTATCGTTTCTGGCATTCTGCAATGATTGTATAAATGTTCTTACTTGTACGAAGCCTGAATTGGTACTAATAAGATTGATGGAGATCACTGTATGTAAGCGTGACCTGTGCCTAGTATTTGTATACATTTCTTATCTTACAATAACGTTATAACCACGTGTCCACTCAATTTTGTCTCCTGATAAATAGCTGACATTTTCGTTATGGCACGGTGTGTTTACACAAAGATGTAAATATGAACTTCAATTATTCGTTAAATAATCTATACACTATAAGGATATATAATAAATAAAACTTAAGTTTATAACAGTCATGTTAATTCGACTAAATTTCATTTTTACCTATTTCCACTAACTGTCCACTTATTTTTGTCCCCGACTGTATATTGGTAGATATTGATAGATATTGTTAGATACTGATAAATCTTGGTAGAGGTGTTGATAGATCCTGATCGAGAACTTGATTGATCGTAGTAAATACAGATAGATATTGATAGAGAGCTTGATTGATTGTAGTAGATACTGATAGATATTGATAGATATATTGATAGATATTGATAGATATATTGATAGATATATTGATAGATATATTGATAGATATATTGATAGATATATTGGTAGATATATTGATAGATATTGATGGATATTGATAGATACTTGTAGATATTGATAGATGTTGATGGATATTGATAGATGTTCATAGATATTGATAGATGTTGATAGATATTGATAAATATTGATAGACATCGGCAGATATTTATGGATATTTGTAGGCATTGATAGATATTGATACATATGTACTGATATTAATTAATAAGTATTAATTTTTGTACAGGTGCTTGGTAGTTCGCGTACTCGGCGGCGAGTAAAAAGTGAGAGGCCGTTCCCCTAAACAATGAGAATAAGATGGTCGAAAGGCGGGGCCGGAGGAGGCAGAGGAGGTTAGTTTCTCGAAGTCGTACAGAACGAAGTTTTCCCCGAATACTAACCTAAATACAAATCTCTGGCGTCGGTGGCTAAGCGGGAAAGTTCGCGAGTGTATATTAAATTATGTCACAGAGCAACGTTGCGCAAACGGTCTCGGAAGTTGAGTTGTTTATATTTATCCCGGTCTTTGCTGGTCCCTGGCGAAACGGGGGGGTTGGTCATGGGGGGATGAAACGGAGCGGAGGGGAAGGAAGGAGGGGGTAGGTGGCTGGTTTTCTCGCGGCGTCGGACGTCGCTGGGACAGGCACTCAGCGCGGCGTCGACCAAGACGCTTGCAAACTTTCCACTTAGAGCTTTTTACAGAGCTGCAATTTTTAGTATTTGTCGCGTTTCTGTATATTACCGTCTCGTCACAGCCGCAGCCCCGCAGAACTTCGCCACGTTTTTCATCTCCGACGGTGCGTGCACCGTGGACCGATCGATCGCAGTTCTTGCCGGACGCGACGAGTCGCTGGCCGACCGAACTTATCAATTCATCAATGACTGTCTGTCGTCAGAAGATAATATACAATATAATCGTATTTAAAATTTCTCGGCGTTTCGGTTTTGTGTAACGATGAAAATTGTTTCAGACGACACACAGTGGTCTAGAAGTCAGTTCTAGTGAGAATTAATTATTGTGCGAGGAAAAGATTGACATTTTGTGTAAAAATTACTTTTAAATATTTGAGTAAAGTAAATAAAACATAATTCACAATACTGACTGCTTGTTGATTAATATAATAATTATTAATTTAATACTACATTCATTAAAATTTTTTAATAACCTTGCAACTCTTGCAGTTTCAAGTTCGTGAATGTCAATCTCATTAAAGGGGAATACTATGGTCGATTCTAACCGAGTCTTATTATTTGACAGAGATCTATCTTTATAATTATTGCCTATTTTCCAACGTTTCTCAATATTTTTCATAAAGTTCTCTAAAATTCCTTCAATATTGTGTCCGCTCACATTCCTTCCGGTAAAAATAGCCTCTAGTAATCTACTAACGCAATTCTTTCGTTTCAAATTCTTCCATTTGAACCATTCTTCGAACAACTCTAAGCGGGTGATCGTAGATACGTTTACTAAAATATTAAAACAAAATGATAATGGGATTGCGGGGATCGCGCTTTCTTTTTGCCGTTTATGAAGACGAAGTAAGCTTTCAAATTAAATACTTCGCAACGCGTGCAGATGCGTGCAAATTTTGTAAAAATTACGACATTCGAATAATTTTTGTTAAAAAGTATCAGTTCATAAAATATATCATAAAGTGTGCGAAGGAGACGTAAACCTACCATTTCCAGTTACAGCCATACTGATAATATCATATATAACAAGATACTATCACAATTTATGAACACTTCAAGAAAGAACTCGATATTTTGAGGTTATAATTTGTAGCAATTGACTAACGCAGAAAAACAAAATGTGGTTACTGGAATGTTGACAGTATTGCCAACAATAATACGGTGATGTGATTTACTAATTTTGCTTTTGTTATTGTAGTATACATATCAAACTGTCATACAAGTATAAATTTTAACAGATTTACGTTAGTTGGTATTTTCAATTTATTCGCGCTAGTACTGACTTTTAGACCACATTGCGACAGGAGCATTGGTTTATACCCGCAAATCTTTATAGATACTGATAAGTACTGGTTGATTTGAATTCGTGTGGACTTATCTTGAATAGATGGAACATTGGAAGGTATTGCTAGATGTTGATGGGTATCGATGGATAATGATAGGTATTGCCAGATATTGATAGATATTGATACACTGGTGGACGAAATGATAAGGCACCGTTGAACACACACAAAATTTCATATACCAGGTCTGTAAATATGAAACCGGAATTTGCCCATACGTGGCTCTGGCTGTCAATGTAGTTACCGTCAAACCGCGTCATTCACGCCATTTTCCTGTTTTGACATCTGATAAAGATTTTCAACTCACAACCATACAAGTGTCATACAATAGCATAGTTTTTAATAGCGTTGAACATGTTGAATTTTGTGCCTGGAAACTACGATTTGCGGGCAGCATTGATTTTCTGTTACCATTTGGAGAAAACTGCTGCAGAATCGCATCGAATGCTTGTCGAAGCTTACGGTGAGCATGCTCTTGGTAAATCACAGTGCTTTGAGTGCTTTAAAAATTTTAAAATGGCTATTTTAACGTGACAAACGGAGAACGTGGAAGACCACCGAAAAAGTTTGAAGACAGCGAATTGCAAGCATTGTTGGATGAGGATGACGCTCAAACGCAACAACAACTCGCGAATCAATTATATGTCCACGAGAAGCCGTCTCCATACGTTTGAAAGCCATGGGAAAGATCCAGAAGATGGGAAAATGGGTTCCACATGAATCACAAAGTGATTTTTATTCATGATAATGCACCATCACACACAGCAAAACCGTCCAAGGAAAAGATTGAGGCGTTTAGTTTAGGGATTATTACTTATTTGTATCGATGGGACACGCACTTGCTGAGCAGCAGATAGAGGAAAAATGGACAGAAAATTTATTTAACGCCGTATGAATAGTGCTGGCTATTTAAATTTAATTAAAGAGCAAATTGGAACATTGCAAGCTCACAGAATTGCTGGCAGAAAATAATATTTTAGCAATATAATGAAGCTGTGCATACTGCTCGCATAGTAAAAAATTATTTCGAAGCGGAAAATATAAAGGTTTCGAATTGGCCTGCAAGGTCTCCTGACCTAAACATTATCGAGAACGTTTGGGGAAAACTGTCAAGAATATTATACGAAGGTGGAAAACAGTACAGTACAGTATCCGAAATGAAATCAGCAATTTTAGAAGTTTGGGAAAGCATACATTAAAATGATATAAAAAATCTATTGTATATGTAGAAGTTTACCAAGAAGAATGATTGAAGTGGTACAACGTAAAGGACAGTACACGCATTACTAAAACTGCCAAAACTTGCGTAATTTTGAATTCTAATACTTTTATGTATGTAGGATGTTGATAGATAATAGATATTGACAAGCATTGGCAGATATTGATAGACATTGATAAAAATTAGCAGGCATTAATTTTCGTTGACATATTTGTGATATGTGGACCATAGTCAAAAATTGATATATGTTGACAGATGTTGATTAATGTCGATGGATATTGATGAAATTGAGAAGATGATATTGATTGACATATACAGATAGGTGCTGAGAGATATTAGGCGTTGATAGATATTGATGTAGTAGTATGTCGATGGATACTGATAGATATTAGTCGGCATTGATAGATGTGATACATATTGATAGATTTTTACACATTGTATTGATAGATATCGACAGACATACTGATACTGATAGTTATTGGTAGTCATGGATAGTAACTGATAGACACTGATAGATATTAATTGATACCTCTGAGCGTTGCACAGCTAGTGACAGATTGGACTACGGAAAACGTGAAACATGGTAAAAAAGTTAAAGTGTAAAAATTTCCAAAGAGTAATTCTGGCAGTAATAGTACTTAGTCTAATAATATAATAAGTTTGAGTGGTGGTCTCGCGAGTACGCAACCTCGAGTACAAGCAGAGCTTGATGTTGATTCAGGCGAACGCAAACGGTTGTTAAATTATTTCGGCACTATACATACATACACTGTACTCGTGGCAAACAAAATTAATCGGCCAAACTGAGCGCTGTGTGTGCTCAGCCTTCGAGACTATGTTTCTGAACAGAATTTGTTCGAAAGACACACGGTCGTTCGTCGTTCGTATACGTCACTACTGTTGCATTTGTGTAGTCGAAAGTTTTATCCGTAATCCGCCACAGATTCTATTCGAAATGTAATAAATCGGTGGGAAAAAATCGTACATTGAATTTCGCGGTCTCGTTTTAACGAGGAGGTCTTTATCTGTGAGTTTATTATTATTTTAATCGGGAGAAAAATTGTCCAAATCCCCCAGATACGTTCCAACAGAATATTTTCGAAAAAAGAATTATTCTTTGATTTAAAGTGCTTTAAAATGGCTTCGAAAAGTCCCATCAAATTTTGTCGTGTCACTGCAAAGGGTCTCCACTTCAATCGACAAGTCTACACTGATTTGAATGGCCAGAAACATTTTCCAAACTCCGTAAAGACTTCTCAATTCGCAGAACTTTGGAGAACTTTGCGAGACTGACGGAAAATCATCTTTACTCTCTCGGGGGGCCTCCTGAGTGCGAAAGCATCTTTCAAAAAGAATTACTTAGTGCCGGAGTAAGTAGAGTCTTCACCATTACAAATTAGCTCCAATAGCCTATGTTCTGAAGTTAGACTGTTCCGAAAAATTAAAAACTAAAATTAAAAAAAAGACACTGAACAATTCAAATTGCAAAATTTGTAAGTCAAGAACGATTCTCATCTATCCTACCTCTCCCTAATTATTGTTGAAATATATATGTAACATATTTACACAAGTATGAGCATTAGTTATAATTATTATATTGAAACAATTACATTGTGGTACTATTATCATATATACTTTTGCGCAACAAGTACGTTTAAGCATAATCAGAAGCCTTTCATATATTCCCTTTCATACATATAAAATTGCGTATTTGTCGCAACTTTGACGTGAATGTGCCACGCGTTCCTTTCATCCGATTAACATCATCATTTGCAAAAATTATTTTCTTACTCAATGACACAATTTTAGGGACATTGACAAAAATCGAAAAAGTCAATGCTTCATATCGATTTAAAAAATGTTCATACTATGTCAAAATGTCCAAATAGATAATTTTTTGGAGAAAAAATTCAAAAAATTCAGTAGGACATTAGTTACAAGCAAATTTTAGGAAGATCCAATAGTATCAATTCAAGGCGTAAATAATCTTTTTAGAAAATGATGCCTAAGGATTGGCTAATTGTAATTCATCTGCAAAAATTTTGTAATACTTATATGCAATATAATAATTAACCTGAAATGAAACTATTCAGTTTTATTGGTTTCCCTAATCTTTAGAAGAGAATAAAAAAAGTGACTCCGAGTAACTCTGGGATTTTGATTGCGTCGTATTAGTAAGATAGTATATTTTGATATTATATAAGTTGGAATTGCTACTACTTGCAAACATCAGAGTTATTTAACGAAATATGTAGCAAGAACTGGTCAGCAAGCGAGTACGCGGATATCCACTTGTAGAAATATGAGATTTGACTGTGGTTATTGAATATATAAAAGAATGTTGATATTACATTAATTACAGATACGATTAAATAAATAAAATTTAATGTCCTAATAATCATTGATAATCATTAACAAGAAAGTAACATCCTACGATCTCGCTGATTTTTTAATATGTTGTTCAGGTCATCACTCCGAATAATGTTGTAAATGTTTTACTCGGCGGTAGTGGTTTATAAAAAAGTTATTAAAAAAAAATTTAATCTACTTCTCACAGTTACTCGCAAAAATATTCAGACGCTCTAAAGAAGACGATAATTTTTTGAATATTGTACTATACGATTTGAACTTTTTTGGGAAACTAGAGCAATTAGTGTACTACAGGATGAGAAATTTTTTTTTTCAAAAATAGCAACTCATCGGAATGCTAGAAAAATACTAAAAGTTGTATTTTTCAACTTCTTTAATTGGGCTTATATAGAAAATTTAACAAATACGTATTGCAGATCTGTGTCAATTGAACATATTCTGAAAATTTTGTCAAAATCGGTCGACGTTGCAATGAGCTACAAACGTTCAAAGATGGTAAAAATTGCAGATTTTTACGATTTCCGGCCTACATCTAAGAATTCTTACATCTTTTAATGCCTGTCGTTTTTTCTTGCATCAACCGATTTTTAGACGAAATTTTCAGAATATGTTCAATTGACACAGATCTACAAAACGTATTTGTTAAATTTTCGATATAGGCCCATATGAAGAAGTTATATAATGCAACTTTTAGTATTTCTTCTACAATTCCGATCAGTTGCTATTTATGAAAAAAATGTAATCTAAAACGAAGTTTCAGTTTCGGAAGAAGTGAACTGCGAATTCATCTACTGAAAACCACCAATAAAACAAAATTTTGTCAACAAGTATCGTTTCTCAATGTTTAAATAAATGACTATATTTATAATAATATCATATTGAGATTGCTTCCAATATAAATGAAAACACCCACTTTGTTTCATGTCTTTATCATAAACAGAACAAAAGTTATTGGGTTTTGTCCAAGAAACAGGTATTTCGGCGCGCTGTGCGGCGTGACAAAAATCTCGCAAAAAAATTTCAGCAGGTACGGCTAAAGTCCACCGTACTGAACATAGCTTGATGGCTGATAGCCATGGGATTCCGGACACATGGGAAACTATCGTTGTACAGGGGAATGCGATTAATCCCGCGACCAGATCCGTGTGGCTCGGTAAATATTGTCGTTGCTTGGTAACTTTTCTGGCCGTTGACGCGGCGTGCACGGGGAGCGAACTGATTAAACAGCTTCCTGCCGAGTAATTAAAGAGCTGAGCTTGTGCTCTGGGCCTGGGTGCGTCGAGCAAACTTCTACAGGGGCGGTATCTGCTGTGGTCCTCCTTTCGCCGGTCTTTCGGCGGTCTTTCGGCCCGTTTTTCCTCTCGATCTCTCTCTCTCACGAGAGAGAACATTCTCCCTCTCTCTCTCTCTCTCTCTCTCTCTCTCTCGCTCTCTCTCTCTCTCTCTCCGGGCAACTTGGATTAGATAAGTTTGCCGTTTAGCCAGCCCTCGATGGGCTTGGCTCCGGTTGATTCCAACGGATCCGATCGGTTCAGTTCGGTTCGGTTCGGTTCGGTTTTGTTTGGTTTAGTTTCGAATGGAGTCTTTGGCCGTCTGTAAAGCGGCGCTCAAGTGGTTCCTCACTGCCATTGGCTGAACCAGTCCTCTCCAAGGCCATTCGCGCTGAAAAGTCTCGGCCTGACGAATCCCCGGTTCCCACGCCCGGATTCAATTTCCATCGATACTACGCTATTGTGCCAGAGTTTCTTGATACTCACGGAGAATTGACCGCGCGGACGGCGTGTGAAACGAGCTTCCTGCAGATTCCGTGGGGTTTGACTTTGCATTCGGGGCGGGGAAAAATCGTTTGACCCCGCAGACAGAGAGAGAGAGAGAGAGAGAGAGAGAGAGAGAGAGAGAGAGAGAGAGAGAGAGAGAGAGAGAGAGAGAGAGAGAGAGAGAGAGAGAGAGAGAGAGAGAGAGACAGAGAGAGAGAGCGAGAGAGAGAGAGAGAGAGAGAGAGAGAGAGAGAGAGAGAGAGAGAGAGAGAGAGAGAGAGGAGAGAGAGAGAGAGAGGAGAGAGAGAGAGAGAGAGAGGAGAGAGAGAGAGAGAGGAGAGAGAGAGAGAGAGAGAGAGAGAGCATGTTGACGCGGGAGTTTGCGGCTTAGGGGATCAGGTTTTTGGAAAATTGTGTCGATTCGAGGGACATTGGGTTTTTGGGCTGTTTTTGGAACGGTGCTTTCGAACGCTGTGGAAACCGTTCTGTGGATCGTACCTTTCAACTAGAAAAGAAAGTTTGTAAATAATCGTGGTTTAGGAATTTTTTAGATGGGGATGGTTCTATGCAGGTTCGTGAAATTTTTAGTGTGTCTTTATGGTGGTTTAGAGGATGTGTACAAAAATTTTCAAATTAAAAGGTCCACTTTTTTGGATGATATAACGATTTCTTTGATGCTTTTTCTTGTTCGAGGCAAATATTTACTCGTTTCAGAGTTATAACAACTCAACAACTGGACGTAAATTTGTCAAACTTTTTAAATATTTAGATGCCACCTCTGGGAACATGTATAAATTTTCTTGTTTCTTTGTTAATAACATGTATTTTTTTGTCGGGTGACCTCATTTGTGCATTCAAGTAATACTCCATGAAAATGAACTCTGATGATCTCTAACATAAACGAACAGTTTAACACACATTTACAGAAACGTAATGCTTGGACAATATTTTTAAGATCGTATAAGAAAATTAGCTGCGTGAAGGACTCATTTTTTAATGAAATATAACAATTTATTCGCCACTCCGCTCTTTTCAATTTCATTTTAGAGAACACTTCGTGAAAACTTATTGATTTAATAAAAATTTTCAGAACCTTTGCTATATTCGATCAACACTTTGGCGAACATGTGCCAAAATTTTTAGCTTGGAAAATTGTTTCCTCAGGGAACGTAACAATTTTCTTCAGCATCATCTCGTTTTCGTTTAATATAACGCTCGATAAGCCCGTGCCCCTTAACGATTTTTTAACAACTAAACGGCTGGACATAAATCCACGGAACTTTCTCCATATTCGAACGTCACCGAAGAACTCGTAAAAAAAATCTGCATCTTAAAAAATTTATTTTCTAATAAAATAAATCTTTCTCAACGATACCACCTCCGTACATTTAAACTCGATTGATTTCTGCAGAAAAAGATAACTCCCGTGTACGAAAGCACACATAAAAAAATCACGGACTTATCCATATTCCACGCAGAACACCATCTACTTTGCAGCACTCCGTGGTACATTTTCAAAAGAGGCTAAAAACTCGAAAGCACCGGTTCCTTTTCAGCAGAGAGGACTCCCAGATAAAACATTCAGACGAGTGCATCTTTAACGCGATGACGAATCAAGACGGTGGTTTACACGAAACAGAAGAAAGCGAGGTAGTGTAAGGAGTACTCGAACGAGAGAAACCACTTTTGAATATTGCCGATATCGAGATCGATGCATTTAGGGGTCCGCAGCGGTCTCAATCCGCTGTCTAGTCACGGAAGAACAATGCAAATAGCGATCGGAAGCTGCTGGGAACGATCCCCAGGATGCCATTAGCTCCAAACTTCGCTACTCACCAAGATAATCTACATGTATTAGGTCTTGGAACGTTCCGCGTCGGTTTCTTGGCTCGGCCACGCTGCCTCCATGTTTATTTTCGGTCTTTCATTCGGCTAGCAATTACGCTAAAACCAAAGTAGGAGGAGTCCGAGAGGCTTGAACCCTAGCTACCGCGATGGGGATACATGTTTCTACCAGAGTCAAAGTTTCGTCTGATGTACCGAAAACAACGGTGCTTTTGTCCGGGTGCAGTTCCTTTTGCAATCTCTACACGGTTTGTTTCGGTTTGTGGTAATAATGTGGGGCATGTTCTCGAAAAGAATTGTATACCTTCGGAAATGGATTTCTTGAGATGGCTGTTGTCTCAGGGACGTCTTAAAGCGTGGTGTACGTGTACAAAAAGTTTGGTGAATTTATATGTAATCGTGCAAACATGCTTGGGAAAAAGCAACTTCGACAATTTTTAGACACTGTTTACTTATGAGAAAAATTCTAAAACTTTCACTGTGTTTACAAGACACTTCAAGTAATTTTTTAATAAAATACGACATTTGCTTCGGGGTACTCTCTTGATCCTTTAAGCATTTTAAGTTACTAAATTGCTTGACGAATATTCATGAAACGTTCACTATATTCAGAGGACATTTAGAGAACATTTTGAGGAACGTATTAACTATTTTTCAAATAATATATGACAATGAATTTGAGGGGCCTCTCTTCTTTCTATTAAAAATGTATAAAGCTATTGCTATACTTAGACATTACTTTGAAGACCGTGTAAAAAGAGTTCATGTTTAAGACGATTATTTTCTAATGAAATACAATTTTCAGTGTCTTTTTTTGTTAATGGGTATTTTGAAGCAGTGGGTCACAAAGGACCCGAGCCTCGTCGTCAAGGTTAATGCTCTATCTATTGGGTTGTAACATAAGTTCATAGAGGTTTTATTTTCGCTTTTGTTCTGAACCAATTTACCTACTTTTAAAAAAAATTCTGTACACCATTTTAAAGTGCTTTCTCCGCTCTACAAGGTGTTCCAATCGTTCTCTTGAATAACGTAGTCTTGAGTAGCATAACATGACCTAAAATGAAATTTCCGGGCGGCAAAAATCACCATTTTCGACATCTATTGTTTTTCGCTTTTCATGGAGGCCAGAACGCTACGAAAGCAGCTAGAAATATCTGCGCCATGCATGGAGAGGGCGTCATAGGAGAATCTACAGAAATGGTTTGCCAATTTACAAATGGCAATTTTTGCTTGGAAGACACCCCACGCTCCGGTCGACCGTCCAAGTTAGACGAAGACACTTTTGAAGGTGGACGGCCGTCAAACGTGCAGGGAGCTGGCCAAGACGATGGGCAGTACTGTAATAACAATCTCTCGCCACCTTCAAACAATGGGATTTGCTCAAAAACTTGGAGCTTGGGTGTCACGTGAACTCAGCGCAGACAATAAAGAAAAGCATCTGACCATCGCTGCCTCGAATCTCGCTTGCCATCGAGCGCCACGCGGCCACAAATCGGTTCCTGTATATGTATCGTCTATATCGTCATAATCGTTTACGAGGTCTGTTCAAAAAATACGTGGACTGTTTGATTTGCGCGGACTCAGTTGGTCCCAGGGGAATGCGCTTGGAGTCACTGTGTTCGTACATATCAGCTGGTTATAATGCCGTTTTCCGATTGCAGATATCTTCATTTGTTGCATACCTACCGGGTTTTTAGTGAAGTGCAATTTTTCGTTTGGCGGATTTCAGAATAAATTACCTAAAGGAGTAACGAGTTGCTGTGAAATTTTGTGTAAAACATGGCAAATCTGCGACTGAAACTTTTCCTATGCTCAACACGGCTTACGGTGATGTTGCTATGAAGCGTGCGGCCTGTTTCAAGTGGCATGAACGTTTCAAGGATGGTCGACAGTCGATTGCAGAAGATGAGCGTCCTGGACGTCCTCCCACGTCAACTGACGACCCAAACGTCGACAAAATCAACACCCTGGTGTGGACAAATCGACGTCTCACCATCAGGGAGCTTGCTGGAGAATGTGGGATATCAGTTGGATCTTGTCACGAGATTTTTACCGAAAAATTGAAGATGCATCGCATTGCTGAGAAATTTGTGCCATTCAGCCCTCAGAACTCGTCAGTTTTTGGCGAAACACTCGATCACAGTTCTCTCTCCCCCTCCCGCCCCCAACACTCACCTGACCTTGCTCCTTAGCGACTTTTTCTTGTTCCCCAAACTCAAAAGACCCTTGAAAGCAAGAAGGTTTGAGACGATTCCCGAGATTAAGGCAAATGCGACGAAGGAGTTGGAGGATATTACAAAAAAAGCGTACCAGGACTGTTCTGTCGCGCAGGAACAGAATTCGTAGTTTTCCTTCGGACAAGATTTATGATGCGAACGTGCGTAAATATCCTCTTTAAGGATTAGACAAACTAGGGTCATTCGGCGACCAGTCAAGGCATCTGATTAATGTTCAGTTTTTTATATATCCTCGAAAATACAAAGTATCGTAAATCTAGTCCCTCCGAAGGACCGCTCGCGACCGTTACGCACGGTGTCGAATTACCGAAACCCGTCGCGTCGTCGACCGAGTAAGAGATCGCCCCTCTCCTCCTTCCAGGGCCTCATTCAGAGCTACGAGAAGGAGGTTCCAATAGTCAAAAGTGTACTGATTGGGAAATGCAACTTTCGGCAGGATCCAATCAGTGCATCTTATTTCCTGCTCAAGAAGCCTGACGAACATCGCGTTGAGACCGCGTTCGTCAGTTGAGTTTTACGCTCTAAACACCGCGCTGCGACACTCTCCAGTCCTCGGGTAGACAAGACAACACACGAGCCGTTGTCTTGTCAAGCATTCTTAATAGTTGTAACTAGCATCACGGTAGTTCGTAGTCCAGCAGTTAGGACACTCGACAAAAACGGGATCGCGTCGGTCAAGATCCCTCGCGTACCGGATACCATCAATCGAGATCCGTCGCGAGCGTTACAATTAGAAACGCGAACATTATCTCATTATCTGCGCGCGTATAAGACAGGACCTGCTAGATCAGCCTTACTGACGAGTCCACTAGCAGGTCCGGGACGAAACGCTTTCTTTAACGTATTCATGCGTATTTCAATTCATGCGAAACGATAATTGTCTTTTGCGATCATCAAAACATTGAACTAGCTGCCCAAGATTAACTTGGCGGGCAGTGATCCGGAACATTCGCGAATCTACAGTTCCGCGACAAAACAAGGACTGTTTCAACAAATGGAGACACCGTTGGGATAAGTGTGTGCGTCGGAAAGGAAAGTACTTTGAAGGGGACCCAGACATGTAACTACTAAATTAAATACATTTTGTTTCATGACGTCAGCCCACGTATTTTTTGAACAGACCTCGTATGTCAATATGAAGAAGAGGAATAAGTGGATGGAATTGGGAGAAAGGCCAAAGCCTAGAGTTAAGCAAGACCTCCATCCAAAGAAGAGTATGATCTACGTTTGGTGGGATTGGGAGAGTATAGTGCTCTGGGAAATGCTAAAAAAACAACAAGACAAGTCGACAAGAACCTCTATATAGCCCAGTTGCTAGTTGTAAACGAGGGTACCCTTTAGAAAAGACACGGTAGAAAGGGACAAATCATCTGGCTTTATGACAACGCGCGACCTCACACGGCAAACATCGTCAAAACCGCCCTCCAAGAACTCGATTGGGAGGTTCTTCCGCATCCGCCGTACTCTCCGGATCTATCACCTTTTCCGCTCGCTATCAAGTCAAATTAGGGGTAGTCTAGTCAACAAAAAGTTGTAGAGGGAAATGGAAGGAACACAATTTTTAACTTTGAGTCTTTGTTTGGACTAGTAAGGAGGTAAACTTATTAAAAGTCCCCACTCCTAGGAGGTGAGCGGGGTGGAGGGAGGCATGTAGAAGGTCCCCTTTTCCGAATTTTCGCCTATATCTCGGAAACTATGCGTCCTAGCAATAAGACCATTCCATACAAAATTAAAGCTGACGAAATGTGCCATAAGATTAACCGCATTCAGTTTTCCGCTATCTCGCATAGTTTCCGAGATATCCGCGCTCAAAGTTTACTAATTGTGCTGAAGAGTTAGCTAGTCAAAATAAGGAAAAATTTCTTTTTCACGATTAGTGAACTTTGAGCGCGGATATCTCAGAAAGTATGCGAGATAGCGAAAGACTGAATGCAGTCAATCTTATGGCACAGTTTGTCAGCTTTAATTTTGCATAGAATGGTCTTATCGCTAGGACACATAGTTTCCGAGATATAAGCGGAAAAGCGAAAAAGGGGACCTTCTGCGTGCCCCCCTGCATCCCGCTGACCTCCTGGGAGTAGGGACTTTTAGTATGTTTACCTCCTAACTAGTCCAAACAAAGTCCCAAAGTTAAAAATTGTGTTCCTTCCATTTCCCTCTACACCCCCCTTATGAGCATTCATTGACTGGACTAGGGAGCTACTTTTGACAACAATGAAAACCTCAAAACTGGTTCAACAACTTCTTTGAGCCCAGGACCGGCAATTTTTGGCAAAACGGCATCAAAAAACTGGTCGAGAGATGAGAGGAGGTAATAAACAATGACGGAGAATACAAAATTGATTAATCTATTGTTATAATTGTTGTAATATTGAATAAAAAGGATTGATAAAAAAACCCTGCGAACTTATGTTACAAGCCAATAGTTTCAGGAACGATACGTAACTCCATTCTTGCTTAGAGATACTTTGATCGCGACCGCTGACCACTACGTGTCCCGGCACCGAAGGAACGAGAGCAGTTAGGGGAGTGAAGTTGGTGACAGAAGCGCACAGCGATTGAAAGGCATGGGGGTGTCATGGTGGGGTGACTTGCTCGGCCTCCGTAAAATTACTCCCGGCCATCGTTTGGCCCCGCCGCTCTCCCATGGACACGTGGAAAATACGTATGAGGGGCCATGAAGGGTAGACGGAGATGGAAATTTCTCTGCAGAGAAATTGGGGGGCCGTGATGGGGCCTGGATGGCTCTATGTACATCTACTTAATGCCCGCCGCTATCCGGAACAAATTACTCGAGGGACCGGGAAATTAAGTCGACATCTTCACGGGCTTCACCGCGTGGGGATTAGTTAGCATAGAGAGACATTCTTCCGTCCGATGAACAACCGTTTCCCTTTTGTTCCTTTGCAAATTGCACCAGGCGCCGCGCCCGGATGTCGTTATTGTGCAGGTGCCGCGCCACCCCCATGGTCGACTCACCCCCCGCAAGTGGTCCACTCGTTCCTCCTGATCCCATTATCTAATGGGGCGGGAAACCCTTATCCCATTTTTCGATCTTTTCGGATCGATGCCGCGGATTTTGATAAAAATTCTTTCTCTACTATCTTGGCTGGAGCAAAGTTCATTATTGATTATTAAAAATTGGCACATTTTTGCAGTTAACCCTTAGCACTGGAATGGTGACTGTGAGGCGCCGCTAAATATTGTTGTACCATTACTCAAAATATTGTTTACATTATTAGATATATCGGTATTTAATCAATTGCTAAACATTGAGATATTGTATGAGGTATTATACCAATTTCATATCCATAAAATTTCAAAAATCATAGGGAATCGAAATATTCCAGCGAGGAATTTAAGTCATCAGGGAGAAAGGGAGTTTAAGTCATCAATTTGCTGAACTAGAATTTGTTTATATAAAATACAAGCGTTAAAAGTTTCCAATTTTCGCTCAACTTCTAAAGGCAGAAATTCATATTTGTGCTAATAGGTTATTGACAATCGGGATGTTTGCAGTTGATAACAGGGATTCCGATCAAAATTACGTATTGCATAATGCAATGCATAAAAAATTAGAGTGGGCTTATGTCATCACATTTTTTAATTCGAATTTGTTTACAAAGTACAAGCCCTTGGAGTCCATAATTTCTATTTATCTTTATGAAGACATTCACGAATTTTCATTTTGGAAACTATTCGCAAAATTCAGCATAATTGTTTTTATTATCATCTGTTTCGTTAATCTAAATATTGATTCTTTGTTTTAAATTATGAATAAAATAATGGCTCACTGAAAGTCGATGTTCTTCCAATTGGTACGAGAATTTTTGATAGAATGTAACTATCATTAATTGAATTTGTTTAACGAATTTACGCAGCCAAAACTGATTTAATCGTCTATTTAGCTGAACAATCGCGATAAATTATACTGTTTGCGTCAGTGTGACACCGTGTACGCAAGTTGGTCCGTGTTGTAGAAGAGAAAAAGTTGCGGTAGAGGAATTATTAGTTTGGTTAGTGGAATGGGAAACGCCAACAGGAGCATCGTTGTAAGACGATGAAGTAATTACGGATGCGTATTTCAAAATGGCTGGGGTTCTTGCATATTAACAACGGCTGGCGTGGAAGGAACGTTAATAATCACTTAACGGGCTTTAAAGTTGCATCGCGCGGGTCGGCTGGGCTTAGTTTCGTTCGGGATTTATGGCTGTGCAGTTTCGAGAACGCCCACCGTATATAGTTATACATTCCAACGGAACGATGGTTTTCACCATTGCGTCGTAACATTCATCGGGATTACCACTGCTTAAGTTGCCTCCCTACATTCCAGAAAAGTGGCTCTTCATTGTTCATTCCAAAATTATTTTTCATTCCTTCCAATTGTTTATTTGCGCTAATCACGTTTTCGTTTATTTCGAGCTTTAACACACAGCACAAGTTTTCGTTTGACACCGATTACAGAATTTTTCGTTTGGTACTGTAGGTAATATTTAATATTACTCAAAATTTTTGTACACGATGTTGCAAGCACGATTTAAATATAGTAAAAGTTCTACAAATTTTTTCAGCCGTTCAGTTATCGAACATCTCTTAAGGGGCGCGTCTTTATCGAGCGTTGTTCAAAATTAAAGAGGATGGACACTTACAGAATCATGTTAAAAAGTGAACTATTCAAGCTGAAAATTTGTGTACACTTTCTTCAAATCATTGTCTGAATGCAGTAGGTATAACTTTTTCAGTTGAATATTTTTGTGCATATTCTTCGCAGTCTCGGATTATCTGGCAGAAGCAAAGTTTGTTAGTACAGTAAAGTCGCGATGTTTTTCGAACGACTGTGTTCTACACGGACACATATCGTGTCGGGACATTATACTGAAGTCGAACGCAGAAAAGGACATCATGTAAATACAGATCGCGCGGCCAAAGCGTAACGGTGTGAACCACTACTAATTCAACTACAAAACTTGTTTATTTTTTATTATTTCTTTATGGGACTTCCACCAACTTATTTCTGGCACTTTTCTTATTCAAATGACACCAAACACGATATAATTTTAACTGCATTTAGTGATTTAATCGACGATGAAGGTTTTTTTATTGACATTACATTGTGAAAACATGCGGGCCTTTGAACTTTGAACTTTGAACAAAAATCGAAAAAGTTACTGCTTCGTATCGATTTGAAGCTATGATCATGCTATGTTAAAATGTCCAAATAAATCATTTTTTGAAAAATAAATTTAAAACATTCAGTAGGACATTAGTTACAAGCGAATCTGTAAGCGAATTTTAGGAAGATCAAATACATACATCAGTTCATAGCGTAACTTGTTTCCGTTGTGTTATGAACAAAAGACGTTTGTAAGAAATAATCTTCTTAGAAAATAATGCCTAACGATTGGCTAATTGTAATTCATTTTCAAAAATTTTGTAATACTTATATGCAATATAATAATTAACCTGAAATGAATCTATTCAGTTTTATTCGTTCCCCTAATCTTTAGAAGAGGATAAAAAAAGTAACTCCGAGTAACTCTGGAATTTTGATTGCGTCGTATTACTAAGATAGTATATTTTGATATTATGTAAGTTGGAATTGCTACTACTTGCAAACATGAGAGTTATTTAACGAAATATGTAGCAAGAACTTGTCAGCAAACGAGTACGCGGATATCCACTTGTAGAAATATGAGATTTGACTGTGGTTATTGAATATATAAAAGAATGTTGATATTACATTAATTACAGATACGATTAAATAAATAAACTTTAATGTCCAAATATAATCATTAATAATCATTGACAAGAAGGTAACATCCTCCGATCTCGCTGATTTTTTAATATGTTGTCCAGGTCATCACTCCGAATAATGCTGTAATTGTTTTACTCGGCGGTAGTTGTTTATAAAAAAGATATTTAAAAAAAAGTTAATCTACTTCTCACAGTTCCTCGCAAAAATATTCAGACGCTCTAAAGAAGACGATAACTTTTTGAATATTGTACTATACGATTTGAACTTTTTTGGGAAGCTAGAGCAATTAGTTTACTACAGGATGAGACAATTTTTTTTCAAAAATAGCAACTGATCGGAATTGAAGAAAAAATACTAAAAGTTGTATTTTTCAACTTCTTTATGTGGGCCTATATTGAAAGTTTAACAAATACGTATTGCAGATCAGTGTCAATTGAACATATTCTGAAAATTTTGTCAAAATCGGTCGACGTTGCAATGATCTACAAACGTTTAGAAATGATAAAAATTGCAGATTTCACGATTTTCGGCCTACATTTAAGAATTCTAACATTTTTCAATGCCTGTCGTTTTTTCTTGCATCAACTGATTTTGACGAAATTTTCGGAATATGTTCAATTGACACAGATCTACAAAACGTATTTGTTAAATTTTCAATATAGGCCCGCATAAAGGAATTGTATGATGCAACTTTTAGTATTCCTTCTGCAATTCCGATCAGTTGCTATTTCTGAAAAAAATGTAATCTAAAACGAAGTTTCAGTTTCGGAAGAAGTGAACTGCGAATTCATCTACTGAAAACCACCAATAAAACAAAATTTTGTCAACAAATATCGTTTTTCAATGTTTAAATAAATTACTATATTTATAATAATATCATATTGAGATTGCTTTCAATATAAATGAAAAAACCCACTCTGAGTTTTGTCCAAGAAACAGGTATTTCGGCGCACTGTGCGGCGACGGCGACTGTCCGCGTCTCTTTCTTTCCCATACGCCGTCATTCCTTGCGCCCGAAACTTTCATCGTTGATTAAACCACTAAATACAGTTGAAACTAGAGGGCTATTGTCGCTCGCTCGCTTCGCTCGCTCGCGAGTAGGGTTGTTTTTGCTCGCTCGCTTCGCGAACTCGCAGGTAGGACTGCTCTTGCGAGAGGGTTAGTGATACGCATGGCTAGTAGGGCCTACTGATATTAATGTTTTTTATTTGGTGTGTGACTCTCCAAGAGTCACACAAAGAACTTCCCGATTCGTTACTCCTTCGCCAACATCGGTAACATCGTTTTTTTTTTTTGTACTTTCATCGATATTCTCCCAAAATGTATTCTTGGGAGTAGAGATGATAAATTCACTGTTGCATTGGAATAACTTTCGATTATTCCAAGCGGTAACACTAGCATCAGTTAAAAAAAAATTTTTTTTATGTAATTGCGTTTGGTTCTTTGGTAGAAAATTTTCGTCCTCCCTTATAAATTGCATTGGAGAATCAACTCTTTTCGAAAAAAAACTAAACATCTAAAAAACTACTTGACCAATATGGACCAAAATCTAATCAGCTCTAAGTTACGACGGGGCACATCGATTGCATCATTCATCATCCTGATCGCGTTGTTACTTTTTCTGAAAACGTTAACGAAAAATTTGATACCATACAAACGGACATACACACACACACACACACACACACACACACACACACACACACACACACACACACACACACACACACAAACATTTTGATAAAAATAGTCTAAAATGACTCCAATGACCATGAAACGTGAAGATCTGCTAAAAAATCGATTTTCGATTTTCGGGGTAATTACAGTAATTTCCCTATGAATCGGGAAGTTAATTATATCGCGTTTTTTGTCATTTTGATCAGAAAAATGCCAGAAATAAGTTGGTAAAAGGGGCATAAAAATTTTGGATTAGTAAAAGTACTAAAAATTGGATTAGTAGTGGTTCACACTGATTTTCCCGAGCCGAGAGGGATATATTCTGGGTAGAAGGCTGCGGAGAAATATCACCACTTTACTGTATTTGAATGCAGAGAAATAGGAGTGCGTCACATGTTAATTGTATCCGGGAATGACGCAAGCAGCAATTAGCGTACGAACAGCACGCCACGAGAACAATCTGAGGGAGCAACGCATTCGGTCGTACATGAAGGCGATAAAAAGAAGTAACTGCTCCGGAGACTGAGCCCCTCGCTAAAAGAAGTAGGCTGCTAGAGCATTTCAACTTCCAACTTCCTTTAATAGTTTGGCGTGCGGCCTCGGTATTATGCCGATGGAGGAATTAGTTTTGCGGACGGAACGGCCGGTTATTACTGACCTCGCCGGGACCGGAGCCAGCGTTCTTTATTATTAACTTCGCCATTTGCAATGGGGCCACCCCCACGCGACCACGTGGCTGCCAACGAGTGTGTTCCAGAAAAACGACTGGCTTTTTACAGTCCTCAACTATTTCTTCCGTGGTATCGCTTTCCAATTAACCTCACCCTCGCTGTGAGGTTACGCCACTTCCTCTGAGCAATATCTCAGTCTTTCTTCTTCATTCACAGAATGTTTGTACCTTTCAAACAAATTCAAATTTGGAGAAGTGATGACTCAAATCATTCACAGAATATGTAATTTTAATGAAAGACCTTATTGTTATCTTCTGAAAAATATCGATTTTGACGACTCATATTTTGAAGAACCCTGTAGCAAATGTATACTTACGAGTTTTAAATTCATTTGCAATTCAAATTTTTTATATCATCTTTTTACAAAAAATGAAGAATTGTTTGAAAATGTTGTATTCGACTGGTAATGTAAACATAGCTGAAATGGAATGTAGAATATTTCGAAATGATGTCAATTTTATTATCGCACACTTAGCAATAGTTTAAATAAGTAGAAATGAAGTACGGGGATGGTGCAAAGCATTTGGTAGCATTTAAAATGTAAAAATGTTGAACAGCAACGGTGGTGCTAGTTCTTCCGGGTATCAAATATGCTGTGTCCCTTAGGCTGTGGCGCGTACACCGAAACAAAAGCAATTTGCATTGAAATTACGTTGCATCGGCGCGATAACGAGACATATATTACGGCCGGCGATAAAGCCCACGGGCGAAGCGACATTTACGAAATTTATATCTAGCCAGCCGTGTTATATTAAAGTACAGGATGAAGTAATTTACAATTTGTTACGTCGCTATCAGTCGGAATTACCCGCGAACACCTAGTCCGTCACGTGCCCCTGTTTCTCAACCATCATCGCAAAATCATTCAACCACCACCGAGCTGCTAGTTGCATTCGACAGCCATTTTGCTGTACCACGTGCACTATACATATGTATACCAGCCAAATTAAATTCTAAATCTTTCTAAACATCTAATCTCCTCCTCTGAATGTAATCATTATTGTTTATAAATTTATATTTTACCTTTAAATAAATATTGAACATTTCCAAATTGACTGAACTTAAGTTATAAATGTAAATTCGAATATTTTTAAATATGCAAATTTAATTATTATTCTTCTTAAATAGTTTTGCCTCAATTTGAAGTATTTCTAAATACAAGCTTCGCCTGTAAATTTAATTTTCAATATTCCTAAGTTTAAGTTCAGATTTTAAATTCAATTTTGAATATTTCTAAATATAAGCTTCGCCTTTAAATTTAATTTTCAATATTCCTAATTTTAAGTATAGACATTAAATTCAATTTTGGATATTTCTAAATATAAGCTTCGCCTTTAAATTTAATTTTCAATATTCCTAAGTTTGAGCTTTGACTATTTAAACTCAATTTTCAATATTTCTAGATTTTGAAGTTCGTTTACATGTAATGGTGAACCGTTCCAGACATTCAATTTTGAATATTTATAAAAATATTCTATTCCTCGTTTTAAATTTATGTACTATCCATTAGAATCTATTTAAAATTTTAAATATTGTTTATGCATTTAATTTGACGTGTTCTGTTTATTCTATTTTCTAAAATTGGTTTTGAAACGTTTCAAACTAAAACAGGTTCCCGCGTTTGAGGGAAACGTTGCGGGATTAAGGAAGAATGATAATGATAGTGATTCGGAGATTGTAAATGCGAACGAAAAATATTGTGTGATTGGGGACGATCTGGGTGGAGATAGGATCGTACGTATGGCTTCATATTTTCCATTAGGTGCAGCAAATTGCCGCGGTGGTTCCGCGTTAAACTGCAATTCCGATAACGTAACCACAAGTTATCGATGTCCTCGAGGCTAAAGGAAAAGCCGCGTTTTGATCCAATAGTGTACAACGAATCGAGCATGGCTTTACATTGACGTGAACCGATGTTTCCTTCACGCTAATGCTTTTGCAGATTGCAGCTTTTGTGCATTTCGGTATTTATAAAACACTTTAGTTCATTTACTTGAGAGACAAGTGCTTTACTAATTTTTAATAAAAGAATGGCTAAATACAATTTTATAGAACTTTGGGTGTGTTTCAAGGGTAGGTTGGAAAATCTGCACGAAAATTTTGGTAAACTCACTTTTAAGACGACATAAAAATTTCTCTAGGTTCCCGTTTCTTTGATTTAATCCTCTGACACTGTCGTATTTCGGATGAGGGAATTTTCTAGCTGAATTGCAACAAACTGGAGCAAAAGAAAAATGTACAGTAGGTCCTCGATTAACCGGATCCCGATTAAAAACAAATATGCGTGTAAATATGATTATTAGGCTGCGGATTTTATGCATTTATGATAAAAATGGTTACGTACAATTTAAAACAGAGGAAATATTAAAAAGATTTAAGGCCATCAGTGTACGAGTTTCACCTTAATAAGATAATTAAAAGAAGGATGAAATTTTTATTTGGCTCCTGTCCCTAGCAATCAATGCAAACCTTTTTTATTTTGCATAAAGTCCGCCGTCTAATAATTATACAGAGTGAGTCACCTAAGACAAGCCTCCTGAACAACTTCTACATTTTTTGAGATAGGAAGAAATGCTGCAGACAAAAGTTGTTTGGTTTCTAGGGTCCCATTACGTAGTCTACATAACTTTTTTCAGGTGGAGGTTCTTACATGATTAGAAGGTCAACTTAGTTTTTTTAAATGGAACATATTTTTGAACTCCTACGATTGTAGCCCTTTTCGAGACAATTTCAACGACATAGTCATTTAAGGTCATTCAACGTCGTAAACTTCAAAATTGATGAGAAACAGAAATTTATCGTAAATGCTTATGAAATGGAATATCCTCAGCTTTATTAATGAAATCAAACTGTTTCAATGCAAAATGTAAACAAAGTGCTTAAAGCCAAAACCATTTGCTACAACAGATGCTCAAAAAGTAATAACGTGTATTAATAATGCTCAAAGTAATAACGTGTATTAATAATGCTCAAAGTAATAAAGTGTGTGGCGATTAATATCAGCAGAGGCTCTTCGTATCCGTTCCTGCATGTTTCCCTTTGTAGTGGGTGCTGCACGATAAACATCTTTTAACTTTCTCCATAAAAAGAACCCAATGGCGTTAGGTCTGGAGATCGCGATGGCCATTTTCGATGTACCGATCGTCCAATCCAACGATTTTTAATAGTATTCTTCAAAATATTAGTTTAATGGAACATTTTCTAATACATTAGGCAGCACATCTATCAAAAATCTTGCATACTTTGTTTGATTTGATGAGTCCCCTTGCCTTCCTGACTTCTCGTCATCAAGATCAGGTGCCATGACTTCTCAACCGGAGAATACCCCTAAGTGAATGTAAACGCAAACAAACTTTGCCGAAACGCTTATGTCTAAATGTCTGTAACTTGAAACTGTTGAGAATATTCATAAGCATTTACGACAAATTTCTGTTTTCATCAATTTTAAAGTTTACGACCTTGAATGACCTTGAATAACTGTCGTTGAAATTGTCTCGAAAAGGGCTGCAATCGTAGGAGTTGAAAAATATATGGTTCCATTTACAAAAACTAAGTTGACCTCCTAATCTCATAAACACTTCCACCTGAAAAAAAGGCATGTAGACCACGTTATGGGCCCCTAGATATCAAACAACTTTTGTCTGAGGCATTGCTTCCTATCTCAAAAGATGTAGAAGTTATTCAGATGGCTCGTCTTAGGTGAGTCATCATGTATTATAAAGGGAAATAAATTTTCAAAAATAAAAAATTTATTTTGGAATATAATGTGCATTTTAATGATTTCCCTCGGGCCTCGATTATCCAACGGACCTTAATTTATTCGGGCTGTTTGTCTCCCAATCAAGCCAGTTAATCGAGGTCCTACTGTATTTTCTTCCTTAATATGTTTACTATTGTTACGATTCAATTGTCTAATTTGGTTTAAGATTGTATGTGTTGCGAATCAATAACTCAATTTAGTTACTACTAGAATATCCTCTCTTCGTGCGAAATAACAGTGTGAAATGTAAGAAGCGAATTACGTATGTGTATACGTCGAACAAATATTGTAATAAATTAATAGCGTGGACAAAGTTAAGTTCTTAGTGTAGCAGTGGTGCGATGCGGAGATATTGTAAATTGCGTTCGAATATGGAATGGTATGGTGATAAATCTGAATATGTATAGATTGTTGTTATGTGTGAAAGTGTGATACGTTTGATAGTGTCAAATCAAACGTTATAAAAAAAACTCTGGCGGCATCGCGTTTGTATGGGAACCGCCACACGGTCGGAAACCCTTGAAATGGCCACGGATAAGGTTGTTGTTCACAACAGCCTAGGCCCGGTAGACCGGGAGGGGGTTGTGATCACTCCCTCCGAAACCAGGTCCACGAGCACGGTAAGATCGTAAGGATCGAACCGGGCCCGTTAGGCCAGGCGAGGCCACCGAGAGGGGGCTCAGCCGAAAATTGCCCTACTACTAAGAGAGGAAGCAGTGGGGCAGAGTATAAATATTGTGAGTTATCTGTGCGAAAGCGATTTCTCGTTTTGGAAGAATATCTGTATTTCCTTTTGTATTCTCGATTTGAATTTCAAACATTGATGTTGAAACAATAAAGTAAACAGTCTGTTATTAAAAACTATGTTGATAACAATATAAGAGTATTTTTAAATTCTCCTAATGTTTTTACTGTTTTAAATTAAACCCAAACATTTTTGTCATAACTGCACGTCCAAAGTTGGTACCTCTAGTATTTCTGTTAAAGTATGGTGGCTTCATAGAAATTTCGGGCAGTGTCAGCTTATGGGGTTGAAAGGATACTGGAAGAAGCGCTCGATTTCTTGCGGGGCTAACCCGATGCGGGTGACACGGTGTACAAGACAGGTTGCCACGGGAAGAGCCCTCGAACCGTGGGATCGTAGTTGCAGACACGTCGTTGAACAACGGCATTCACGATTCTGAAGTCGGTAGCTATTGCGCAGGGGCACCATTAACAACCTAATTCGTCCCACGGGCGTCCTTTAAGTGGCATCCGCCTCGAGAAGACCCGAGGCGAAGACGCGGGGAGGTGATGCGACGGCTACGCGTCGAGAGCGCGAGATTTTTGTCAGCAGGCAATCTGCATAGATTTACATCCGCTTAGTCGCTTAGTTAAACGCTTTATCAAAGTCACCTTCGCCCGCGCGCAGGTCCCGAACAGCGCCTCTGGGTAATAGACGGTCATTTCTCGTATGACCGAGTAGCCCGCGCCGGGGAAACCTCACGATTCCGCCCTCGTTTTGTCAGCCGTTCATCCCTAACACGGGACTTCAATTATGCTTACAGACCGCCGTACCACCTCCGCCAATGTTTCCTCTAATTATCAGCTGTTTTCGGCCACCCACGCCCTAGGCAAATGCTATTTTACGAGCGAGTTACCTGTGTTTCTGAACTTTCCAGCGGATCGATCGGTTTTTTGTCGCGATTTAGGAGACTCTGATAAATGTGAGCGATTGCGTTGCGTAATCATCATTTTAGTCACGGTGTAATCATGGTTTGTGTCATCGTATTGCAGAGTTCCAATTCGTTTGTGGGATACAAGCGTTTTTAGCTGAAGGACGGCTAGTTGTCGAATTGAATTGAATCTTTCTTTCATTTTGATCTGGAAGGGTCTGTGTGTTATTAAATCATCATTTTAGTCATGGTGTAGTCATGGTTTGTGTCATCATTTTGCAGAGTTCCAGTTCGTTTGTGGAATACAAGCGTTTTTAGCTGAAAATCTTTCTTTTATTTTGATCTAGAGGGGTCAGAGTATTACTAGAATATCTTTTTAATTGACAAATTATGGACCAATTAGTATTAATTCAGTTATTCGCTATCAACCAAAACGAGGTATTAGAATTTTACCATTATTTCTCTGTAAAAGATAGAGGATTGAAAATAAATGAGTCAATAGACTCATACTAGTTCTACTTGAGATATTTTTTTCAAAGTTTGAAGACCCGCAACCATGGCTCAATATTTATTCTTATAGAGCAGGTAACATCTGATTAAAATTCGAAGATCTAGTTTGAGAGACTTTAGAATTTTACCATTACTCTCCTGTGCACGGTGGAGAGTTGAAAATAAATGAGTCAATAGACTCATATTAGCCCTGCTTTGGAGATTTTTTTCAAAGTTTAAGTCGCTTGTTAAACGTCCGAAGAAATTCATCTCGGGCACAACAGGGATTCTGTACGATGTGAAACAAGTGCAGCGAATCTAGAATACCGGGAGCAATAAGAATAAATAATTCGACTAATAAATTGGGTAAAATGAATTCGGAAAAGATTGTCGGTGTTCCAGGGAGCGAGAGGGCACTTCTGGTACTTATCTTGGCGCGCGCGAGCGGTACCGGGAGCGTGGGCGGTTAATTAAGAGAAGAGGAAAATTGCCGGAAGGGACAGACAAATCTCGTAGAGCACATTATTCCCTATCATCGCAGGTAAGGCGAGGATAAAGTAGGCGGCCCGGTAATCCGTGATTAATGATTCCGTACTCGCCTCGGTCGTGGCACATACTTCATTACGATCGTTTCTTACCGCCATCGGGAGTGGCCACCCATTAATATACCTTCCACCTATATCAATGATGGATTAACCTACTTGCACGTTATTACCGGTTAGATCGCGTTCTCCTCGTTTATTTGCGGACTAACCAGTCGAGCGGCCGAGTCGGGAGAGCTGAAGCGTCGCGTCGCCGTTCCTCTTCTTCTTCCTCTCGTACCACTTGCTCTTTGCCACTCAACGAGCTTTTATTAATGAACCGACGTCATTCTGAACTATCCCCGGCTGCGCGCCTGGGCCTGCGAGAAACGTTTAGCGATCTCACCTGCGCGCAACATAATGAGTAGTCGCGCCAGAGAACTATCATCGCCGGGAAAATGAAATTTCCGGATCGGTTTTCGAAAGTGCCCTTTGAGTGAGAGGTGCTGCAAAATTCAGGCTAGTGGCGTCGTTGTTTGACTATTTTTCGGTGCAGTTTCGGAGGCGTCAAGTGAGTGGCATATTGTGGAAAAAATAAAAGTGACAGCAGTCTCCGTACAATGTACAGAGGTGGAAAATAGAAATTAATTTTTGACTCTATTCTTTGGGAGTATTTTTTGGAAATAATCCTTCGTGCGACACCTATTTAAAAAATCATGGTTAACACCAAGTCATATGACTATTTTTCATAAATGTTTCAAGAGTGTCGAGTGAGTCGCACGTTGTAGAAAAAATAAAATTGACAGCAGTCTCTGTACAATGTAAGAGGTGGAAAATAGAGATTAATTTTCAACTCTATTCTTTGAGCGTAATTTTTGGAAATATTCCTTTGTGCGACACCTATTTAAAAAATTATGGTTAACACCAAGTCATATGACTATTTTTCATAAATGTTTCAAGAGTGTCGAGTGAGTGACACATTGTGGAAAAAATAAAATTACTACTAATTCCTATGTGGTGTATAGAAAATAATGTAATAATACATTAACCGTAAATTGGGTTTAAATTTATTGTAATGAATTCTGCATTGTGATGCAACTCTAATTAATTCTGCTTTAATTCAAATGAATTTCTCATTAACTATAAACTTCTTCCAACAATCCTCAATCATTACCGCAGGCAATTTTGAGTTGTTCCTTATTATTCAGGTGCTAGTCTACATACAATAAAAACTAGATAATTGAAAACAGTTCAGACGTTGGCATGCATTGTGGTTCCCCGTCAAACAGGGGTAAGTCAAACGAGAAACTGGTACGGGATGAAACTAATAATCAGCGACCGTTGTTAGAGCTTCCAACCCCCCACGCCCACCCACCAATATACTATCCCAAACATTATGAAACTACATAACCCAAGCACAGAAGCTCGCTCGAAAACCTTCGCGTTCCCTTCTAGGCTTCCCAACCAGTCTTTGTGATGTGTGTACGCGTGTTTCATCAGTCTAGGAGGAACAATAGCCAGAATGACAACGCATTGTCCCACGAAAACGAAAGCGGAACACTGTCATTAGGAACTTCTGGCACTACCTAGTATGATTGGTATTTTCCGAAGAATTTTCTGGGGACCCATGATGGACGAACATTTTCAAAAAACAAAATACTGCGAGTGGAGCTGATGTGGAGCCACGATGTCATTTGTTTTCAATCCTATGTTACCCTTACGAGAGATAGTCGAAAATTCAAAAGTTCATAAGGCTGGAATTTCCATAATCGAGACATTATTCCATAAAAATAATTATAGAACTCTAGTAGCAAAAATTTGGAAAAACTTCCTAAAGTATGATAAATAATCATCTACAAACTCATTTATTTTCAACCCCTTGTACGGCATAAAACGTCAATGGACACATCCACAATTTCTCAAGATTACAATTTCAGAAAAAAACTGCGGTTCCATAAAAATAATTCTAAAACCACAATGACGATGACTAAAATTTTGAAAAAATTTCCAAAGGCGTAGTTCATACTCCTCTAAAACCGTATTTATTTTCAACCCGTATCTCTCATAGAGAAGCCAGTGACTCCAGAAGTTTACCAAGCTACAACTTGAGGAGAAAAGATTCGCTTCCATAAAAATAATTATAAAACCATAATGACGAAGACTAAAATTTTGAAAAAATTTCCAAAGGCGTAGCTCATACTCCTCTAAAACCCCATTTATTTTCGACCCGGTATCTCTCATAGAAAAGCCAGTGACTCCAAATGTTTGCCAAGACTAGAATTTGAGGAGAAAAAATACGGTTCCATAGGAACGCCGGCGCAGTTATGGTCGATAGCGAGGATCTGGAGGACAAGGAGAAGTCGGTTGGCATAAATCAGGCTTGGGTCAGCGGCAGATAGGGTGTAATTACCGGGGGTATGATTATTCGGAGGAGGGGGTTCGTTAGAGCTGCGTACAGCGACGGAAAGAGCGGGCCAATGGAAGACTGTGTAATTTCAGGCCGTGGAACAGAGACGAGAAAGAGAAACGATGCCACAGTGCTACAAAAAGACCGACCAATCTACATACATTTACAATGCACGGGTTTTGTTGGGCTGCCCCGGCTGCGAACTCTGTCCTGCTTCGATCGCAGGCTCTCTGTCCGGCGTGCGCTGTCGAGTTGGGTTAGGTGTCGGTGGCCGTCAGCCGTTTTATATCGGCGACAAGCTATTCTTTCTACTCTGCGGGACAGCCGACGGTTAAACGATCGCCACGGATCTTTGTCCCTCGGGTAACTGACCAACTACACACGATTTTTGCTTCTTTTTCGTTTTCGATCAGAACCTGGCTGAAAGATGCATCGTGGTCTGTGGAAATCGAGGCGAGGACAGTTGATGAATCTTTTTTTCTCTCCTTTGCTCAGTATCCTTCGGATACCTGTTGGGAGATTCAGTGTCGGGGACTCATTCGATCGGAAGAGGCGAATTTTTTATTGTTTAGAGATAGTGGAAACTCGAACCGATGATCTTGACATTTTTGGAGATTGTAGTTGAGATATGCTATATTAACCTTGCATTTTTTGGACGATCCTCAAGTAGTACTGAAATATAAACTTATTTTGAGTTGAGCTACACTAAATTGGGAATTGATTTGAATAAATGTACATTGGCTGTAGAATTTGAATTATCTTGAATAATTGTGGAGAGATACTGTAGAATTTATTTCACCTACTGTAGAATTAATGTAAACTAACCAAGAGTTAATATAGACTTAATTTGAATCAGTATAAAATTAATTTGATCTAACTAGACTTTATTTGTATTAATCCAGAATTAATTTGGATTAATATAAAATTAATGTAAACTAACCAAGAGTTAATATAGACTTAATTTGAATCAGTATAAAATTAATTTTATCCAACTAGTCTTTATTTCTATTAATCCAGAATTAAGTTGGGTTAATGTAGAATTAATCTGGGCTGATATGGATTCTATTTATACCAGTGAATATATTTTAATTAATATAGAATTAATCTGAGTTATATAGAATTAATTTAAATAACTATACACAATTAATGTAGAATTTATTTGAATGACTGTAGAAGTAAGGTAAAATTAATCTCAGTTAAGGTATACTTAATTCGTATTTAATTTCTATGGAAGTAACTGTAGAGTTATGACTATATTGGATGAATATGAAGCTGACGTGAAATTAATTTAACCTAATCCAGAGTTAAAGTAGAATCTGTTTGAAGTAATGTAGAATTAATTTGGATTAATTTAGAGTTGTAGAATTAATATTGAAATAATAAACAAATTATTATGTCTTCACGAAGTAACCTAGCAGAATGTATTTATAATGCTCATTCTCCATTAATAAACCAAATAGAATTGTAAGCTGGTTTATGGAGGATATGAATTCGCATGTATCCAGGCATAAGTTTCGCACACGTCAACGCCTAAAGCCGAAGAGGCAGAGCTGATCATTATTCCAGAGATAAATACGGGTCGGCTAGTGTTGCGTTACTCTATCCGCAGACGTCAACTGAAGCAATTACATATTGCTACACGTATGAATGGACAATGGCCGCGCATAATGAACATATTGCAGAGCCGCATCGGCGTATGGGATGAGTGCATGCCACATTTATGCGGATTCGTGGACAATTTGACTGGAAACCAATTGCTAGCTGCCCGGTCGTACACTCTCATAATTACGCGATTCCCAGTGACAAATGTTATATCGCCGCTGTCAAACGAACCCGACGCTGCTGCCCGCCCTGCTGTCTGTCGCTCTTTAATCGCCGTCTGATCGACGAAATAACGAATACACCGGACTCTTCTGGGACTAAATTCCGATTCCCATTGACAACGAATTCGCCAACTCTGTGATATTCGACGGGAAACGTGACGAGACGTATTGATTGCTCGATTGCGCGAATTTTCGACCAGCTTTCTATACTAATTTTTACTGAAATTGTCTATTATTCGAATTAGCATGGAAAATCGTCTCTAGTTTGTGGACCGATTTGAATCGAACAATGTAATGATTTAAGGATGTTCTGGAGGTATATAAAAACGCAACAAAATTTTTGAAAATTTGACAAGATATAATTCTTATTAAATTAATGCAATTACCAAAGTTTGGGTTCGATTCACTGCATCGTTTAAAAATTATAGCAACTTAAAGTTTGCACATTTTAACACGTCTTCTTATGAAGAATTCATAAAATTCCACTTCAAACTCTATTAAACCTTGAAAAAACGCAACTAGAAACTCCAGTTTTTTATATATATATAGTAAAAATTATGTAATTAATTACGTTCAAAATTTATTAGGATTCACTAAACAGTTACAGAGCAAAAAATGATAAACTGTTACAAAACGTCAAAATCGTGTTGTCCTTCTCACTAGCATGAAAACGCGACAACTGTGTAGACTACTGAATGTAGCTACAATCCGAGGGTACAATTATTCGCAAAAGTCACTTACAATTTTTTATAATATGAAGACAATTTGATTAAAAAATAAATATAACATGAAATTCACTAATTAAACGACAGCTTTTTAAATTAATCTATTTTTTGTTAATGCAAATTGACGGATTTCGAATTTCTTGTACTTTTGTCCCCATTGTACCTCCAGAACATCCGAAAACGCCCCTTAGTTTGGCATGTATCACAAAATTAAATAGTTTGTTTCCATCGAAAGCTCAAGTATTGACTAGGGAATATCGATTAGTGAAGACCTACTAGCGGAAATGTGATTTTAATAAATTTGCTTAAAGTTTTATATATTAACCCTTAAATGCATTGTGTTGCCGTTTGGCAACAATGCTTTTTCTGGCACCACATTTACTGCAGGAACGTTTCGATGCTTTATACGCATTGTAGCCACAAGGCAACAAACCGCTCACATGTATTTGTATACGGTGCGCGCCATTCATGCGTCCTAGATTTTCTAACCTCAAATATGGCAACATATGATAATTTTGTAATAAAAAATATTTTCACAAAGATGTGATTTTTCCCCCTATTTTTCCCTTAACATTCACTCTGTTTTTTTAGTAATGTTTGATAAATAGAAACTGTAAACAAAATATCGTGCATTTAAGGGTTAAAGAATTAATTTTTCAAATAAGGTGGAGTGGGGTAAGTGCGTCAACCAGGTAAGTCCGTTAATTGGTTATTTTTATTATAATATGAACGATATTTCTCTAGCTTGTATTTATTAATGCAGTATAAGTTAGTATGAACTATTCGACATAGATGTCGCCCAAGAATAAAGTCGCCCAAAAATACACGTACAACTTTGAGGTTACCCTGGACGTGCAATAGTTTACAAGTTATTAATATATTCTGTGTTGTTATTTTGGGCAAGTACGATAAATATTGATGTAGGTTTACATTAAATAAACCGTTTTTATTGTATTTTTTTTTAATTTATTGAGAAAAACACTAAGGTGCTCTTGCTCCGTAAATATTACTACACGGGACAAGTCCGTACTATCACGGTGGGGTAAGTCCGTACAGTATGGGTAACTATAAAACTAAACAATATATTTAATTCAACAAAAAGCATTTTGTCGCAGGCTTGTTAATCATTATTTTCTTGCCCCGTAACACTTGAAACAAGATTCGAAAGCATTTTTAAACTCTGTTTTAATATCACTGAATCCCCTTTCATATTTCAGCATAAAAGTACTTGTTTGTTTAAAAATGGATAATTATAAAGCTAAACAATATAATTTAATGCAATAAGAAGCATTTTATAGCAGGCTTGTTAATCATTCTTTTCTTGCACCGTAACAAGGTTTGAAAGCATTTTTAACTCTCAGACACGCTCTTGCCCCGTTTTCGGAGCAAGTGCGTAGTAGTTGACACTTTGTACAATATCCTATCAAAATAATAATTTTAAAGCAAAATTAGACTCCTGCATAATACAAATTCATCAGTAATAACTGTGGCAAGAGTTTGATACCAAGAACGTTAAGTTTTTACATACCAGACTGGGCGGACTTACCCCACTCCACCTTAACCAAAAATTGTGATATTAAAATAGACCTTCTAGTTTCGGATAAAACAAGAATTATCTGGTATGGACGTAGAATTTCGGAAATACAAATGCAGAAATACAGACTATTTTTGATTTGTGAATGTGGGTGGACGTTACGCATATCATTGAGATTTAGTGGTCTGTATTTTTAAAACAAATTCAACTATCTATATATATTTGATCATGCTAGTCGTTTCCGACCATAATTTCTTATATTTGGCAGAAAAATATCGAGAAGAAACGTTTATATGTTTCTGTTGTAAACCATCAAGATTTAAAGGTCTGTATTTTTCAAACATATTCGAATTCAACAAAATGATGACACAACCTACCCTTAATTCCCTATACATTTCCCCCAGAAACAGTCAGTTTCCTGGAATGCCTCGAAATGCATCAACTCAAGACTTTCTTTCAATACGTCTCGAAGATCCAGCTCTCCCGCCGTTATCACCCACCAACCACCGTGATCTCCCTTATCAGCGTCACTATCGAACACCGCCACCTTCGAGCGTTAACACATTCTCCCACACACAATCCCCTAAAAATCAAGTTCCCTTGTCTCTCCGTGGAATCTCGCGCATAAGCTATAAAACTCTGCGATAAATCTCGGCCAAAGACTAGAGAAAAAGCTCTTGGGTGGCAAAAATCACCGTTGCAAGATCTCGGGGAGGGGATTGGGGGTGTGCGACGTTTCAGAGGGTGGGTAGCATTGTCCCGCAAGGCTAGGGATATCGTCTAGGAGAATCGGAAGATGAAACATTCCAAGAAAAAAGCCTCGGAGGAAAGGCTGGACGACGAAAGACCGGATAAAACGCTGCTAACAGAGCCGGAGGTAGGGGTGAGGATTGGGGGTGGTTCGAGGGAAGAAACTGAGGGAATCCGGAGGGGGGAGGGGGTTGCCGCGAGTTGTCAATTCCGTAGATCTCTTTGCCGAAGCTTTCGAAGTTGGTCTGGTTTCGTTCCGGGGGCCAAAGAGGGATGCACCGGGGCTGCAATAGCGATAGCTATCGGGGGTGAGCGGGGTGGATGGGTCGCGCGATATAGATTGCAGATAGTCGGAGAGACGAAAGGAAAAGGAGGAGGCTCCTCGCCCCGGCAAGAAAACCACAATAAATCTATCGGCAAGACACTCCTATGGCTACGCGGAATAGAGAGGATTCGCGCTATCTTACATCTATTGTGAGCACCGTCGCCATTGTCCACGTGCTCCTTAATTCCACGGAAAAGTTATCGCGAGAGGGAAAGAGTCGTGGACGCACGTGGAAGCCATGGGGACCGGCCCCCGGGGCAGTTTCGCCTAATCAGATCGAGAAATCTGCCGATTGGAATCGTCTGCTGCTGTTTGACAAGATGGTGGCCCGGAAATTGTCTTGCGGCGTTTGTTTAGAGCAGGGGTTCTCGAACTTTTTACATTTTTTGCCACATAAATAAGAAAATGTACGCAGTGGATATGTGTGATGAGAATGAGAAAGAAACATAGTGAGTGAGACACCTCTCGGTAATCTAATTTCTTGGAATACTGTAAGATAAGGGATATCTCTAGAAATACACATCAGATCAGAAAAATAAAAGTAGACGTATTTGATATTTTTAAAAATGCTATTCAATACCACCATAATTGACCCCCAACCCCCACCTCCTGGGGTGGGAGAGGGAATTATTTCAAAATCTTCAAAGGAAACTCTTTTTTTATAGCAAATCTTGGTTCTCCATTGATTTGATATTATTGGTGTAATTTCTTTTACAGTGGCGCGTCGAACAGTCCCCTTGTCGGAGGGATAGAACGTTGAGAATGGGGTTTCCCATTGAAGATTTTGAAATAATTCCCTCTCCCATCCCCAGGAGGTGGGATGGGTGGTCAATTATAGTGGTATTGAATAGCATTTTTAAAAATATCAAATACGTCTACTTGTATTTTTCTGATCTGATGTGTACTTCTCGAGATATCCCCAATTTTCAAGGTTTTTTACCCATTTTGATTTTTGTCGATTACTGCGCCATCTGTGAACCAAAATGCAAAAACTCGTAGGTCAAATTGAGGTACTTTTTTATATAGAATCCAAATCTGCAATAACAAAGGGGGGTTCCCATTCAAGTTTTTTATCATCCCCCACCCCCACCCTTAGGGGGTGGCGGTGAGGGGTCGAGTTTGGTATCATTGGATGTCCCCCTTCGGGACGAACAACTTTCATTACCCACTTTTTTTGATCCGATGCATAGTTCACGAGATATTTCAATGTCTTCAGATAGATCGTCCATCCTGTATACTACTTAAAAAATGAATAAAAATTTGGATGGTTGAACTGTAACTTGGGTAACTAGAAAGTTTTGCCTTCCTCCAATTTGGATAAGAGTTATGCTTGTTTAAAGTGACTGTTACGAATCGGACATTTCATGTGCTACGTCATCGCCGCCAAAAATGTGAAATGGCGTATAACAGGTGCCAAAATGGAGGAGCAATTCGAAAGGTCTTACCCACATGTGCCATCATTTTGGATGGTGTATCGAACGTTTGCGCGTGTGTAGGAAGTTCCATGGTGTTTCCTCATGGTTGTCGTGGCTGTCACGGCACGCCATTAATCCACGAGGTCTTCGGTTTCGAACGGGACTCAGCCTGGGCGTGGGTAAGTCCTTTGCTAAGCAGTTTTCAACTGTTCCGCAACGTTCGCCAGGGTCACCGGGATTTATGGCTGATTTTACGAAACAGGCGCGAGACCGGCGAACGATAAAGAGTCGGGGGAAGTTTCCGGCGTTCTATGGCACGCCATAAATATCGCCCGGTCGCTGCTTTGTTGCCAGTTATACGCAGGACATCCGACGTCTTTCGGGGATCCTCGATCTGGCTGGCCGTTCCATTGAATAATTTAAATAGACTCAATTGAGCTGACACTATTGACCCGCGATCCGAGACATCGCCAATGTCGAGGGAGGCTTGTTTGAACTGCCCTTCTCATTACTGACCAGCATCTTCTATTTTTATGAAGAAATTCAATTTTCATTTTTCACAGAGATACTGTTGGATGAATTTTATTATCGCTAATTCTGTAACTCGAAGTTATAGCTATGTGTCGCATGTCAGTAATCAATCGATCGTTATCATCAGAATACTGTGATGAATAAAATCTGAATGTTTGAATGCATCACTTACATAACATTTCCCTCAATTTAAAAAAAGATAATATTTGGTCCCCACAGGGTTTCAAATCCATTTACCACTCTTCCCCTCTTCCGCTCTCAGTAACGCTTAATTTCAGTGGGGCCTACAGTTTATTAGGGCGGGTTCCGAACCACCATGAGGCACCACAGTTTAGATTTCCCCTGAAAACATTTTTCTAATGAAAAATATTTTCAGAGCCACTGAAAATATCCACTTGAGCCACTGCGCGCCCAAAATTTCCCTCAATATAAATTCAAAATTAATTTTCTATAAAAATTATCTTAGAATTAATTTATGAAAAAGTATTATTTAAAACTATTTCACGTAAGTGTCGTGCATCCTCCCCGACGCGACGCGTCCGAAAATCTGCAACGGTTCCAAACTCCATCGTCAAATCCCGGAAACCGCGAAAGGAATTCAGATCGAAGGAAAACAACTTTGGCCCATCTCCGGAGCAGCGGGGAGGAATTGCATGGTCGCGGTTCCGAATTTGGGAAAACGGGGCGAGTATCGAGCGTGGGCGTGCGACGCGGTGCATGGCGGGTAGTCCCTCCATCAGGAGGGCAGTATCGAAAAGCAAGTTTCCCCGTGGTCTGGGTTTCCCTCGGTTCGGCAGAGGGAGCTTTTCTATTTATCGAAAAGGAGGGCAGTTTATTTCGGCTATAAATCAATTGTCCATGCATGCGATGCATCAGAATGGCTCGATATGCATTCGGTATGCATAAAACGGTCCGGGCCAACTCTCGCGCGTCCCAAACTCTATTTCCAGTGGCGCGGCGCGGTACACACACAAATACAACACACAGGCATGCATACACACACACACACACACACACACACACACACACACACATCTCTTCGACTCTCTTCCGTTTCCACCCCCAACCACGCTTATATGTATAGGTATATGTATGTGTGTATATTGCGAAACCGGTGCATCACACCGAAGTGTGTGGGCGTGCAAACTGCCACACAATGCCGCCGAGCTATTTCGTCTTCCGGCCCGAGAGCTTTTACTTTGCCGACCACTCCCTGAGCATTCAAATCATCCCCCGAACACCGCCATTTTTTTCTTCTTTCTTATTAAGGATATCTATTGTGCGCCGGACATTCGGTGCAAGTGCATACGTTCCTTCAGTCTCTTTTTTTTTTCTTCTTTTTAAAGACATTAAACCGAGAGAATAAAGAAGGTCTGTACGGTTCACCACCCTACGTGAATTCATATCTAAAAGCTACCACCTCTGGCTTTTTAAGATTATTACTGGAAGTATGCAATTGTATCGTACTGCAAGTGCATACATTCCTTGTTTTTCTTTATTTTTTAAGACATTAAACCATGAAATTGAAGAACTTCTGTACAGTCCACCACCCTAGGTGAATTCATATCTAAAAGCTACCACCTCTTGCTTTATAAGATTATTATTGAAAGTATGCAATTGTATCGTGCTGCAAGTGCATACGTTCCTTGTTTTTCTTTATTTTCTTAAGACGTTAAACCATGAAATTAAAGAAGTTCTGTACGGTTCACCACCCTAGGTGAATTCTTGCTTTTTAAGAATATTATTGAAAGTATGCAATTTTATCGTGGTGCAAGTGCATACTTTATTTAGAAGGTCATTAGAAGGTTAATCTAGAGAGGCTTTCTATCTCCAACCCTTAAAGACCAACATCTTTTTTGTAAAAAATATATTATTCAAAATATGCATTACATGCATGGTGCAGGTGCATACAATATCTTTTTTGCAGAAGTTAAAAGGTGAAACTAAAAAATATTGTCGACCACCCTACACGGATTACTCTACATGAATTTGAAGAAATCGCTAAACCTGTTTTATTGAAAATATGCACTTGATGCAAGTCATGGAATTAAACGGTGAAATTCAAAAGCTTCATAATTTATTAAAAATTACTATCTCTTTTTTCCACAACAAAAAAATATATTAATGGAACTATGCAGTTGAGGTATGGTGCAAGTGCATAGTATTCATTGAGGAAATTAAAACGTGAAATTAAGGAAATTTTACTTCGCCGGTCATCCCCCGAGAATTTAAATAATCCTCCGATCTATTATCTTTTCATTTCCAAAGGGAATTTAACAAATCGTTCCTTCTGGAACCCTATAGAAAATCAACGTAATCTTGTAAATAGACCGCGGAAGTTTATGCAATTTGATATTTTCGTGGACGGATTTTAAGAAGGTGGAATCAAATAAAATCTTATTTTCAGTGGTAATAGCCATTGCAGGCCTGAACAAATAAAAATGGTATTAAATTATGTCAAATTTTTCGATGGATACAATTGTACAACAATTTTCGAACAAATCGTTCCTTTCGAAACTGTATTAAATATGAACATACTCTTGTAAATCTGCTCAGGTAACAGTGAAACATGGGGAATTGCATATTCTACGAGGATGCAATTGTACAAGTCGGTGCACGCGTGCAGATATGAAAAGAATGCCCGATGTTTTCCCAATGACCATTTATCATGGGACTGGAGGACCAGGTTTTCCGTCAACGTCACCTACCCCGGAGACAAAGAAAATAGTAGGAAAAGGGGTTTCGGGGGTGGAGAAAGAAGTCACGGAGGCTGAAGTGGCCACCAATAAAGGATCGATATTTTTATAAGGTGCGCGTCAAGGCGACGTGAATTATGGCGATAATAACGCCGTGTCGAGATAGGAATAAGCTCTCTGTCGTCCCCGTCGAGAACACACATACGTCAACCGAACGAATCGGCCACTGGGCCATGGCAATATCTCATTTTGTCCAATATCTAAACCTAGGGGACACCAACAAATTTCTCACTCGATAAAACTACCTGGAAAATTATAACTACACATATTTATACAAATTACAAATTCTCTCATTCGAAGAAACAGATAAATATAAATTAACTTTTTCTTCTCTTCATTTAAATAAATTGAAGGTGAATAATTTATGCAATGTTTATAAATTGCAAAGGCTTCTTTACTCAGTACAGTGTGCCTGTCCAATACACCACATAAATATTGAATTTTTAATACCCTGTATAAACGTATAAAAGTGATTGCTAAAATTATTTTAACATGTTTCTATTTTTATAAATTATTATATAAAGTATTCAAGAAAACAAAATTTGAAAGAAACAAATATATGAACGTACAAAAATAATTGTGATAATTATTATGATATATGGAAGTTGAAAATACATGTGGATAATATGTTATAAAACTATTATTTAAACATACAGAGATATATCTAATATACATTTTCCGGATACCCAATGTAATAAAATAATGGAACAAGACAATGTTTCGCAATTTCATATAATAAAATGATATTATGGTAAAATGGAATAATACTTGGTACAATGTAGAATCATGAAATGATGAATACCGTGTTGTAGTATTTCGTGCAAGAATAAAATAATACAGCAAACTGGTAAAATAAAAAGATTGCTTGTAATTGATGAATTTTGAACATGTTAAAATTGACGTTTGAAAGTTGTACAAATTCTGTGTATAATGAATATTCCAGTGAGTAATAGCTCAAGGTACGAGATACCACACATGTCTGGAATAACTTCGATAAATTTGTAAATATTGATTTTAGGAAATATGGCCGCGCGTCGTCGCTGGTATATATTGTATAGTACAGTTCAAAGGGATTTGCGTAACCCAATATTCAAACTTTTTTATCGTGCGCAGCCTTCCGAGCTTAAAGATCACCATGGATTTCAATAAAAAAAATCAATCCTGCTTCAATGTAGAATTTGTTTAAATTAACAATTTGTCTTCCTCTCGATATTCCATTCACGTGAAAAATGTACTATATTCCAAACTTCGTGCTTCCAGGAATTTCGAATTATTACTGTTCCAATTAAACAGCTACTTGAAAGTTTACGATGATTTATAACTCGTAAAAAGTTTTAAAACTTTGACTAGTACAATTACCATAAAATTGAATGCAAATTATAAAACAAACTTTCAAAATTCAACAAATGTAATAAAATTTAATGCAATTTCACAGTACACGTATTAATTTTATTTTTAGTCAAATAAGAACCTTAAATAATTCAACAAATATAACTTCAAAAACGCAATTTCGCACTTATATTAATTTCATTTGTAGTGGAATAAATGGAACGGGGAACCACCAAAATTCAAAACACACAATTAAAAATTATGTAATAAATAGTATAATTGAAATCAAAATTCTACATACAGGATCAGATTAAAATTGAAATTTTATTTTTGTTTCAGTTGACTCACAAAATGAATTTCCGATTCTGTTTCTGTGAAATCTGTGCAGTTCCATTTAAACCAATCACACATGCGCACCAAGTCTCATTTGCATATATAAAAAAAATGATTCAGACCAATGGGGAAATTGGCACTCGAATCACGCACCAAAGCGTTTTAATTATAAATCCGTGGATTATTTTCGCGAAACTTTTCCTCAAACTCAACTTTCACCGCAACTTCCGCTCCCAGTCGGAGCGTATAAACATAATTGCCCGGAAATTCGGAGCGGAGGTCTGCGCTGCCAGCGAAAAGCAGTGGGGAAATCTGAATTTTGGAACAATCCTCTCATACATGGCTAATTTCGCTATAGTTTGGAGAAAAAGAAACAATTTTACAATTGCAACAGTTGCTGCGGCAAAAGAAAGTTATACATTTCCTTCAATTTTCCTAGAGTATCCAAAAGAAGTCGCGCAGGAGACTTCAAAAAGCAAGATGGAGGATTCTGCAATGCAGGGAAGGTACCAAAAAATATTCACGAAACTTGCACAATTTTTATATCCGTCAACACGTTCGAAAGAATTATTTTTCGATTTTGTTCGACACCATTTTGAGCTTCTGTCAAATATTCTAACATCAAATATTCTACATGTACAGGGTGAATCATGAATCGTGATCATTAGAGATTACTGTTATTATCAGGCCGATCGAAAATGTTTTATCAGGTATAGCATGGTTTCAAGAGAGCATTCACGTGATTATAGCAAATTATTCGTCAACTATTTTTTCTATGATTTTTCAAGGTCACCTTCAATTTTTTGCAAATAAACCTATAATTTTTTTACGCCTATTTGTTAGAGGACTTCAAAGCGAATTCGGAAACGTATCAAAACATTTAAAAAATTGCAAAAAAGATTGCAAAAAATTGCTTTTTTAATTTTTTTTACAAAAAATTTGCTATAATCACGTGATAGTTCTTTTGAAACCATGTATATGCGATAAAAACATTTTCGATAGGACAGCTAATAACAGAATAATCTCTACTGATCACGATTTCTGATTCACCCAGTATAAACTTCCAATGACCTTACAATAACCTACGTATCAATGACCTCCTTAATTCGTAAATGATAAACAACAAAGCATTAATGCAGAGTTACACTAAAATTCATAAATTCTAGATGACATGACGATGTTTATACATGATGAACATTATAACGCGTTATTGACGAATACCTCCAAAAATATTGATTATACGCAAAAATGTCTCCGATGAAAGTTGTTCAGTACCGAGGTGGGATCATGCGGTGGGATTTTTATTTTTCCCGAAGTATACTCCAAGGTGAGGGCGCAAGATAATACATAGTAAGGAGTGTAGAGAGTAGCTGCCCCTGAGGAAACTCGCAAAACAGTTCATATCATTTGCAGTGCAATAAAATTGTTAGTGATTTAGGTGTTCATGCATCAATTATCTATTGCATGCGCCCCACGTTTTGCGTTTTAAATCTTGGAACTTCAAGGAAAAAGCCAGTTTATTGCCATAAGCCATAACATGTTTGATAAAATTAATGCTTTTGAAAGCGAACTCAAAATTTGGAACAAACATCTATTGTCAAACAACACGTCACATTTTGCACACTTAAGAAAAGAAACTCCTTCGAAAACCCGAAAATATGCCCAGCATTTACAAAAATCGATAACGGAATTTGAATCGCGATTTAAAATATTTAAGTCAGGAGAAACCGTTCTTAGTTTTAACATTTTTTCTTCACCATTTCATATAGACGTGGAAACAATTCCGGATGAGTTACAAATGGAATTAATAGATTTACAAGGCAACACGGATTTAAAGAAATTTCAAAATGTTGACATACATAATTTCTATCAAAATTACATGAATTTAGAAAAATTCCCACGATTAGGCGCACATGCAAAGCAAATAATGACACTTTTTGGAAGCATCCATGTTTGCGAACAATTATTTTCTGCAATGAAAATAATTAAAAGCGATCACCGATCGAGATTAAATGATGTACGGTTAGAAAGCTGCGTGCGAGTTGCTATGTCGTCTATATCTGTAAATATAGACCAATTGATGGCAAAGGAGCAATGCCAAATTTCTCATTAAATAATCTCTTTCCATATATATCTTTTTTTTTAATAGTATTTCTATTAATGATTGTTTTATTTCTGTAATTTTTTATACTAGCTTTATTGTGTTAATAAAGAGATAATTTGATTTCATCATTCAGTGTTTGTATTATCATAAGTTTCTTACATGCGGCCCACACGACATTTTTGAATTTGTAGCTGGCCCGTTGTAAAAAAAGGTTGCTCAACCCTGTCCTAAACCTAATAGTTAACGAGATATCATCCAAAGAGGAAAGACAATTGTTTCGATAATATCTCGTTAACTATTAGATTTAGGACACATGGAGGTCAACACATTGTTACTCAGAATTCGATAGTCTATCGATTCATTATACAGAAAGTAGGTCTTTCCATTTAAAAAAATCAAGGTGACCTTCTCCTCACCTGGAGTGCCCACCGGTAAAAATAAAAGCCCCACCGCATGATGTACCCCTCGGTACTGAATAACTTTCATCTGAAACAGTTTTGCGTATAATCAATATTTTTGGAGATATTCGTCTGTAACGCTGTATAATTGCCACCCTGTATGTACATATATAGTAGGACATGATAGCCATTTTGAACAAACTGGAATTCCCAGCATGCTGCGCGCTCAACAAACCGAATTTTTGAAAACCGGAATAATTTTAATTGACCAAAGCTGTCCGTTCAAGTTCATCGGCCACGTTTAGTATAATAATAGGGCACGTTGGTATTTCCCGCTGAATGAGACAACGAAAAACAGGCCGGCCATTGACTTTTCGCTCTTAAACCGCGTCGCTTGCTCGTTAAGCGTAACAATTCGGGGCTGTTCGATTTCCGCGCGAACAACCGTCAAACAAAGAAGAGACACGTGCGCGCTCTTTACCAATTCCCTTTCCTGGCGCCGGAATTCAATCACGAGGCATGTTTGTGCCAAAAAATTTCGCGGCGGCCGGTCAATATCCCGGGCAAATCGCGTGGCCATGTGAAATTCCCGTTGCATCGCGCGTTGCATCACGTTGCATCGCGTTGCAGAGCGTTGCAGCGCGCTGCGCGAGCCGCTTAATGGCTGTTGTTCGTTAGCTAGTGAGACTCCACGTGAGAGTCGGAAAGAGAGATAGAGATAGAGAGAGAGAGAGAGAGAGAGAGAGAGAGAGAGAGAGAGAGAGAGAGAGAGAGAGAGAGAGAGAGAGAGAGTGATGAGCACTGAAGTTCCCGTTTTCACCGTGCACGGGGAAAAAGCCCGTGACACAAAAACACCGATTGCCCGCTTTGTACGGCCACACGCGGAAGACACGCCGCCCAGGCGCGTAGGTACGCCCCTGTTAATTAATCACCGACGGCCGATTGCGCCGCAAATCGCGCGGCTAAGCTTGACAGCGCAGCAGCATGAGAATCGCGACATTCGCTCGGCATAATTGCCCGAAATTTCTATGAAGCCACCTTCAATTTCATCAGACATTTTCGGCACAATTTTGTCTATGTAATCAAGTTAATTTGTCGATAATAAGAAAAATTTGTTCACTATAGCACGTAACTTTTAGATTGACATAAAAGAAGAATCAACTCGATAGCACAAATAATCTACAACATTTAGTTTAATGTTGAATAACTCGAATAAAACAAATCGCACAATAATCAACAACCACACAATTTACACGGGAAAGATAGCCCTCCCAAATGATATAAACGCGATTTATCAAAAAAATGTGTTTCTCCCCGTTGATGTTCCAAAGTTGCACAAAATTTTTGTTAACCGTCAATGTTGTCTTCATCTCGCTATAACTTTGTAAGAAACCAACGTAGCAAGAATATGAAACAGATCATTTGAAACTAGAGGTGTCTGGCTTTCAAACCATTATATAACGATATCAATACAGCATTTTTTCACGGAGTTATGATCACGTAAAGTGGGAGCAATTTTTCGGGTTCGCACAAGTGATCCCTTAATTCTTTTGAGGAGTGTATTACCAATGAAATTTTATTCGATACCACTTTCTGAAAATTGCTCTACACAAATTGGAAATTGCAGAAACATTCGCAGTCCAATCATTAATATCTTTAATTAACAACCGAGGAAAAAAATAATAAAGTTAAGGGTGTGAAAGCGTTGGGGACTATCTGTCAACCTGAACTTGCACAAGATATGTACCAATAAAAATTGGTACGATACTTACCTTGCTAGAATCACCCTTTAAAATCAATATTTCACCTGATATTTCCATTTGATTATAATTATTGTTCAAGTGACCGCCAGCACCCCATTCGGCTGGAAGAGAAGATTCATCGAAAGAACTAATCAGCTAGGTATAACTAGCCACTTCGCAGTGAAATAATACACGCAGACTTGATTCACAGTTTCGAGGAGGGGTCGGTCGGAGACCCGGTTTCCGTTTCCCCCGCTGTCGTCACCGTTTCCACCCGAACACGGGCAAATTCATTTCCCGACAGAGGACAAATTCTGCGGCATTAATTCGTTCGCCCGACGCTGCTCCGTGCGCCGGCATAAAATTCCACGTTGGCTTGGTTACACCGACGAATATAAGTATAGCTAAAGGATACTACAAGGAGCGCGGGTTATAATGGAGCTATGTATAATGAGTTTTCTTCCTGGGCATTGTTTTGCCCCGAGTAATTCCGCTCGGACCGGCTAGGCTCGCGCGCGCCAATTGCATCAGCCTGCACACAGCCGCACGCGTGCACATCCATTCCCAAAAGCACATTCACGTGCTTCACCAACTTTCAGCTATTAATAGTCTTTTTTATGTAAATTCTCCGCGACATTCTCATTAACTTTATTAATCGGGCTTCGATTAACGTTCCAATCCGACGAGAATTGATTCAGTGCTCAATTATCCTCGATTAATGTTCTTTCAATGACTCCACCAAACGCATCGAACTTTTTTACATACTTTTTGCAACCCTCGGGATGAAATCTTCGAGAAAAATGCCGAATAAGATTGTTGAATGAATTATTTGAGCGTATATTAAATATGAAAAATAATACTGTAAGATAAATATGGTATAAGAATTAGTAATACCCCAGAACAATATTAATAACATCGTGAATACTTTTGTCTTTGTACCAAATATAAAATAATGAACTTTCTATCTCGTATGTGGAGGTTTTAAAAAGTTTTAGACAGCATAACAAAGCAATATATTAGGTTGGCGACTAAATTCGCGACCTTTTGTTTCGTAATTCTTTTATTGTATCATTATAACCGCATTCAGTGACTTCCTTTTGAACTGTATATCATTGGAAAGCTCTGAATTTTGCGATTAATTTCATATAAGATACTCGTGCTTAAGAAAATATATGTATATAAATGACTTTGTTTGAGAAAATCTCTCTACTGGAGGAAATGATAATGACTGCCACAAAAATGTACTGAACGATTGACTGATGTCTAATTTGCTCATTCTGTTCATTATGAATAAAGAAACATGTTAGCTAATAATTGATTGTTGAGTCTTTAAGATTTTAAAAGTTCGAAGGATTTAAATTTGATTTTAGTAGTCAGTGGTAACAATCAGTGCAGCGAGTGTAATATGTTTCAGGTTGTATGTTAACGAGTAATGTGATAGCCGAAATTATTTTTAAATCTCATTAACGCCTCGGTGTGTGTACATTATTCTCTTGAAGGCTGAGCAAACACACGTGGGGCCAGTTTGCATTACGCTCGAATTCCTATCCTCGCAGCTAACTGAGAGCCTGCTGCCACCCTTCTGTTCTTATGATTTTTTCAGCTGACTTATTCTACTGGTTCATTCTTATTCCATTAGCTCTTGTTTCTTCTTTCTTTCTACATTCATCAATTCGTTTTTGCTGTATCCAGACTGTGGATTTATACTATCGCAAATAGATAACTTTTTCATGTCGATTAAGAGATTTTGGTCAAAATTAAGCATTGTATGATGTACTACATGGAAAATTAAGGGAGGTTTAAGTCATGACTTTGCTGATTTCCAATTTTGTTCTAAAAATACAAGCCTTTGATGTACACTTTGATGTAAATAGGGAAATTGGCCCGTCGATGTATACCACATTCTTCTGAAGTTGTAATTATTATGTCTTTTTTTTCGTTGCACATATTAACACATTACCGACCGGTGATTATTGCATAATTTTGAAAAATCTACGGTACATAGCTAAACACTTCTTAATGGAACCTTTAATAGCAACAGCAATTTTCTTTGAGAATTAACAAGTCATCCTCAATAACGTTATCTAATGGTTTCATTTAAGATTGCAATGTAAAAGAACATTTCTATGCTTTCTTTTGGTACAGCACGATTATTGAAAGTCCTATTAATAGGCTTCCGGTAGGTAAAGTATTAAGCGTATACTCCTTAAGCTAACTCCTGCACAAAATTTTGATAATTACCTCAGTTTAATTGTTAGTAAAATAAACACGAAACTTAGAATAAGAAAATTTTTGGGGAGCATATAGAAAGGGAAATACAGATTTATGAACTGAATGTATTTTATTTTACAATGTAATCAATATAAATAATATATTTAATAATACTATATAATATGATAACTAATCTTTGTTGGGCCTTTTTATGACTTCAGCACAACGATGAGGCACAGAATCAATAAGTCGAATGCAGCGATCGATTGAAATATTATTATTAGGTCAATCGGAAAGTTCCGTCCGTTTTTTTACAAAAAGTAGAGCTTTATTTAAGAAATAAAATGAAAAAGTACATTAATCAAAATATTGTCCATCGTTAGCGATGACTTTTCCCCATCTTTCGGGTAGCAAGCGAATTCCGCGACGAAAGAATGAGTCATCTTTGGAGATTATCCAATCAGAGTTCCATTTTTCGACATCTTTGTAAGAATTAAATCGTTCCTCAGCAAGTGCGTGTGCCATCGACCAAAACAAGTGATAGTCAGGAGGGGTACAGTCAGGTTCATAAGCTGCATGGGGTAGCACTTCCCAGCGAAGTGCTTCTAACGTTTCTTTGACAACTTTTGTGACGTTTCGCAAGCAGAATTTCGCAGATGGTTTTTCGCTTCTCAATGTCTCTTGGCTTGAGTTCATGTGGGACCCACTTTCTTTCCTTCTAGACCTTCCCCAAGGCTTTTAAACGATCGGAAATGACAGATTGAGCACAATTTAACGCTTCTGTAATTTGTTGCGTTTGACATGGCTCTTCGTCCACCAATGCCTGCAATTCTTCGTCTTCGAATACTCTTGGCCGTCCAGATTGCTCTTTCTCCTCCACAGTAAAATCACCATTTTTATAGCGTCGAAACCATTCTCTACATGTTCTATCGGAAACAGCATTATCGTCATAAACGTCTACAATCATTCGATGAGCTTCAGCTGCAGTTTTCTTCCAATTGAAGCAAAAGATTAACACTTCGCGCAAATGACGCTTATTCGGCTCAAATTCCGACATTTTCAATGTAGAAAAAAACGATGTTATTGATGCAAGCGTATATTGTTATGTATTGAATTTCATTGAAAGATGTCCAAACTAAAAAGTTAACATTACTTCAGACGTTATTCTCGACGCTAAACGAACGGAACTTTCCGATTGACCTAATACATGCATCTTCGATTATTTCGTATAAATTGTTTAAATTCGTAGGTTTTTTCATTTTAATTTCTTTACATATATCATTTCGAAGATGCTCGATTAGATTTAAATCGGGCGACTGTGATGGGCAACACGAAACGTTAACATTATGCTCTTCAAAAAACCGCTTCGCCTTTTGAGACGTGTGTTTGGGATCGTTGTCTGCTTGAAATGCTCAATGTTCCGACATATTTTCTTGTATAAAAGTAATTAAATGTTCATTGAAAATGTCAACATATTGATATTGCTAATTGGATGGCCCATACCATTACAGAAACTCCTCCTCCTTTAACGGTCAACTTCAAGCATTTCGTATCAAATTCTTCACCTACTCGCCGTCTTACTGTTATGCCGTGAAGAAGGAAAGGATGGGGTTCCCTCGAGAAATAATCCTTTTTCTTCTTTATAACTTGAAGTTCATTGAGTAGGCCACATCAACAGATTGTTCACAAGAAATCGCGCTTTACAGAAACTGTACGTCCTTACAATATAACTGACGACTCGAAAGTGAAACCCACTCAATGAAAGGGTTCCTTATATTAGATTCATTACAAGGACCTTTGGTCTACTCTAAAATGTGTCACCGGACATGTAACGCTGCCGTTCCTAGTCCAGCCAAACATTTGAGTCAACTTTGGGCAAAAGGGTGAAGATAAGGTTGATTTGGAATCTTATCGGGAAGGGTGATGCGGCATAACATTACGTAACATATTTTTGAATTTGGAATTAAATTTGGATTCATCAGTGAAAATGACTTTCACCCATTGTTGTGTTATATAATTGCGGATCAATTTCCCTATTTATATGCTCGTCACTGATGTACATGATGTCAACTATTTTCATTTCTCGAAGATCATTCTTTATGAAGTTTTATCTTGGGAACCGTTTATCGAATCGAGCTGAAGCTTTCTCATTCTAATCTGGAAGGTCCAACCTATCTTAACAATCTTTTTTCATAAAAAATGGAGTCAGTATTATTATTATACCATCAAAATACCAAGAGTATCTCATTATCCAACAGCCTTTAATTTCCGTACGATCCCAATAAGATTCAATCTACTTTTTCAAGTGCAACCCGTCTCTAACTACAGTAATTCGGGAGCCACTCTAAGCCTCACAGTTCTCTATTTAACTTTCACCCACACAGGAAATCATACCGAAGCCACTGACTCACACTCAGGCACCGAAGCCAATATTTCGTTGTTTAACACAAGTGCGCCGATATTAAGCGCATAAATCACGGTAATGAGTAACCGCTGCCTCGGCAATAAAAGCCGCGGCGGTGCTGATTGCTAATTTTCGAATTACCGTCGCGAAATTGAATTTAGGAATCCCCGGTCGGAATGTTGCTCTTCGATTATTAGAGCCGAGCCTGAGAATCAGCGATTTCCGAGTCGAATTCAATTTTCGACTATTGTGTATCCCTCTAATTACCTCGGACCTCCCAAATAATCATTTGGCTGCACCCCCAAAACCATAATTCATTGAAAACACTGGCAAAACAGTGTTCAATTACCCCGAAACATAAAATTCTTGTAACAGATGCAAGAATCTGCGAACTAATTGAAATATTTTTATCAAGTGCATACATATCATTGTACACATTTAGAAATATCACTTATACATTGCCTAATATTAACAACAAGTTACTCAGTAATAAGTCTATCTGAACAAATAATTTTCAAGATAAAAATCTATTTTTCCTTGTGAAGATAATTAAAATTTGGAGAATCTAATTTCTCGTACTTTATACACAAGTGCGAAACCACTAAAACGATGAGTTAAACCTCCCCTAATTTATATTACAATAGTGCATTTTTAGGTAGATCCTTGATATTGATTGGAAAAGCATCGACTTTGATGATCCCCTAGCAAAAGCACGTGCTTAGTAATTTACATGAGTGTGATAACAATTTTTTCTATGTAATAAAGTTAATTTATCGATAATTAAAAATTTGTTTACTATAGTACGAAGCTTCTAGCTTAACATAGTTAGCGTCTACGAGTCAAACATTCATATACAGAGTGAGTCACTTGAGACAAGCCACCTGAATAACTTCTACATTTTTTGAGATAGGGAGCAATGCTTCAGACAAAAGTTGTTTGATATCTAGAGTCCCATAACTGGATCTACGTGACTTTTTTTCAAGCGGAGGTGTTTGTGAGGTTAGGAGCTCAACTTAGTTTTTGTAGATGGAACCACATATTTTCCAACTCCTACGATTGTAGCCCATTTCGAGACAATTTCAGCGATATAGTCATTCAAGGTCGTAAACTTTAAACTTGATGAAAAACAGAAATTTATCGTAAATACTTGTGAAATGGAATATTCTCATCAGTTTCAAGTTACAGACATTTAGTCATAAGCGTTTCGGCAAAGTTTGTTTACGTTTACATTCACTCAGGGGTATTCTCCGGTTGAGAGAAGTCATGGCACCTGATCTTGATGACATGACGGGAAGTCAGGAAGGCAAGGGGACTCATCAAATCAAACAAAGTATGCAAAATTTTTGATAGATGTACTGACTAATTTATTAGAAAATGTTCCATTAAACGTGCGGCAGTTTTTGTGGTACCAACACGACGGTTGCTCGGCACATTCAGCACAGAGGGTTACTAATATTTTGAACAATACTATTAAAAATCGTTAGATTGGACGATCTGTACATCGAAAATGGCCATCGCGATCTCCAGACCTAACGCCATTGGATTCTTTTTATGGAGAAAGTTAAAAGATGTTTATCGTGCAGCACCCACTACAAAGGGAAACATGCAGGAACGGATACGAAGAGCCTCCGCTGATATTAATCGCCACACACTTTATTACTTTGAGCATTATTAATACACGTTATTACTTTGAGCATCTGTTGTAGCAAATGGTTTTGGCTTTAAGCACTTTGTTTACATTTTGCATTGAAACAGTTTGATTTCATTAATAAAGCTGAGGATATTCCATTTCATAAGCATTTACGATAAATTTCTGTTTCTCATCAATTTTGAAGTTTACGACCTTGAATGGCATTAAATGACTATTTCGTTGAAATTGTCTCGAAAAGGGCTACAATCGTAGGAGTTGGAAAATATGTGGACCCATTTAAAAAACTATGTCGACCTTCTAATCTCCTAAGCACCTCCAATTGAAACAAAGTTATGTAGACACTTTAATGGGCCCCTAGAAACCAAACAACTTTTGTCTGAAGCATTTCTTCCTATCTCAAAAAATGTAGAAGTTATTCAGGAGGCTTTTCTTAGGTGACTCACCCTGTATACCACCTTGATCTTTATGAAGATAATTAAAATCTGGTGAATCTAATTACTCGTATTTTATAAACAAATTTTAAGCCAGCAGAATTATGACTTAAACCAGCCCTAATTGTGGATATATTTTATCATGCAATAGATGATTTTAGTTAGAACCAATGGTATTTGATTAAATTCGTGTTTTAAGGGGTGAAACAAAGGTCTGTATGTTTCTTTGGTGCAAAGAGGACTGCGATCATGCGAAATCAGGTTGGTGTCTAAAGAGTCGTTGATATATGTATGAATGACGTAGGTGGAAACAGGAGACCCTGGCGGAGCGATCGGCCGGTGATTGAGGGCCGCAACAATTTGCGTGGACGCGTTCAATCCTAATTGAGAATATTGCTGGAAATTGGCAGTAAATTGATGCGTATCGTAGAAGCCGGCAATTCCCGGCAGTTAATTAACTGGATAAAGCACCCGGGCGCTCTTGCATTCGCTGATCCTTGTTGCTTGGCTGCTCGCGAGCTCCTCCCACACCACTTTTGCCCTGTTTGCAGGGCTGCCTCATTGCCTGGCAGCTTCCTTGCTTGCCTTGCTTGCTTGGTCATCTATCGAGCACCAGAGAAACGACTGCTAAACCGGAACCCGCGACTGCTTCACTGTAATATGGCTTCGATGTTTGCGGCATGGATCAACAGATCCGTCGAGAACCGGTTATGTGGTTCAACAAGGAGAACTCGAGCTACTCTGGAGAGAATCTCCCATGATTCTGTAATGCAGCGAGTTTTTGGGGTTCTTTTAAAATTGATTGTTGAAGCCAAAATTCCGATTGATGGAAATACAGCCGACCACGTTTTCTAGACTGCCTAAAGGAAATTAAGATTTCTCGAATTTCTGAAGATACGAGGGTAGTCCCAGAAGTACCCGACCTTGACATATAGCTGACGGTTGTTATTTGAAAACTTATTATAGCCAAAACAATCTTTATAAAGCTTAAGTTTGAAGTCTGAAGACGCTACGTTGTTTAGTATTTGTTTGACAGCCACCAATAGCATTTAGCGAGAAAGAAAGTGTTGTTCCATCAGGACAATGCACCAGTTCACACATCCGGTATCGCGGTGGTCAAAATCAATGAGTTAAAGTTCGAATTGCTTCCTCGCGCACCCTATTTGCCAGATTTAGCCCCGTCGGACTATTTTCTCTTTCCAAACTTGAAAAAATGGTTCGGTGGTAAAAGATTTGCCAACAATGAAGAGGTGGAGTCTGCGGTTGATGGCTATTTTGAGGAGCTCGACGGATCTCACTATAAACAGGATATCGAAGCTATTGAACATCGCTGGGAAAAGTGAATCGAGCTAAAAGGAGACTACGTTGAGAAATAAAGTTATTTTTTCCCAAATTTTTTATGTTTTCTTTGTTAGGTCGGCTACTTCTGGAACTAGCCTCGTACTTGTACTCTAACTCGTACTCTAAGCCTCTAAGTTTCTTACTAAACTTTTTAATTATTACAATTATACCTTCGATACGTCTTGGAACAAGAAATTTCACACCGTTCCCGTTAATCGATACAACTGAAAAGAAATACTATTCAATTCTTCATTTTCAGAACAACCACTCTAAAACGACGCTGCGGCGACAACAACCCAAGAGAAAAAATAATTCGCAAAGCCAACGTTCGGGAGAGTTTCAAGATTTCATGAGAATCGTATAGAGGTGGCTTCTCGTTCCCAGCTTACTGGGACACCATAATGGCGGGGGTCTAACTGCACGGATGCATGCACCGGGCCCGGCCCTAATTTTCCGTGGTACGATTCGTTTTATAAGCCATCGTTAATCGCGGTGAACCCGGGCAACTGTTTGGCGGCCCCCGGGGATGTCCGAGGTACAGGATCGCCGCGATTTCGAGATAAGGTTTCGAGGCTTGTTGGTGCAACCTGACCAACGTTAAACCCCAAATCCCCGCGCGACTATCCAAGTTGAGCCTTGCGGTGTTGTGGCGGGATCCGGCGACCTCTCCACAGGATCTATCTCGAGGAATCGACCCCCGCGCGTCTCGAGTAGCGTCTAGTTAACTGCGCGCAGTGCTCAATGCGCATTCACCGCACTTTGACCGCCGTGGGACCTTAGGGGCCCCCGGATGGACCCCACGGCTGGTCTGGGTTAGGTTCAGCGGATTCTAACAGCCCACTCTTGACAACCGTGATCGTCAGATTCAAGATGTTCAGGGGATACGCGATTTTATGGCTGGGAGACAACTTGAACTTACTTAGAATAATCAAGTAGCTACAAGCTCAATCTTTATCAAGGCAACCCAAAATAAAGTTGTATTTCGACAAGGAGTTCGAAAGTAGGAAAGTGAAATTAGACATATTGCATAACACATTACCGACCGGTGATTATTGCATAATTTTGAAAAATCTATGGTACATGGCTAAATACTTTTTAATGGAACCTTCAATAGCAACAGCAATTTCCATTGTGAACTAACAAGTCACCCTGAATAACGTTATCTAATAGTTTCATTTAAGATTCCAATGTAAAAGAAAATTTCTATGCTTTCTTTTGGTACAGCAAAATTATTGAAAATCCTATTAATATCCTTCCGGTAGGTAAAGTGTTAAAAATGCCATGTTATGGGGTCTTCCTCCGGCGCTCTGTACCATTCATATATCCTTACCGTCTCAATGACTGTATTCTCTCCTCAATAAGTGAGGTAAAGGACTTAGGAATTCATTTCTCCTCTACCTTGAACTTTTCCAACCATATTCATAATATTGTTAACTCCGCCTCAAGCACACTCGGGTTTATACTACGCTTTTCTACTGATTTCTACTCAATACACACAATTAGATTGCTATATATTACCCTTGTCCATCCCCAGTTGGAATTTGCTTCAGTTATATGGTCTCTGAATAGCTTAAACTACGAAATCATGCTAGAGAGACTGCAGCATAAATTTCTTAGGTTTTGTTCTTATAAGATTAATAATCCTATGTCAATCTTTGATCACGATTACTCCATAATATTAAACATAGTCAAGCTAGAAACATTGTCTGCTCGAAGAAGAGTATCCGACCAGAGCTTCATTTTTAATTTAATTAATAACCATATAAATTATCCCTCTCTCCTTATGCAAATTAACTTTTACGCTCCAGAACGTGCTTTGAGATCTCGAGCAGATTCTCAAACACTTAAATGCAAATCCACATATGGATTAATAAATCCTATAAATCCAATTATTGCGAACTCCAACACACTACAGGGTGTTCGAAAAGTCTGGAAACGGTCGAATATCTCAAAAATAAAGCATTTTAGAGAAAAATGGTTCAGACATATATTTTATGGTTTCGCAAGGGCTATAAGATGGCGTCATTGGTTTGACCTTGAAGAATCATTTGATGGTCACGCGAAGGTTACCTCAATTTTTTTAAATGGCACCACCTATTTTTTATTACATATTCTTGTAGCTGATCTCGAGAGTTTTTCATGAATTACTTTTCGAGTTATAAGGCTTCAAAGGTACAATACCGCCGGCATTAGCGTTAACCGAAATGTACCACGTGGAGGTTGCACGGTCGATGGTAATAGTTTTGTTCTTCGTTATCGACAGACTTGTCGTTATTACATTCAACAAAAGTAAGAAAGACCTTCGGTAGTCGCCAAAATGGTATTGACTGAAAGGGAAAGAATTACATTATTAATGATACGAGGATATGATGACCGCGTTAGGTCCTTCGAACAAGTAGCGACTTTGTTTAAAGATACTTATCCAGATCGTGAACCCATTTCAAAGTCTACAGTTCAAAAAACTGTCAGACGATTTGAAGAAACAGGATCTGTCAAGGACCGCTCGCGGAGTGGTAGACCAAAATCAGCTACAAATTTTGATCAAAGTATGGATGTAATGCAATCATTTGTAGAAAATCCTCATTCTTCGATGAGGAAGGTATCACAGGCGACTGAAGTTAGTACATCTTCCGTTCATAAAATTATGATGAAAGAAAAATGGCATCCTTTCAAAATAGAACTTACTCAGGAGCTAGCGGAATGTGATTTCGATAGAAGAATTGAGTTTTGCGATGAAATGATGCGTCGATGCGATAATGATAACACTTTTCTTGATAACATCATTTTTTCAGGCGAAGCTTCTTTCGAATTACATGGTACAGTAAATCGTCAGAATCGCCGCTATTGGAGTGACGAGAATCCTCACTGGATGCGTGATCTCCACACACAGTATCCCCAAAAACTAAACGCGTGGGCGGGTTTTTGCAAACGTGGTATTATCGGGCCCTTCTTTATCGAAGGAAACTTAAATGCAAACATTTATTTAGATTTATTGCGAAATATACATCCTGCTATTGACAATTTGTTTGACGGAAATATACAAAATATTTCGTTTCAACAAGATGGTGCACCGCCACACTATGCAGTAATAGTGCGTCAATGTTTAACTAATACTTTCCCAAACCGATGGATAGGAAGACGTGGAGAAATAGAGTGGCCCTCTAGATCACCAGATCTTTCTCCATTGGACTACTTTTTACGAGGGTATGTTAAAAACAATGTATACGTAACGAAACCTGCTAATTTGGCAGACCTTAGGGAACGCATACTGCACCAAGTAAATCTTATCTCTCCAGAAATGAGACGAAACGTATTAAATGAATTTTATCTACGATTAGGTCATTGTCAAGCAGCAGAAGGAAAATAATTTGAACATTTAATTCAGTAAAAACCCGTTTACACACATGCGCGCGCGCGCGCGCGCGCGCGCACACACACACACACACACACACACACACACACACACAAGATGTAAATCCGACCGTGCAACCTCCACGTGGTACATCTCGGTTAACGCTAATGCCGGCGGTATTGTACCATTTGGTTCTAGTGTTTTGGAAAACTCTCGAGATCAGCTACAAGAAAATGTAATAAAAAATAGGGGGTGCCATTTAAAAAAATTGAGGTAACCTTCGCGTGACCATCAAATGATTCTTCAAGGTCAAACCAATGGCGCCATCTTATAGCCCTTGCGAAACCATAAAATATATGTCTGAACCATTTTTTTCTAAAATTCTTTATTTTTGAGATATTCGACCGTTTCCAGACTTTTCGAACACCCTGTATATAATAGTATTGATTTCTTTAATGGATCGTTACACACTTACAAAAAAAATTACGCAGGATTACCTGATAATATCAGTACCTTTATACCAACAGTTTTTTGTGCATGTCCTTTCTTAATAATTTACGAGTCTTTGTGTTATTGTAAATATTTGTATAAAAGGACCTCGGTCCGTTCATAATAAATAAATAATAAATAAAATCATTGTATAATATTAACAACAAGTTATTCCGTAACAGGTCTATCTCAACAAATTAATTTTCAAGATAAAAATAGATGTATTTTTTTCCTTGTAAAGATAATTAAAATTTGGAGAATCTAATTGCTCATATTTTATAAACAAATGCTAAACCAGTAATTCAATTACCCCGAAACAGACATAAGAATCTGCGAAATGACTGAAATATTTTTATCAAGTACATACATATCATTGTACTTTAGAAATATCACTTAAAATATTGTTTAACATTAATAACAAGTTATTCAGAATAACAGTTCTCTCTCAACAAACAATTATCAAGATAAAAATATATATATATATATATATATATATATATATATATATATATATTATTGTCCATGTAAACATAATTAAAATTTGGAGAATCTACTTGCACGTATTTTATAAACAAATCCAAAACCAGAAATTCAATACCCCGAAACATAACGTTCTTGTAACGGACGCAAGGATCTGCGAATTGACTACAATACTTTTATCAAGTACATACATATCATTGTACAAATTTAGAAATATCACTTAAAACATTGTCTAATATTAATAACAAGTTATTCAGAGTAACAGGTCTATCTCAACAAATAATTATCAAGATAAAAATCTATTTTTCCTTGTAAAGATCATTAAAATTTCGAGAATCTAATTGCTCGTATTTTATAAACAAATGCGAAATCAGTAAAACGATAAACCCCTCTATTTTGACATATACTTTATAATACAATAGATTATTTTTAAGTAGATCCTTGCTTACAATTAGTAATTTACATGAGAGTATGGTATCAATTTTTTCTATGTAATGAAAGTTAATTTATCCATGATAAAAAAATTGTTTATTATAGTACGAAACTTCTAGATTGTCATAGAAGAAGAATCAACTCGATAGCACAAATAGTCTACGAGATAAAAATTAATGTACACCACCTTGATTATCCAGTTTCATTAGCATCGGATACCCGAAAATAGTATAAAAAGATACTTCCTGTCGTCCAAACGTGAAAATATCGTCTTTAAACCTCGACGGAGCTGTGCAGCGTTAAAAAATGCATTCTGTGAACGGCCCGTGCAGCCGTCAGAGCTAAACGAGCTCAAATAGAAATAGATTCCCAAAATCCGCCATCCATCGTATCGACAATCTTTCCCATTGTTCTTTATCGCTGTCGAAAGTCTCCGCAGAGCCTCGAATGTCTCGGTCAGTTTGCGTGGGCGTATAGGTGGGTCTGTGCCCAGAAACAGGTTCAATTTTTCACCCTTTACAGGCCAGGCTGCAATAAAAACTATCGCTGGACCATGACCGTGACAGCTTGACAGGAGGGCTTTTGTGAGAACGACTCTTTAGGGGCGACGTAAGTCACATTGTTGACTCTGGTCCTGCCCGTAATCAGCCCGGATGATAATGGATTAATTAATCACCCGACGCGATTGCAGCTGATATACGAAAGTCGGCCAGGTGCTTTCACGGCCCTCGATATCGCCGCAGATTGCACGAATTTATCTTTCCCGGCGATCCACGTGGTGCTTTTCATAGCAACTCGCCTTGACACGTTGCTGAAATACCTTTGGAACGAGTTTAAATTGCTGTCGAGAGAAATTGCGTCTGTTTCAGACGATTTCGAGATTATTACTGGTATAATTAGTGGTAATGGAATTTTTGATAAATGGGAATAGCTGTAAATTATTTCTAACAGATAAACATATATCATTTCGAATAGACTGTATCCAACAGATTAAAATACATAAAAATATGTTTAACATAACAAAATAGTCAAAAGTAGGGCTGCTCTTTACTTTACCGGACTCCAAATTCCTGCCTTTCTCCTATAAATTATGATGTATTTAGTATGTAATCCAGCAGATTTGTACCCGGCGCGGATGCAGATCGAAGTTTCGAACCACTAGGATCAATAGTTCAGGAGCTATGGTCGCTTAAAGTTGAGCATTTTTGACAGGCAAGGGCGCCGCCATATTGGTTTGTAGTGACGGTCGCACGCTGCTTACTGAGTTGGTTGGGATTAGGTCGAGGGGAGGGGCGGCGGCGGCAAAGCAGGCGGCTCGCGGTCGTCATTACAAACCAATATGGCGGCGCTCTTACCTGTCAAAAATGCTCAACTTTAAGCGACCATAACTCCTCAACTACTGATCCTAAAGAATCGAAACTTCGATCGGAATCCGCGCCGGGTACAAATCTACTGGATTACATACCAAATACATCATAATTCGTAGGAGAAAGGTACTAATTTGGAGTCCGGTAAAGTAAAGTTTACCCAAAAATAGAAGGTGAAAACACACAATATTAATTTTAAGAAAGATTAAAATAGAAAATACTACTTTCTTGACGAACAAAAATTAATGGAACTCTTTGGAATTGATCAGAATGGCTGCTACTACTAAGTAATGGATCAAAGTAATAGTACAACGTTTTTTACGAAAGTATATTAAAACAGATAAAAATGTGTTTAATATAACAAAATGCCTGAAAACATTTCTAATGCATACAAATAATGTATAACCCTGAATGAAATGAATCCTTTTTAAAAAGTATAAAATAGATACGTTCTTCTTTGAATAATTGAAAATAATAATAGAGTAGTAACTACATTAATAATAAAGTTTCCAACGACTTTTTGGTTTTCCAGAAAATTTTCATGAGCTCCTTTTTAGCGCAGAGATTGAAGGCGAAGGCGGTAGGCGGGGAGTTTGAATTAGTTACGAAATAACATTAATTTCTTTGACTGTTATCTCCCGCGGCCCGGGGCAACAGTTATAAAATAAAGTCTTCCCGGCCTGGAACTTTTTGTTCCGCGGATTTTATGTAAACGAGGATCCCTTATTTTCACGGACGTGGAGGGTTGAGTTCCAGTTCAACGAGAACTTTTGCTCCGCTTGAAAGAAGTTGATGCTCCGTTAGATAATCAAGCCGACTCCCTTTTAATGGAATTCTATACGGCCGAACGTAAAAAAAAACCTTTAAGTTTTACATATTTCGCATGCGGGGCCGCGCGCGCGCGCTCGCTCGCTCGCTTTATAAAACCACCGTAAGATAAATTCCTCCGCGATTTTTTCGCTTCGGGTTACAACGGCGGAGTAAATATCCAGCGATTTTTTACTTAAGCTCGAGAGCCTTTTGATATTAATCATCTCGATGTAACGTGCCGGGAGAAGAAAGCGGAGCAAGATGTAACTAGGCTCATTTTAAAGGGGCGAAGCCTCTATTTTTATACTGCTCAGACATTTTTCTTTAAAGCAGAGATTTTACTTTTCGAAAAGTATCTAACAAGGTCACATTCGTCGGGTCGCCGATTTTAATGAAACTTTTTCTGCTGATTTTAAAGACAAAATAAGCAGCATGTGTCCGAGCTATTTTGCAAATACCGACCCAGTTTTTACGGCGATATTTAGCACAGAATTTTTTGATGGAAATGTGCCGATTTTCGAGAACCCATTAGCAAAAGTAACGAGTTCTAGCTTCACGAGAATAAGTAGAAATTGTAATATTTAAAGCTTGTATTTTATATAAACAAATCTGAAGCGAGTGAACTGATGACTGAAACCCCCCATAATTTTCCCTACTCTGCACCATACACTACCTACAGTTAGGATCAAAACTGATCGCACACACTTTAAATCAGAATAACTTTTTTATACAAACTTTTGATCGTTTATAACTCGTAAACCAATTAACCAATTTCAATGAAATTTTCGGAGCGTATATAATTTATACAAGTTGAGCAAACATATCTTTGAAATCTTCGTTATTGGCCCAGCTAAAAAAGTCGCAAAAATCAATTTTTACTATTGTTTTTCACAATTCCGACCAAATGCATTTTTTCAACATATATTTTTTAGATGTCATTTACTAAACTAATTCATATAGCCTTACAGAGAAATTGAAGTCGTTTGACCCATTCATAAAAAAGTTATTCTGATTTAAAGTGTGCGTCATCAGTTTTGCTCCTAACTGTAATTGTTATTAAAATTTCTAACATCGCCAGGAGGAAGATATCGATTCTTTTGAAATGTCACAATAGCATAAAAATTTGTATTGTTCATAAACAATTTCGAAATCAACTAGGTCATGACATAAACCACCCCCAATTTCCCATGCTCTACACTCTCATTATTCTTAGTGTATTATTCTTATTATTCTTGTTATTCTAGAGTGTAGAGCATGGAAAATTGGGGGCAGTTTATGTCATGACCTTGCTGATTTCGAAATTGTTTAAGAACAATACAATTTTCATGTTATTGTGACATTTTAACCCTTTGCGGACGGAGTCGTTCGACGAGCGAGCGTCGCTCTGGCCGAGAGGTATTTTTGCGCGCAGTTGAGAAAATATACACGTTGAACGTTTGCGTTATAAAAGCTAAAACTTTATTAAACGGAAAATAAGACTTTACCGCTAAAGATCTCCAATTCCCTTATAGCTCAGAAAGATTTGTAATTCGTGTTCGTAAGTGTGAACAGACGCAGGCGGCTATTTGCCGACACGCGTCCGCAAAGGGTTAAAAGAATAATAATACCATAGACTAATTAATTCGTAATTCATCAAAATCCCTGAGTTCGACGGAGAAAATTGATCGATTTGTTGTACTAGCAAAGCTGCAGGAAGTTGAGAAACTTCGAAAAAATATATGTAGTTTATAATGAAATTCGGAGGCAGCAAAATGTTGGCACAAACTCGCCCCCTAATTCTCTATGCACTGCATCATGCATAATTATGAGCAGTGTTGCGGTTCGCTCCTCCTAAAATCGAACATCGCCAGAAAACACTAGCTGAGAAGCATCGCTTAACGTCAGGAAACCTCGAAACGATTTAATTTTCTGGTGGAGCCATCGTACCCGAGTGTTCATATCCCGGAGGCCATAATTGTTTCGACGTCCGTCTCTCAATCGTGCAGTATCTCTCCGGTCCAGCCGACAAGTGTAGCAGCGAAGACTTATTGCGAGAACGATGGGAAAAATGAGACAAAGGTATCGCGACACAAAAGGGAGGCAGAGAGAGAAAAAGAGAGAGAGAGAGAGGGGGGACAGATAAGGGGGTGAGTGAGGAAAGAAAAACGAGAGCAAAGCGGACGCGATGAAGAGGATGAAGCCGGAGCGGCGGGGTGCGGAGCCGAGTGATTTCGTGGCCCTTTCGCGGGAACGGAGGGCGGCGACAATAAAGAGAGAAAGGGAGGGGGAACGAATGTTTGTCGCCGCTTTTTACAGCCGATTACCGGGATCACCTTTATGAAAGCGGCGCGGCGCGGCGCCGGCCGTAAACACCATTCGATTAACGGCAATTCGGCAATTATTGCCCGCGGACCGATTATCGGTCGAATGCATTTGAACGTCGCCTTCCGGTTCCGCGGCGCGAGCAGATTTTTCGGGAATTGAGCCGTCCCACGCACGACCGCCGGATTCCTGTCGATATCCCCGCGCAAATTGCGGACAACCGGCCCCGGAATGGCTGGATTGCGACAGAAACTGGCGATATTGCGGACGACACCCCCCCCCCCCCCCGACTGCCTTTCGCGTGCCGATCGCAGAATCGTCAAAAATCAACGTCGAATGCCCGACGTTTCGCCGAGTGCATTCTGCCCGGCTCAATTACGCATCCGATGCGATTTTCGGAAAAATTGGAGCATGCTTCTTGACGCATTTTCTGCTCCAATCAAACGTGGTCGTTTTGACACTTTTTTAAATGAAGATCGATCAGTTTCGGGACCGACGCGATGCTTATCGGTGAGACAGTGCTAACTTTTAACATTTTTGTTTTTGATTGTTACTTTGTGAAACTTTTACCAATAGATTTGTGACATTCTTACAAGTGAAATGATACCAAACGGGACACAGTTTCGATCGTATTTACTCGTTTAATCCTCGATACAATGGAACCTCGATTATCCAAACTTATCAGTGGAACACGAGTGTTTGGATTGCGACAGAAACTGGCGATATTGCGGATGGCTTCGACCACCTTTCCATATACACAGTATGTCTGGGAAATAACGGAACTTCTTTAATTTAAAGGAGACTATTAACGCCATCTATTGGAACAGAACATGTCCTGAAAGCTGTAACTTTCCTCTACAAGACAAGACTGACGACAATCACTGTGGTCAATGTGATAGTACCATTAGTCTCCTCATCACAAAAACGCGACGGAAGAAAGAGCAAATATTACATTTTGTTTCAAGCTCGGTAAAACTTTTACAGAAACATTTGAATGACTGCTTAGTCCGTACACGTGTGTTCGAATGGTATGAGCGATTAAGGACGGTCGTGATCCTTTGGAAGACGATCCAAATCCAGGGCCGGCAAAAAAAAAATCGCGATGAGTTGGTGGAAAAAGTGCGTTAGTCCAGTCAATGAAAAGTTGTAGAGGGAAATGGAAGGAACACAATTTTTAACTTTGGGACTTTATTTGGACTAGTTACGAAGTAAACATACTAAAAGTCCCCACTCCTAGAAGGTGGCCGAGGTGCAGGGGGGCACGTGGAAGGTCCTCTTTTTCAGTTTTCCTCTTATATCTCGGAAACTATGCATCCTAGCGATAAGATCATTCTATACAAAATTAAAGCTGACAAAATGTGCCATAAGATTGATTGCATTCAGTTTTTCGCTATCTCGCATAGTTTCCGAGATATCCGCGCTCGAATTTCAGTAATTGTGCTGAAGAGTTAGCTAGTCAAATAAGACAAAAAACATGAGGCAAAAATTTCTTTTTCACAATTGGTGAAGTTTGAGCACGGATATCTCGGAAACTATGCGATATAGCGAAAAACTGAATGCAATCAATCTTATGGCACATTTTGTCAGCTTTAATTTTGTATAGAATGGTCTTATCGCTAGGACGTATAGTTTCCGAGATATAAACGGAAAACCGAAAAGGGGACCTTCTACGTGCCCCCTGACTTTTAGTATGTTTACCTCCTAACTAGTCCAAACAAAGTCCCAAAGTTAAAAATTGTGTTCCTCCCATTTCCCTCTACAACTTCCATTTCCCTCTACACCCCCTTATGAGCATTCATTGACTGGACTACGTGAAATCATCGAGAATTCGTTTAACAGGGTCAAAATGTCAATGGTGAATATTATCTGGGTGTTATGGAGCGTTTCTGGAAGAGAATCGTTCGAATAAGGCCAGAATATCGAGCGCTGCGAAATTGGTTTCTGTTGCACGATAATGCACCGTCTCACAGGACCATCGCTGTTCGTGAATTTTTGACAAAAAAACAAGCCTGTGTCCTCAACATCCTTCGTATTCGCCTGATTTATCACCGTGTGACCATTTCCTGTTCCCAAATCTCAACGTACGTTTTATGACAATGTTATACAAGGCCAAAGTGTCGTGACGAGAGTCATTGAGGCGATCCCGCAAAATGAAATTAAAAAATCTGTGCTAGCATTGCTGGAACGTGATCAGCAGTGTATTGATACAGAAGGGATGTATTTTGAATAAAGAGGAATAATTTCGGCAAAATAACCAATTGTTTTTTTTTGTTATTTAAAAAGTTCCGTTATTTTCGACGCAGTGTACGTAATGTCATCGTTTAGTTGGATCTGAATTTGTTTAACCCTTAGCACTCGAGTGGCGACTTTGACGCGCCACTAAAAATTGCTGTTCCATTATTAAAAATATTGTTTACGTTATTAGATATGTTGGTATCTATTCAATTACTAAACATTTAGGTATTGTATATCAATTTCATATCCACCAAAGTTAAAATATCGTAGAGAGTGTAAATATTTTAGGTCGGAAGAAATATTTAATTTTCGAGTTAAAATAGCTCCGAGTGCAAAGAGTTAAAAATTACACAGAGCTTCGAAGTCGAAGGACAATTTCATTATTGGATCAGAGTTGATTGTCTTATCAGATTCTAATTGCGGAGCACAGACGCAAGCGACAGAAAATCGTATAATAGGTTATGTTTTTAAATACGCCGGAGATTGTACTATGAACTGGAATGCGAAACAGCGGAAAACTGTGGGGCAACATCCAGTACCGCAACGGAGTACGTGCGTTGCTTTGTTTGATGCAACAAAGGGAGCGTTAACTACAATATTTTTCGATAATCACAGCGCCAGACGAATATCAAGGGATACAATAAACACAAATCGAACGAAACATGTCGATACACAATATCATTTTATCGGACATATACTTTCAAGAGATGAAAACGATGTAAAGTATTTATCGCTGACTGAAATGCAGACAATAATCCTGATTAACAAATTAAGCAGCCAAAAACATAGCAAATTGATCTTCAGAGAAAACTAGGCCTCCTTCTTTACGATTCAATATTAATTTCCTCTTCGTCCAGTTATCAATCGAAGATTATATAAAATTTAACGAATGATTGTTTAAAGTCTACCTTTGTCCAGCAATTTTCGAGGATACTCAAAATTAATTGTCGTATAATATAATGAACATCAAAATGGGAAGAGTTTAAGTCATCACTTTCCAAATTTCAAATTCGTTTAGAAACTAATGCACTCCCTTTAACAAATTCATGAAGTTATCTTATAAATTAATAAAGGTATCTTTGACATTTTTCTATTAATATTACTATTTAGAAGCGCAAAATTTAAACTACACAGTCTAATTTTTTCATCGCAAAATCGATTAGGTTGGCAACTAAATTCGCGACCTTTTGTTTCGTAATTCTTTTATTGTATGATTATAACCTCATTCAGTGAGCATTCCTTTTGAACTGTATATCATTGGAAAGCTCTGAATTTTGCGATTAATTTGATATAAAATTGTTTGAGAAAATGTGGAGGTCGCGAATTTAGTTGCCAACCTTATTAGGTTTAGGTCAATTTATTAATTGAAAAATGTAAGTTACCATCGTTTTTCCTAGACGTAGAGAGTCTGCTAGATTCCGTTACAATAATTCCATTTTTATTGTTCGAGGCCATTCGTTCGCTCGCGATCAACTAATTATAAAAGAGCTGAGCACAAAAATGCGTTTTTCCTTCGTATGTACAGGCCCACAATGGCTCGCTTAATAAATGCTTACGAGTTAAACGATCTTCCCTGAATTTCAGCTTACACAGCCGAAAGGGGATAATTAACGATCAATGATGTTTGCAAATTACTGTGCTGGAGATGCCATTTAATATTCCGAATCACCATTCAGTAAGGCAATTTACTACGGCTTAGTCAGACTATCAACATGACGACAAGCGATTTCTCCTGCGGTCAATTGTTGAATAAATCCTCGTTTCCATGCGAATCGATTCTCGAGCGAAACACGCTCCCGAACAACAGAAACTACCATTGTCCCGACAATCTATTCTTCTCGCAACAAAAAACAATGGAAAATAACAAGAACACGGCTTCGTCTGGAGGCCCGAAAAATTCGAAAAATTCGAAAACGCTGACCGACATAAAATTAATATTAATAGTCGATTCTATTTTATGCAGACATTTTATTTACTGATTTATAATTGGCAGACTGCGAATTTTTATGCAAAATAAAAATTATGAAACAAAATACATGAACATTTATTTTTTCTCTTAGTAATTTTATACAGTTGAAAACAGTACAAAAAATTCAGCAAATATTTCTAGTGATGTGTATTGGATCCTAGCTACAAGTTTAAAATGCAGTAACGAAAGTATTGAAACATCCAGAAACTACCTGAACACTAAAAATAAAAATTAGGAGTAATATTTTTAATTTATTGTTTAATGTAATATAGTTTTTTGATAATAAATGCGTTCTGTATTTATTTTCTTTTGCTACTATTATTATGGGACAGAGGGAGTCGGATACTCTACGTTATACATATTTCTTTACCAGAGATCGTAAGATTATATCCCCAAACAAATTTTTGACGACCAATTTTTATGACAACATGACGAGTGAAAGGAAACGTTATAAGAAAATTTTTGGGTACCAAAAATTAAAAATTTAGATAATCAAAAAATAGTGTCAATAATGCAACATAAATAGAAAAACCTTAAATCGCTTAAAGGTTAACAATTTTCTACAACATAACGCAGGCCTGACCAACACGCGGCTCGCCGGGCGCTTTCATATTTCTATTGAAACTATCTGAACACTATTTGAACACTCAAAATAAAAATTAGGAGTAATATTTTTCATTTATTGTTTAATGTAATATAGTTTTTTGATAATAAATGTTGCGTTCTATTGGGTTGGCAACTAAGTAATTGCGGATTATGTCGATAGATGGCTTTAGCACATTCTTTTGTTTTGTCGACGTATTCAAAGCACCTAACCTATATTTTTTTCTTGTTGTTTGGACTTCCACCTTAAATTAGTAAGAAAATTGTATCGATTAGAAATTTAGTTTCGTTTTTATCCGAATTTAAAAATGGGAAAACAAAACGCGCATTTCCGACATATTTTATTGTATTATTTCCGAAAAGGCAAGAACCCATCGCAAGCATACAAGAAGTTATGTGCCGTGTATGGGAATGAAGCCTTAAAAGAGAGGCAGTGTCAAAATTGGTTTGCCAAATTTCGTTCTGGTGATTTTTCAATAAAAAATGCACAACGATCTGGCCATCCAGTTGAAGTTGATGAGAGCCATATCAAGGCCATTATCGATTCCGATCGTCATAGAACAACACGTGAGATTGCAGAGAAGCTCAATGTATCGCATACATACATTTAAAAAAATTAAAACAGCTTGGCTATGTTAAGAAACTCGATTTATGGGTCCCATCAGCTTAAGGAAATTCATTTGACGCAACGCATTAGCATCTGCGATTCGCTTCTGAAACGCAACGAAATTGATCCATTTGTGAAACGACTGATTACTGGCGATGAAAAGTGAATAGTTTATAACAACGTTAATCGAAAAAGATCATGGGTGCAGCAGGATGAACCAGTCCAGACAACATCAAAAGCTGAGGATCGCCAAAAAAAAGATTATGCTGTAGGTTTGGTGTGATTACAAAGGAATTGTGCAGTTTGAACTTTTACCAAGAGACCAAACGGTTAATTCAAACGTTTACGTTTAACAATTCACCAACCTGAGCGATGCAATTCAAGAAAAGCGGCCGGAATTGGCAAATCGTAAGGGTGTTGTTTTTCAACATGATACATAATGCAAAGCCCCACACATCTTTGGTCACTCGCCAAAAATTATTGGAGCTAGGTTGGGATGTGTTGTCACGTTCACCATATAGCCCTGACCTTGCGCCTTCCGATCTCCATTTATTTCGTTCCATGCAGAACTCCTTAAATGGTAAAATTTTTAATGACGCTGATGATGTAAAATCTCATTTAATTCAGTTTTTTGCTGGCAGAAATCAGAAATTTTATGAACATGGTATTATGACACTGCCTGAAAGATGGCAAAAGGTCATCGACAAAAACGGACAATGCCTAATTTAATAAAGTTATATTTTCAAGTAAAAATTTTGAATTTTCCTTCTTATTTAAAATCCACAATCATTTAGTTGCCAACCCAATATTTCAAGAAGGAATTCGAAAGTAGGAAAGTGAAATTAGACATATTGCTTAAAATATTGTATAATATTAACAACAGGTTATACCGTAAAATGTCTATCTCAACAAATAATTTTCAAGATAAAAATATATGTATTATTCTCCATGTAAACATAATTAAAATTTGCAGAATCTACTTGCACGTATTTTATAAACAAATTCAAAACTAGTAATTCAATTACCCCGAAACATAACGTTCTTGTAACAGACGCAAGAATCTGCGAATTGACTGAAATATTCTTATCAAATACATACATATCATTGTACACATTTAGGAATATCACTTAAAACATTGTCTAATATTAACAGCAAGTTATTCAGTAACAGGTCTATCTGAACAAATAATTTTCAAGATAAAAATATATTTTTCCTTGTAAAGATAATTAAAATTTGGAGAATCTAATTGCTCGTATTTTATAAACAAATGCGAAACCAGTAAAATGAGTTAAACTCTCCCTATAATTTCACATATACTTTACAATACAATCGTTCATTTTTAGGTAGATCCTTGATATTGATTGGAAAAACGTCACTTTTTATGATCGTCCAGCTGAAGCACGTGGTTAACAATTTGCACGAGTGTGGTACCAATTTTTTCTGTGTCATGAAAGTTAATTTATCCATAATAAAAAATTGTTTATTATAGTATTATAGAAGAATCAACTCGATAGCACAAATAGTCTACCGGATAAAAATTAATGTATACCACCTTGATTATCCAGTTTCATTAGCATCGGATATACTATTATGGGACAGAGGGAGTACATTGTATGTAATATGTTTTTTATGGGCTCCTTACTTAAGCAAAAAACACTAGGTTGATTCGTCTAAAAATATAGAGATTTATTATTGATTACATAATAAATAATTGCACATACTTTCCACGAACACGTGTAACAACACTAACCTAAAAATATAGAGAATCAACAATTAAATGTTTGTGCTTCCCTTCTCGATATAAGATCTTCTTTACAGAAACGTGAACTTGTAGAATTCTGGACTTAAAGATTTCATTAATCCATCTCTCACGAACCATCAAGGTAATTAATCGTTTAATTAATCAATTTAACTGTCACTCTTTCTATCTCAATATCTGTTTACTTTATCCTCTCAAATCCTGCCCTCTCTCGGGCATCCATGCACCTTACCGACCGTTTGTATCATACACAAAACTTACATATATTATATTTGAAGATTGCAATAGTATTTCTTGGTCAAAACTCTCCGACAAAAATTTCCTATGCAACAACCTGATATAACCCTTTAATTCGACGATGGGAATTGAATTTGAGCGTTAAAAAGCGACCAGGAAAAATGTGTTTTCAACGACACATCCGGCACGCTCATTATCCGTCATGGGTTGGAATCAAAAGAGAGGAACTTCCGGTAATTCCCTCGTCCTAAAACGTTTCCGCCAATGGCGGCAGATATCATGGAAAAGCGACGGCGAGTTTCCTTCGGCCGCTGATTTCTATGAACCGTGATTTATCGCGCTTCAACAACTCCTTCCGACAGTTTAACGACGATGTGATTCGACGCAGGGAACTGCTTCCGGCTCACAATATCGACCGACCGTGTGTACCAAAGATTTCGAAATGTAGCGAACTTTTTCAACGCGGGTCTCTCTCTCTCTCTCTCTCTCTCTCTCTCTTAATCCGTCGCTGTTCGAACCCCACACTCGATCCTGTTTAATCTCGCTTCGGCACTGCCTTCTGACGCGTTCTGGATTCCACCGAGCCGTGTTTCATTCGCTTTTCCCCATTCTCTTGCCGAATCGAGCAAGATTTTATGGCCTCCAAGTGTATTTATGGAGATAAAGAGAAATTGGGAAGTTCCGTGGCTGCGGAAATTTTAAACGAACTCCGGAATCGCCGCAGAGCGGTGACCTTAAACTTAAACCACCCCTAATTTTTTTATGTCCACTTTATTATGCGATAGTTGACTTTTAGCTGGGTCTTTCATATTGATTCGGATAAAATCGACTGTGTAATTTACATACTTTACCTTCAGTCGCAATTAGTTTACTAGATAACGTGAAAAGAAATTATGAAATACATAGTTGTAATTGGTCGGCAATTTCACAGAAAATACTAAAAATTATTTTTTACAATATTTTTTACAATATTTGATGTGGATTCGTCTTGATAATTTATATTATATTAGATTCTGAAAATTGACTCGATTCGACAAATAGTTTGAAAAATTTACATACTTATCATGAACAAATTTGTACTCGGTGAAGTGATGACTTAAACCCTCCTTAATTTTTCATGCTTTACGTCATACAATCATTAATTTCCCGCAAAATTCCCGTCGCTCACCGGGAAAAAGCGACGAAATTTGAACGACTCCCATTATCAAGAATACGTGCTCAAGCAATTTTTCTGCAACTCCAATCCTCTGTAATTTTTAAACAAAATCAAATCCAGCTAAATCATGACTTAAACTTTCTATAACGTTCCTTACATTACGTCATGCAACAATTTATTTTACACAGAATCTTGCATATCAATCAGAAAAGGATTTCGAAGAATATCTGATTAGAAAACACATATTCTCAACAAATGTTCCAACATCTTCAAAGCCCTGTAATTTATAAACAAATTCAAGTCCAACTAAACTATGATTTAAACTCTTCCTAATATTTCTTGCGCTACCTCATACAATAATTAGTTTTCCGTAGAATCTGCAGACATTGTACTTCGCAAGGAAATTAAAAGTGGGCAAATTGGTGAGCTAATTTGCCTCAGAATATTCTTTACGCTATCAAAGCATAATTTCTGACCAAACTCCTCAACGTTGACCGTGAAAATGATTCAGAAGACGGTCGGTGGTATGGATTTCTATACTCGAGTAGGTGCGTGGGTGGTTAACAACGCTCCTTTGGCTAATACGACGTCACGGATAGCGGGGACAATTGTTGATGCTGCGCCCAAAACGACAGAGTCGGGGGCGGCGGCTGCGGTCGCCGGCATTACGGGTTTTAGGGAGGCTTTACAGGGCGTTGGGGGAAAGGGTGCAGGGCCGGCATGGGATTTTGGTCGGGGTTGGACCGAGCTTGCACTGTTCACGGCGATTAATTCATTGCCGCTTACCGCAGCCCACCGCAAACCGCCTTTCACCCCCGCCCGCCACCTCCTCGGCCCACCCCTTTTCCCCCTTTCACAGATTATCTCGCGAATGGGTCCTTCGCGATCTTAGAAACGCGACTTAACCCCTCTCGTCTTTTGATTTACAGCGAGGAGCATAACTGTACCGTCTCTTCGTCAAGACGCAGGTGGGTTCTTGCGAATTCTTTTAGTTCGAAGACTATTCACTGCGACAAAGTTTTTTACTTCTATTAGGTCATCCCATAAGTTCGTGCCGTTTTTCGTGCTGTTGGATATGTTAATTCTGTAATCATGCCTTCAAATGTGTTTTAGGTATTCTCAGAACATCTGACATCTCCTCAGCCGATAAACTTCGTGATTTCTGTACAAGGTCTCGAATTTTGTCTTTGTCTGTCTCTGGAGGACGCCCGGAACGATCCTCGTCTTCTAAACAAAAATTCCCACCTTTAAAACGTTGAAACCACTTCCTACAAGTACGAGACGAAAGTGCACTTTCTCCGTAAACAGGACATATGTTGTTCGTGGCGATTGTTACTGAACTTCCCTCCCAAAATTCATATAACATGAGATGTCGGAAATGGATACGCATTTCGCTCATGATTTTTCACTGCTAGTTTCACTAGTTCCGCTGGTTTCTTTCATTTCACCTCTCTAACCTGTTCTCGAACAGCTACGCTTAAGTGCATTGGTCCCTTATCGCCGTAAAGTTTATAAATCGACGTACACATGAAATGTGTACACAAAAATCGGCAAGAACTTATGGCATGACCTAATAATTCCGAAGATATTTCTTCTACCGGGTCCGTCAGTAAAATCCGGACAAAATTCAATTTGAATTTCCCGCTACCTGTGATTTCAGCAGTAGATGTTTCATTGATTTAAAGCAAGCCATATGTATGTATAAGACGTATGTAACCTCAAATGGCAGAATTAATTAGATGGAGCGTGGAATATAATCGCAGAGCAGCGATAATTGAAGCGCTACGGTCTGGGCGGTCAGCGGCTGAAATTATTGGATTCTTTGGATATTGAGAAAAGGCATGCGGTTGCAGAGAAGTCCGAGGAAGGTTTTGCTAATCCGACAAGGCGAACGCATTCAAAAGAAAGGTCTGCAAGGACCCCGACTGTTGTCGAAAGAACTCAACAGCTCATTTCAGAGAACCCAGGGACGTCAGTTACAAATTTGGCGGCCATTTCGAGGATAAGGACTTGCGATATACCTCGTATGTGCTCAAGGTACGACAAATGCTGTCAGAGGCTGTCAAGACCAAGAGAATTGCCCGCTGCAATTTGATTCTGCACTCGTCGAAGAATGAAACCGCGGATCGCCTCAGGTTTTTTTCTGACGAAAAGTCCAGATTTGAACCCTCTCAATTATTACATTTGGAGCGTTACTGAAAGGGTTTCTAATAAGTTCAGGCACCCCAACGTGGCATCCCTCAGGCCGCTATAGAGGCAGCATTCACGAACTTGGACAAGGAACAGTTGAAGAGAGCGTGTTCGCGCTTCAGATCAAAAATCGAAGCAGTGATCGCAGCGGAAAGGGGGTTATATTAAATAATGACACATTTTTTTCATCAATACAAGTTATTTCTAAATAAACAATGTTTCAGTGAACTGAATATTTTGGCCGGATTTTGCTAACGGACCCTGTATACCTAATTTTTCATATTAAAAATTAGTAGTGCAATACGATGACCACGTGCTTCCACTGCCGAGAATTTCGTTAAATCGCATAACGAAGTATGCATAAAACTAGGGTTGGTTTAAGTTACCACTCATCCGAATTTGGAACCGTTCTCTCTCGGGTGCAAGCGATCGAGCTAGAAGCCCGGAGGAAGAGGAGAGGCGGCCGAAACTTGAATTTTTCATGGGGGAAAGAAAAATTTCTGCGGCTCTGCAATCTTCTTTGGAATAACGAACGCGGTATGACCTCGTATCGGATAGAACAGTCCGAGATCGATGCTCGCTATCTTCCGCAGGCTGCACGCTTACGCAATCGCGAGAGCGGGGACCGGCGGGAATTTGAAATGCAAAACGGAAACGCGAGGTGGATGCGACCGTGCGGCACCGCGTGGGATTTCCTGCGGTCGTGGGAACGATACGGCCGCTCTCCTGGACCCTCTATGGATCGTTAGGTATTTTTCAGCCACCGCTTTGGGAGCCGGCTCGCTTTTGTACTCGGATCCTATCGCCGGAGGACTTTGATAGAACGCCGCTGCTCCGCCGCCAGTGATTTTTTCGAGAACGTGGTCTTCGAGTGCACTTCATTTAAACGCAGATTTTTGGAATCCAGAGGGAACGGACCCTTCATTTTTCGTCTCGTACAGAAACGAAGCTCTCAATATCAATCTCTTCAAACTAATTCAATCCTAATTATATCCTTATATCGATCGTATTTATTGTTAATATTGAATATGTAATGCTTTCGGCGCAAAGGTTCGATCATTTGTTATTTTTACAAAGCAATTTTGCAAACTACAATACTACAGTAATTCCGACGTTTCGATCTTTTTACAGTAATTCTTCAATCGGAGTCCTGGGTCGCCTATCTAATCGAAGTCCAGTGCCTACCAGCGATGCCAGAATGAGCGCCGAACGGCGCTCATTCACTCTCCTCCTAACCCTTCCACTATTCCATCTCAGCAACGTGCGCATGCGCACACTCCACGGTCCACATCGCGCACGTGCAACGTGTCTCCCAATCGCCCCACTCATTCCCTGTCATCACAGAGGGGGTAAATCATTTCACCGTGACTCCCCTCATCTGGCATCACTGGTGCCTACTCACTCCACTGCCGGCCAACGCTGCGCCGCGCGGTAGGGCGGCGATGATTGATCTCGGCTCGGGTATATCGATGTGAACACCACAACATTGACTCGAGTGAATCGAATTCTCAAACTTCTTAATTTTCATTATTGTTTTATGGGACTTTTACTAGCTTATTCCAGGCATTTCCCTGATTAAAATGACACCAAACACGATATAATTTCAACTGTATTTAGTGGTTTAATCGACGATGAAAGTTTCGGGAGCAAGGAAGGACAGCGACAACACGGGCCTTTGAACTGTGCCGGCGACGTCGACTGTCTGCGTCTCTTTCTTTCCCATACGCTCTTCTTCGTTGCGTTCGAAAATTTCATCGTCGATTAAACCACTAAATACAGTTGAAATTATATCGTATTTAGTATAATTTTGCATTAGAAAAATTCCACGGATATGTTGGTGAAAGTTCCATTAAAAAATAATGGAAAATAAAGAAGATACAACTTTGGTGATTAATTAATGTGGATTGAATGAAAATCAGTGGAAAAACGAAACATGAAACCGAGTGTTCTTGAATTAATTAATTAATGAATAAAAAATTAATGAAATGTTGTCGGTAAAAACCGTGTCAGAGAAATCTGTGTCGATAATTTCCATGGAACCCGTTCAAAACACGGGTGTTGGGACTTCGATTGAAGAATTAGTGTACCACACTTATATTAGCTTGCCGTGTCGTTGTTGTATGAGTCAAATCTTGTAATCGAATTTTAAACAACTTCCCGATGAGCTAGAGACTTGGAACTGTAAACGTAGTTTAAAAAATGTGCATCTTAGGAGAAAAAAAATTTAAATATTAACCGTCACACCTCGCCGCACGACGCGACGCTCCGTAGCACGTGATCGCGTTCAGCGATCCCCACTCCGCGCGACAGCGCTCCCTAGTCCACTACGCGTTCCCACTCCGACTCATCCCCACTCCATTGACCCACTTCGCACCGAAAGAGCTCAGTGCAGTGTTCCGATATTGGTGCATCTTTTCTCGCGCATGCGCGGCGATTTCAGCCTCAGTAAAGTTAGATTCTCGATAAAATGGGGTACTTTGAGCACCCCAGAGAATTTAAAAAAATTGATATGATTTGATTCTGAAAAATGAATGTATAACATGCGTATTTCTGTATATTTTGTAACTCGTAGGACATGTCCTGGAGTCTTTTTGTCCGGGGCAGATTGTTTCAGTACATTCCTGCCAATATTTACTGCCTCAGGGCTCTGTGCTCTGCTACCTCATCATCGTAATATAGATATGTTACTGTTTTGGCCGCGCATGCGCGAGAAAAGATGCACCACATCGGAACACTGGCTCAGTGTGGTGTTCCATTTCGGATAATTTCGTACTCCATCAAGAGACCGTGTGTCGTCTCTTGCGTTTCTATTATTTTACTATTTCATACCAGTATTACTATAATATCTTGCGTTCCATTTTAAAAATACTAAGAAGTAGAAAATAAAAGATATATAAAATAAAACTTTAAAAGCCACGGTTATATTAAATGCACTTAAAAGGAGAAAATAATTTTTTTCCTGGTTCTCCCAAAAATTTAATATAAATTTAAATAAAATCATGACATTAGTGACCATAAAAATAAAAGCGTGGAGCGCTAAACTATATTGACGTAATCTTCGCGAGCGCCCCACGCTTTTATTTTTATAGTCACTAATGTCATAATTTTATTTAAATTCATATTAAATTTTCTGGAGAATCAGGAAAAAAATTATTTTCTCCTTTTTAGTGCATTTTAGTATAAGCGTGGTTTTTAAAGAGTCTTTTTTTATATATTTTGTTTTATCAGATCATCTTCAGGGGTTACTAGAATTGCGTCTGTAAATAATTATTTTATTAAGAATAATTTTAATTCAGAAATGCAAACCAACAAGTTAGTTGTAATTTATATTTTTAAGAAAATTAATTTTCTCAAGTTAAGAGTTAAGAAAAGTAATTTTCTGAACAATATAAATTACAACTAACTTGTTGGTTTGCATTTCTGAATTTCAAAATATTCTTAATAAAATAATTGTTCACAGACGAAATTCTAGTAACCCCTGAAGATGATCTGTAAAAAGATCGAAACGTCGGAATTAATGTAGTAGTTTGCAAAATTGCTTTGTAAAAATAAATGATTAAACCTTTGCGCCAAAAGCATTAGATATTTAATATTAAATCAATCGTGCTCCTGGGAACCTACTGGATGATTCATAATAGTGCAGTTTTCACTGCAATCCACTAGATTTTTTAAAATTATATTTTCACAGTATTGCACAAGTGTCAATTATTTTTGTAGTCTCACGGGGTGAATAATGATGTTGTTTTTTAAATTGTTTATGAACTGCAAAGCTACGAAGTTATTGCAAACATCTTTGAAGAAATATGTATGTATTGTACTTTGCTCATGAATTATTTTAGGTCGTTCGATTTCTCGGATTAAGGTCGGCCACTTTGAAAGATCTCAATTGTATAATGAAATACAAGAAATGTTAGAAGAAATATAAGTAATAAATTTGCTGGCTTTTAATTTGTTTATGCAAAATAGAGCTTCGAGGTTATTCCAAAAATGTTGTGGTATCGGTTATTCGAAATAAATTTCAATGAAAATCTTAAGGGGTTAAATCATCACTTTGGTGGTCTTTAATTTGTTAACGAAATATAAACATTTGAAGATCATCGTTCTGTACCATTGTTCAGGAGCCTCAGGTTGTCGAACAATATTATATTTGCAAATTTGTATCTCGAAAGCCATTTAATCCTTTTCGAGGATCCTAATCGGAGGAACCGCCGATTTAATCCTTTTTTTACATTAATCTATAATATCCATTTTGTTATAAACGACGTTTTTTTACTGCAAAAAATTAGTATCGACCGGTTTTCACTATGAACATCGACAGCCCTCTCCAAAACTACTTGGCCTACAACTTAATCTCGAAGATCAAAGCGTGCTTAAGTCACCACTCCAATTTCGAACCACTTAAAAACCCACGGACCAAAATCCACCTGACAAAGTCTCCTTTGACAAACAACGGGGAATTTTTCAAGAACTGACACTCGAAGAATAACGATGCCTCATGGCAATCGAGGTATCGATCACTGGTGGCTTAAAGCTGACAATCTAAAGGGAAATCTGCTAACTCCCAACTAACTAAGAGCATAATCTCGATTAATCCTCTGAAAAGCCCTGGCTGGTTAAAATTAATAATTTACGTACCGACACCAAAGGGAAGCTGAAGTGGGATATGCCGTACCTACAACAGAAATAGGAGGATTTCGATTAGAATCGTAGCGATGTTAGGTATCAGGTAGGATTCCCTAGTCTATTTCGAGCGGGAATCCCAGCGGCAGCGATCCGGGAAGAAAAGAAGTCTTGTCTTTAATCCAATCTACAACCGTATTTCAGATGCAGCCGGGCGCTGCTGCCCCGGCCCTCCTATCGCGGGAACAGCAATCGACATCAGGACTCTCTTGGTATTCCCATCGTCCTAAACCCGGGCCAATCCGGGCCGAAACAGCCGAGGCAGTTCCCGATGCGACCTCGTTTCACCTCAAAATAATGTAAAGTTCAATTCCGAACGGGAGCCATCGCCGAACTTTCGAGCTTAAGCGACGGTAATCGAATTGATGTTTTTCGGGATCGGGCCCCGTCTCAACTTTGTCCTATTCCACACTAATCCCCACCCCCAATTTACCCCCCACTCTAACCCTCGCCTTGCTACCTCAGGCATTTCTGAGAATGCTCCTCGTGGAGATTAGTTTTAGTATTATTAATTTAATAAGTTATTAGTTTTATTATTCTTATTCAGCTTCACCTCGGTTAGAAAACAGTGGAAAAAAGTCGTAAATCAATTTTTAAGGAACCGTTACAAAGAGGAGGGTTTTCGAATCTGTAGTCGGTTTATTTGTAAGACAAATATTATGATTAAGACTTGTATCTCCATTCTCTACCTTCCCCTTCTACGACTCTATTCCCCACTGGGTGGACCTTATTTTACCACGTTTTTATTAGCTCTGTTTGTCTGTCTGTCTGTCTGTTCCGTACAAATTTTGCAATTGATTTTAAACTAATTTTCTGATGAGCTAGAGACTTGAAATTTTAAACATAGCTCAGAACTGGATGACAATATCTTTTAAAAAATTAAAAAAGCCTATGCGTTTAGGAGATATAAACTATTTAAAGTGTAAAACTCCCCGGTAGTACGTGATCGCCGTGAACTCCGTGTCGCTCGGTAGTACGTGATCGCGTTCAGCGATCCCCACTCCGCACGACAGCGCTCCCTACTCCACTACGCGTTCCCACTCTGACTCATGCCCACTCCACTGACTCGCTTCGCACCGAAGGAGCTCAGTGTGCGTTTGAGCTCCGTGCAGTGTTTACAAAGTTACTACGTATTATTATACTATAATGTTTGTTTACCAAGCGAACGAACAGTTACACCGAGATTGTCCGTCGAACCTTTATTTTTGACATTTTACCACGGCGTTTGTTTTCGATATGACGCGGTCGCAATACCGTCTGAAATTCACTACATGTCTCTGTTATAATCAAAATGTTTAAAATCGATTGAAAAATTTCACACACACAAGACTAAAACGCAAGAAACAATTATTTAAATAAAAATAAATTTTTAAAAAATACCACGTTTTTAAAACGGACTAAAAAGTATAAAATAATTTTTCCTAGCTCCATACACAGATTCTTAACCCCGTACAGATAGACCTGAAAATTTGTGATTGTGAATTTTTAATAGCTATGAAAATACTTGTCAAATTTAAAACGAAAAACGTGGGGCGCAAGATAATACATAGTAATGAGTGTAGAGAGTAGCTGCCATGCCGTTGAGAAAACTCGCGCAACAGTTCATATCATTTGCAATGCAATAAAATTGTTAGTGATTTAGGTGAACTATTCATGCATCAATTATATCTATTGCATGCGCCCCACGTTTTTCGTTTTAAATCTTACAAGTATTCACATAGCTATTAAAAATGCACAAACGCAACTTTTTGGGACTATCTATACAGGGTTAGGAAAAATTATTTTATACTTTCTAGTCCGGTTTAAAAACGTGGTATATTTTAAACATTTATTTTTCAACTATGAAATTTTCAACACAACGCCAATGATATCTCCAAAATTTTGAAATAGAAATAACTACACGCTAATTACGTTAACAGGATTAACTTCGTCTTTTGCAAGAATGATTTCCTCACCCAATGACACAATGTTAGGGGGCGGCGTGAAAAAAATCTCGCAAAAACAATTTCAGCAGGTGTAGCTACCGTCTACCCTATTCCCCACGCATCCCCGGTCACGTGACGCGTTTCGTCTCAATCGTGAATGAGTCCAGTAATGGCAGAGGGAGAGGATAGCATTTTCTCTGAATTTCTTCATGCTTCCTCCCCTCATCTGGCTTCTCTGCTCCCAGTTAAATTTCCTAGCCCAATCAAACTAAATCTGGACAAGTAATCAAGTGACCAATTGGATATCTCCTGAACCGTGCTCGTAAATTTTTAGTTTCCCAAGAACAGTAACAAGAATCGTGCTAGCTAGCAAGATCTCCATTTTGCAAAAGTTTAGAGATCACGGGCGGCGGGGAGACAGGGGTGGAAGGGTATGGGGCAAAGGACAACAGGAAAGTTCAGGAGACAGGCCAGGCGTGTTCTGGCTCCTCGTCGAAACTTACTTTTCCTCTTTCACTCAGTTTATGTATTCTCCCGTTTGCAAAGAGCGAACAATACGCAGCGGCTTGTTGACTTCGGAGCGCAGCAACCCCTGTTCCCTCTTTCGAAAAAAAATCGCTGGGAACTTGTTGTCGTCGTTGCACGCTGCCTCCCTTTGTCCTCTATTGAACGATACTTGGATCTGGGTCATTCTTGTAATCCCTCACTCGTTGTAACAGAAGCGTTCCTGCACGTCGATAACTTGTAATTCGACGATTCTTCGGTTGCGCTGGCGATAGAAACACGCGGCACCGACCTCGGACAATTCTAGCTAGGCATTGGCGCTTGCAGGAGGCTGCTCTTACGGAAATATTTCACACCTGTTGATTTCTAACCGGGATAATAATTAAACAGATGATGAAAGGAGTAGACTTCTTTCTCCAGGATTGCAAGGGTGCGGGATTCGCGATCTCATTTCTCGATAATACAAAAATGGAGTTTTTCAGTAGTCCTCTTTTTCGTTTACGAGGCGTAATTCGCATTATTCGTTAACGTAATTTGCATTATTCGTAAGGGGTAAACTTTACTTTACCGCATTCAAAAATTTGTTATGATGTATTTGGTATAACATCGAATATGTATCTGCAGATCGAAGTTTCGATCCTGTGGGATCAATGGTTCAGGAACTATGCTTGCTTAAAGTTGAGCAATCTGCAGTGTTTTTGACAGATACGGGCGCCACCATATTGGTTTTGTAGTGACGACCGCGAGCCGCTTACCGAGCAGAACCGCCGGTTCTTCCCCCCCCCCCCCCCCGATCTAATCACCAACCAACTCGATAAGCGGCGCGCGACCGCCACTAAAAATATGGCGGCGCTCTTCCTGTAAAAACCTCTGCAAATTGCTTAACTTTAAGCAAGCATAACTCCTGAACCATTGATCCTATAGGATCGAAACTTCGACCTGCAGCCGCCCGGGTACAAATCTACTCGATTAAATACCAAATACATCATAATTTATAGGAGAAAAGCACAAATTTTGAGGCCGGTATTACTGTATTAAATTAAGTGTCCAAAAATGCTGTGGTTACTTCAAAAATTAATGCTATAATATGTTTAAAGATATACAGTCATTTTTTTAAAAGTTATTATCAATTGGATTCAGAGTTACAGTCAATTGTGGTTGAGAACGAATTTTCTGTCGAATCCCGTAGCAGATGGCAAGAAAACAATGATTCACATCGAAACTCGACTTAATCACCTCGGTTTCCTAATACAGCAACACTGAGTAAGTCGTCCAGATGGCTGTCGAACTTATTAAGTTCCCGGATCGAAGGAAAACATCAATTCGATCGGTGCTGACGTTGATAGAGCGCTCGAAGTGGTCAGCAGAGGGATACCCACGATCAGCCACGATTGATAGATCACCAAAAACATCAGAATCATTTCCCCAAATACTATCCTATCTTCCCACGACCCCAAAAATTGCAATAAAAATGGTAAAAGTGTCCATTACATTTCCCAAAAATCGATCAATTCTCCCCAATATATTATTCACAAAATAAGTTAATAAATTACAAATAGTTAAATATCAATCCGAAGACCGTTTCCCATGAGAAAATATTCCATTTACAATGTTCTCGAACATTTTCGAAAAATAGGGTGCATACTGTAAGTTCGAAAAATACGGGACTTTCTTTTCGTATTCCGTATTATGTATATAGTCCAGTCGATGAATGCTTATAAGGGGGTGTAGAGGGAAATGGGAGGAACACAATTTTTAACTTTGGGACTTTGTTTGGATTAGTTAGGAGGTAAACATACTAAAAGACCCTACATCTTGGAGGTGAGCGGGGTGCAGGGGGGCATGTAGAAGGTCCCCTTTTTCGGTTTTCCGCTTATATCTCGGAAACTATGTGTCCTATCGATAAGACCATTCTATACACAATTAAAGCTGACAAAATGTGCCATAAGATTGATTTCATTCAGTTTTTCGCTATCTCGCATAGTTTCCGAGATATCCGCGCTCAAAGTACACTAATTGTGAAAAAGAAATTGTTGCCTCGCGTTTTTTGTCTAACTCACTCTTCCGCACAATTAGTAAACTTTGAGCGCGGATATCATGGAAACTATGCGAGATAACGAAAAACTGAATAGAATCAATCTTATGGCACATTTTGTCAGCTTTAATTTTGTATAGAATGGTCTTATCGCTAGGACGTATAGTTTCCGAGATATAAACGGAAAACCGAAAAGGGGACCTTCTACGTGCCCCCCTGACTTTTAGTATGTTTACCTCCTAACTAGTCCAAACAAAGTCCCAAAGTTAAAAATTGTGTTCCTCCCATTTCACTCTACAACTTTTCGTTGACTGGACTAATAATAATCGATGGAACCTCTGCAGTCGAATCGCAGCGGATCTCGATCCAGCGAAATCGCCGCGTCGCGTCGCGTCGGATTATTATCAAAATCCGTAATTAGACACCGGCGAGGAAATTGCATCGGTGACGTTGCACCTGGTCGCCCAATAAATTGTTTAAAAAAAGAGTACCCCCATCGACCTATGTATACCTATGGTCGCATTTTACCGAATATGTTCGACGCGTGGGCGTGTGTACACAGTTAACGAGTCTGGATTTGTGCAATTACGAGTGCCGCGCGTCCGGCACGGCAATTTGATCGCTCGCGATCGTCGAAATTACCTCGAAATCGCGCGCAGAACTAACCAGCTAATTTGCATATAAATCGGCGGCCATCGGGACCGGCCGACATCTTTCACAATTTGCGAGCGCGCCATTTAAACGCACTTAAACAGGCTCGAACTAGCAGAAAATGTTTTTGTCGGTTCGCCAAGTCTGCACATTTCGCAGAAGAGACGCTATGGACACTTATGGAATATCTCATCGTAAGAAATCCGTCTGCAACATTTTTAGTTAAGAGAATTGACTCGATTCGACAAATAGTTTTCAAAAATTCATGGGAGCAACCTTTGTCTTCATGAAGATGATAAAAGTTTGAAAAATTTATATGTATTTTATGAACAAACTTGAACTCAGTGGAATGATGACAAACCCTCCTTTATTTGCCATGCTCGGCGTCATGCAATCATTAATTTCCCGTCAAATTCCCGTCGTCCAGTGGGAAAAAGCGACGAATTTCGAACGATGCGCATTATCAAGAATACGTGATCAGGCAATTTTCCAGCAACTCCAATCTTCTGTAATTTTTAAACAAATTCAAATCCAGCTAAACCATGACTTAAACTTCCCCTAATATTCCTTACATTACGTCATACAACAATTTCTTTTCCACAGAATCTTGCATGTCGATCAGAGAAATACTTCGGAATATCTAATTAGCAAACGCATATCCTCAACAAATGTTCCAACATCTTCAAAGCCCTGTAATTCATAAACAAATTCAAGTCCAGCTAAACCATGACTTAAACTCACCCCAATATATTTCTTGCGCTACCTCATACAATAATTAATTTTGAAAAATTGGACACAGATTGTCCGGTGGTATGGATTTCTATACTGGAATGTTGTATTAAATCTGCTAATTTCCACTAGATTTCATTTGAAATCCGCAATAGTTTGAACCGTCCGGGAATGGTTTGTGAAGTTTGGTGACGTTTTTCCCGCGTTCCTTTTAATTTGTTTCATCGGCTGATAGTGGCCAGCATCGAGAAAAGATTGCGGATCGCTCTCCTTGAAATTACTGGCGAGGGGTGGCATCGACTCGACCTATTTCGTGTCCATTCAAGCCAGCAGCATCGAGCCAGCAGCGTCTGTCTCTCCTCTTCACCTGGCAGGTGGATGCATGCAAGGCTGCGCCTCCCTATCGGCTATCTCCTATCAGCTATCTACTCCACTTGCATACTGGATTTAGAATAGTTGGATATGGCAAGGATCGAGGTTAAACACTTATTTCTGGTGCCGCTTCCTCAGACACGTCCTACATCCCCGGCTGCTATATTTTTGCCGGCAACGACGCCACGTCCGGGCTCAGACCCGCCCCACTGCTTGTATTTCTTCCTTGATTGCTACTCTATCACGTGGCGCAGTACAATTTTACCTCGCAACCATAGTTTATAAAATTGATTTTAAAATGCACCGAAAGTGTCGAATACAGGGTGAGTCACCTAACGTTATCACCTCAAATATCTTTGTTGTTTTCAAAGATATATTAAATGTCTTGAGGACAAAGTTGAATGGTAAAATGGGGCTCACACGACACCAAACAATTTTTATTTTTATGTATTTTTTTAGAGGTATCAAGGTCACCTTCATTTTCTTGAATGGAATCACCCTTTTTTAAACATCTGCAATGATAGTCCCTTTCATTACGAATTTAGTGAATATAATTACTCAAGATCATTCAAGGTCACGAACAGAAAAAACGTATAAAACTAAAACATGGAAGCAGAATACCTGTATTTCATAAATGTCCGAAATTATGGCCGTCTACGTCGATACGTGCCTGTAAACGGGCTCTGAGGGAATGTTGACCTTTGACAAATACATCCGTGGTGATATTTGCATATGCTGTGACGATACGCTGATGCATATCTTCAACTGTTGTTGGAGCATTAATCTACACAGTCTCTTTTAGCATACCCCACAAAAAGAAATCCAGTGGATTTAAATCAGACGAACGTGCTTGCCATGAAACAGTTCCACCTCGTCCAATCCATTGGTTTCGAAACCTAGAATCCAACATTTCTCTTGCTACTCGTGCATAATGAGCAGGACAACCGTCATGTTGGTACTACATATCATAGCGGTTTTGCAAAGGGACATCTTCCAACAAAATTGGCAGACCTTGCAAAAATTGAGCATATATTTGTCCTGTCATCCTTCCGGTAATGAAGTATGGTCCGATTACTTTTTTATTCAAAATACCGTACCATACGTTTACGCTCCATTGTCTTTGGTGGTCAATTTGTCGAAGCCAATGTGGATTATCATCAACGGATCAATAACGAGCAATCCGCAGATTAAATGTTGATTCGTCCGTAAACAAGACATTACAAAAAATTGACAATTTTGATGCAGTCCCCATTGACAAAAATTAACTCGATTTTGAAAATCGCTTTCGTGTAATTCCTAACGTAGCGATATGTAAAACGGATGAAATTTATGTCGAGCTAGAACTTGTATTACGCTACTTTGACTCATGCTTCCTTCTCGAGCAATTTCTCTCGTGTGGATTGACAGCTATAGCTGCTAAAATATTAATATCATTGTTTTCAGTAGACATCGGATTCTTTCGTTTACGCTTTCTTACATCTACACTTCTAGTATTTCTAAATAACTTGTAGATATTAGTAAAGGTCAGCCTAGAAGAGGAGTGTTTCGCTCAGGGTACCTTTCTCTATAAAGCAATCGGGCCTGCAATGCATTTTGTCTACATTCACAGTAAACCGTTATCATGTTACACTTTGAAAACATTCCATAGCATTGAAGGACCTTAGCTAGTACTACCAGTCTCACTGATGATAAACGTATTCTGCTTCCATACTTTAATTTTATACGTTTTTCTGTCTGAATTCGTAATGGCAGGGACTATTATTGTAGATGTTTTAAAAAGGGTGGTTCCATTTAAAAAATGAAGGTGATTTTGATATCTCTAAAAAAATGACATAAAAACAAACATTTTTTTGGTGTCGTGTGAGCTTCATTTTACCATTCAACTTTGTCGTCGAGACATTTAATGTATCTTTGAAAACAACAAAGAAATTCGAGGTGATGACGTTAGGTGACTCACCCTGTATGGCCTGCCTCGTGGACGCTCTCGAGTTTGTTTAAATCTGTTTAAATGTTTATAACAGTGCAAAAAAATATATGTTGTTGTGTTCAGGATTCAGTAACAACATCATCTATTCTGCAAGTCCTTTAGGAACTGACGCTAGTAGGCGTGGCTTCCTTGCTCTTCTATTCTAAAATGTCATGTCAGTGTCAAAATGCTAATGAGGAAACCGTATAAAGGAAACACTAAGTGAGTGTGGCTTGACTCACTGTCCAAAATGATCTGAAGGGGCGTGGTTTCGTTATTGTTACATAAGCGGTTACGTTACGATAGAAGACGTTAAGTAGACGTGACTTCATAGCTCTTACTACGTAAGCTGTTCCGAAGGGACGCGGCTTATTGTATCCCACTCTTCTTTAGATGAAATCACAACAGAAGACTATTTATCTTGAAATTTCTGTAAAAACTGACGTTATTGGGCGTGGCTCCACTGTCCTCTCTGTATAGAGAGCTTTCAAGAGGCGTGGCTTCGTTGCCCCCGCGTTCTAAAGTTTCACAGCAGCGTCCTATTTTTCAAATGTTGACAGAATTGTGACGGAATAATGTCTACTGTAAATACTCTGTCTGTATAAATTGCACCTAGTAAATATGACCTCATTACTGCCTCTGTCTAACATACTTCCTGGGGACGTGGCTTCATTGCTCTTTTTATCTACAGTGTCCAAATAAGCGTGCATTGCTTCCTCCATCCATAACGAATTATCACACTATTAGACCCACAGAAAATATTTTCAATGAGCTAGATAATATCGCCTTGTAAATGTGAATATTTCATCAAAAAACAATTACTCGGCATAGCCATATTTTCATATAAAATTCATTGTTTTCATTGTAAAACGTAAATATGTGCAAATGGCTCGGATAATATTGATCGCTCGCCATAGAACGCTTCAATGGTTCATGACTCCAGGCTCGTGCCCTACGGAGCAATATTTGCTCCCATCGGCTGCACACTGAAAATAAAATATCCAAACAAAAACTAACACGAAACTAACATTCCTCAGATTTGTCTACATTCAGTATCAACTCGACATTTCGCCTTGCAATACAATACAATACTCGTTCATCGAACGACTCGCTGATTTCTGATTCGCACAATACCCTAGAAAACCAACGATAGTAAAATCCATCTACTCGGATCCAACAATGAAAGCACTTTTCGCCGAAATAAAAAAGAAGAGAAGAGAGATAGAAAGAAAAGCGAAAGGGGCCGATAAAAATAGAGTGAGCCTGTAAGAGAGAGGCTTTTCCGAGGGAGTCCGTGAAATTGAGAGGAATCGAAGGTACATTTTCACAGGCGATAAACCCGCCTTAAAATTTATTTCAGATTTTCGACGGCCATGCACGCTCCATTTAATATTCCCGAGATAAGCGGCCGGGAAACGAGCATTATAGTTCTCTCCGCCCGAGAGAGAGAGAGAGAGAGAGAGAGAGAGAGAGAGAGAGAGAGAGAGAGAGAGAGAGAGAGAGAGACCGAACGAACAACAACGATTTTATTGGGGACCGAGGCCGTGGATCGCAATAACCGAGCACTGCGAATCGGTAACAGCTTATTTATGCTAATCCGATTACGCTCTCGGCAGCGGCGAACGTTATTACGCTCTGCCTGGCCCGCCGGCGGCGAAACTTTTGTAATTATGTTACCGAGGCATCTTAATTCTTCGTGGCTCCGCGAAAAATTCTCCGGAGACTCCTCCGGAGCCGCGGAAATCTTGTTTGCTATGCTTTTGGGCCGAGGATGGAACGAGGATGGTCTTTAGATCGTGCCAGTTTCAACGGACTTCCTTTTGGAATTTCTTTTCCTCGTGAATTCAAGGCATTTTCTAGAGGCTTTTGATTTCAAGGCGCTTGCTGGCTGAATAGAGGAATAATGGAGCTCTGCAGGATTTCTGTTGAAATGCGATTTGATACACGACTGTCCATCGCTAAAGGCGAATTTACGTTTCCTCGTTTTGCCACACAATTTACATCAGAATAACTTTTTTATAAATGGACCGAACCACCGCAGTTCTTCTGCTAAGCTAGATAGATTAGTAATTAAAATTTTGCAAACAGTTCGTTTGGTGTGAACAAGAGAAAAAATCGGAAAGTTGCTTCTTACAACTTCTTTATTTCGGCTTGCAACGAAAATTGGAAAAATGTGATTTGTAAATTGATATAAATTATGCACATGCTGAAAATTTCATTGAAATTGATCAAATGGTTCGTGAGTTCTAAACGGTTAAAAATAGTGAACAAGCTCACATGAAAAAGTCGTTAAAAGAAACTTCTACTATTTTCTTTCGTAATTCGTACTAAACACAATTTTCCTAAAATTGTAATGTATCGATTAGTAACTCACGCTTGAACACATTTTCTCATCAAAGTACCATAAATTGGAAGTACAAAATCGTAGATCAAATCACACGGATTCATCGCAAGAGAGAGCACTGTAGTCTTTATGGCTGTTGGTAGAGGAAGTCGTTAAAAAAATGTTTTAAAGTCTGCAGAGATGTTTGGACTTAAAACTCTTGAAAAATGGACCATCCTGACATTCCTTTCATTCAAAGTGGAGTAAAATGGAAATAAAAAATCGTAGACCGAGTCCTTTTTGAAGTCGTAAAAGGACTTCAATCTTCAAGAGCACGGTTGTTTGAATCGTTAAAAATTTTTTTCGAATTCCGCAGAGACGTTTAAACTTAACCTAACTCCGAACTACCCGCCTTGGCCTTTCATTCATTCGCAGTGCAGTAGGACGGAAATAAAAAATGGCAGATTCAGCTTTTTGAATCCGTTGCGAACCGGAGAGTTTTTAATCTTTAAGCAGAGAGTTCTTCGATCTTGATCATTATATTGAATTTTTCAGTTCAGAAGGAAATCCTCAAAAATAATAATCTAATGATATCAATAGTAAAACCTCTGGCCTTTAAAATGAGCCTAATTAGACGGCTTTTACATGAAATTACAATAAGTCAAGCATTTAGAATGCTTCACCCTGAGGCAGAGTTGTGCTAATTCAATTACATTGTAATTCAATTACTAAGTGTTTTAATCAGATGTGTAACTGAAATACAATACAATTAATAGACTGCAGATCCTTATAGAAAATAAAAAATGTTTGCATTGATTGCAAGACACAGGAGTGAAATAAAAATGTCTTTCTTCTTTAAATTATCTGATTAAGCTGAAACCAATAAGCTGATGTCTTTAAATCTTTTTAATATTTCCACTGCTTTAAATTGTGCTTACCCATTTTTGTCATAAATGGGTAATAAATTTGTCATAAATAATAATAATTGAAATACAGCTCTCCAAATTATAGCCCAGAACTTTGAAGAAGTGCGATATATTTTCATGTTTTTCTTTCATATAGGGTAAACTGTACAATAATTGGCACCCTAAGCCAAAATCGTAGTAAAAATCTTTTTTTTAATGTTTAAACGAGCTGAACTTGCTATTATTATAATAGAGATTTTTCAACAAAATCAAACAGTTTTACGAGTCGCAAATCTTTTATTATAAAATATATTCAGTGAATACAAACCGTAAGACAAATAGTACAGTCATTGGCACAGTAAGAAGTAAACGTTAAACAGGCTATTTGTTTAATAATTAAACATATACGCACTTATTACATCTGTAGTACAGTCCGAAATTAAGTTAAAAAGCGATAAAGTATACTTACTCGTAACGAAAATTTTAATAGAACACTATTCACACTACACTGTGGTCATCCGTCTTACCGGATGTACCAGCGTTGCTAACAGTCATATGTGGAACTCTGTTATGAAAACTTACAACTTTGCTTTGAAATATAAATAAGAAGCTATATAAAATGATTTTCTATACCAGGAATTCTTAATATTTGTCGTTTAAATCGAAAGTGTCAATAACTACTGCAGTGCCAGCAATAGTACGGTTTACCCTACTTGTTTGCTGTCTATGCGGCGTAGTTTCTATTCCTCGTGCTCCTTCATAATACGTAACGCTATTTTATAATAGTACTCGAATTGAAATTACGAATTACATTATAATTTAATTGATATGACTGAGTTACAATGTAACTCAATTACTTGATAATTGTAATTCCTCGAGTAATTCAATTGTAATTCCGCACAACTCTGCCCTGAGGGTTCCGCAATCTGAGTCGCCAGCGTATGCAATATTGAACTCCCAAATTCGGAAAAAAATCCACAAAAAAATAATGATGCAACTACGTTACTAATAGAATCTCTGATCTCCAAAATGAGCCTAGGTCGCCTAGGAAGACGGCTACCTTCTCCATGAAATAACAATTAAAAATACCCAACATTCAGAAATCCTTCATAGACGCGTGCAAACGTCAAAACTCCAGCAGAACCAAAACTTTTCAACAAACCCAACCTACGCGCCATGGAACGGCACGGAACCAAGTGTCGCCGCCACGATCGGTAATAACAAGCGCAAGACTCACGCACGAATAAATCCCAAAACCTCGATCGAGCGAACTCCTTCTCAAAGACGGTTAAACTTTCGTCGAAAATGCGGCGTGGAGGACAGGAGTATCGAACGATGGAATAAAACGGAAGTGGCGTAGCAAAGGGTGCATCGATTCGAGCGCAGGCTCGCCCTCCATTTATCAGGTTCAAGTTTTTCGTTGCGCTGGCCACCGAAAGTTCCACGCTCCTAAGCAGAAACAGTTTTCCGTACGCACGGCGGATAGCACAATGGTTCTCGGGCTTCCTCTCGGCGGAAAGTTGTCGTCGGCGTCGCTTTTGCGCTCCTGGACAGCGGCGGGCCCTTGCAAAACGTCGCCAACCCCCGTTGTCGTGCGAGTTTTCTGTTTTGCCGGAACTACTTTTCCGGAAGAGCTTCTTGTCTCATTTTTCCTTGACGCCCCCGCTCCGGCCCGCTTCTTCTTCCTCATCCTCCCGGTTGCAACCCCCCGCAACCCTCTGCATCCCCTGTTGGCGTCGGGAACACCGGCGACTTCGAGAAAGTTGTTCAATTCCGGGCCGCGAGTATGACACGAGTGTATCCGGCGAACGTCCCACGGAAGAGCACGGGAATGCTTTTTGCCTTCACCTTCCTGCTTCCCTGTTACCCTCTTTCTCTCTCTCTCTCGCTCTCTCTCTCGCTCTCTCTCTCTCTCTCTGTCTCTCTCTTCGTCCTGTTTGCTTCTATCCGTGGTTCTTCCTCCAGCTAGTTTCTTCTCAGGATTTCGAATGCGAGCCGCGCTGCGGCGTCATTGACGCGAGAAACTCGCCGACACTGACGTTGCACGAGGATACACGAGAAGTTTTGAGACTTTTAAAGTGCCTGGCGGGAGATGGGGTGTTTTGTGAGCGGCCCAGGCTCGGGATCTTGATGGATTGTTGCGGGGATGATGCTGGGCCAAGATTTTCGGCTGACGGAGGTGTTTGGTGTACGGGGTTAGAGAAGATTGGGGATGACTCTTGGTGTTTGACCTATTGTAACTTCGCGAGAAAAATATTGAGTGCGCCTCAGCCCATTTTGAAGGGTGGAGTCTCTAGTTTTAACATCCCTAAATTATTTTTAGCTTTAGGCTTTTATTCTGCGGTGGAAAATTGAATATTGTCTACCACCCTTGCGATTCAAATTTAAGGGTGAAGTGTTGTTGATGTTTGATCTATTGTAACTTACCTACATTCGTCGATGCCGGCAGTTTCGAAGACAAACTTACAAATTTTGAGGCGTCTCAACAATAAATATTAAAATAACGAACAAATTCTACAGACTTTTTATTCTATTTTCATATATTAGATACAATAACTGTTACCAGGTCTGTAAATATGAAACCGAAATTTGCCCATACGTGGCCCTAGTAGTAGTAGTAGTAGTAGTAGTCGTGTTTATTGCCGGGGAGTTCCTCGTTTCCTTAGGGCACACCGGTTTTTAAACACCAGTTTCACAATTGGCGCTGCCGGCACTCGGCCCTTTAGCGGGTTGCAATTGTCCTCGTTTTTCAGCCATGCCCTCTGTTTTATTCGGCCCGGGCCATTTTCAGAGTCGTCGACTTACTAGACGTGTCGGTCGTCATTGATGAGCGGGCCATGCTACCTAATTTTTTGAGTTTTTGAGCTGTTTTACGGCTCGGTGTGAACGTCGGGCCCCCTCACCTTCAGACCTGCAGGGTGTCTCGCCTGCCCTTTTAGACTCCCCCCCTTCACCATATTTTCATGTCGAATGTGTCAAGTTTTGAGCCCGTCCCTACACTGTTTCCGGATAGTCCAGAAACTTACCCACACCCTCCCCTAGGGCTATTCCACACCCTTTAGGGCTAATCCCTCCCCGCCTATGCTGTGAGTCTATTGATACGTGGCCCTAGCTGCCAATGTAGTTACCGTCAAACCGCGTCATTGACGCCATTTTCTTGTTTTGACATCTGATAAAGATTTTCAACTCACGACCATACAAGTGTCATACAACAGCATAGTTTTTAATAACGTTGAACATGTCGAATTTTGTGCCTGGAAACTACGATTTGCGGACAGCATTGATTTTCTGTTACCATTTGGAGAAAACTTACGGTGAGTATGCTCTTGGTAAATCACAGTGCTTTGAGTGGTTTAAAAAATTAAAAAATGGCGATTTTGACGTGAGGAACGAAGAACGGGGAAGACTACCGAAAACGTTTGAAGACAGCGAATTGCAAGCATTGTTGGATGAGGATGACGCTCAAACGCAACAACAACACGCGGATCCATTAAATGTAACACGAGAAGCCGTCTCCATACATTTGAAAGCCATGGGAAAGATCCGGAAGAGGGGAAAATGGGTTCCACATGAATCACAAAGTGATTTTTCTTCATGATAATGTACCATTGAATACAGCAAAACCGCTCAAGGAAACGATCGAGACGTTTAGTTGGGGATTCTTTCGCATACGGCTTACTCGCCAGACTTGGTTCCATCCGATTATTACTTATTTGCATCGATGGGACACGCACTTGCTGAGCAGCGCTTCAAATCTTACGAAAATGTACAAAAATGGCTCGATGACTGGTTTGCCTCAAAAGAGGAACAGTTTTTTTGGCGTGGCATGCACAAATTGTCAGAGAGATGGGAAAAATGTATAACTACCGATGGGCAATACTTCGAATAAAATATTTTGTATAATTTCCATACAATAAACGTGTATTTTCTATACAAAAATTCCGGTTTCATATTTACATACTTGGTATGTTCGATCGCAAGGGATCGTCCACTAGAGTTGTATCGAGTTCTCTCTTTCTGATTCTCTCCTTACATCCGAAGGCTGCTCGAGTCAGCTGTGGAGGATGACGAGTCATCAAGGGTACGTTGAGCGGGAAATGCAGTGTCCGGCAATACCCAATCAACGCATCGCCATGCGTTATCAATGAACGTTATTGAAATCAACCCATAGACTGATGAGGAGCCTTCTTCGCGATAAAGAAGGTTCCCCCACGAACACAACAAAAGATCCCACGAAAATCAAGTGTTCACCCCAAAAAACAATTACCATCGTGATTGAAAACAACGACATTCGTAATCGTGTCATCGTAGCGAAACAAACGTTCGTTTTTCTTGAAATCTTTCTTCGCTAATCGTAGTCGGACATTCTCGCTTCGAGAGGATTTGGAAACGTCGCGCCTTCCCACGCGTCTAAGGCAGAGTCTGCCAGGCCAGCCTTACTGACGAGTCCTTCTGGCAGACTTGGGACGAAACGCGACTTCTAGATTTTGAATCAATCACACAATATTAATTTGGCGGGTGATCTGCAGGCGAATTCATCGTAACGATCCGCGACGCCGATGATCGTGAAGGATCGGATCGTTCACATTCACGCTTGATATTCGCGATCGAACAGTCATATGGGGCACTGCTCTGACTTCATGGAACGTAGGAGCACAGAAGCCACGCCTCTTCATAGCATAGGGAAACGAACGAAACTACGGATCTTGAAGTACTTTAGTCTGAAACACCAACAAAACTGCACCCCTTAGAGCAATTCATATAAGAAGAGCAACAAAAGCACGCCTCCTCCGCGATTTATCAAAAATTACGAAATAGATAGTTCTCAACAAGTTTCTGCCTAAACTTAATGAGCTTCAGCGTCTTTTAGCATATTTTGAATTATTTATAGGCTGAAATTACTATGCAAAACAGTGCTCTGAATCCGTAAAATGCGAGGACACTGAAGCAACGCCCCCTTAGCGTATCCTATACAGAGCAAACAATGAGTTTATGGCTCTCAAAGCATTATAGATAGAGCGAATAATGAAGCCACGCCTCCAGCAATTTTATACAAATAGAGTATTACAACCACGCCCTTTGAGAATACTTTATACACTGGCAGTGGAATATAGAGGTACCGAGATCAGTTTGTACAAAAAAATTCAAGAAAATTCATTCGTATAAAATCCTTTTTCCCACCCTTTGTAAATGATCTAAAATTTCGAAAAAAAATTCTCTAAAGTAAACCTAGTATACTCTCATTATACGCTTCTCTCAGAAACCTTTACGTCTACGATCAAACAGGCCAGATTAATATAAGTAAATAAAAAACCACTTCAAAGAGTCTTTTATTCCTACCCTGGACGAATGAACTGAAATTTTGAAAAATTCCAGCTGAACAAATTTTGAAGAAATTGTATAAAGTAGACCCATTATGCACTTACCACTTGACGTTCGATTTATTCAAATATGGTGTTCAAAAAACACTTTAAAAAAATAATTATTCCCAACCGTACGTCCCTCATGACATCCTGCTAAAAAATGTATGAGCCCTTCAAGTTCTTAAATAATTTAAAAAAGAACTCCGAATGCCATAAAGTATACGGTAATTGTTACTAAAGGGCCAAATAAATCACCCGGAAATGCCGAGAAAGGGTGACCGGACGGCCGCAGGCTCATCCGCACCGCGACACAGAAACCCCAGATGCACTAATGTTTTACAGTTAGCCGACTATCATAGCTCGTGATGCAGCTCAGCGGGGAAATAATTGCGCGAAGTCGTACGCACCGGTCCCTCGATCATCGTTCACATCGCCAAAACCACTTTTCGGAGTCGCGAGGAGCGGGGCGGCGCGCGCACAGTACACCGCTGTTTCCGCTAGTGGAAACCAGAAAACACTTGCCGGAATCGTTTAACATTTAGGATGCTGGTTCCAACCGGACAATTCAGTGCCGGTCGGCTGTCATTATAATGTGTATTTACAGAGCCGTGCAAATGTGAGTATACAGCAGGTTGCAGGGCTGCATGTACGGGCTGGGCTCTCTGCACAGTTGTAGCCAGAAACGTGGGAGGGGAAACTGGAATGCAGCCGCGATGACAGAGCGCCGGGATAGCTCGGTAAAGTGTAAACTATTATAATTATCCACGAAACCACTGTCGTTCCGAACAGCCTGCACGTTGTCGGCACTGCGAACTTGGGAATAGGAGTTCTAAATCGCTGTTGTAAGTCTAATTCATCGTCCATTTCACTTAGATGCGAGTTATTACCGAGTTCCTGATTAAAAGCTGTTTGAAAGCTATTGCATTACGGTGAATTGAGCTTTTTCCGGGTCGATGTCAGCCATTTTGTAGAAAATCAACAATTGTGTGATCAAGTACAAGGAATATTAGGGACTAGTTCAGTCATCAATTTGTTGGATTTTAATCTGTTTAGAAGATACAGATCTTGAATATATACAAGATTCTGGACATGTATTTTTGTTAACGCGATGTCAGCCATTTTTTATGGAAACCAACAATTCTGTGATCAAGTACAAGGAATATTAGGGACTAGTTCAGTCATCAATTTATTGGGTTTTAATTCGTTTAGAATATATAGATCTTGAAGTTATAAAAGATTCTGAACATGTGTTTTTGCTCACGTGATGTCAGCGATTTTGTGGAAAATCAACAATTGTGTGATAAAGTACAAGGAATATTAGGGGCTCGTTCAGTCATCGATTTGTTGGGTTTTGATTCCCTTAGAACAGCGCTCGGAATTTTTTCATCGCGGCGGCCGAGAATCGAAGACTACGCCTCCTCGCCCCGGCAGCGCGTCTCGCTCCCCGTACCGGCCCTAGTGCTCGGAGCTGCTCAGGCGCGTACCATTTCATAGGCGCTATTCGTGGCGCATCAGGACGACACTCGTGTCAATAGGTTTCCGCATTACCATTGAGGTACTATTGCCAATGTGTTCTTTTTTGTCAGTGGTATCTCTTGTAGGCCTACTAAATTTTAAATTTTAAAATGTATCTTATGAATTTATTGTCGAATTAATTTCCTACAGCTGTTGTCCGAAATTATCGTGCGTCATAATGGAGTAGGCCTACAGGGGGTACCATTGACAAAAAAAACGCATTGGCAATGCGTAATGTGGAAACCTATTGACACGAGTGTCATCATGATGCACCACGAATAGCGCCTATGAAATGGTACGCGCCTGAGCAGCTCCGAGCACTAGGGCCGGTACGGGGACCTAGACGCGCGGCCGCACAGTGGTCCGGATCGAGAAATTCAGTGACATTTTGTCGAAAAATGAACTTTCTCATATTGACATGTACAAAGTTTGTATTGCTACATAAATATCCATCTACCTCGAAAATAAAGAAATTAATAAAATATAATTAAAATTGTAATCGCGACGAACACTTAAAGTTGGACATTTTGAAAATAGCCTGTTTCGCAGAAAAAAGATACTTATCTTTATCTGGATGCCCTGACACACCTGTTTAATATTTTTCCTCTGTTCTTCTTTTAAAATGAAGAGAATTCCATTGCGATAAAAATTTACATTGACAATTAAAAATTAATTTAAATAATGTATTCAAAAAATAATGTACAGTGAAGGCCCGGAAATTGTAAAAATTCTTCATCTTTGATACGGAATATCTTTTGAGTTCCAATTAGTACCGCATGTTTACAAATTGTACAATGTTCAGTACACTTTAGCCTATATACTTATGCACGATTTACTACCAACATCGTCCATCGACGCAAGTTATTAGTGATTCAAGTGTATCCATCGCTGCGTCGAGCGCCAGGATTGTGCGAGACGCGAAGAACCTCGCGCGCGTGCGAGCGGACTGTTTTGATTGTAGCCTACAGTCAATTGTTTATTATATGCTGCTATAAGAGTAAAATCACAAAATAAAAAGAAAAGGCCGTTAGATCAAGAAGCTGCAGAATTGATACTTGCATAGATTTAAGTAAATCAGCCAGTAAAGTAAGTAAAATGTTATTAAAAATAATTAAACAAACACTAAACATATTAAATTATTTGTCATTAGAAAGTGATTATTTTTTCATATTTTTCAGTGAAAGTTTCATCAGAATAACTTTTACGATTCAAAAGCTGTGGCAGTGTCACAGAACTTCTCGGTATGGACGAAAAATTTTAATTATAAATTATTACAAAAAATAGTTTGTGAACTTATATGTACACAAATTTATTATCAATAACAAAGTATGAATGAAAATTAATTAATAAATATTGTTTAACAAATGCAAAAAATATTTAATTATATATAATTAAAAATGACTATTTTTAAAATATTTTTAGTGAAAATTTCATTGCAATATCTCTAATGGTTCAAAAGTTATAACAAAATGTCACTGAATTTCTCGATCCGGACCACTGTGGGCCGGGGCGAGGAGGCGTAGCCTTCGATTCTCGGCCGCCGCGATGAAAAAATTCCGAGCGCTGCCTTAGAAGATACAGATCCTTGAATTTATAAAAGTTTCTGAACATGTGTTTTTGCTAACGCGATGTCAGCCATTTTTTATGGAAACCAACAATTGTGTGACAAAGTACAAGGAATATTAGGGGCTAGTTCAGTCAACAATTTGTTGAGTTCTAATTTGTTTAGAAGATTCAAGATCTTTCAAGTTATAAAAGTTTCTGTGCACGTGTTTTTGCTAACAAAATATTTTTGCTAAAAGTTAAAAAGTTAATTCTGTAGTAAGCAAAATGAAATTCACTTCTCCCATGATGTGTCGAGTCGAAATATTTTCTGCATATACAATGACCTCTGTCGCGCCACTATGTCGATATCATTTCGATGAGTTCATTAAGTTTGACGTCGACATGTCCTCGTTACCACCGAATTGATTTAATCATCGTAATATAACACCCGAAGAGTGATAATTCCAGCGTTGCATTCAATCGCACGTACACTGCGAACTATTCTCGAATTCGGTAAAGATCATAGATACGAATATCGACGCACTAAATTAATTCAATCGGTTTACTTGTTGCTACTCTTGCATCAATTACCTTAATGAAATCGATCCTCCATCGAGCAAAGCACTAATTTATAATTAAACCAAGTTTCTGCAACGTTCGAACCAACGCCGTTTGCATTCAAAATTGTTCGAATACAGTTTTTCTTTGGTAATTAACAACCGACTGAGTACACAAAATTAGTTGTTATTTAAAGTTGTTAATTTAAAAAATATTTGAAATTATTGTGCAGTGGGACTTGAAAAATTTCAGATAAGTTTATAGTTGAATTATCGTAATCGATAAACAAAACAGTATCATTTATCAATTACATTGAATATTGTAGTACGACGAGTTGATTGGAGTGCCGATTATTTTATTGAAATTCGATAAGTTATATCGGCTTCGCATTGAAACGAAGCTAATTAATTGCGATCATTTACTTTTTTAGGAGCAACTTTTATAGATTGAACAGCGCAAAGATATTATTTTTAGCGACAGTCTGTTTGCTTTGTAATTGATAGGGTCGATATATTTTTATTTGCTCACGATCACGCGGAAACGGCTTGGTAACCCAATTTCCCTTTGTAAGCAGAACTCGTTACACACTGCCGGTTGTTTACAGTGCCGATATTTGAAACATGTTTCGCCGTAGCGATACGCGCATTGGCCGAATCGAATTTATGTAGTAATTTATAACGGAGAGACTTTTAAATCGAATATCACGTTCGGCCAAAATCGACGGTGTGTTTGTGACTTCGTAATTCCCGTCTCCTTTTCACTAGTTCACGGAGAACGTCTGTGAATCTCCACGTTCATTTCAACTATCCAGCTTTTTTTTTAACAAATAAAGATCACAGTGAGGTCTCTTTCTTTGAAATAACTGCGAAGAAAAATACAGTGACATATCTTCATATATGCGTGAAAACCTTGAGATCAAAATTTTATTTGAATAAAAACACAAAATATTATTCTCATTCGTTATTTTTTTATGAAACTTTCATCAACATATTCATGGCGCTTTTCTCAATAAAATGAGCACAAACACGACACAATTGTGGATCCCATTTATTTATTTAATCCACGATACGTGAATGTTTGGATAATCGAGGTTCTATCGAATCGTGAATTAAACAAACAAATATCCTACGAATCGTGTCGTGTTTGTGCTCGTTCTAATCAGAAAAATATCACAAATATGGTGTTAACCCTTTGCACTCGAATGGCGAGTCTGAGGCACCACTAAAAATTGTCCATGCCATTATTCAAAACAGTTTTAACATTCTTAAATTTGTCTGTATTCTATAAATTGTAAAAAGCTCAACTGTTATACAAGAAACCTGTTGTATAAGAAAACATGTTCAATTTGATGTGCACAATGTAAAAAAGATTACATAGAACAAAAATGATCTGGGTTGAAACAAATATCTTGATTTTGGACTTCAAATTGCTTCGAGTGCAAAGGGTTAAAAGTTTCATAAAAAATAATTAACAAATTCAGATCGTACTTTACGTCATCCAGTAATTCATTCTTAACAAAACAATTGATACAACTAAAAAAAGCAATTAATTAAAAACTGAGGCGCATTAGCGAAACTGTTTCGTTAAAAATTTCGGGAACGATTTGCGAAAAATCAACAAACTCATGACGTAATCTCCCGTCTAATTTTCCCGGTTCTACTAATTTCGCCGAAAATCCTCGGCATCGGCCAGAAAAAGCAATTTATTCGGAGCCGTTCCTCGTAATCAGTTTTTCCCCGGTGCAGTTCCAATAGTTTCCAGCCGGCCGTGTAACGTATCCCGAAGCTCTCCCTATTTTCGCGAGCGTTTCGATCGTCCGGGAATATCGAGAAACTGTTGTTTTTCGCACCTGTCGCCCGTCATATTTCCCGGGCTCGATTCTCCCTCGGCGCTGCAACAGCTACACGGAGGGAAAGGTGAGGATTCGCAGCGTACGCAAGAAATGCGCGGAGGGGAATTGGCCTTCATATTTTATTAGCCATTGATATATTACCCGGGGCACGTTGCGCTGCCCCTGCTTGGATAGCCGGCCCCGAATACGGCCGTGTTTACGTTCACGTCAGGAGGATGGATAGAATACACGAAGATCGGTCCACCGTTTGCTTTGGCGCCTGTCGCCGATTGATACGGGATAGAGTTAGCACGGAAAAATAAAGGAGCACCCACAGCCCACCCCCTGCGCACACTACACACCCCCATATTTACCCCCGCAGGTATTTCCTCTGCGAAATGTTGCGAAACCAAATTGCGGACGTCAAAACGCTTCTGTTTACCGTTCAGTTAGCCGCTCTAAAAGAACCTGGCAACCATAACTCTCCTCGGAATTTCACGCGTGACCTCTCACCTTGACCTTATTGGAAGAATGAATTTCTTATCGATTTTAGTCTCGCGAGTATTATTAAATTCGAGTCGAATTTGGTTCCTTATTTTACTTTTATATATGCGACGGGGTAGGTACAAAAGTAAGTTTTATCCCATAACTGGGTAAACTTTACTTTACCGGACTCATAATTTGTGCCTTTCTCCTATAAATGATGATGTATTTGGTATGTAATCCAGTAGATTTGTACACGGGGCGGCTCACAGTGGTCCGAATCGAAGAATTTAGGGACATTAAAAAACTAATGAATTTGTATTACTTTGTAAGCGTCTATGGACCTCGAAAATGAAGAAATTAATGAAATTGAATAAATATTTTAGTTACTATGATCATTTAAATTTGAGCGTATAGAAAGTAACATATTTCACCAGGCGAAATTGCTTAAGTTCTTTGCGATGTCCTCATCGTTTCGTCCCATATTTTCTCTTCGTATTTTTTGTATGATATAGAGCATCCCTTCCCAATAATAATAATAAAAAAGATAATAATATATTTAAAAAATAATGCTGAATGATACATGACAGATTAAAAATATGTTGCATATCTGTCAAAGGATATCTTTTTTTCCCCAAAACTTCCCAGGCTCTAACACAGAGGAATATTTTCGGTACAACTTCCTTTAAATAACCGTACAAGAATCATTTCCTACTTCATGTCACGTTACAATTTATAGTTGTTTAAAGCTGACAATGTTTCGACGAGGCAACCCGAGAACTCTTAAAGATTCTAAACATCTTCACAAATTGTTATTAACATCGGACCCACATATTTCATCCGCGAGAATAAGATCTTATAAGAAGAAAATCAAACAATTGAAAATCAAACAATTAAGTCCAGGGGCTGCAGAATTATTAAAAAAATAAAGAAAACAAAAGCCGCTTGCATCTACTTCTTCAACAACAAAATGTTAAGATTAATTAGTATACTTCTTATTTTATCAATTAAATGAAATATTGATATTACTTTTGTTCGCAATATATATTTGTCGCGTTAGATACCTTATATACCTGTACATTTTATCAAAAATTCTAATAACATAATCACATTGTACGGGGTTTCTCAAAATTCCCCCCAGACCCGGAAATGGGAGGTTCCTGAGATCATTTCAAGCGACATTTTCCTTTGAAATGATCTCAGGAACCTCCCATTTCCGGATCCAGAGGGAATTTTGAGACACCTTGTATATAATAAAACTATAAGATTTGAATTTCCAATTATTATACAATGGTTTTAATAAGGAAAGCAACTGATTCAACAACTACATAAAAATTTATAAAAATAACTAACTAACAAATTAAACAAAAAATATACTCTAACATTTATTATTCGAAAGAGATTACTTCATAATATTTTTTAGTTCAAACCTCATGTCAATATCTCAAACGGTACAAAAGTTATACACAAATGTCCCTAAATTCTTCGATCCGGACCACTGTGCGGCTGCAGATCGACGTTCTATCCTGTAGGATCAATAGTTCAGGAGTTATGCTTGCTTAAAGTTGAGCAATCTGTAGTGTTTTTCACAGGTTAGGGCGCCGTCATATTGGTTTGTAGTAATCATCGCGAGCCGCTTACCGAGCAGAACCGCTAGATGGCAGCACGGGTACATAGTAATATCGCTAACATAGAGAAAATATCTCAGAAAATGTTCGAGAAGAAATATCATGGAAAATATTTACAAAACCTAACCCAGACCAGTTAAAACGCAATATCGTGGCCATGTCATCCAAAATTCAAACAACAATCATAATACCCGCTCTATATTATCAACATTAACGGTTCTGCTCGGTAAGCGGCTCGCTATCGTCACTACAAACCAATATGGCGGCGCTGTTACCTGTCAAAAATACTGAAATTGTACAACTTTAAGCAAGCATAACTACTAAACCATTGATCCTACAGGATCGAAACTTCAACCTACAACGGCCTGGATACAAATCTACTGGATTACAAACCAAATACATCATAATTTATAGGAGAAAGGCAGAAATTTTGAATTCCGTCAAGTAAAGAGCCATAACTTCCCTCTCGGTCGAGATACAGGGTTAAAATTGTACACAGCATGATTTTTCTTCGGGCCTATCGAATTAGCCTTTTAATTTGATCGAAGGGAATTTTTGATCTTATCCGACTAGACCCTGGAAGCGAGCACTACTGTATTTGACAGCGACCTCGTTAACGCAGAAGATTCGGTGCTCGAGCTCGAACGGTATTTTTCCCGGATACGAAGGGATGCAGCATAGGTGGTGGGATGCGTGCGAATTGGGCGAGTAATCAGAAGGCGAGCTGCGAAGCGCGGCGACTGCAAATTCCGGCTTTCTTCCGGCAGCGGCTCTTTACACACGCGCGAAACTCTCCGCCGCGCACAATGCACGGGGAATATTTCTCTGGCACGTTCGCGCCGCGAGAACGCGTCTTCGTGTGTGAGTGCAGGGGAGCAGCCCCGGTGCACCCTAACGGAGGCGTGGGTGGGGCCTCGGGTTGGCGCATCGTGCGCGGCACGGCAATTCCGACTCGAAAGCTTCCAAACATCTTCAATATAAGTTAGGCAACTGTACTTAGGTTACGTTCGTAACCAGGGCCGCATACGAAACAGTCCACGAATAGTTGGAAGGCATTCCCTTATTGCGAATATCAAGTAACTCGCAGCCGGGCCCACCCCCTTCCCCTCCCTCCCTCCCTCCCGCCCTCCCTACCAACCCCATCCCCACCCACCCCCCTATCGTCGCGTCTTAAATTAACTCTCAAATTAGGTAGACGATAACGAGGGCTGCACGGCACACCCCTGGAAACCAGGTCGAAGATGCGCGCACTCCAACCCCCCGTTACAGCCGATCGAATCACACGGAGGAATTCCGACGCAGAATTTCATTTCGCACCTTGAACTCGTTCTCGCTGATGGATTAACCCTCGTGTCAATTCCGGGGACTTTGCACGGCCGTCTACGACATTGCACTCTCGTTAAACTTTATCGTTTCACCGTGTGTTCTCATGTGCCAAATGTACGCTCGAATCCGAAGCTTCATCAGGCGCAATGATCACCTCGAGATAGTTAAAAATCGAATACAAGACCCGCTAGATTAAAGATTCTATATCTAACTTTTACTAACATATCCGTGACGATTTTCTGGTTAAAATGATACCAAACACGATGCAATTCGGATTATTGTTACCTGTTTAATCCACGATGCAATGGAACCTCGATTCTCCGAACTAGTTTGTAGAACACAAGTGTTCAGATACTGCGCTTGTACAATGAATCGTGTGCTGGATGGAGTGCTTTAAAATCAAATCATTTTAGAATGCGGATACAATCGTCGGTTCGGATAATCGAGGCTCTACTAATTCGTGGATTGAACGAGTAAATATGGTTCGAATTGTGTCGTGTTTGGTCTCGTTTTAATCAGAAAAATGTCACAAACACGCTGGCGAAAGTTCTATAAGAAAATAGTTGAAAAGAAAAATGTCATTGGACTATTATCGTAGTTAAATTGATATTTTGAGCATGTTCATTTGCAATATTTATGTAAATCTAGATCTAGATTCCAACTATAATTTTAAACTGAATTTTAGAAGAATTTTCAAGTTTAATTAATTTTAGAAGAATTTTTATACATTTTTGAAGGTTTTGTAAAAGTAACATTTTCTGTAAAAATTCCATACAGATATTTTCTTTAATGAGACACATAGGTTTAGGTCTCTGTCTGCGAGTATTTCAGGAACTGCCAATGGTTTTTGAAACCTGGCGTCGAATAAAGACGCTACGAACCGACACAACGGAGGAGAAGATATTAATACATTTGAATGGTTTGCGAGGAATAAAACACGAATTGCCAGAAGAGTATACCAGAAGGGTATAGTACAGATAGCTACACGTTAATAGAAACAACTGGATACACGATGTTTATACCACAGAGGTTGGCCTGCATTTTTCAGAGATAATTGTCGAAAGCTCTAAACGATACGACACCGTTTGAAACGTGGACAGACAGAAAAGCAAATGTATGTTTCCGACAGACTTTTCGAATGGAAGCAATATCGCTTATTAAAAACGGAAAACGTGGAAATATTCGGAGGTAAAGGTCATAAATACATAATGGCAGGATACATTTCAGAGCATATGACCCTGGTACTAAATCGATAATTAAAAGTTGCGGCGTATTTTTCCTAATGTAGTGACCGAGGTTTCTGAAATATATGCCAGAGTTCTTTAAATGAATTTAATATATCGATAGATGTACAAATTAATTCGTAGCTGTACATGTTACAATTTCTGTTTCATCAAAAACTGCCACGGAAAAATCATTTTATGTGCCCTTATTTTATGTGTCAAGTATACACTTGCAATATGCCCTTCAATTAACTGGTGCAGTGTTAGTCCAGAAGAATCATTTTTTGTGGCCTCATGGAAGGACGAAAAATTTTAGAAAGATTCCAGCATTCGAGAAGTGCAAAAAATCTGAGGTAAAGTGCCCTATGCCTGGACAGCATGTTTTTCTATTTTAAATGTTATCACTTTAAATAAACAAACACAATTTCTTAAGAGTCTTAACATACAGTTCAGAGTTTGTAAAATAAAAAAATCATTGTTTAGGTTAATATCTTAATTGTATTAACAAGAATAATTCAAACCTATAGTTGGGCATATTAAATCCAATCTAAGCTAGTACCTGGACAGAAGTAAAGCCTATATCGGGACAAATTCAATTTACGAGTTGATCGAGCGAACATAACCTAAAACGTTGGTTGGTGGCGCTGTTGCGCATGACGAATAGAAGATGCTTTGCGTAATATGTAGTATTCTTATCATAGATTATAGTATTGTATTATTTAACCAAATATATATTTATTTTCATTTACTGTTTTAATAAAACTTGTCATAATACAACTTTTAAGGTTAGGTAGTAATACTGATAGATTTAAGATGTAAACATAAAGTATTATTAACGTCACAACCGGAATACATTTTCTACATACGTTATTCAAGCTAATAGAAGACTAATTATACGTACATGTAGTTAAATAATTTGTAAACAATGCGTTGATTTTATTCACAAACACGTGTCTGGCTTCAGGCGTAAGCACATTGCGTATAAGCTTAGAGTGGGACAGCTACTGTCATCGCGTCCCAGTATGGAGTATTTATATTTGAAAACAGTCCTAATCTTGGACATCTAATACTTGGATTAATAATTATTATTTACGTTAAGTTTGATTGCCAATTTATTTTAAAATATCAATATTATTATGCGTGATAATTATTTTTTATCTGAGGGCTTAAATTATATCTTTTTTTCTAACAAAAGTTCGAACTATAAATGCACATGATTCGCATGTAAATAGACTATTTTGTATACTGTTTTCAGATGAACTTTGAATTCATTTTTAAATTTCAATTGATGTCTTAATAAAATAATATTCACACCTACTTGTAACTAAGGCCTCAGAATATATAATATAATTATTTAATCTCTTAATTACTGATTTTACTATGAACATTCAATTGTCCAGATTTAGATATTACTTTTGGACTGTCCAGACTTAGGGCACTTCACCTTACCTCTTGACATTCTAGACAGGAACGGTTGCCTCAAACGAAGCACGGAGATTCGAAGAGAATTTTTCGAAATCGGAGGCAAGTGTTTGTTTCGATTCCCAGTCGTCAGTATGCGTAAAACGTTTACTCCCCGGCAGAAGTTCAAAGTTGGCATTCTTGATACACAGTTAAGAGCGAGGGTAACTGAAAATCGAGGACGAAATGGCCTCGGAACGATTCCCACGTACAAGAGGAGCTGACTCCCTTTTCCCGTGGTGGTGTGCAATGGAACTTTCAAACTTTAAAAATCTCTTCCCGACAATTCGTGCTAACCGTGCAGCAGGGGGCGGTCTCCCGAAGTAAATCTCCGGGCACGTAGTCCCGGCTGAAAGGCTATGTCTCACTCCAGCTTTTTCTTTTCTTAATAAATTCCCGGATCGGAGTTGAACTAATTACGCCGGCCGCTCTGGAATTTTAAACGGACACCGTTCGCTCCCTGTGAAATATCACCCCCATACGGCGCACATGGGGGCCGAAACACTACTCTGTACCCCCCAACTCCACTTATAAGGGGTTTTCTCGATTGCTATGCGAGATATTCGAATTAATTAAAATGCATACTATTGGGTTGGCAATAAAGCAATTTCGGTATTTTAAGGTGCAATAAAACCCAATTTTTTTATTCAAACGATGAACTTTAATCAGTAAAATATTTTTTTATTTATTCTTTTTGGCAAAAGGTCACCGAACAAAATGAAAAATGTCTTATTTATTAAAGTTCATTGCTTGAATAAATAAATTCGGCTTTATTACACCTTAAAATACCGAAATTCCTTTCTTGCCGACCCAATATTTTCAACTATTTTATGGAACTTTTCCAAAATTTTAGCTCGATCAATAAGGCTTTAAAAAATTATTTTTCGGGGGTGGTTCTTGAGGGCAATTATTTGAAACTGAACTAATCCTGCAATGCTTGATCATAATTATAAGGGGTTCTCTCGATCACTATGTGATATATTCGAATGCACCAAAATGCATATAGTAGGTGCATGTTTGAGCTATTTTATGGAATTTTTTCAAAATTTTTTCTCGTTCAATACGGCCAGAAAACATGATTTTTCTGCGGTGCTTGTTGAGAATAATTATAGTGAAGCAGTTGGTATGAATGAGTGGTATGGATTGGTACGAGTGAGTAGTATGGGTTGGTACGAGTGAGCGGTATAAGTTGGTACGAGCGAGCGGTATAAGTTGGTATGAGTGAGCGAGGTAATAAAAGAGCGTGCAGAGCGCGGGTCTGTCTGCTTCTGGTTTGGAATGGTGTGCAAGCGTGGTGCAATAGTATAAAGTTATTAAAAACAAGGCGGTTACATTGTTCATCAGAGTATTTGTTATTTACATCTTTATATCTTTTCTTAATAAATAACCTATATATCAACAGTGCTTGCATGAATTTTTCAAAAAGATGCTCTCCTCGTCCAAAAAATGTGATTAAAACATGTGCAAAATTGCTTATATAATTAATAAATTAGTGTCAGTGGTACACGCGTACTATTAGAGGTATCGATAGCACGCGTCAATGGCGACAATTAAAATGGACGGTTATTTGACAGATTAGGCGATCCGAACAGGTGTAGGTGGTCACGATATCACCAGATAATTGTATCCCGACGATATAACGCTTCTCAAGTCTAAACGAATCGGTTCCCGCTGCCGGGCTGCTTCTCAAGGCACGTTCAAGCACCTACTTAAATCCTCATGATCTTAAATTTAAGTGCTGTGCCGGGAGTTGTTAAGCCGCGCTTTATAGGATCTCACGCCCTCGCGGAGACGCCATTTACCGTTCGCTGAACGGATGAGGAGCTCTGACACGAGAGCCCCAATGAAAAAATAAAAAGAAAACTGAAAGGCGAGCCCGGCTCCAGAGAAAGAAACAAAGAGTGTAATCTCGTGAAAATTTCCCAATCAGCCCTAATGCTCAAAGAATCGGGACCTCGTGACATCGAGGACTCCTCCATCTTGCTCGCAGATTGAACTTCAGTACGGAACGGGCTCAAATTGCTCGAACTTGCTGATTTTTTTGTCTGCCTTACGCTGAGTTCTCTTACTCGTCAAATATCGGGATTTGAGCTTTTAAATTGCGTTTGAGAGGTTTCAGAAAAATAATTTTTAGGATCTATGATCGCGCGTGTCCTTCTCTTGGTTTGAAATGCTATTTTAACAAATTTTCAATTTTTTACTTTGATTTGGTAATGGCTTTTTTCATTTTTGTTAGAGCGGTTGCTTCGTAGGGGCGATACAGGTGATCTCTAATTGTGTAAATATTTGTTTCGAGTAGTTTATGAGATATTTGTGAGATATATAAAGTAAGGGTGAGTATAGGATATTTTATGAAATTTTTTCAAAATTTTGAATCCATTTTTAAGACTAGTAAAAAATAATTCTCAGAGGTGGTTGTTGAGAAACTTTCGAACTTGCTTAACGCTGAATTAATTATATTAATAAGATTGTGTCTCGATTACTATAGAAGATATGAGAATTTATTAAAGTGGATATAGTAAGTGTATATTTGTGGGGATTATTGTGTGGAATTTTTTCAAACTTTTAGTTCATTCGGAAAGGCTACAAAAAATGATTTTTCAGAGTATATAATAAGTGCTTGTTAAAATCTGCTTCACGCATTTCTTCAAAACTCTAGATTATCTATTAATGTTAGAAAAACATGTTTCTTTCCGAAATTACTTAATTTTCTCCGTTACTAGAAAATATTATAATGAATAATGTTTGCGCAAGTTTGTGGTAAAAGTTAGATATTACATCGCATCACTATGTTAACGAAAAAGCGAGGACGTTGTCAGAAAATAGAATCTTGTTATACTTATCCGAATTGCATAGCCCACTCTGTATGTAAATGATAACGAAAATTGTTATGGAAAATAATAGAACTGGATTTCGTAAGCAATTTATCTCGCAAGGAGGCCCGCCACGGAAAATGGCACGCGATAGCTGAATTACCACGGCGAAAGTCATCCATTTATCTGCCTAGTTTAACCTAATCTTTTGAGAGCATCGACCATTAGAGGGTTTAAGAGCGAGGCGGGCTATAGCGATCGTTGCACAAGACCTGTTTTTTTTACCTGACACACTTTTCACGCCGAAATAACCATTTTCCTCAGATACCTTGAGAAAAATATTCACATTTAAAAATTTATCTCATTCTGCATTAAAGAACCACTCTCGGAAAATAATTTTTTGGGAACGCAATGGATGAGTCAAAATTTTGAGAAAAGTTGGTAAAATAGCTCAAATGTATGTATACTTATCAGAGTTGGGCAAAATGTAATTTCAATTACTGGTTGAACCAAAGTAATTGCAATTACCAATTACAATTACATGTAATTGTAATTTTATTTCTGCCATTACAAGTAATTGTAATTTTATTTCTGCCATTACAAGTAATTGTAATTTTATTTCTGCCATTACAAGTAATTGTAGTTGGTAGTTGCAATTACTTAACGCCAATTGGCTCTAAAAAAAAGTAATTGTATACCTTTTTTTGATTGATTGTTTTACGTCGCTTCTTCAACTGCTATGGTCATTCAGCGAAAAGTAATTAGATACCTACTCAATGGAAATGTCTAAAAAGAACAAAAAAAAAGCATATGCTTGGATATGGAAACATTTATTATTCATTAAATATTTATTTGTAGCTAATTATTTGATATTTCACAAAAACGATTACCATTACTTTTCAAAATGACCCTCATTTGAAAGTTGGAGTCGGATAATATATAATATAACATATGCTTTTTGTTTGTTCTTTTTCGATATTTCCATTGAGTAGGTATCTAATTACTTTTTTTAGTGCCATTTTGGCGTTAAGTAATTGCAACTACCAATTACAATTACTTGAAATTGCAGAAATAAAATTACAATTACATGTAATTGTAATTGGTATTTGCAATTACTTTGGCTCAACCAATAATTGTAATTGCGGACCACAATTACAATTACAGTAATTGTGAAAGGAGTAATTGCAATTACTTAACACGATTACAGTAATTGTAATTGAGTCTAACAATTACTTCAGAGTAATTGTTTTTTTAAACTACTAATTTTTATGTTTTGGACCATTTTACCGTTTTCTTATTGTAATTATAGTCCATTTTTGCACATGTAATAGTTACTATATGCATTTTATTTCATTCGGATATATATATATATATATCACATGGTAATCGAGAAACCCCTTTATGACAATCAAGTATTATAAGGTTAGTTCAATTTCAAATAATGGTCCTCGAGAACTACCTCTAAAAGAAATGTTTCTAGCTTTATTGAACGAATAAAAATTTTGAAAAAATTCCACAAAATAGTCTGAATATACACCTGCGACAAGCATTTTGATTCGTTCGCCTATCTCGCATAGTAATGGAGAGAACCCTTTTGGTAGTCGAGTATTACGAGGTGAGTTCCCTTTTAAATAAATGTCCCCAAGAACCATCTATGGAAAAAAATGTTTTTGGCCTCAAAAAGCGATATAGAAATTTGAGAATAATCCGTGAGGTGGACCAACCATACACCTGGTAAATGCATTTTAATTCATCCGAATATCTCACAAACTACTTTAACACTAAACCTACCGAAGCTCAAAGGTAACTGGAACATGTTCCCTTATAAAAATGACAAGATCAATTTGATTTAGACTTCGTGCGGCTCCTATTGTAATACGTGCTCTATTAAAGACATCTAACAAGGTGGAGTGGGGTAAGTCCATCTACGCGGCAAGTCCGTTAATTGGTTATTTTTATTATAAGATGAACGAAATTTCTCTAGCTTGTATTTATTAATGTAGTATAAGTTAGTATGAACTATTCTACATAGATGTCGCCCAAGAATAAAGGTGCTTTCCTCGCTTACATCAACCAATGCCAAACAGTCACGTGCGAGGTACACGTACAACTTTGAGATTACCCTGAACGAGCAATAGTTTACAAGTTATTAATATATACTGTGTTTTTATTTTAGGTAAGTACAACCAGTATTAATGAAGGTATACATTAAAGAAACCGTTTCTATTGTATTTTCTAAAATTTATTGATATAAACACTACGATGATCTTGCCCCGTAAATATTACTACACGGGGCAAGTCCGTACTATCACGGTGGGGTAAGTGCGTACTGTATGGGTAACTATAATACTAAACAATATATTGAATGCAATAAAAAGCATTTTGTATCAGGCTTAATAATAATTCTTTTCTTGCCCCGTAACACTTGAAACAAGATTCGAAAGCATTTTTAAACTTTGTTTTAATACCACTGTATCCCCTTTCATATTTCAGCACAAAGTACTTGTTTGTTTAAAAATGGATAACTATAAAACTAAACAATATAATTTAATGCAATAAGAAGCATTTTTAAGCAGGTTTGTTAATCATTCTTTCTTGTCCCGTAGCACTTGAAACAAGGTTCGAAAGGATTTTTAACTCTCAGAGACGGACTTGCCCCATTAACGAGGCAAGTGCGTCCTAGTTGACACTTTGAACAATATCCTAGCAAAATGATAATTTTAAAGCAAAATTGGAATCCTACATAATACTAATTCATCAGTAATAACTATACTGCGGATCTTCATGCAAAATAAAAGTTTTCCAAGTCAATTACAAGAAATAGGAGCTGCACAAACATTTATTTCTTGTCTTAATCATTTTATTAAGCCACAGGCAATATAATCGTATTTTTCAAATCGTCAGATATTTTTACTGTTTTGTGTTTCACCTAAACGTTTTCGTCATAAATGCATAAAATCCGCAGACTAGTAATAACTGTGGCAAGAGTTTGATACCAAGAACGTTAAGTTTTTAACTTAACTACCAGACTGGAAATACATCAGTTTAAAGTCCAACTTTGCAAAAGCGGACTTACCCCACTCCACCTTATACAACAATTTCTTATCAAATAATTGTCATTGTTTCAATAACTGTAAAATAAAAGATTTGGAACCGGTCGTTCTGACCGGTGCTGGTAGTTGTTAAAAAAGATTCACAAGTGTCACTTATATCACGTTTACGAAACAATTCCTCGTGGAAAACATAAAAGGAGCAAGAAAGGGAAGGCGGTAAGATTAGAAACTTCTGGAGGAGGTGTGTTGGACAAGGAGGAATTATTGTATCGATTTTGCGCCGGGTGTATTGGAGGAATTCTTCCGTGTTTCGAAATCTTTCACGGAATCGACGGGGTCAAAAATTAACAGCTGTCGAGTTTCGAGCGTTCCATTTGCAGCGTGTGTACGTGAGCCGGAACAGCAAACGCGTATAGTATAGCTCTCTTTCTCTCTGTCTCTCTCTCCGGGTTCGAGTCGCCGCCCGCCGCGCGCGTTTCAATCGGATATCGATTTTCCATTTCTCAGAGTACAGAATTTTCTAGCGGGACGTACGCCGCTCGAAAGATTACGGGCTAAGAATTTCCCTCGCACGAATAAATCTGGCGCGCGCCATCGTCCATCGATTTCGAATCTCTCGAATAGAGTCTGTAACAACGAGCAAAGACGCTCGTAAACGATCCGTGCATCACCATTGCAAATATAGACGTCCGTCGAATGAACAACCGACTCGTTTTATCTCATTTCTCGACTTAACCCTTGAGTGCTACCACCTTTTCTCGAAGCTACGAAGGATCTGGTGATTTTCGAAAATTCCGCACAAATTTACCACGATAATTTATTTACCACGATATCTATTTATTCCAGTTTTAATGTTGAAATTCGCGAAATATGAAACGGTAAAAGATTAAGAATTTCTAACGTTCCTAAAAGTCAATATCTGACTTGCAAATCTGAATTAATGTCCCCAATTTTTGCAAAAAATTGCAATAAAAATTCACCACTCTCCAGCCTACCAAGCAGAGCTGGGGAAAATAGTATTTTAAATAGTAAATAGCAATTAATCCCATTTATTTTACAGTGTCTGTACAACTTTGAAAATAAAATATTTTATATGATGCAGTAATTTTTGGAAATAAAATATTTGATTTGTTGCAGTAATTTTTGAAAATGATATTTGAAAATAGTATTTTATTCTAAGAATATTTAAAATATTTGGACTTTGTCTTTATTTTCAATTTCAATTTTAAATATTATTGCTCAAAATAATGGTTCGCATTCAGTAGATATTGCGAACCTCTGAAACTTCATTTACTATCGAGTTTAAAATGTCGATTTTAGTTTAGATTTAAGTTGTTTCCTTTATGGAAAAAGAAAGAAATGATATCAGTCATACAAACATTGCAGAATTAGAATTATTTCAATATTTGAACGATAGTGATACACGAATTGAAAGTATTGCAAAGTACGAATATATGAAAACATTATTTTTAAAATACAACACAGCTATTCCGTCCTCTCCCCAGTTGACAGACTTTTTAGCTTTGCTGGACTGATTCTGTGTCCTCGAAGGAGCACCCTAACAGATCCCAATTTGAAACGCTGCACCTTGTTGTATGCGAATAGCAGCAGTCAAACAAAAAAATAAAACGAAAATGTGGCAAATGATATAGTTTCTTGTATTAAGTACCATTTCTTCTTTAAATTATTGCTAAAATAAGAAATATTAAATATGTAATGCGACTTCTGAAAGTAGTAGGTATAACGACGCAAAAAATAAAATATTCTATTTTGTGTTTCAGATTATTAAAATAGAAATATTTTACTTTGTGTTTCAGATTATTCAAATAGAAATATCTTATTTTGTGAATGAAATTGTTAAAATAGAAATATTTTATTTTGAGGTTCAGATTGTTCAAATAGAAGTATTTTATTTCGAGGTTCAGATTGTTCAAATAGAAATATTTTATTTCGAGGTTCAGATTGTTCAAATAAAATACTATTTTCTTTCAGCAAAATAAAATCTAAAATATTAAATAGTATTTCAAATATTTTTTTCGCCAGATAATGCCCACCTCTGCTACCAAGACACACTGTCTACAATTTTTTCCTTCCAGATCTTCGCAACACAAAATCGGAAGACGCAATCAAAAGCAACCCCTTCATTTCTCTAAACTCGTAAAATATATTTGCGCGCACACACGACAATAGCCGTTCTCGCAGTCGGCCGCGCCTTGTCCCAAGTAGTTTGTAGGTAACCCAGTGCACCCTCTCACCCCCTCGGGAACGTCGGGGGTGCGTCTGCTAATCCTTTACAGGGAATTCAAGTGATAAATTCCGTAAATCCCTGTTCAAGCACACCCTTGCCCCAACCTAACCCTCTCTGCTCCCCGGCTCGGCTCTCCGAGCAGCACCCTCGGTGGTCCTAGCCCCACCCACCCCTCCCCGGACTCACCTAGACTCACCCCCGTCCTGGGAAAAAGTAGAAAACTGCGATTACAAAGACTTTTCTGCCCCGTTCCCGGCCTCCCTCTTCCTTCTTCCGGTCTCCAACGCTTCTCCATCCCCTCGCCACCCCCGCAACGGCCGCAGACCCATGTCTCACAGGCCTGGAAACCTCGCAGCGCAGTTTCCCGGCTCCCCGGATTAAAACTTTAACACTTTGTTACCCTTTTTCGGGGGAGAGATAAGAAAAGGAGCCGCGGAAACGCTGAGAAAACGAGTGACAGTCCTGTGCAGTGGTGCTACAGGGTGTCAGAGGGTGCCAGAGAGTGTCGGAGGGGGGGGGGGTTGGTAGGAAGTGGCCGTAATCCGGGGCTTCCGGTACGTTGGACAAATTTCAGCCGCCCGGTGAATTTCGCTTTTGATAAAACGTCTCATTTTGCATCTCGCGTGGGTGGCGCGGGAACATGCACCCCCTGGCATGGGCTGTTAGGAGTGTTTCGGGGTGAGGGGACGATGCGGCGAGGGGTGGAGACGGACTAGGAGAGTGGAGAGGAAGCGCAGTGGGAGATTGAAGGGACAGCTTGCACGGTGTCTTGCTCCTTTGGGGCGCAAAGTGTCCGGAAAATGAGATTCTTGATCAGAGAAAGAGTTTTTATGGGTGCTCGGATGTTGTTGGATGGCGTGGTGATTGACCATTGGGGATTGTGTGGATCATGGGAACACATTAAACGAATTGATTGATAGTCAATGAAGAGCTACTTACCAGCCTTCATTGTTCATAACGTCTGCGCCATAACCATGCTATTTTCTTACCTGAAACAAAGGAAACATTGATATAAGTTGATCAAATAGATTGAAGCTTTTGCAGTAACAGTACAAAGAAGAAGCTTTATTGCCGAAAATTTTTCAGTTATAATTAGACTTAGAGTTGGGCAAAATGTAATTTCAATTACAATTACAATTACATGCCAATTACTGTAATTTGAAATTGCAGAAATAAAATTAAAATTACATGTATTTGTGATTGGTAATTGCAATTACTTGACGAATCACTGTAATTGTAATTGTGGACCGCAATTACAATTACTGGTTGAGCCAAAGTAATTGCCATTACCAATTACAATTACATGTAATTGTAATTTTATTTCTGCAATTTCCAAGTAATTGTAATGGGTTGTTGCAATTACTTAACGCTAAAATGGCACTAAAAAAAAGGTAATTAGATACCTACTCCATGGAAATGTCTAAAAAGAACAAACAAAAAGCATATGTTAGGAAATATTTATTATTTATTAAATTATAACTTTTTACAAATGATTTTTTTTTATTAAATTAATAAAGACTATTGTTTATGGTGTCTGAATAACAATTATCGAAAAATTGGCAGTATATTTTAAGTTATGTGAATACAATTTCTTTTATAAGTATTTAAAATTTGAAAATTAGTATAACTAAAATCGTCATTAACTGACAAATATACGAAATCAATTCGAAATCAATACGAACCAATTCTAGTGTTTGGGATCTTCATTTTAATCGTTTTTACGAATCGTTAAGATCGTCTCACGTATACCGTAGGAACAGCACATCCAGCAACCAGCAAAACATTCTCGCCGAGAATGTCCCTTCTGTCGATGGAAAATTGCGGGAAAAAAATAAGATACGAAAAACGCGAGAATTTATTACACTACCCAATAGTTACAAATAATCATTAGACATTATATCTGACTGGTAAACAACCATTATAAATGACAACAATTCTTTTTGGTCATAAGGAACCGTTATCAATGATGGAAATCATTTTTGACTATTAGTAGTAGTAACCATTGTCGAGGACAGAAATTTTATTGGGCTACTAATTATGCGAGAGTCAGAATAGAACCAAGTCAAAATCATGTTCGTGGATATATCCGAAATAGCACATTGATGTGGAAAACAAAAGAAAGGACTCGCGCGAGCTTCGAAAATTTTCCTTTCGTCCCTCTAATAAAATCGTAGTCGTTACAGTAAAATTAGAAGCGATTGTGTAGGCAGTGCTAAGTGCTAATGCTCGCCACTCAAAAGTAACTGCGTTCAAACCCCGGTAATCTGCAATAACCAAATTATTTCAGCGCGTCTTTAGAATACATTGACTATCGCCAGAAAACTCCGAAAAAGTCCACGATGTCACCGAGTCATAAAGCAATAAAAACTCGACCGTACGCCCCAACATTATTACCATCGTCGGACTCACACCCGGACCGCCTACCTGCGTATAGTAAACGGGTGCCCTACCGTCGAACCTACAGAGGTGTCTTGGCACCTATAGCTACTATGATCTGGGCTACAAGATGCGTCAACTTTAAATAAAAATATCTGAAGATTAAGTCTAATGCACGACATATTCGAGCGTTCAGAAACACGGTTTCCAGACCACAAAATGACAGTAATTACTCTGTCCAACACAATCAATTTTTTTTCATGTTCCACAATTATTGCGTATAGTAAACTGGTGCCCTACCGTCGAACCTACAGAGGTGTCTTGGCACCTATAGCTACTATGATCTGGGCTACAAGATGCGTCAACTTTAAATAAAAATATCTGAAGATTAAGTCTAATGCACGACATATTCGAGCGTTCAGAAACACGGGTTCCAGACCACAAAATGACAGTAATTACTCTGTCCAACACAATCAATCTTTTTTCATGTTCCACAATTATTGTTGGGTGATTCTTATAGAGTTTTTTGCGCTGATTTTGAATATGCCCTTAATTTTCCCCCGAGACGCGCATTGAGAAACATGATTTTGAAAAAAAAAATTGTCAACTTTAAACAAATATTGTGGTCATTAAAAAAAAAGATATGGAAGATATTGAATTATTCTTTAGAGGAAAAGATTCTATAAACTTTCCTGAATGCAATGATATTCAATATCAATACATTATGAATGTTTAAACATGTTTAAACTATCGTTAAAGATGGAGAGACAACACTTTTGCGCCAATTTTTGAGGATATTTTTCAGTTTATGTTAAAAAAGAAGGGTCCAGCGTAAAATCAAACTACATCACGCGATAGAGCAGACTTTTATCTTGAGAAACCACCCTATGAAGTTTGTAATGTCGACGTTTTTTTCGAACCAGAAAGCAAAATATCTTCGCCCGACATGAGTTGTCGCCAGTGGCGCTCACCACTACATAGAACGGTCTGGGTTAGGTTGTTTGACGGGTTACGGCGCGGCGAACGACCGCGCTAGTGGTGAGCGCCACTGAAAGTGCTGGCGCGGTGTTGGCGCAGTGCTGGGGCGTTCTAGTGGGCGGCAAAACTACCAGCGCTGCGTCAATTTGACGACGCGACGGAGCGGCGGTGCGGTCCGGCTGACGTACGTCCTAGTGGGCAGCAACCTTTAATAGTCAAAACTATAGTGGTGTCCGAATAATTTCGTGACCGACTGTACACAATCATGCTGAACAGACTCCACAGTAACCCCATAACAACTAGCAGCAAGCCAGAAAACTGGAAAACCCTGAGACATCGTGCACAATCAAGCAGATCAAAAAATTTGAATGCGTTCCAGCATTTCCCGGTTCGGATCACTCCGAGCGGTCCAGTGAATTAGGGGACGATGGTGCGGGGCGGATAGGGTGTCCGATCGAAGCGGAAGCGGCGGAGGAAGTTGGTGGAGTCCGGGACACGAAAGTTTCGACGGGGCCGAAGACAAAGTAGAAGAAACAAAGGAATGCTGGTCTGCTTCCTTTTCGCGGTCCGGCGCAGAATTGGAAGCAACTATCCAATTTCCGAGAAAACACAGCGAAGAAAAAGAGCCCCGGTGGAGGGATGAAGAGAGGGAGATGAACCAAAGAGGATAAAGGAGATACAGAAGGGGCGAGGGGGAGGGGTCGAGGAAGAGAGCTGGAATTCAGCTTAGCGATCCAGCGACCCGGAAACTCCGACTCTCCGAGCCCGAAACCTTTGAAAGATTTGATAAACGCTGACGTCACTTCTTACGATCATCCGAGGGGATTGTGGGAGGCGTGTCGAACCGACCCGACGTCGCCGAATATTCGCAGCTACGTGTCCCCGATATTGAAATATCGCGAGGCGCAAGGCGAAGGTGATCGACTCCGCCGGACGATAATGAAAATTTCAATAATCCCCGGCTTCGGGATATCTCCGCCGCGGTGAACCTCCATCGATTCTACGTCGAATGTCTCCGAGAACCATCCCCGCAAGTCCCAGCACGGCGGTGAGTGTCTTAGTGGTCGAGGAAACTCGCGGAAGTAATCAACAGATGATTATGTCACGCGACGAATGAATTTTGATTGATTAGAGACGTTTTCTGATGGAATGAGGGGGATACGGAGATGTTATTCGTGTGGTAGCAGGCTGATGAATAAGGTGAAGGTGGTTAATGTTGCATTGTAGATGTGGAGGTTAAATAATTCTTCAAATGGACAGGTGGAAGGGGAAAATAATTTTCTTGGATATTATTCTAGGTCCACTTCGGGAATTTTTTACTAGGAAAGTATGAAAACTATTATCATGACAAAACTGCGGATCTTTAAGCAAAATAAAGATTGTCTTCATCGATTGCAGAAAATAGAAACTAAATTGAACGTTATTTCTTCCCTTAATGATTTTAATAGGGGGAAAATCATATATTGACATCTCCAATTTTTAAAACTTTTCTACAATTTTGAATTTCATCTACTCAATTTTTCTATAAATGCATAAAGATCCGCAGTCTAATCATGACACTTCAATGTACTCATTTATCAACGTTTCAACAATGTCTACAAACGTTTACCTAACGAGAAAGTCAAAATTGGATTTGTTGTGAGCGATTTAGTCCATTTATGCTGCTTTTGTAATAGCAAGGCGGCCGAGAAAAGGGAATAGTTCTTTTTCTGGCGAACTTTCGACTGAAACGTCTCTACGGAGTTTGTGAAGTTTAATCAGTTGTAGTTTTCTGAAAAGAAATGTGACAATAGTCTTCCTAGACTCATTTTAAAGCGTGAGACCCCTATTTTCGCCTTCTGTAAGTTGATTTTCTTCTAAGGGGTTTCTACGCTGGATAACCCACGAGAAACTAAAACCGATGTTTTAAGCATTACGTAGCATATTCGCTCGATGCCAAACAATTTCCGCATTGTTAAACAACGGCTAGTTCACGAATAAAAGGTAGAATTGAATGACTTGTTGAATAAAAATATTTTCCAGGACATTTTCTAGCCAGCCCAATACACGTTGAATTGCATCATAGCTAGATACCAGAGTTGGGCATTAATCGATTAAAATTTTAATCATGATTGATTGATTAATGTGTATGATTAAAAAAAGAAATCGTCGAAAAATCAACGATTGATTTAATCGTCAATCGTTGATTAAAAAAAGGAATCATCGAAACATCGGATGATTTAATTAATTGTTGAAGTTAATCGCCTCACGGTCTATCCATAAATTGTAATAAGGAGGGAGAGAGAGACAAAGAGAGAGGGAGCAGAGAGCGGATGGAGAAGTGACAGAAATAATAATATATTTCAACAAAACCATGTTTCAACAAAAATATGGTCGTAGCTTTCCAGAAATAACAAGTTCAAACATAAAAGCACGTAAGCAGAGTTTGTATTATAAGTCAAATGATAATACACCTAAACTCAGTTTACATTTTTTTCAGTATTCTTACAGTTCTGATTACGTAATTTATTTCGAAATTTCAGCAGTTCATCATTAATCAATTATCCGATTGCCGATTAATAATCGTTAATCGCAATTAACGTCTAAAGTAGAAATTTAATCGTTAACCGCCATTAACGACTAAACGAGGAGATTAATTGTTAATTGCGATTAACGATTGAAGTAGAAATTTAGTAGTCAATCATTGATTAGATTTTTGCCCAACTCTGCTAGATACCAAACAACTTTCCTTTGAACCATTTTGTAAAACAACAAGCAGTCCACGAGTAACTTTAGATGGTACAATTCAATGAGTTGTTGCGTCTAATGAATTCATAAAAATATTTTCCAGGACATTTTCTAGCCAGTCCAGCACATGTCGAATTAAATTAAATCTCGTTCTATAGAGCACAGTGAATTCCAGCTTTAATATCAATACGAGCTGAATATCTCCCGCGAGAACAGTGATCATTTACCATGGTGATATTTCCAGCAATATTGCCGCAGGAATATTAGTTCACCGACGATTTATTACGGGGCACGTGGAAAAAGTAATATTGAGGAGGAAGTTCCTTGTGAAGGGGACCAACCCCCTTTAAAATAACCAGGAAGAATCGTCTTCGGTCGCCTCCCGATCCATGCCCCATTTGAATTATTAAACATCGTGTCTCGCTTCGCTTGAACTTTCCAACGACTGTCACCTATCGTTCGACTTTCATCGTTCGATCGATATAAGCTCGTTCTTTCAACAAGGACGTCCATCCGACACAATTCTACTTCCGATAATTAATTACGACGCGGAACGTGCGTTGCAAAAATCGTTTCTTGATTAATTGAAGATAAATAACCAGGAACCATAATAAGTCATAGAATAACAAGTATTTCATCGACTAAAATCATATTGGTCACAAATAAGGATTATAAGTAACCGAAAATTTGTTCTCTTGTTGGTAAATGTTATCGTTGAGAAAAATTCATTTCGATCACTTATAACTAGACTGCTAATTTGATGCATTTATGATCAGAATGGCTACGCACAATTTAAAGCAGTGGTCATATTAAAAAGATTTAAGGACATTAGTTTCAGTTTAATAAGACAATTAAAAGATGAAAACATTTTTTATATGGCACCTGTATCTGGAAAATAACGCCAACATTTTTTTTTCATAAAGACCTGCAGTCTACTTATAACAGGTATCAATGAGAGAAATTTATTTCAATCGCTCATAACAGTTATCAATCAGAGAAATTCATTTCGATCGCTCATAACAGTTATTGATGAAGGAAAGTAATAGTTATTATTAAATGCTACAACTTTCAGATGGTAGACAATCAATTATTTCGTAAATTTACAATCAAAATTTCATGTGGCAAACAAAAAAACAGATTTTGTGTTGCTCTTATGGTCTGTTGATTCGTCTTGTTGTACGAAACCTTCTCAATGAATTTCAACGGCTTGTTCCATCCGAAAAAGAGTAGACAACTCAATAAATAAGCAACCAAAATGAATTTTCTCATCAATAATTATTATGAACAATTGAAAAGAAATTTGATCATAACTGTTATGAGCGATTGAAATGAACTGCTTTGAGCAAATTGAAACAGTTTTTCTTCATCGATAACAGTTATCGAGGAGGATCCTATTTTTTGAAGTCCCTGTGTTTGTTCATTTCTATCTGCATTCGCCAATAATTCCCATTTAAATATTCACTTGCTACTATGTATTATTATGGGACAGAGGGAGTATATTTTTGAACCTGACGGTACGACCTCTTTCGATGGAGCACAGTGAGGTATTTGCCCCGATTATACGGTCAAAATTCAATTTTTAAACGTTTACATAAATTGTAAAATTTCTGTTAATCGAGTTAGTTGAATATTTGAGAAACAATCTCACATCATTCGTTTTCCCATTCATGTATCCATAAAGCACTGAAATTGGTCGGAAGTTTGAAATTCTGTTAACACGCTTTCATTTCTCAACGAATTCACCTATTAGTATTTTTTACCTTATTTAAATAAATTAAATACATTTTTGTTTTATAGAAGTTTTTTTAGATAAGTAGAAGGTGTACTTTTAAGAGAATCTCACTTTTATACTATATACATTTTTGTAGTTATTAATATTTAAAGATAACCAACGATTCAGTCACTTTTTTTATGATTCTAAGACTTTGGTAATGATTTTGTTATACTTCGAGGTGAATTCCGGTGTTCATTTCTGTGCCATTGTGTTCTTTGAAGTTTTATGATTAAGATGCAAGAAAAATTGATATCTACTACGTCCAACTCCGTGTTTTATAGTTGATCTATGAATAAATGCCCATCGAAAATCGCAGCATGTTTGCATTCGCTATATCTCCGGATTAACTTAAGTAAATACTAAATAATGATAATAAACACACAATATACAGTAAAATAAGAAAACAGTACACACATAAAATTTAAATAATATATAGGAATTTTTTAAAAACACTTGGATAGCTCTCACTGCACACGTTACTCTTTGACAGAATGGCTCCAACTGAATTCAATCAGAATGAAGAGGCTTAGCCGAATGCTTATCTTTTGTCTAACATAAGCATCTCGCGAGTCCGTAATCTAAAGCTAAAGAGTTTCTTCGATGGGTCTCATAGTATTACAGAGCCTCAGCATCACCAAAGAACAAGCGGGTGGAAAATGCATACTTTTCGCCATGGCTATATGTTTAAAAAACAGCATTCTTTGTAATAAGTATTTTAAAAAGATATTTTAATTGTAAATGATTATTCTTTTCGATAGTGTGTACACTAAAATAGACAAATAACGTTAAAATATTGATTATAATCCGCAGTACTTGATTGAAAAATAGCTACAACCTTTACAATCTGATACGCTCCTCTTTATGGACAGACTTTGCACTCAAACATCCATTTCAGTAAAAACGATATATACAAAATGTAGAAATCTCAAGCTTTAAAATGGTTAGTAAAGTATATTGATGTTTGACATTATTTGAAGGAATTTTTCCCCGGGATCAAAGATAAAGTACCATTTTCAAAAAACTACAATTTAGTATATTCAATACCTTGTAAGGGTTGTTGCCAGCTATACATAGGACAAATGTCAAGACGTTTGGAGACTCGGATCAGAGAACATAGACATAACATATTTCTACCTCCAGCACAACACACTGCATCGACGAGGCATTCAATAGAATTTGACCACGCTTCTGATTTCGAAAATGTCAAAATAGTAGAGAAAGAAGCCAACTTGCACCAAAGGATTTTATTAGAAACAATTCACATGATTAAATATCATAGCGTAAATCTCAGGTATGAAACACCTAAGATACAGAAATATTACGCAGCATTACTGAACCAGTAATGTTTTATGATGAATTTTTCTAATAAATAAAACCTGCTAATGTCTTTAAAGTACATCAAAAGTAGATTGAATATCAATTGATAAATTACCACAACTTCGTATGGTATACAAACAGTGGAAACTTGTGATTGGATTTTTCACGGTTCATATTTACCGCCTAATATCGATTGGCCAATGGGTCGATCGATGTTTCCTGATTCATTGCCCCTTCAAATTCTAACGTTTACCTCAGTTCGTATATCATAGACATGGAGCCAACACGTGGTTATAAAGGTGTAAAGAATTTAAAATAATTTGTTCACTTAGCAAGTAGGTTTCTTTCTTAGAACATTTCGTTTTTTGTGCTGAATGCAACATAAATTACATTGATTTAATAAGAATTTCTTACAGACGCAATTATATTAAAATTTTTCTTGAAAATAGTCAAGAAATAGACCGAAATGTTGAAAATTTTGTGGTAATTTGCAAAATTGCTTAGTTAGTAATATCAGATCGAACCGGGTCCCATGGAAATCACCGACACTTTCTCCGACACGGTTTTCACCGACAAGATTTCACCTACTCCAGATTTGACTGACAATAACTTTGGCCGACAACGCATCTAACCGAAAACGATCTTGACCGACAACGAATTTGATCGACAGTGAATTTGACCGACAATGAATTTGACCGACAGTGAATTTGACCGACAACAAATTTGATCCACGTCGACTTGAGACGACTACAGTATGTATTATCATATGTAATATACAGGGTGGTCCACGCAACTTGCACACCTATAATAACTTCCAAAGTATGCGTTGCACGAAAAAATGTTGTATACAGAAGTTGCATGGTCTGAAGGGATACATTATGTAGTGTATTTATTTTTTTTACAAGTGGACGCGTAAAGGACATGTGAAGGTCAATTTTATTTTTTTAAATGGAATGAGGTATTTTTTAATACATCAATCGATGCAGCTAGGCATTCGTTATAAAAAAGTACTAACCTATGTATGTCGAAAAGTTAGTAGTTCAGAAGATATTTTAATTGAAATAACTCTAAAATACCATTACTGTCGTGCTAAGATGTTACACAAGTAAGTAAACACTAACGTCTTAGCACAACATTAATGGTATTTTAGAGTTATTTAAATTGAAATATCTCCTGAACTACTAACTTTTCGACATACATAGGTTAGTACTGTTTTTATAACGAATGCTCAACTGCATCGATTGATGTATTAAAAAATACCTCATTTCATTTAAAAAAATGAAGTTGACCTTCACATGTCCTTTACGCGTCCACTTGTAAAAAAAATAAATACACTACATAATGTACCTCTTCAGACCATGCAACTTGCGTATACAAAACTTTTTCGTGCAACGCATACTTTAGAAGTTATTATAGGCGTGCAAGTTGTGTGGACCACCCTGTATATGTATTATCATACTGTGGTCGTCTCAAGCTGTTGTGGATCAAATTCGTTGTCGGTCAAAATCGTTTTCGGTTAAAGTTATTGTCGGTCAAATCTGGAGTCGGTGAAATGTTGTCGGTGAAAAACGTGTCGGGGAAATATGTGTCTTTATTAACAAATTGTCGATCGAGATAAATTAAACAGTTTAAAATGGTTCCTTTTTCATCAAATTTTGATACATTTTAGCAAAGTTGCAGCAGTTTAAATATTGAGCGAATTTTGAAATAGCTTCGTCCGCACAAACCGGGCAAATACCCGACTGTGCGGAGTAGCATTGGACTGACCCCGATAAATTGACTTTGACGAAAACGTTGACTTTCCGACAGAGCGTGGCGAAATTCTTCGATTCGGGCCAGTGTGCAACGGGATGCCGAGTCAGAGGAAGCCGGTTACCATCGAGTTAACGCGTTTTAGCCATAGGTAGCGTGTTCGTAAGGAACCAGCCCGATCCGGCATACCTCGAGCTCGCCAGACTGCGCAGCGAGCTTTGTCAGCTCGGTTGCCGTCTGAGGTGAACGCCGCATTAATACCCCACCCCGTTGCGCCCCTCACGAGGAACCAGCATCCCCCGTTTCACCGTTAATATCGAATTCTTTGGCGCAATTTACGAGGAAGCACCGCGAGAGCTCGAGGGGGGAGGACGTTTAATCCCGAAGTCAAATCCGAGCGCGAAACCAACCAGCTTCTGCTGGGCTGCTGCGTTTCGCAGACTGTTTTCTAACCTCGTGAATCCTTTCAGGATTACCCCGCGTGTCTCTGCGAGAATCCTCGAACTACCACGCACAGCCGTAACTGGAATGCCGGTTCGATTCTCTCGAAATACCTGACGCTGACGAGTCGAGTTTGAGATTGGTGTCTTTGCATCGCTGCGGGCCAATGCGAATTTTTTTTCGAGGTACAGGCTGTACAGAAATGTTCGGTCTTGGTATAGGCGTATTCTACATCTTCGGATCGATGAATTTTATGGTCAAATTTTTAGTATTGCATTGTATTTTATCCATCGTGGGGAATTAAGTGTCACAGGAATCATGGGTCGAAACTCAATAGTTCTTATAAAAAATGATAGCAAAGTCTCATTATTAGTATTACTAGTTTCCATAAAAATTGTTTACATTTCTAAGCTTCCGAGACCAAACATTTCTTCGCACCCTGTACATAAATTGGTGGGGGGTCTTGCGGTGTATGTGTAAAATAATAGTTTAGATTATCAGGGCCATCTAAAGTAAGCCGTTTCTCATAAAACAAAAATTACTTTCACGACTTAAGAAAAGAGGAATTGACACTGCAAAGGCGACAGATTGGTGGCGGAGGAGTAATGATTTGGGCGACTATAGGTATCATGGCAGAACTGAAGGCTATCATGATACTGAATTTATTTCCACAAAAATGAATAGCAGGAAATACATAGATGTTGTTGATAAGCACTTGTCAAAACATGCTCAGTCGATAGCCAATCAAAAATACATTATCCAGCAAGACAATGCAGCTGTGCATTTGGCATAAATATTGTAGTACAGCCTACTTTAAGAATAAAGAAATAGACGTTTTACCATGGCCAGCGAGATCTCCCGAATTAAATATCATCGAACACCTTTGGCGAATACTAGCCAGGGAGGTATATTCTGAAACAGAGTTTCCCAAACTATGTTCCGCGACAATTTGGAAAGGTCTGAAAAATGAATGTATAACAAGTGTATTTGTGTATATTTTGTAACTCGTAGGAATTACCCAACCTAAAAAATAAGCTGTGTTCCGTTACAATTTCCAGGTTTGCGAAGTGTTCCATTGCAGCAAAAGTTTGAGAAACCCTGTTCTAAAGGAAACCAGTTTAGTACTGTGGAACAATTGAAAAACTGCGTTGAAATGGCGTGAAAGCAAATTAAGCAAAAAGGATTTAAATAATGTATAAATCTATACATGTTATAAAAAATAAAGGTGGCAACACAAAATATTAATAACCGATAACAATAAGCTCTACGTGATAATTTTTTACAGAAAACATTACTTGTCTTATAGTTTTGTCGCGGCTAATAAACGGTAGGCTAGTACTACGATCAAATTCTTAGAAATACTAACGAAAACACTGCGGTGAACGACATCTCCAAAAGTAACTAATAACTAGACTGCGGGTGTTTATGCAAATGCATATTTTTATAGAAAATAGGTAGACAAATGGGACCTGGACAGAAATTTATGTTATGGTTAGATGATTCCAAAAATATATTTTTTATTTTGCATATTTTGCATACAGCATATGTTGTGCATAGCGCATGTTTTTTGCACATTGTGCATATTGTTTGCTTTCCTCATGTAATAATAACGAAAAATAAATTGCTCTACCGCTTGCCACTCTCTGAATGAACACGGCCTAAGAAACAGTTAATAATATCATTATATCGTTAATAATAATTATTATTTTATCTTGATATGGTACATATGTATAACATGTGTAGCACACGGATTGCACAGAATAGCGGAAAAAATACGAATACACTTTCCTTTGGTCAATAAATTAATAGCTTCCGTAAAACAAATATTCACGAAAGTTCCACGTAGAATAGAAATTTACAAAGAAAAACTGCCAAATGTTCCTTTACCACCAGAAGCGGTCGTAATACGATGGGGAACGTGGATAGAAACGGCGATATTTTACGCAAAACATGTGCATGCGATTAGGGAAGTAAGTAAATATATTTGGTAATATTTAATTTCATTAAGACTAAATGAATGATTAATTTTGTGCCAAATTGTCAAGTTCTCCTTTATTTCCAGATTGTTAAATCCTTCAAAGAACAAAGTGTACTTAGCATGTATTAAGACAGCCCAAGAGAAATTATAAAAAATGAAGATCTTATTGACGATTTAGCATTTATTGAAACTAACTTTTCCACTTTGTCAGTTACAATAACGAAATTAGAATCGAATACGTTAGCATTAAAAGATTCAATTAAATTAGTTACAGATTTTGCTCAAAATCTAGATAATGTACCTATTGGCTGTGAAGAAGTCAGAGCAAAATATAAATGTGTTTTTCAGAAAAATCTAGGATTTCGAATATTGTCAAATCTTGATAATAGTTTAAATTATTCACATATCGACGGTACGAAGGAAATAAAAGCACGATACTGGAAAAAGTATAAATATGCCCCCCCATCACATCTTGTAATATTGAAAGGACATCTTCAGCATATAAATTAATTTTATCTGATAAACGGCACCAATTATATTGTTGAAAATATAGAAAAAATTATCATCACATATTGTAATGCCAATTACAAGCAGTAAAAGATATTATACAACTACATACTCTACATATATGGACCGTTTATTTTGAAAGTGGTGCAAGTCCATTTTTGAAAAAAATGAGATATCACGTAATTCATGCTTAATTTAATGTAAATAAAATTTTTTAAAAAATTTTAAAAACAAGAGAAAATGGACTTACACCACTTTCCAAATAAACGGTCCATATCATGTTATACTATATTCGACTGTTTCATTCGTTACTAATTCAATTATTCCGGGCGACCATTTCACATATTTTTATGCATAGATTTGACATACAAAATTCATTTATGTATATTATGATATATTTTGACATACAAAATTTGCATAAACATCCGCAGTCTGCTAATAACACTGTGTATGAAATACGAAGTTCTTCCATATAACACTATTGTCGCGGACTGTATATATATTGGGCTGCGTCTCAGAATTTCTTCGCTGAAAAATATGCGTAGCTAGCCGCAATCATTATCGGAACATTTCTGTAAAAATGATTCTGGGTACTCAAAGTGAAGAATTTATTCGCTGATCGAGCCAAAATAAAAAGCAGTATCTCCGCTATCACAACACGAGATAAGGGAGGATCTGCTCTATTCCGACCGTTCCCAATTAATGGGGCAAGGGGCTGCGGGGAGGCAAAAAGACGAAAGCCAGAGGAGACAGGGGACGAAAAAAGTTGGTGACGGCGGTTGAATGCATAATTCCTAACGAAAGTGCGCCGTTATGTCCTAAGGGTAGCTATGTAGTTTTCGTGGAGCTTGTGGGGAGGCAGAGAGGGGCCAGGATAACGAGAGAATCGAGGGAGAGGAGAGCGGGGACACTCGACGTTAGTTCCAAGCGATTTGGCTCTCATGCGATTTAACACGAGGGCTATTATAACTCGATATAGATATAATGGCTCTGCCCGGTGGCTCTGTCTTTTGCCCCCGGGTTCTATAGGCACCGTCAAAGTAGTAGGAGCATTGAATTTAATGATAAATTACGATTTATAAAACGCAGTTAGTTGCATGCAGTTGGAACATTTGTAAATTATTTTTTAAACATACAAATGTTATTAGAATCTTCCTGATTGGGAGTTTTAATTTATACACGTTGGGCAGTATTCGAGAATTTTTCATTGTAAAATATTCACAATTGACGAAGCTATAATTGTCGATGGGAATCATTGTGTGTCGAATGAGGATTTCGTTGTCTTAAATTTTTGGTCTTCTTTGTAAATTATTTTTTAAACGTACAAATGTTATTAGAATCTTCCTGATTGGGGGTTTTAATTTATACACGTTGGGCAGTATTCAAGAATTTTTTCATTGAATAATATTCACAATTGACGAAGCTACAATTGTCGATGGGAATCATTGTGTGTCGAATGAGGATTTCATTGTCTTAAATTTTTGGTCTCCTTTGTGAATTATTTTTTAAACATACAAATGTTATTAGAATTTTCCTGATTGGGGGTTTTAATTTATACACGTTGGTCAGTATCCGAGAATTTTTTCATTGAAAAATATACACAAATGACGAAGCTATAATTGTCGATGGGAATCATTGTGTGTCGAATGAGGATTTCATTGTCTTAAATTTTTGGTGTCCTTTGTGAATTATTTTTGAAACATACGAACATTATAGACATTTTACTGATTGGTGATTTTAATTTATACACATTAGACAATAATTGCAAAGCTGCATAAATTGCTGTGCGTTAACTGTATTCGTAGCTTTACGTTTATGAGTGTAAATTGTGATCTAATTTGCAGACAAACAAATCCCATGAAAATTTTATCGACAGTGTGTCTTAATTTTGTGACGTTACTTTATACACAGTGGACTGTATAGGAGACTTTCTCCACTGCAAAATATTCGTAATTAACAAAGCTACAGAAGTCTTCGCAGAATACTGCGCGTTCAATAGGTTTTATGTCTTAAGTATCTTTTATGAATTATTCATGAGATACGCGAACCTCGTAAAAATTTTATTGATATGGGGTTTTAATGTAGACACACCAGACAGTGTTTGACAATTTTTCATTGCATTGCAAACAGCGGTACTTATGGAAATATGAAGTTACTATAAAAATAGAGACGATGTCGCTCTTAGACTTACAATATTCGTTTCGATGTCCTTTAATAATACGAATTTAAAATGTTGCCGAACAACGAGAAATCTGTTGACCAATATTTAGACTTTGGTGCTTTATGCAAAACTTTGTGCATCGAATTAAAGTGCATCTAACCCTTGAACCCTGGGAAGAGATACGAATTCGTTTAAAAGTATTAGAACATTTATATATTTTGTTAAAGAGATGTTACTTGTTCGCACTTTCAATAGGTTTAAGATATTTAATATATTGTAAAATATATTTAAAATATAATTAAAAGCAAGACGAGGTAAGTAAGTACGTCTATTTCAGAATGGCCCTGTTATATTTTTCTTCTTGGTTCAAGACATAAATGAATGAACGGTGCAGTAATAATTGGTTAAAGTTATACGATTCCTCTGCGAATCTAACTTCTTCTACCTCATCGCGCAATCTGAAGGAAGTTTCCTTTGTGAAGGCATTCGCAGTCCCAGATTCTGGTTATGAAGATAGGAGCAAGTAGAATTATAAAGTAGAGGCGGTATCGTCTAGTAAGAAACTACTTCGTCGTAGTGTGTTACATTCGTATTATCTTCCACTATGTAAAACCCCCTCTGGCTGGCATAATTTCTCACCAGTCTACTATTCTCCATTTTTTACTATTTTATATATATTTCGAATCTCCAAAATCCAGCTGAACTGTACTTTCAATGTTGCATATTCAGTTGTATCACATTTTCAATCGATGATTTTTTAACGTCAATTAAATCATGCGTTTGAATGTCTAAATTCTCTCATATAATTAAATCACATTTTCAATTCTCTAACTGGTTTCGTACAATTTTTAAATATTTAAATTCAATCAAGTTATGTTTTTAATTTTCCAAAATCGATTGAACCACATTTTTAAATTCCTAAATTCAATTTTTTCTAAATTAATCGATTTAATTAAATTATATTCGTAGTTCTTTCAATTAATTGATTCATTTAAATAATATCTTGAATTTTCTATCAACAAGTTGTCTCTTTATTGTTCAAGATTAAATTAAATTATTGTGTTAATGGTCTGACTGGTTCGGAAGAGTTCCACTGTTAATTGATAAATTGCCGAATGCAACGATGCATTTGTCACTGCACAAGACGGAAGATAGAACACCGTGCATCTCGTGAGATTTATTTTCTCCCCGTGATTACAGCGATTGCAACGGCGAACAATGGAGAGGCGATTTTCTGTTCGATCTGTTCTTACGTGCGGCTATTTTGATACAGATTAAACATTCTTCTACGGATTCCCCGCGTTCCATCTTAAATTGCTTTTCAGGCTCTGATATCAATTGGTCGGGGCCGCTTTGAAGTCGATTCCTAAGAAATTTATTTTAACTTTCTGCTGTTAATGGCTACAACTCCCATTCAATTTCCAATTAAGTAATTGCATCAATCATTAGTTAGATAAAATGAACTTCCCTTCTGTTTATATTTAAAGCACAAGCCTTAAATGCTAAATGAATCTCCAATAAAAAATTTGAAAAAATTAAAACAATTATTAGGACAAAATTTCCTTTTTAGAGTACTAGAATTTAAAAATCGAAAGATTGTTATATCTTTCCAAAAAATGAATCCTTCGGGCTAAAAAATTGTAAACATATTCTCCAATACTGTATTCAAACATACAAACAGTATCACAAACTTATTTCCACATTTACAAAAAATTCGAAAAGAGGTACCGTTTTCAATTTTCCATTTTTAATTCGTTATACGACCACAATTATAAACCAAAAAATCCGAATAAAATACCACAACATCCAAAAATCAAATTTTTCTCTGTAACTATCCCCTTGATGAAGCTAGGGGGATTGAATTCTGGCAGAAAACTGCACAGGGTCGCACATAATACTCTGCTAAATCAGTTTCTCCTTAGAATATTCACATTTCCATTACGACTTTTGCAGAACTCGAAGACCAATCAAAAATCGTTCGGATAACGGAAGGCACGGTGTAAGGTGTACAAAGGTTCGTTTCTAACGTTCTTCTCGTTTGTCAGCAGGTGTTCCAGGCCGCAGTACACCATAGTAATTCGAGCCGCGGAATTCCTCGCACGACTTCCGAGTTTCGCCGTTTGGTATTCCACCCTCGCACAAGAAAAAGAAGAATAGCAGACCGCGGACAGCTCGGGGGTGGAACGAGAGGTATTCACAGATAAGCGGAGGCGAGAACGTTCCGATCGACGGCCGTAAACTTCGGAATAGTTGTCGGCGAAATTAGCCTGACTCTTTCAGAGCTGGGGGGTGGCCGGAGACGATGGGGTAGAGAGCTGAAGGCTTGCCGGGATAAGCATTTCATTTCGAAGATCTAATTACTTCTAATAGTTTGTTCGTTTCGACTACTTCGGCGCTGTTAAAAAATTATTATCGGCCTGGGGAGAATGTTGACGAGTGTGCGAGACTGGGGGCTGATGGTTCTCAATTACTTCCGCGAGGGATTATTGATAAGGGGAGATATATTCGCTAGCAATATAAAAAATAGTTTCTCATGCCTGTATCCACCCATTTGTTTATAAAAGTAAATCATAAGGCAGCCTTCGTCCATTAGAACAAGAGAAAAGATGCTCACAAAAATAGTCGTATCTTTTTTTACCACGCTTATATTAACTTGCCGAGTTGTCGTCGTTGTTCTTGTATGCGTCAAATCTTGTAATCGAATTTTAAACCACTTCCCGATAGGCTAGAGACTTGAAACTTTAAACATAGCTCAGAGCTGGATGACAATGCAATATTAAAAAACAAATTAAATAAAGAACTGTGCGTTCACGAGAAAAAAATCTTAATATTAACCGTCTCACCTTGTCAAGCGACACTCAGTAGTACGTGATCGCGTTCAGCGATTCCCACTCCGCGCGCCAGCGCTCCCTACTCCACTACGCGTTCCCACTCCGACTCGTTCCCATTCCGACTCGTTCCCATTCCACTGACTCATTTCGCATCGATGGAGCTTAGTCAGTGTGGTGTTCAGTTCATTCAGTTCCATTTCGGACAATTTCGGACTTCATCAAGAGACGTCGCACAGTGGGCCAGAAACCGATCTTTGTTGACAAAAATCTGCCGACGACTCATTTTTTCATCGAATCAATTGGAATTTTTTTTAAATGTTCGTGAAGGACTATACTTTGATGACGTGCTGCGCGAAAATCGCTAACAATCAAGAATCCTTATCTACAAAGCCCAATAACTCCGATACTTCATCCGCCCATACCATAAATTTGCATGTCCCAGCTGAGTTGCCGGCACTTCTTAACCCTAAACCCTAAACCGCAAAATTTTAAACTGTAAATCTGACCCTGAGAAATTTCCGATTTATTGCCGAAAATCTTGAAAATCTGCAATTTTTACCATCTTTAAACGTTTGTAGCTCATTGCAATGTCGACCGATTTTGACGAAATTTTCAGAATATGTTTAATTGACACAGATCTACAAACTGTATTTTTTAAATTTTTAATATAGGCCCACATAAAAAAGTTAAAAATTCAACTTTTAGTATTTTTTCAACAATTCCGATCAATTGCAATTTTTGAAAAAATTTCTTTTCACATCCTTTAGTAAACTAATTGCTCTAGCTTCCCAAAAAAGTTCAAATCGTATAGTACAATATTAAAAAAGTTATCGTCTTCTTTAGAGCGGTCTTAAAATTTTGCGGTTTAGGGTTTAGGGTTAAGAAGTGCCGGCAACTCAGCTGGGACATGCAAATTTATGGTATGGGCGGATGAAGTATCGGAGTTATTGGGTTTTGTAGATAAGGATTCTTGATTGTGTCAGTTAACGATTTTCGCGCAGCACGTCATCAAAGTATAGTCCTTCACGAACATTTTAAAATAAATTCCAATTGAATCGATGAAAAACTGAGTTGTCGGCAGAGTTATGTTAAAAAAAATCGGTTTCTGGCACACTGTGTGTCGTCTCTCGGGGTCATTCCCTCATTCTATCTCCCGTATTTCCATATCTTGCGTTTCTATATCTTACTATTTCATACCAGTATTACTATATCTTGCGTTCCATTTAAAAGAGATTAAAAAGTAGAAAGTAAAAAATATATAAAAAAAACTTGTTAAAAACCACGCTTATATTAAAATGCACTAAAAAGGAGAAAATAATTTTTTTAGACATTAGTGACTATAAATAAAAGCGTGGAGCGCCCACGAAGATTACGTCAATGTAGTTTAGCGCTCCACGCTTATATTTATAGTTACTAATGTCTAAAAAAAATTATTCTCTCCTTTTCAGTGCATTGTAACATAAGCGAGGTTTTTAAAAAGTTTTTTTTGTATATTTTTTTAAGAACTGGCTCTGTCAAGCTGAAAATTTTTATACGTGTCCTCCGATATTAGCTAGAAACATACAAAAAGTTTCTTGTGGCTGCATCCACCCATCCGTTTATTACGAAAATCGTAAAAATGCCCAAAGAGAAAGGGCCCTCGCAAAAACAGACGCACCTTTTAACGAAGTAAATGTTTGCAGATCAAAATTTCTCTACGTATTCTCAGATACCACACGGACACACACAAAAAATTTCGGAAACGTTCATGCACCCGTTTGTCTGGGAAAAAATTGTCAAACCAGGCGACTGTGCAGCAGCGATAAGGGAAAGTCAGAAGCGGGAAGAACACTGGGAGCTAGCAGCGCAGCGGGCGGCTGTAATCTCGGATTTAATCGCTTCGCCCGAATTATAATTAATGCTGTGGGTGTGTCCAGCGGCCGATCCGGCGCAGATAATTTCGTTTCTCATTGAATCGCCGTAACAGAACGCGGATTCGAGGCCACTTTAGCGTCTCCCGTGGCTTAATTACGTTAGCCGCAACGCGAAACGCAACGGCCGAGCGGACACCAGACAGAACTCGCTTTGATCTCGGCTCTGCTCTGATTGTGACACGCCGAGCAGAACCAGACAGAAGATTCGCCCGTAGTCGCGAAGCTGTGCCCGTTTGTTTTGTTTCGTTCTGTTTTGTTAGGACCTCGGTCACGTGTGTGCACGGAAACCAGCCAATCCCCGAGAGTTTCCCAGCGACGTGATTAAAATTTCGTTAGAACGTGGTCGCCTGTCAACGCGACTGATTCGACCACCTTTTGCCTAAAGCCTGTCCACCATGCGGCATACTTTGTGCACCCGGGATGCACTATGTCTGTAGACCGTTCGTGTACTCGGTGTTGGAGATGATGCCAGGTTTTTCGGGACGTTTCCTTTCGGACACGGATCACGGTGATCGATGGGGGAGCGATACCATTGCTGATGGGGTTTTTAATGCCGGTGCTGTGTCTCAAAGAAACCTAAGTAGTTTTAAATGATCATCTTGAGAGATGCTCTTGGACTCAGATTTTATTTATGAATATTTAACGACCAACGTATATAAATTTGTAATACTGTTTTTATATGTAAATACGATGTTGAAGAATATGTACAAAATTGTTCAGCTTGAAAATCTCATTTTATTATTATTTTTGTGCCTCATACATCTCAAGAGCACATTCACGATTTTTAAATAAATGATAGAGGTGGATATAAATGTACGAAACTTTTGCTGTATTCGGACACAACAGTGAAGAATACGTGAATTTTTATAAGGCCATTTCCGGAAAAATGTGATTTTTTAAAAAGTCGACGTCATCGAAGCGAAGTTATAACGACAGCCACTTTCGTTCATTATACTTGCCAGGTACGTCAGAACTCATCCTCCGGCAGCTGTAGTCTTAACAAAGTTGCGAAGACAGGAGCGTCGTTATTTATGATAATAACCTTATCACATGTATGTATAACGTTCGCCATTTCCGCGGCAGTGTCATATACAAATTACGGTGTACAGAGTCTCATAAGTATACGGAGGACGCCGACGCGTCCGTTGTTCTTAAAGCAAAAGTTCATTTCGCGAGATTAAAACGCTTAGTGCCTTGCTAAGGCCAAGTTGCTGCTTGAGAGCGACAAAACTTCTCGTCTAAAGCGTAAAAGAAAGCTTTCTCTGGCACAGCGATCACTTAAAATTAGTCAGATACCAAGTACGAGAAAACACTAACGACATACACTGTTGTGCAAAAGAAAGAAGCAACCGGCCACATTTAATAGAAAAGCGTGAAGAATCAAATAAGAACACGGTTAGTTTTGAAAAAGGAATCCGCTGTTTGATTAAATAGTTCTGAGTATGTATATGTGTTATCGCGGATTATCTAATGCTTTGAATGCAATAAATCAATCATTGCACAATACAATTTCTACGTAAAGATATTGTTTGTCATTATATCTTATAATTACACTGGGTGCTTCTTTCTTTTGCACAGTAGTGTATGTCATTTTATGCATAAGAATTTAATGGTTATGTCGATCGAGGATCTGATTGGTTCGTTTCTATTGGTTTCACGTTTGTCTCAGTAGCTTGTGTAACGATATGAGAACAGCACGTGTTTCGTTGTTTCAATTTCAATTTAGTTAAAATAATTTCATTAAGCAAGTGACTAACAAAGTACACAATTTTTTACATTCAATGTTTAATTTAGTGATGGTAATAACACTAGATTTTCTGTTTAATAATTCACAGACGCAGTTGATGGTTTTCTTGAAAATGATCTACACATAGATCGAAACGTCGAAAATTTAATTTATTTGCAAAATTGCTTTTGATGTAAAATCAGATCGAACCAGTGCGCCGAGAGCATTAGTACATCTTTTAATAAGAATTTAATGTAGCAAAATTATTACAGAATTTTGTTCAATTAGAAAAAAATTTCTCCTGTGCGTACAGCCATGTAACTGTCCAATTATATTATTGATGTTGCATATGAAATGTTTGAATGCAATTTTTGATTGCATTTAAAATGCAAATGTTACGAAGCGTTGAACCTCGTGTCAAGTGGTCCAATATACACCGCTAATAAAATTGTCGATTTGTGGAGGTTTGAGCGAATTATCTCTTATTTGGGGTGGTCGAAATGAAACTGTCCCATGCAGCGTGAAGAGACATCGATTTATGTGCAGCTAAATTCGATTAAAGCCCGCTTTGGAGCACTTTGAGGCGCTTTAAGGCAGGATGGCACTCACGGAACCACGACAGCGTGGAAGACGTCGGCGGACGTGTGCGGTTTCTCGCAGAATATACGAGTCGGGAGAAGTCCTGTTACGAAAACTAATCCGAAGTTACACTAAACGTGAAATCACTCGGTCGATTGTGCTGGCGCGGGTCCTCGTTGCACACGGCGTCGTCTCGATCGCTCGAGATTGTGTATTATCGAAAGTACCTCGCCGGGAACGAGGGTTTCATCCGGGACACGAAGTTTTCCCTTTAACAACGGGCCATTGTGCTGCCGAGGCGAATCAAGGGCCAATAGTGCTATACTTGCGATTATTGTTGCATTCCTAACGCCGCGTGTCTAATAAACGTCGGTCGAATTATGCATCAACGATCATTCCCGAAAAAATGATTGGGCAATCGAATAAAATCTAATAAAACAAAAACAAGACTTTTGGGGTGAACATTTTTCTACATGTTCTTCGACACGTTATTCAACTGTGCAGGAAGTTTTATAAATCCCTCTCCAACAGTTTGTGCAGAACAAATTCGTAAATTCCATGCATAGAAAACCAAAAAATGGTCATTACTCTTCTAGATACAATAGTGGAGAACATTTAACAATTAAGAAATTGTTATATTTTACCACAAAATGAATATTTTGGGTTTAAAATTGTTTTACATGTTCTCCAATATTGTCAAAAAGTTTCGCAAATCCGCCAATCTCTTTATAAAAAAATCGTAAACGGCCCTACTATTAATTCTTCGATTTTAATTTTTCACTTCAATATCTTTGTTTCTCTTTAAAGATACATTAATTGTCTTGAGGACAAAGTTGGATCGTAACATGGGGCTCACACAATACCAGTTTTTGTTTTTATGTCATTTTTGTTTAGAGATACCAAGATCTCCTCCATTTTTAAAAATGGAACCCTACCCTTTTTTAACCTCTTGCCCTACGATTTATTTTACGGTTTCAGTGATTAGAACTTTTTTTGTAGATTGTAATTTACAATTTTAAATTGTATGACTATATGTTTTCCAGTAGCTGTATATTAACAAAACCAAAATAGAATTTTATTTCGGTTTAAAGGAAATTATTAACATGCATTTTTATCAGAATCTGTTCAGAATGTTCATCACGAGACAGACACATGTTTAAACAATCATAATGTATTAGTATTGGCTATCACCGTATTCGAGAAAGTCTACAGAATCTTTTGCAGTAAAGAACAATTCAGTATCTTGTATAATAACATCACAATATTTGTTTAAAGTTGAAAAATATGTTCTATTTTCAAAGTCATGTTTCTCAAAAACTGTGCGTCTAGGAGAAAAATTAAGGCCAGATTCGGAATCAGCGCAAAAAACTCTATAAGACAACAGGGTCATTCCATGCCGAATCGATCACTTTTTGCAGGCACCATCGCCGATTTTGTCCTAAATGAAATATGTTGTAGTCCATGTGAAATTAGGTGGGGTTTAAGTCATCATTTTGCCGGTTTCGAATTTTTTTTAGAAATGGCAGGCCTTCAAATTTTTCAATTTTTGCCCATTTTGGCGAAAACGGGCCTCACTTACGAATTTTTATCTCAAGAACCGTTTGTCCGATTGAGCTAAATTTTTTTTTGTTTTATTCGGAAAGGATTGGGCCATTACAAAATAATTTTTTTAACCTCGAAAATCAACTTTATAATGTCGAAAAATTTAAACAAATTCTTCTTTTGCGTTTTTTTTAATGCTGGGGCTCAGTGATTTAAATTTTGAAAAAAATATGGTAATATTCCTTGAAGTTTCCCCTTTAAAATGAGCTCTTGAAAAAGATGGTATCATTAAAATTGGCGTCGCAATGAGCTGGTAAAGGACGCCGTGTACCCCCGTTTCAGGTAGAGGTGGGTCGAGCGCACCGCTGTTATGGTCCGTTGTCCATACCGCTGGTCTCAAGAAAATACCAGCACACTGTAATAACTCGATTTATACCTGGAGAACAATATTAGTAACCACTCTTGGACAACAACACCTTTTTAATCATGACTTCTTTTATAGATATTAGTTAACTTCCCGATTTTATAGGGAAGTTACTGTAATTACCCCGAAAATCGAAAATCGATTTTTTAGCAGATCTTCACGTTTCATGGTCATTGCAGTCATTTTAGACTATTTTCAGCAAAATGTTCGTGTGTGTGTGTGTGTGTGTGCGCGCGCGCGCGTATGGCCGTTTCTATGTAATCAAATTTTTCGTTAACGTTTTCAGAAAAAGTAACAACACGATCAGGATGATGAATGATGCAATCGATGTGCCCCGTCGTAACTTAGAGCTGATTAGATTTTGGTCCATATTGGTCAAGTAGTTTTTTAGATTTTTAGTTTTTTTTCGAAAAGAGTTGATTCTACAATGCAATTTATAAGGGAGGACGAAAATTTTCCACCAAAGAACCAAACGCAATTACATAAAAAAATTTTTTTCTTAATTTTTTTGTTTAGATTAAAAAAAAAATTTTTTTTTTAACTGATGCTAATGTTACCGCTTGGAATAATCGAAAGTTATTCCAATGCAACAGTGAATTTATCATCACTACTCCCAAGAATACATTTTGGGAGAATATCGATGAAAGTACAAAAAAAAACGATGTTAGCGATGTTGGCGAAGGAGTAACGAATCGGGAGTAACGAATGTGTGACTCTTGGAGAGTCACACACCAAATAAAAAACATTAATATCAGTAGGCCCTACTAGCCATGCGTATCACTAACCCTCTCGCAAGAGTAGTCCTACCCGCGAGCTCGCGAAGCGAGCGAGCAAAAACAACCCTACTCGCGAGCGAGCGAAGCGAGCGAGCAACAATAGCCCTCTAGTTTTTATAGGAATCATATATGTTCCACAAAAAAGGTGTCGTTGCTCAATAGAAATCACGACAAGGTGGTGGTTTTCTCCCATCGGGGAGGGATAAGGAGTATGGATAGGATCATTGCGTGGGGTGGACTCAAGGATTATGGAAAAAAATATAGGAGAAACTATTCTATTACACTAAAAACAGAGCTATCATTATCGCACGAGCAGGTTTTGCATAGCAGTTCTTTATTCGATAATGGTGTAAAGCTATATGAAAGCTTCTAGTGCCTGTAATTGGTAATGCTGTTGCAAAACGAGCTTGTAAACAATCAGCATGTTTGTTATGTTCATCTAGGGTGACGTAATTAAATATTATATTTGAAAAAGATGTTTCTGCCCATTCAAATAAATTTTTATGGGTGAGAATTTCATTATCTAATGGTCTTTGTATGCTAGTGCGCATTGCAAGTAATGAAATAGTTTTTCTTATATTTTTTTCCATAATCCTTAAGTCCACCCCACTCAATGATCCTATCCATACTTCTTACCATAAACCCTCCTTATCCCTCCCCGATGGAAGAAAACCACCACCTTCTCGTGATTTCCATTGAGCAACGACACCTTTTTTGTGGAACATATATGATTCCTATAGAAACTAATATCTATAAAAGAAGTCATGATTAAAAAGGTGTTGTTGTCCAAGAGTGGTTACTAATATTGTTCTCCAGGTATAAATCGAGTTATTACAGTGTGCTGGTATTTTCTTGAGACCAGCGGTATGGACAACGGACCATAACAGCGGTGCGCTCGACCCACCTCTACCTGAAACGGGGGTACACGGCGTCCTTTACCAGCTCATTGCGACGCCAATTTTAATGATACCATCTTTTTCAAGAGCTCATTTTAAAGGGGAAACTTCAAGGAATATTACCATATTTTTTTCAAAATTTAAATCACTGAGCCCCAGCATTAAAAAAAACGCAAAAGAAGAATTTGTTTAAATTTTTCGACATTATAAAGTTGATTTTCGAGGTTAAAAAAATTATTTTGTAATGGCCCAATCCTTTCCGAATAAAACAAAAAAAAATTTAGCTCAATCGGACAAACGGCTCTTGAGATAAAAATTCGTAAGTGAGGCCCGTTTTCGCCGAAATGGGCAAAAATTGAAAAATTTGAAGGCCTGCCATTTCTAAAAAAAATTCGAAACCGGCAAAATGATGACTTAAACCCCACCTAATTTCACATGGACTACAACATATTTCATTTAGGACAAAATCGGCGATGGTGCCTGCAAAAAGTGATCGATTCGGCATGGAATGACCCAACAGCAATTGTGGGACAAATTTGGTGTTGGACAGTGATAATCCATATTGGATTCGAGAAATTGACCACCAAATACAATGGAACGTAAACGTATGGTGTGGTATCTTGAATGAAAAAGTAATCGGTCCATACTTCATTACCGGAACGATGACAGGACAAAAATATGCTGAATTTTTGCAAGAAGATTTGCCAATTTTATTGGAAGATGATATGTAATACCAATATGACGGCTGTCCTACTCATTTTGCACGAGTAGCAAGAGAATTGTTGGATTCTAGGGTTCCAAACCGATGGATTGGCCGAGGTGGAACTGTTTCATGGCCAGCACGTTCGCCTGATTTAAATCCCCTAGATTTCTTCTTGTGGGGTCTGCTAAAAGAGACTGTGTACAAGAATGCTCCAACAACAGTTGAAGATATGCATCAGCGTATCATCGCAGCATGTGCGAAATTCACCTCGGATATACTTGTCAGAGTTCAACATTTCCTCAGAGTCCATTTACAGGCATGTATCGACGTAGACGGCCATCATTTCGAACATTTACGAAATACAGGTATTCTGCTTCCATACTTTAGTTTTCCATACAAGGTCCGTGACCTTGAATGAGCTTGAGTAATTATAGTCACTGAATTCGTAACGAAAGGGCCTATCATTGTAGATGTTTAAAAAAGGGTGGTTCCATTTAAAAAACGAAGGTGACCTTGATATCTTTAAAAAAAATTACATAAAAACAAAAATTTGTTTGGTATCGTATGAGCCACATTTTACTTTTCAACTTTGTCCTGAAGACATTTAATGTATTAGGTGTGCAAATAAATTCCTTCCCCTTTTTTTCTACGATCATAACTTCTGACTGAATTCGAATTACTTCCCGATTTTGGAGCCATCTGAAAGAGCGTATCTTCTAGTTTTAAGAAGAGTCGTGATGAGCGCTCTGAGAGATTCTTACTCTTTGCATTCCAGCTTAGGAAATCAACTGTTGAAGCTACTGAAATGGTCTGTGCGGCACTGGGACAAAACGCTGTATCTTACAGAACATGCAAAAAGTGGTACCAAACATTTGAAGCCGGAAATTTTTATTTGGAAGACGACGATCGTTCAGGTGCACCGAAAAAGTTCGATGACGGTGAGTTAGAGAAATTGCTCAACGAAAATCTGATTCAGACGCAAGAAGAATTTGCAGAAAGATTGGGAATCACCAGACAAGATTTTATTACATTTCATGTAATAGAATCTTGAATTTGGAAAAAAAGGGGAAAGAACTTATTGGCACACCTAATATCTTTGAAAACAACAAAGATATTTGAGGTGATAACGTTAGATGACTCACCCTGTATATCTGTCACAGTAATGTATCCCATTTCTTCTTAAATTTTCCAAAATTTGAAAATCAAATGTTTCCTCTAGCAACCCCCTTGACGAAGCTAGTGTGTCCAATGTGATACTAAAGGAAGGTCACAGGAATCAGAAGGTATATATGTTTGAACCAAATAGAAGCATTTGGCACTGTAGCCACCATAAATCGAGAAAGATGCAGCAGAAATTTCGGGCTGGCAACAGGCGCGATAACGTCCGCGCGTTAACAATGCTCGGCCAGTAATGTTTTAGTATTAGCATAGAAGTGTACACGATAGATCGGGGTTAATAACGCTTTATGGTTGCAGAAGTACGAAACGATCAGAAGCGTAGCAATATGCGCTGCTCGCTAAAATTATCCGGTGATGCCTTCTCTTTGTTGTACTGCCTGGCTCGTTATTTAGCCACGATGCCGCAATTATTATGCCAATGTACGCGAGATATAAACATAGATCGCATTGTAAATTCCAACTCGCAGCTGAACCCGCTGTTGAGTGCCACATATTATCGATATGAACATATCGATGGCCGAGTGATGCAACCCGCGATATTAAACTGCGTTTATGGGAGTGTCGGAGATACGAACGAGGGCAACTTTATGAATTTTTTGGAAGCAGGCGCGTGAAGATACAGTTCTGAAACTTTTTGAGTGCTTGGATACGGCGTTGATGACTATGTACAAACATTTTCAGTCCGAACGAATTATTTTTTTGGAAGATATGAATATTTTTTTAAGGGTTTGCCTTTCTGGTACTTCAAGGTCTTCTTCGGAACTTTTTAATAAACGAATGGGTTGGCATAAATTTTTCTATTTAATTTTTTGTATATTTGGGTAGAATATTCGAGAACATGTATATAAATTTTCATATTGAAAGACTTTTTTTAAAATTTCCATATGGTTTCCTAGGTACTTCAAGGGCTTCTTAAAAAACTGTTTAATAAACGTGCGCGTGGATATAAATTAATGAAATTGTATCATACTGTAACACAATATTAAATGGTATTAAAATTCCCACGCCATTCACTTTTTGATCAAATATCATTTTATTTTTACCCTTGGTGCACCTTAGGGGCTTCATCCTATGTTTCATTAACACAGGGATTGATGTTAATTTTTTATACATTTTGTAGCTTTAAATAACCAGGGAACATTTTAGCAAGTTTTCACATTCAAGACTTCTTTAAGATTATTTTTATAACAAGTGCAAAAATTTCCAGTTTAACTGATTCTTTCATAAAATATGAAAGTTCAATGAGAAATTGTTAAAGACTTCACCTCTCGTCGGCGAGCAATCGATGCAAACAGTTCCTTTTGTACACCTAACAATACTCGAAAATTGCAAATAAAAAGAGCTGAAAAGTTCCACAATGTTCATTCCACGTTCTTGCAGTGGCACATTTATCTTAAATGGCCCGTGCCTTTGTTCACGTAAATCGATTTCTTTGAACGTTCTCTGCATAGAAGTATCCCTGTTAATCAGTTTTTAGTGCTCTCTGTACACGATTTACAATTACTCGATTTGCTGAGACCCTTTCTACAGATTTCCCTTAATTATATTCGCTCTATTATTCCATCTAAAGTCAACTGCAAATGGCAATTGAATAAATTTATAGAAAATTATTTTACGTACTTCACATTATTCCCCAAGGTGGATATGAAATTAAACTATAGAATTTTCAAACAAAATTCTTGGTTCCTGAAATTCATTTCCTGATCAAATATTGCAATTTTTGATTCATGATTTTTTTCTAAACAAACCATTGAATACATTTACAAGCTATTACAGATCATGTACAAAATTTCTTTATTCCAAGGCGTTCACTTTTGCACAAGCTATACCGATTTGTCGAATACCCTACAGTTTCATGCACCTCAAAATCTTGTTTACGATTTTTTCATAGCTAAACAGATGGACAGGAACGTATGAAACTTTTTGCACGTTTAAATACAGTACGTGAAAGCATGTACAGAAATTTGTATTCATTTTCATTTGTATTCATTTCATTTGCATTCACTTTTGTACAAGCTATACCAGTTTGTCGAATATCCTCCACTATCATGCACCTCAGAATCTTCTTTACGATTTTTTCATAACTAAACAGATGGACAGGAACGTATGAAACTTTTTGCACGTTTAAATACATTATGTGAGAGCATGTACAGAAATTTGTAACCCAAAAAATGTTTGTATAAACTGCGCCAAATTGTCGAGTACCCATTCATTTCTTCTCTCGAGCACCTCAAGATCTCCTTCGCGAGTTTTTCTCAACTCGTACACTCATCGCATACTTGGGTAAATTCTCTGCGAGCATGTACGAAACTTTTCATCGAGATCCAGCAGCTTTCACTAAGCATATCCCCGAAACTCCTTCTATCAGGAAGACGGAGCAGGCACTTGAACCCTACATTAACCTCATTTTCACCTATCGCGGCTCAAAGTAAAATCAAAATCGAGTCGTAGGAACGTGAAATCAAGCTTCCTCTTGTGCCCAGAGCCATCATCCTTTCGATCCGAGGTTGTTCCTGGCCAGGGCCGAGGTCGCGATTGTCTCCTCTTTCGCTGGCTTCTCGCTCGGTTCTCGCTCGGTTGTCTCCTCTTTCGCTGGCTCCTCGCCTCGCTTGTCTCTTTTCCAGGGTCTGTGAAGGAGCCTGGCAGGTTCTCCGGCGTCTTGTGTTGCGCCCGGGCTCTGAAGCCGAACGAACGGACGTCCGGAGACGTAATTTCCTGGCTCCCTTCCGCTCGCTCTCCTCTTTCGCCTTTGCCTGCGCCCGGCTCCGCTTTGTACGCTACAGTCTCCAGGGGTGTGCCGGCGAAACTTCTCCCTCCGCTTTTCCGTGCTTCTGCCTTCCTTCGTTCTAGCCCGCTCTCCCTGTGTGCCCTCAAATTAGAAGCGATCGATGGGAGCCACGCGTTCGGATACGCTCGCTTCTGACGATTTCGCGAGATGGCTCCGAGAACAGGATGCACCAGTTGCTACGGTTAATGCCTCGATGTGTGTGACAACTACATCACCGAAATGTCACTTGTACAGTGTGCTAACACTGTTCCTTCATCTCTAGCCGCTGGCGCCGAACGTGACAAAGCGCGTAAACAAACCATCGACACCATCGGCGAAACAATAGTAATCCAGTGATAAAATTCTTTTGTTTCTAATGATTTTGTCATGAAACTGAAATAATTTTGCTATACTAAATTCTGATGTTCGAACTACATACTATATGTACAATAATTTTTTCATTGTTACATTTACCAACGTATTCGTGATGCTTTTCTCATTGAAATAACTCGAAACACGACACCGCACAGTGGGCTGTTTGTCCGATTTCAGCGGGCACAGCTAGTTCAAAATTCGCTAAATATTGAAACTGCTGTAACTCTGATAGAATTTATCAAAATTTGATGAAAAGACAACCATTTTAAAGCTTGAGATTTCTACATTTTGTACTGTATACGGTTCTTGATGAAACGGATGTTCTGAGTGCAAAATTTGTCCATAAAGGGGACGTATTAGATTGGGAGCGTATTAGATTGTAAAGTTTGTAACTATTTTGCAATCAAGTACTGCGGATTATAATCAATATTTTAACGTTATTCGTCTATTTTATGTACACTATCGAAAAGTGTAATCATTTACAATTAAAACATCTTTTTAAAATAGTTATTACAAAGAATAATCTCCGTTAATTATAATAGTATGGAAAAATGTAATGAACAAAATTTGCACGGTTCAGAGAGGGACATGTTGTGGCACAAACATTTTCTGCGTGGGTGGAGGCATAGAGGAGATTTCAAGGTCACCTTGATTTTTTTAAACAGAATGTCCTTTTTTTTATACCATAGATCGATAGAGTATTAAATTGTGTGTATAAAAGTGTTGACCTGCGTATGTCCTAAACGTAATAGTTAACGAGATATTATCAAAAGAAGAAAGAAAATTATTTCGACAATATCTCGTTAACTATTAGATTTAAGACATATGGAGGTTTTTTTTACTGAGAATTCGATAGTCTATCGATTTATGATACAAAAAGTAGGTCTTCCGATTTAAAAAAATCAAGGTGACTTTTAAATATCCTCTATGCGTCCACCCACGCAGAAAATGTTTATGTCACAACATGTCCCCCTCTATACCGTGCAAATTTTGTCCATAACATTTTTTCATATTATTACAAATAAAGGCAATATTCAAAGTGGACATAGTTTTCTTATTTTAGTGTATATTGTGTGCTTATTATTATTATTTAGTATTTATTTAAGTTAATACGAAGATATAGCGAATGCGAACATGCAAGATGTGAGAAATGCTGCGGTTTTCGCGCGTGCGCGATGGCCATTTTTTCGTAGATCAACTATAAAACACGGAGTAGCACGTAGTAGCAGCCTCTTTTTCTTGCATCTTAATCAGAAAAGTTCAAAGAACATAATGGCACAGAAATGAACACCCGATCGCACCCGGAGGTATAACAAAGTCATTACCAAAGTCATAGAATCATAAAGAATGTGACTGAATCGTTGGTTATCTTTAAATATTAATAACTAAAAAAATGTATATAGTACAAAAGTGAATTTCTCTTAAATAAGGTAAAAATTACTAATAGGTGAATTCGTTGAAAAATGAAAGCGTGTTAACAGAATTTCAAACTTCCAACAAATTTCAGTGCTTTATGGATACATGAATGGGAAAACGAATGATGGGAGATTATTCCTCAGATATTCAACATACCACAAAAATTTTACAGTTTATGTAAAATTTTAAAAATTGAATTCTGACCGATGAAATCGGGCATACAGCCCACTGTGCACCATTTGGATCACATTTACTCCTTCAATCCACGGTATAATAGGACCTACATTATTCGAATTAAAGAAATGGCTCAACACACCGATTAAATGCTTTCTTTTGTTTTTAATAATTTAGAATTTTTTAAGTGAAACTTCTTTGCTGAGGGGGCTACAATTTTCTAGCGTTACCGAAGTGACGCGATCGAGCGTTATGAAAGTGACGAAATTTCGCGAATAACCTCGAATAGTATGACAAGTAACATTTTCATAATTAATTTAGTAACTTTAGACTTCATTGGTGAACTTTTAAGATTGTAGAATGTAAAATGAAGCCTTGGCTACATTCCTGTCCTGTCAGTCTGTCCTTGTCGCACAGTTCGATCCTCCTTGTCTTACGCATTATGGGAACTTCCGAAACAATCAGCCCGCGCAACAATTGTTAATAACTAATTAACCAAAGTTAATTTGTAAACATTTGCAATTGGATAACATAGAATCAACCTCCAGCTACTTTCACATGCAGTTTCTCATCTAATTTTGTTCTGACTGAAAGATTTATAAACAATTATCCAAACCCTTGTTCTAAACTAATCTGAAAAATTTTGACAGGTATCAGGTAAGTAAAAAAACATCCGCGTGGAAAACCACGCGTGGCAGAAGTGAATCTTCTTGCAGTCTAGTAATGTTTAGAAGTATATTAAGATTGGAAATGCTAAATAATACTAATGAAGCGACAACAAGATCAGGAACAACTCTCGATGCAGTATTTGCAAGACATTTAGAGAAAATTGAATCGAGAATATTTATATCATATTTTAGCTATCACAAGCCAATTGAACGATCAAAATTTGCGACGCAAAAAAGGAGAGCATATGGGAAATGCTATGAACTATGTCTCTTTCTTTCCCATATGCTCTCCTTCTTTGCGTCGCAAATGTTGATCGTTCATTATTTTTTCTATGGTTTTCTATGATACTATCATTGAAACAATTGGCTTGTGATAGCTAAAATATGATATAAATATTCTTGATTCAATTTTCTCTAAATGTCTTGTAAATACTGCATCGAGAGTTGTTCCTGATCATGTTGTCGCTTCGTTAGGATTATTTACCATTTCCAATCTTAATTTACTACTAAACATAACTAAACTGCAAGAAGTTTCATTTCTGCCGCGCGTGGTTTTCCACGCGTATGTTTTTGATCTTAAATGATTTCTTGATCGAATTTTTACCGACATATTCGTGACACTTTGCTGATTAAAATGATTCCAAACACGATACAATTCGGATCATATTTGTCTGTTTAATCCACGATATACTCCTTATCCGAAAATGAATTCAAATAATTTTAGACTGCGGATATCATCGGTTCGGATAATCGAGGTACATCTAATTCGTCATTTATAGAATTGTGACGTGTTTGAGCTCATTTTAATCAGGATCACGAGTGTGCTGGTAAAAGTGCATTAAAAATTACTAAAACTAGTAAAGACTTTTCGCAAGTATTGTGTACATCTTCGTTGCAGATAAGGAGACATTACTGTGCTTGGGTATGTAGAGAAGGATTGAGAGGAAAGTCGCGAGGATTTAAGAGACGAGGTGGTTTAGAATGAGCTGAAGTAGAGCGTTGTGTGTGACTTTTCTTGAGGAGATTGTGACGTGATAAAGTTTTTAATGTCTGCCGAGGCGCTTTTGGCTTGCGAAGTTTTAGAGGGACCATATTAGCATTCTCATTTGTTCCCGAGTGCATAAGCACTTTCTTGACAAAAAGTTAGTTATGTGGGTCGAAAGTAGAAGCTTTGAGCTTTAAGACGAGCACGAATGCACCATTGTACAATGTTTTATAACGAAGGTATTGAAGTCAGATACGTCTGAATTAAGCATTTTTAACAATAAGGAGAATACTAAAAAATTCTCAAAGTAGGTCATGTACGTGTAATAGGTACATGTAATCGCTTATGACAAGCTCAATTTTGATTTTTGGGTGATGTAAAAATTTTCACACGTAATCGAAAGACGATTAAAAATATGTATTCAGGTCCCATAGAAATAGACCTTATAGTTTCACAGTATAAAATTCTCAAACCTACAGTACCACACCTTAACACCTTTAGACGCAACATCAGCACACACCATCTTATTTAACAAACTAACCAGCCCAATAAAAGCTCCCTCTTCAAACCCACCCAATTTCTGATCATCAACAATTCTCCACGACATGACACACTTCCGGAAGCGCACGCACCTTGCACGGTTCGCTCGGATCAGGCAGCGAGTCAAAGAAAACTTCATTAGCTTTGAGCACTCACTTCACCGAAACTGTGCTCTACAAATTAGTTTCGAGACACACTCCGCGGATTTACCAAGATCCTGATCGTTCTGCACACCGACTCGCATGAGCTGGTTCCTCAGGATCCGCATTATGATACCCTAAATCAGCCTAAATTATCCTTAATCTAATTCCGGGTTCGTTTCGCGTGACGCGGTCTGCGTCGATTTTCAAGCGGATGTACCTGCATGGCGGCTTCTGGATGCTGTCTAAAGGGTAGCAGGGGGTAGTAGGGGTTGCTAGAAAACCAGGGTAATAGGTTCCCTTTGAAATACATGCTCCGTAGAGATGCGGCACACACATCTTCCGCGGTAATCAGCACCCTTCGGTTTAAAAGCGACGATGCTGGCTAATACCCGCCAGCTATGGATGCGAAACCGTACTTCACATGACTGAAAGACAACCCTTGGTTAGGGCTCACCTAACGGCTAGGTCCTCACCTGTTCGACCCCACCTGCGTTTAAAGCGCGGACGACCAGGAATTGAAAATGAAGAGCAAATTCATTTCTGCGTGGGGATGGTTGGGTGGAATAGCCAAATATTAGGTCATTCCATAAGTTCGTGCCGACTTCCGTGTATACATTTCACGCGTCGATTTATAAACATACGGCGATAAGGGACAAATGCACATAGAGAAGGTTTTAGTGGGTTGTGAAATAGTGAACGCACTAATTTCTAGCAGTGAAACATCATGGGCGAAATGAATTTCGGAAAGGAAGTTCAGTAACAATCGCCACGAACAACATACATTCTGTCAAGAAAGTACCGGGAATCGATCATTTAAAAAGCCCGCTTAAAGGGATTGTTGAAATTCTTTTTGTCGCTAAGTTGGCACAACTGTCCTCTATACTCACGCGGAGTTTGAGCGTCACTTGTCATTTAGTTTGTTTACAGTGCAACATTTCGTCAGTTCATCTTAAGTGTGTTTTGCGATTTTTACAATGGTTAAAAATATCGAACAAAGAATCTGTCTTAAATTTTGCATTGCAAATCGAATTTCGTGTGCCGAAGCGATGAAAATGTTACATAAGGCTTAGGTGAATCGACTTTATCAAAAACACGTGCGTATGAGTTGTACAGTGCATTTAAAAGAGGTCGAGATGTGGTGGAAAATTTGCTTCGCTCTAGTCGATAACGCACCATCTCACAAGGCTATCATTGTGAACGAATTTCTGGCCAAAAACTCAACAAATCTTATCGAGCAGCCACCGTATTCCCCTGATATGGCTCCGGCTGACTTTTTTCTTTTTCCAAAACTCAAATTACCACTTCGAGGCACCCGTTTACAGTCGATAGATGACATAAAAGAGAATTCGCAGCGAGTACTGAAGATGATTCCAAAATATGCGTTTAAAAAATGTTTTGATGATTGGGTTGTTCGTTGGCGTAAGTGTATTATTTCGAAAGGGGCCTACTTTTAAGGCGACACAATAAAGTTGGATGAATAGCAAATATTTTATGCTTCATTGACCAATTCCCGGTACTTTTTTGACAGAATATACGTACGTGCTGTTTACAGAGAAAGCGCGCTTTCATATCGTACCAGTACGAAGTGGTTTCAACGTTTTAAAGGTGGGAATTTTTATTTAGAAGACAAGGAACGTTCCGGGCGTTCTTCTCAAACAGACTAAGATAAAATTCGAAACATTGTACAGAAATCACGAAGTTTATCAGTTGAGAAGATGTCAGATGTTCTGAAAATACCTAACATAATCTTAAAGGTATGTTTACAAAATTAACATACATATGCAACTGCTCGAAAAACGGCACGAACTATGGGATCACCTAATAGATACAGTAGGTTAGCAAACACGGTACAACAATTCTCTTTACAGCCGTTTCCCTCTATTGTCCACCGTAGCAGAAGTTTCCAGAGTCATTGTGATTTTCTGTCATTGTCGAAAAAGCTGCCGCGTTCAATGGATAATTTATGAAATGAAAATATTCGGCGAACTCGTCGAATGGGGGTTACACGGGATTTTGTATAAATCAGAGCGCCGGGCCATTGAATGGACCGAAAAATTCGTCTCTTTACAGCTTGCGACTGTTTCTCGTCCCGTGGAAACGTTTCACGGCCGTTTCCGGGTCTGGAAAATACAGGCACCGGATGCGCATAGTAGTTGCGCAATCACAATTACGAGGCACCTACTTGCGACCTGTCGGTGTCAGCGATTCGCCCGTTTCCACGCTCTGTTGCGATATTGTTCGCCGAAATAACGGCCCAGTTCCCGCTGTTCCCATGGAACACCGCTCGCGAAACGAAAATAGATCATTATCGAGGCTCAATGTGTTGCGTCTCCCATAGAGGAGCTACCAAACCATCGAAACCTTTGGAAACTCAAGATCAAGATCGAAATGTTTTGCATCTCCCACAGAGAAACTCATCAGAATCTCAGAATCATCGGAATCTTTGGAAACTCAAGATGTTGAAAGTTCAGTATGTTGTAGTATGTGAGGAATTTGGGTAAGTTTAAGTCATTACTTTGGCGATTTTTAATTTGTTTACAAATTACAAGCATTTAAATTTTGTACTGCTAATAGACAGTTGGCGCGCCGAGCCGACTGTGTGTTTTTTTCGTTAATAACTCCTAAACAAAGCCACGCACGCCATTTTTGCAACGAAAAATGTTGCTTCAAATGATTTCAGGAACCTTCCCATTTCCGGGTTCTGCAGGAGTTTTTGGAACACCCTGTATAGTGCCATTTAAAAAAGTCAAGGTGACCTTTAATTTTTTACGTAAAAGAAATATTTAAGAATATGCGAACATGTAGCTCACCAGATACTGATAAACTTTTGTTTAAAACATTTTTAATTGCACTATCGGACACGACTAAAAATGGTGACATAACTTAACGCGTAGACCCTGTATACAGTAAGCGAAACTCGTCCAAACGCACTTTAAAATTTACAAATTTGCATGCTTGTTTAGTGATGTTGTCAAAATGGGGTTATTTACTTTGCTAAACCTTTACTTTCAACATCTATGCTTCGAAATAATCCGTATTTACGTGCCAGACTATGTCGCAGAGCGAAACGTGTTAAAACAGCGTTTACAAGTGTGAAATTCGTTTAAACGCAGTGCTTTTTTCTCAGATATTCAGAGAAATTATAAAGAAAAGTGGTTGATTTAAAGAGTGATCATAAAGGTATTGTTGTCCCGTGCTCCTGATTCAGTCATATTTTTGATTTTATGTAACAGAACAGAATGACGAAAGGAAAATATTTAAATGAAGCTGAAAAGGCAATATCTTCTTTTAAAAAAGGGGGGAATTGAATCGAAAGATTGTCAAAGAAATTAAACGTTCCGAGTCCGTAGTAGGAAATTTTTTGAAACGTGGTGAAGATTACGGCAAAAAACGATGAGGTGTTAATAGCATTTTTAGGAGATGTAGTTGGAGAAAACGAATTTATATTTCAGCAGGATAACGCAGCGGTTCACGTGTTAAGATATTCCTGTGAATCCTTCGAAGCACGAAACATTTGTATAATATAATGGAATGGCCAGCATGACATGAACTCAATAGAGAATTTATGGGCTACACTGGTAAGAAAAGTTTATGCCAATGGTCGTCAGTTCGCCGATACAGACAGTTCAAAAGAAGAAATTAAACGCTGCTGGGAAGAAATTCCTAATAACGTGCTATTACCAATCTTGTAAATTCAATGACCAATCGAACTTTCGCTTTAATACAAAGCAATGGCGCCATACAAAATATTAAATTTGTAATGTTCATGTACTTTTAATTTTAAATTGTTTTCTTTACGTGTGCGTTTAAACGAATTTCGCACGTAAAATATGGTTTTGTTTGTAAAAATTCTTACACAAATGTTTTGGTAAATATATATGTACACATATTATAGTATGTAAATATATTTATAATCCTCGGTTATTGTTAAACGTTTCTTATTAAAATTTTGAACCTTTAGCCCCAATATACTTATATTTGTATATGCGTTTAAACGAATTTCGTTCACTGTACATATATTCATAATTTTCTTTAATACAAATCTGACTCCTCAAACGATGAAAAATAATATCATAACAAACAAACGTTGCAGGATATTATTAAAATAAGAACTATTCCGTTGGATTTCCAAAATAAAAATTCCCAAGTACTTTTATAAGAACGAATAAAAATACTGAAATTCAAGCGCTGGTGTTGTATAAACAAATTCGAAATCGACAAAATGACGACTGAAACACCCCCTCGTATAGTGTATACTGCGTCTCACTACATTCTCAAGAAAATCCCAATGGTGCAACTACAAGGAATTCGACCTTTCCTTAAACCGTTAAGACAATTGCGTCAAAAACACCTATTCGGCCATAGAGAAGCCGAGCTATTCTTAATTGTCATCCGGTCTGGGGACCGTTCGCAGACCTCGGAGATTGTTGGACGTCTCTGCCGTTAAACTCTACCGCCGACGGTGACATTCAGAGCGGCGCGACGCGACGCGACGACGCGCTCTGCCGCGGACAAAAGCGTCACGTCGAAAACGCTAAGGTGCTTTCGACTCACCTTGGGTTTCCACGGAGAGCGGCGTGGTGCAGCGCGTTGAAGCCATTGTTGTTCGTGAGGGTGATGTCTGCGGCATGGTCCAACAACAGAGCCAAAATGTCATCCCGTTTCTTAGAAATCGCATCGTGGAGCGGAGTGTCGCCCTCGGAGTCCTGGAAAACGGAGAAACAGATTTTCTTCAGTATCGCCTCCTCGAAGAACGATCCCGCAGAACAGAAACGCTTTATGTGGTTTTTCCCGGGAAAACGGATACGATAAAAATTTCAGACTTTTCCGCAGATGTTTACCAGGAACTATAAAGCGGCCCGTAGATGAGCGATATTATCGTTAATATATTGCACAATAATTGAGATTGTATTACGCGCCTCCTCCTTTGAACAACTCGTAGTACCTCTACTTTACGCCAGTATCGCCACAGTGTTTACAGATGGAAAAAAACAAAGGAAACCATGGTCCGTGGCGCTATGCTCAAATCCATCATTCTTTTATTTTGTGCCAAAAGTCACGCACGTATTTTCTTTTCTTTGCGGAATATTATTTGTGGTCTTCTTAATATTATTAGATGTGGAAGATGCAGATAATACAATATCTTAGAAGCTTTAGCGAATGGAGAAGGAAATAAGGAAACAGAGAAGGAAAATAAAGCGTTTGAAGAGACGCTTTAATTAACCTTTTTTCCTTTTTACCACGTTTCTATTAGCTCGCTTTCTTGTTTATCTGTCTGTCTGTTTGTTCGGTACAAATTTTTCAATTGATTTTAAACTAACTTCCCGATGAGCTAGTGACTTGAAATGTTAAATATAGCTCAGAACTGGATGACAATGCAATATTTTTAAAAATTTTTTAAAAAAGCCTATGCGTTCAAGAGATATAAATTATTAATAATTTGAACCTTTGCATCCCCCCGCCGCGTGACGTAGTACGTTTTCGAGTTCAGCGTCCCCACTCTACTACTACGTGTTCCCACTCGGACTCATCCCCACTCCACTGACCTGCTTCGCACCGAAGGAGCTCAGTGTGCGTTCGAGCTCCGTGCGGTGTTTACAAAGTTACTACTTACGTATTATTATAGTATAATGTTTGTTTGCCAAGTGAAAGAACAGTTACACCGAAATTCTCCATCGAACCTTTATCTTTGACATTTTATCACGGCGTTCGTTTTCGATATGACGCGTCGCAATACCGTCTGAAATTTACTACATGTCTCTGTTATAATCTCATCAAAATGTTCAAAATCGATTGTAAAATTTCACACATACAAGACTAAAAAGCAGAAAATAATAATTTAAATAAAAATAAATTTTTAAAAAATACCACGTTTTTAAAACGGACTAAAAAGTATAAAATAAAATGTTTAAAATCAATCATTTCTGGACATAATCAATCATTTCTGAAGTGGTTGCAGTTCTTGGACGTCCTGAATGTGGATCATCATTAATGTCTGTACAACCATGTTTGAATAGAGCAACCTTTCTTTTACCACGTTTTTATTAGCTCGCTTTCTTGTCTGTCTGTCAGTCTCTCTGTCTGTCTGTCTGTCTGTTTGTTCGGTACAAATTTTGCAATTGATTTTAAACTAACTTCCCGATGAGCTAGAGACTTGATATGTTAAACATAGCTCAGAACTGGATGACAATGCAATATTTAAAACAAATTTTTTAAAAAAGCCTATCGTTCAAGAGATATAAATTATTAATAATTTGAACCTTTGCATCCCCCGCCACTCTACTGCTACGTGTTCCCACTCTGACTCATCCCCACTCCACTGATCCGCTTCGCACCGAAGGAGCTCAGTGTGCGTCAGTCAATCTTTATCTTTGACATTTTACCGCGGCGTTCGTTTTCGATATGACGCGTCGCAATACCGTCTGAAATTTACTACATGTCTCTGTTATAATCTCATCAAAATGTTCAAAATCGATTGTAAAATTTCACACATACAAGACTAAAAAACAGAATATAATTATTTAAATAAAAATAAATTTTTAAAAAATACCACGTTTTTAAAACGGACTAAAAAGTATAAAATAAAATTTTTAAAAACGCCACGTTTAAAAAACGGACTGAAAAATATAAAATAATTTTTTCTAGCCCCATACAGGTTCCTAACCCCGTACAGATAGTCCTGAAAATTTGTGATTGTGAATTTTTAATAGCTATGAAAATACTTGTAAGATTGAAAACGAAAAACGTGGGGCGCATGCAATAGATAAGTGATGCATGAACACCTAAATCACTAACAATTTTATTGCACTGCAAATGATATGAACTGTTTTGCGAGTTTTCTCAGCGACAGCTACTTTCTACACTCCTTATTATGTATTATCTTGCGCCCCACGTTTTTCGTTTTAAATCTTACAAGTATTTTCATAGCTATTCAAAATTCACAATCACAAATTTTCAGGGGTTAGGAATCTGTATGGGGCTAGAAAAAATTATTTTATACTTTTCAGTCCGTTTTAAAAACGTGGTATTTTTTAAAAATTTATTTTTATTTAAATAATTATTTATCATTCGTTTTGTATTATGAAACATTTTTATACACAAAATACAAGTTATTTGGTTAAATCTTCAGGAACAAGTTTCCTAATAAAAAGAGAAAGATATCAAATTTCCCTTTTTTGGTTTCCTCATTAATGAAGTATATTATACAGTTTAATAGACAGCATTTAGCAAACGGTGTCAAGAACACATGTCACGAGTTGCATTTTCTTTTCCTACGATAGGTAGAGGACCCTCGCTATAAGATTCTGATAGTTCAAGGGGGACAGGACCTTTCCACCGGCCACTATTTCCGTTGGAAAATTTACTGTCAACAAGACATTCTCATTCTGGTTCTTTACAAGGATCAGAAATCTTACAAGATCAGCCAGTTGCAGAGGAGATTAGACCTGCGGAGGTCATTCAGGAAGCTCAGATACAGGGTCCAGAGAAACTATCACTGGCTCCTGAATTACTGGAGGCTATAGGAAAGCGTTTGGATCCTGCAAGGACAATGGCATCTCCTATCCTCGATAGTATTGCCATTATATGGGCAGAAGAAAAAAAATTCTTCTTCCGGAAGAAGAGAAAAAAGAATTAACGAGGAATTATCCGATGCCGGAGAATTGCGTAACAATGGAGCCCCCAAAACTAAATCCACAAATAAAAGCTACCCTGTTGGATCCACTTATCTCAAGGGATAAAAAAAATGGTAGAAAAACAACAGGAAGTATCTGTTTGTTGGCAGCATTGGGCCCCAATGATAGGTTATATACTGAAAGGTAACATACCAAATAAACTGTCGCTAATCACAACCCTAAGTGATGTGATTGTTGGTAGATTTACGAGATTAGTCTCAATAATTGATATTGTACAATAATATTGATCGCCTATAAATTAAATTGAAAGATTGCGCGATATATTGAGTCAATCAAAAGGAGTTTGATTTTTATTGTACAATCTCGTGAATATTGCTTCGTCTGTGGGTAATATTGCGCAATGTTGGCTCAGTTCTATCTTCACAGTCGCAAAGTGAACATTGAATTTTCAAGTATGGCTACTCGCATTATAGTATTTCTTTTTCGAATTTCAGGTAAGGTGGAGTGGGGTAAACGCGCCCCAGTTTTTGCAAAGCTGAACTTTAAACCGACGCATTTTCAGTCTGGTATGTAAAAACTTAACGCTCTTGGTATCAAACTCTTGCCACAGTTATTACTGATGAATTAGTACTACGTGGGATTCTAATTTTGCTTGAAAATTATCATTTTGATAGGATATTGTACAAAGTGTCAACTACTACGCACTTGCCCCGAAAGTGGGGTAAGAGCGTCTTTGAGAGTTAAAAATGCTTTCAAACCTTGTTTCAAGTGCTACGGGGCAAGAAAGAATGATTAACAAGCCTGCTTTAAAATGCTTCTTACTGCATTAAATTATATTGTTTAGTTTTATAGTTATCCATTTTTAAACAAACATGTACTTTTATGCTGAAATATGGAAGGGGATACAGTGATATTAAAACAAAGTTTAAAAAACGTGGTAAAATGCTTTCGAACCTTGTTGTAAGTGCTACGCGGCAAGAAAAGAATTATTATCAAGCCTGGTACAAAATGCTTTTTATTGCATTCAATATATTGTTTAGTTTTATAGTTACCCATACAGCCCGGACTTACCCCACCGTGATAGATGATAAGATCATCTTAGTGTTTTTCTCAATAAATTTTAAAAATACAATAAAAACGGTTTATTTAATGTAAACCTACACCAATATTTGTTGTACTTACCTAAAATAACAGCACAGAATATATTAATAAATTGTAAACAATTGCACGTTCAGGATAATTTTCAGAGGTCATTTCAAGGTCATGTTATTATACATATCTGAATGTATTTCTCGATCACTTACCCTATGCAATAAAATAAAAATGTAGTTATGTATCAAAAAACATCGATGACCTTGATAACTCCGAAAAAAATGACCTTCGGGAAAAATATTTGTGCCAGATATTTGGTCCATTGACACCATGCACATTACGTAACAAATATTTTTTGCATCACAATAACCTGAAGAGATATTTAGATGTCCTTATTTAACCCGGGAGTACGCGCGCGTTGGTCTTTTTGACCGACGATTTCGTATATATTGAAATACGATCCAAGTCTTTGACTTTTGATTTTTTCCGTCGAGCTATTCTCGTTTGAAGGGGGTTTCGACTTGTTTATCTTATGTGGCGATACTTAGTGCAGTCGTGTTGGTTTTAAAACATACTACCGCTACGCGTCGGTCTATTCGACCATAGCCCGCCTACTAACGTTAGTCTGATTTCGTCCATCGAGTTTGACGCATACTGTGTGATAATGATGGCTAATTTCGAATATTTTGAAGACATTCAAGACGAGGTCAGTGATTCGGCAAAAGATTCTGATTATGTTATAGAATCCGATCACAATACTGATTCGGAAATTGATTGTTCAGGTATAGAAATATCTGATTCAGAGGTGACATAAGCATATTTCCAATGAAGAAAACGTAAGTACTTATTCGTTATTTTCAAGATGCATTTCTAATCTGAAGAAAACATAAAAATTTAATATGTTTACAAAATCGAAAATTTACAAGTACATTTTGTGAAAAATAGATACAAAATATGTTAAATTATTGGCGTTATGAAAAAATAAAAATCAAGTTATAATTTATTCATTTATTTTAAATTTTATATCATATGGTTACTTAATATTTTATTTAATTTATCTATTTCATATTTTAGTTATTTCGTTATCAGGTGACCATTTATTTTATAATAAAAAATTGTTATTGTTTGTGTAAAACAATTCTGAAACAATTAAAATACAATATTACACATTATTTATACTATATTAGTCATTTTATTCAATTATTTCTCATTATATTAGCATCGGTCGAAATGACCGACGCGCGCCTACTAACGTAAGTGCTAGTGGCGCGCGTACTCCCGGGTTAAACGGACCTCCCTGTATTGTGTCATATATTGACGATAATATTGACCGTCTAGGGGCCGCTTAACACAATTTTGTAATTGAAAAAGACTCGGATGATTTATTTGTATGGATTTTGTAGTACAGAATTGAAATTGGAACAATTCGCCAGATCGCATCGTACCGAGGTTCTAATTGGACAATTTATTTAAAGAAACGCAACAAGTAATGTACTCAAACGAACTAATGAAATTTTATCCGAGTATTTTCCTCATTAAACGATCGTTTCGACAGCGCGATCTTAATCCCGGCCATCAATTAGATTTAACCCAGATTAACTTGATTAATCAGGTACAATCTGATACGTCGACGCGCTCGGTTTATTTCGCACGGAATCGGCAAATTAACCGATTAACTTCAAATACAATGGGTTCCGATTGAAATTTTCAATGATCCCCCCTAAAAATCTAGGTCAACTTTTATCGGTCAGAATCGTCGATTTTTTTAATAGTCTTGTAAACTTGATATATGTACAAGGTGGTTCACCTTATCGCCTTGATTTACGCTATTAGACCAAGTCATTCAGAAAGTTCGTAGCCTGACACATAGATGATATTGGTAGCAGCAAAAACATATCGTTGTTGAAAACATCCGTCCTTGATGTGAACATACCATACATTGCAAACCGATCTGTCAAATAGCTTGCTTCAGGCAGCTAATAAAAATGGACGTATTTTCTTTGGTTAGAAAAATGGAAAACTTGAAAAATCATAGTCATTGAATATTTATATAAAAAAAGGATTAAGCGGAAAGGAAATTTTTGATGACATGGTGAATCTGTTAGGGGACAGTGCTCCTTCATATGCAATGGTAAAAAAATAGGTAGCTCTATTTAAACATGGTTGTACAGACATTAATGATGATCCACATTCAGGACGTCCAAGAACTGCAACCACTTCAGAAATGATTGATTATGTCCATGATTTGGTTTTGGAAGATAGCTGATTAACTGTGGTTGATTTAGCTGAGGCCACAGGCATCTTAACTGAGAATGAGAAAGCTATTGACAAGATGGGTGCCGCATTCGTTAAATTCGGATCAAAAACGCATTCGCGTGAAATGTTCTCAACAACATTTAGATCGTTTGCAAAAAAATAAAACTGGCTTTGTCCGTCGATTTGTAACCATGGATCAGACTTGGGTTTACCACTGTGATCCTGCATTGTGATAACAAACCGCGGAGTTGACTGAGCCCGGTTGTTCAGCTCCAAAGCAGCCAAAGTGGTCAAAATCATTATTTTACTCATTATTTCATGTCATTTCATTGTTAGGCTACGAACTTTCTGAATGACCTAGTATTTGCAACGAGAATCGTTTGGATTAAATCATTTCAAGAGATGCACAAAGATTTCTCGCTACAAATTATAATAATGATGTAAGTGAATGTAATACTCAGTAGATTCAGAGTCACCACTAAAAATTTTACACTATTAAATATTTTGGTATCAATTACTACACATGTAAGTATTGTATGAGGTATTATAACGATTTCATATCCATAGAAATAAAAAGAAATCATATACAATGGAATTATTCTGGGTCGCAAGAAATGTTTAATCTTCAAGTTGAAATAGCTCCGAGTGCAAACGGTTAACATAACCACCCTGATATAAATTTAGTATGGAATGTCTTAGCAATAGCAGTTTCTACTTTCGGCAGAAATATCTATGGCGTTCGGATATTAGAGGGGCCGAGGCTGTGGCATCAGCCGGCTGCGTAAATAATAGGGCATCAGGCACAGATACTTTATGGGATCAGTTGGAAAAATCCTTTGTATAACTCCAATAACCGTGGAGGATAAATCTGCCGGCGCTGTCGAGAACCGCCGGCGCTATCTCGCGCTATAAATGCTGGCCATGTGTCACGCCACCGGGACAGAAGCGAGAGAAAGCGAGAGAGAGAGACGAACGACTGTGGAAGGTGAATCTCGGCCCTAGAAAACGAAGGGGTGCGATACAGTCGGAGAAAAGGGGTGAAAGTAGAGTCTGAAGCCAAAAAGAGATCGTTAGTTTGTAACGCAATATTTAATTCTCCATTGCGTAAACATCTGTGAACAAACAGATACCTTAGCGGTGTTGAACGCAGAGGTTTCACCCGACGAAATGAGCTAAAACTAATTGCTGTATAATTTTTTCCACGAAGTTACAGTTGATCAAAGTTCGGAATTTGCAAAAATTGGGAGGCAAACTGTCCCCGCTTTGTCAATTGATTTCTGGTGCAGAAGTGGTACTGATAAAAAATTTATCAGGGGAGGTGAAAGTAAAGGTTACGGTCTTCAATATGAGTCCAGATAGATTATTGTTCGATTTTGATTAACGAAGTTACAATTGGTCAGAATTGAGGATTCGGGCGTTTGTAAAATTGTAAAATTTTCAAAATGCACCAGATTTCATGTTGTAGTGCGTGGGAAATTGGGGGAGTTTAAGTCATCACTTCATCGATTTTTCGTCTGATTATAAATGACAAGCATTTTAGTTGTTCTCATAAAGGTGCAAATGAATTTTTATCTTAGGCATTATTTATTCCATTGGGTTGCTCTTTTTTATTATGATCAGCAAGATTTACTTATTATAAAACCATTCTTGTTGTCATTTTGTACGTAAGAAAAATATTTAAACAATAAGCCAAACTATTTCTGTTTGGAGCATCGATTTTGTGATAAAGAAAATTCGGATATGACTATATTCTAAGCTTTCTGAGGTTGTAGAAAAAATGTGCAAAATTAAAATTCTCCTAAAGGGTAGGCTCTAGTTCACAGATTTGATAAAGGGTTGCAATGGAGCACTCTTGGTGGTAACAAGCTGTTCCAGCTCGTCGAGCGAGAAATTGCAGTCGCAGGCTCTCTGATTAGACCGAAATCACAACAGATCCCGGTGCACGTATCAGGCGAACGACTCAGCAAAATGAGAAAAGACAACAACAACAGCGTGGCCACGGTGTGGATTACAATCAGAGAGTCAGCGTCGAGAAGGCAGACCATCGAGGAGTGAAACGACGGGGACGGGAAGTCGAAGCGGGCTGATTGCACCGCAAATATTGACAACGCTAATTCTCCCTTTCCCGGTCTCTGGCTGTCGAAGGTGACGAGCTACGCTAATGAGGGCTTTAAGACGTCGACGAGACGATAGACGAACTCGAAACGCCAGATCCTAACCGTCTTGATACGACAGAGAGGGAGAGAGGAGAGCACTGTGTAGACTCTTCTAAGTACGAGTCGCAAAATTATTTGTCTAAATTCGTCGATTCCGCTGTTCCATACAGAAATCACATAATTCAATCTCTCTTCAACTATTTAACCGCCCTTAAATAAAATAATTATTATTATGTATAATTTTAGCGTGGCTTACATAAACATCCTTCCATATTACTACCGCTGGCACAAATTATTCAATCACATACGTCAAATGGCTATCATTAATTATTCAGATTTTAAGTGTGGGAAATATTTCCATTAACGATAAAGGCGAATGCGACGATAAAACTCGTCATATTCAGGGTGGAGCGGGAATCGTAGTGCGACCGGGCACGGGTTGATTCTACATTAAAAAATGAGAGAAAAATTTGGTATAACATTTTCTCATCCGAAGCTTCGCTTTCGAGGAAATTGAGTTTGAAAATGCAGGGAATGCGCGTGCTATTATATAGAAATCGTCTGACGCGTCTGACTATGGCCGACGAATTCTACTTGCCGCACATACTATCTATAGGGTCATTCCATGCCAAGTCGATCACTTTTTGCAGGCACCATCGTCGATTTTGTTCTAAATGAAATATGTTGTAGTCCATGTGAAATTCGGGGGAGTTTAAGTCATCATTCTGCCGGTTTCGAATTTTTTCAGAAATAGAAGGCCTTCAAAGTTTTCAATTTTTGCCCATTTTGACGAAAACGGGCCTCACTTAGGAATTTTTATCTCAGGAACTGTTTGTCCGATTGAGCTACATTTTTTTTTGTTTTATTCGGAAAGGATTGGGCTATTACAAAATAATTTTTTCAATCTCGAAAATCAACTTTACAATATCGAAAAATTTAAACAAATTCTTTTTTTACGTTTTTTCGATGAAGGGCCAGAGTGATTTAAATTTTGAAAAATATGGTTATATTCCTTGAAGTTTCCTCTTTAAAATGAGCCCTTGAAAAAGATGGAGCCACAAAAATTAGCGTCACAATGAGCTCGTAAATGACGCCGTGTACCCCCGTTTCAGGTAGAGACGAGTCGAGCGCACGGCTATTATGGTCAGTTGTCTATGTATATTGCTGGTCACAGGAAAATACCAGCTGACTGTATACGACTAAATAAACTTATTTATACCTGGATAACAATATTAGTAACCATTTTTGTATGTTAATCGATTTCGATGAAATTTTCAGCATGTGTATAACTAACATAGATCTACAAAACATATATTTTAAAGGGTATAGCTGGATAAGTATGGGCCAGCGGCCGCCGCTCCGATTTTCCTGATTCCTGTCTTAAAACATCGTTTTATGTCTAAAAAAACATTGTGTAAAATTTCAAATGTCTACCCCCACCGATAGGGGTGATATTGAGGTAAATTCCCCCGCACTTAAATGCAATTTGCTCTAAAACGAGAAAAGATATCGACATGGGATAAACGACAAACAAAAGATATAGATACACTCTATATTTCAGATTTTTTTCAGAATTTTTTGCTAATTATTTATAGTTGAAAATAATTAATTAATTTTTTGGGAATTTTTTTAACTATCTTCCCCTGGGTTGACACCTACCAAAAAATTCTAAAATATTGCTGTGATTCTAACCTATTTTGTAAAAAAATCTCAGAAGTGTCCGTTTGGTGCAACAGTGTCAAAAAAAATAAAGTATGCCGGCGAACGCTCGGTTTGATCAGTAACGACGCAGCGACCGATTCCCCTTGCGGTGGCTAGTGACGGGAGCGAACGGGAAGTCGGCGCTTGTACGGAAAAGCTGATACATGTAAAAATACGACTAAATCTTCTAATACATGATTACAGTTGGATAGTTATAAATACATATAAAAAAAAGAAAAAACAAGAAAAGTTGAGTTGAGGAGGATTCGAACTGGAGCCCTCCAGAACATCGAGCAGAATCTCTAACACTGTGACCATACAACATACTTGTGAGAATCTACTTGTTTCTGTTACTTGACAGCAACAAACTAGCTTTACACGTATTTTTCTTGTTCAATATAAGCTATTTCCTAGAATAGAATTGTTTAGACTTCCAACTGTAATCATGTATTAGAATATTTAGTCGTATTTTTACATGTATCAGCTTTTCCGTACAAGCGCCGACTTCCCGTTCGCTCCCGTCACTAGCCACCGCAAGGGGAATCGGTCGCTGCGTCGTTACTGATCAAACCGAGCGTTCGCCCGCATACTTTATTTTTTTGACACTGTTCCACCAAACGAACACTTCTGAGATTTTTTTACAAAATAGGTTAGAATCACAGCAATATTTTAGAATTTTTTGGTAGGTGTCAACCCAGGGGAAGATAGTTTAAAAAATTCCCAAAAAATTAATTAATTATTTTCAACTATAAATAATTAGCAAAAAATTCTGAAAATATCTGAAATATAGAGTGTATCTATATCTTTTGTTTGTCGTTTATCCCATGTCGATATCTTTTCTCGTTTTAGAGCAAATTGCATTTAAGTGCGGGGGAATTTACCTCAATATCACCCCTATCGGTGGGGGTAGACATTTGAAATTTTACACAATGTTTTTTTAGACATAAAACGATGTTTTAAGACAGGAATCAGGAAAATCGGAGCGGCGGCCGCTGGCCCATGCTTATCTGGCTATACCCTTTCTTTAAGGGCCCTAATAAAATAGTTTTAAAGAAAGCCTTTTTTTATTTTTGCATGTAACCTTGTAAATTATAATTTTTGGAAAATCTTCTTTGCATATAATTTCGTAAACCAATGCTTCTAATTTGATTATAAAAAATCAGGTTGATTGGTACAATTATAAAAAAGTTATTCTATTTTAAAGGGCGTACGAATACTTTTTACACCTACTGTATGTCACTTTTCTTATGAATGAACGATATATCGATCTGCGGAATTTTGGCATGATTAGCAACAAAGCGGTCGCGGTGGGGATATTTGCAGGTCCGTCAGTGGTAACTTGGCAAGCTTAATCGGCTTTCGTCCGATTCGCAAAGTACACAATGAATTGCGTCACGGCGCCGCGGCCCTGTAATCCCCGTGCCGGCAATTTATATTAATTAGCCCGTTCGGCCGAACCGTCCCTGTTCAACATAAATTACCGGCCGGCTAATGATGAATGTCAGGTATAAACGTAACATTATGCGACCGACGCCGTCGCTCTGTGTACGAGTGTCGTCCGAGTACAACGATCCTGTACATATATTCGGTATACTGTCAGGTAAACGTGAATCGGTCGTCGCTGTGTATGTGAGCGTATGTGGATGGCTTGGCGTGAAATCAACGTGATGGTTTGGTTATCGTGATTACGAGCTGATGACACTTGTGATATCATATGTGGACGTTCAGTGGTTGTGTTAAACAGTGATCTTGTGTAGTGTGGATGAGGACGTTCCTGTTAATACCGATTGCAATCGGGGTTTTTGATGTAGACATTTCTGGTAATTTTCCAGGGTTAAAAATATCGGTTTTGGTTCTCAAAACAATTCTAAAAGCTGAAATAGGCTGCTCTTTACTTTACCGGACTCAAAATCTGTGCCTTTCTCCTATAAATTATGATATATTCGCGGGGCGGCTGCAGATCGAAGTTATATCCTATAGGATCAATGGTTCAGGAGTTATGCTTGCTTAAAGTTCAGCATTTTTCAGTGTTTTTGACAGGTTAGGGCGCCGCCATGGGGAGCAGAGCCGCTAGATGGCAGTACGGGCATGTTAATGCTGATAATATAGAGTGGGTATTGCGATTGTTGTTTGAATTTTGGATAACATGGACACGATGTTGCGTTTTAACTGGCCTGGGTTAGGTTTTTGTAAATTTTTCCACGATATTTCTTCTCCAACATCTTCTGAGATATTTTCTCTATGTTAGCGATATTACTGTGTGCCCGTGCTGCCATCTAGCGGTTCTGTTTGGTAAGCGATTCGCGATCGTCACTACAAATCAATATGGCGGCACCCTTACCTGTCAAAAACACTGCAGATTGCTCAACTTTAAGCAAGCATAACTCCTGAAACATTAATCCTACAGGATTGAAACTTCGATCTGCAGCCGCCCCGGGTGCAAATCTACTGGATTACATACCAAATACATCATAATTTATAGGAGAAAGACACAAATTTTAAGTCCGGTAAAGTAAAGTTTACCCAATGTATTTAATGGGTTGTAGTTTCCCCGTATAAAATATTCTCAGTTCTACGAAGTCCGCTACTATGCCGCATCATACCATATCCCAATACAACTTATCAAATCAGACTAAGCATTCAAAAAGCGTGATAAATCAGGCAATAAGGATCGACCCAAACACTTGGTCATAGAACGGGCGTCGTAACGAGTTAGGCAACTCTTGTGCCTCGTCTCTCGCGATCCACGGGAGAGTTCGAGGGAATGGGATGCAAGAGGGCGGCGGTGGCAAGGATTTTGCACCCTTTGCACTCCTGGGGAACCGGTCCCCGCCCCTTAGACTTCGGAGGTCGGTACACGACCCGCATACCGTCTTTGTGAGTCACCTATAGGTTCATCCCCGTTCCACGTTGGCGCATCGGGCCAAAGGGATCGTCTGCTCAAAAGTACCAACTGGAAACGGGCAGGAAGGTTTCGTTGCAATCAAGCGCGGACGCGGACTTTCGGGATCCTCCGTTTTCTCACGGTCCGCATTATCTTCTCAGGCCTCCTCTGCCTCTCGAACTCCTCTCTGAAACGGCCGGATGAAGTAACGAAGGAGGCGGGAAACGTCTCCCATCCCCCTCCACCGCCCCCACCCTCCTCCATCCCTATGGCTCTCTTTGCCTTTCGTTTCCTATTTTCCTTTCCTTCTTCCTTCCGCACCCATCCGTTCCTTCGAGCTTTGTATCCACGCGCAAATCTCTATCGATCGCTGCTCCGAAATGCTAGTCCGGCTTAACGGGCACACGATGCTGTCCAGATTATTCGGGAAGCTCGTTCTGTGCGAGTTTTCATTGATAGGAGACGCTCGAAGGTCGTTCGGATCGTGACAAATTAGTTGGATACACCTAAGCGAGTGTTCGCAGGGCTTACCTTGCGTTCGACATTTTTCTATGGTGAATTTAGGGAACGTAAGGTTAGCAGACTTCGGTGTATACTTTTGTTCGTGGTTTGAGAAAACATACGAATTTTTTTACCGCGACGAAATCGCAATTGTGCTTCGTACTAATAATCAACCGCGTCTGGGAAATAAAGGTAGTTTAATGTAGATAAGCTGAAGGTAGTCGACTTCGAGAATTTTTTATTACGAAACTATAAAATCTATTGTCGCGGGAGTTCGATGTACACTTTTGTCCATACTTTGCAAAGACACACGAATTTTTTTACCGCGATGAAATCGCAATTGTGCTTGCTATTAATAATCAACCGCGTCTGGGAAATAAGGGTAGTTTAATGTAGATAAGCTGAAGGTAGTCGACTTCGAGAATTTTTTATTACGAAACTATAAAATCTATTGTCGCGGGAGTTCGATGTACACTTTTGTCCATACTTTGCAAAGACACACGAATTTTTTTACCGCGACGAAATCGCAATTGTGCTTGTTATACATCAAAATTTGTAAAATTGCAAAAATTAAAATTTGTTTCATGATTTCATTGTGATAAAGTAATTTTTCTACGAAATCCATAGACTTTTCCGGGCACTTAGCTATCTTGTCCCGTCAGTCAATAACGACCGGGTTATTGTCTGACCCAGTGCTTTTTTTATGCGCGTTCGTCGTCAGCAGCATCCTCTCATTAATTCAGCAACATAAATTTTTATAGCACGATCTATGTTACGGTCTGTCGACGAAGAACCAATCAGCTTGAATCGTAAGGAAACGAATAAAATTCATTAAAAATGGATTTGATGGCTTCAACCCTTCTTCATCTTATCTAAACTTTCTGATGCTATAGTGGTTACGTATTTATAAAAATATATATAATATAATAAATGAGATCTTCTGGATTACTAGCGAACAAGATGAACTTAATTTTTTACATACTTTTAGAGATAAAAATTCGTAACTACAGCCTTGTTCTTAAATACCTAGTCTCGAAAATGGACAAAAATGACAAACTTTGAATCGCTGTATTTTCTAAACAAGTTAGAATTTTAGAAAGTGACGACTAGACTGCGGATCTTTATACAATTATGGCTTTTGAAAATTTTCAAAAAAAAAAAAGGATATAAAATACGACAAAATTTAGTACGATTAACATTTATTTAAGATCCACAAAGTCTGCTACCACGAAAAATAAGATTTTAGTTGTTTCGAGCATTTTAAAATTCGTCTACGAAAATTGCAAATTGCATAAACATCCGCAGTCTAGTGACGACATAAACTTCCCTTAAACAAGGTTGCTCTACGTCACAGAGAGCTTCATTTTGAGTAGAAATACTTTTCGAATATCTGCACATCGAAAACTGCATAGCATCACGTGAAGCGCTTACATCCTCCATTAAAAATGATTGAGGACCGTGAAAGAGAGGGAGACAGAGATTCCGGAGGGAGAAAGAGAGAGGCGTGCAAGTGACCACGTGCGGCAGTTTAAAATTACGGCGGGAAATCGATAACCCAGTTCTCAGCCGGACGAACAACCGGAGGCGCCACCGAATGCAATTCGCTGAATCGAAACATCGTGATGAGATCGTTTTTTCTGAGCACGTCGTACCCTGCACTTTATGACAGCCGGCTCCAACGTCCAGGTACGATGCACCGAAGCCGGTGTAAAAAAAACGGCGGCTGGGAACCGAGGGGCGGCGGCGGGCGGGCGGGGAAAATTGGACACAAGAGAATCCAATATAGCGGACTGTTAAACCGTGCCAGAGTAAAATGAAAGAAGTGTGCAGGGAATAAAGCGAAATGAAGGAACGCTTTCAACGAAAAAACGTCTTTTCGAACGCGACCGGCTCCGGAAACTCTTCACCGTTCCGCCGGCGATATTACACGGATCTGTAGAGATGTCTTTCTGCCGGATGTCCACGTAAATACGACGTCCCCTCCCCCTCATCCTCCTCCTCCTCGTTCATTCACCCCCTCCTAGCGTTCTCGAGCAGAAAATTGCCTTGAAGATGGAAGATATAGTGTCCACAGTTTTAATTTAATTCGACGGGAAATGAAATGAAAATTGGTTGGAATAATCGTTTTAGAGGCTCGAGGACGAGTCAGGGTCGCTGCATGTTGGATTAACTTATAAGATTGGTTAATATTTGATGTGGTACAATAATGGCAGTGATGGAGTGGGAGAGATGTAGAGAGTATTGTTGTGAAAGACTACGCTGAATGTGTAGGAGGCAACGTTAGTGTAAGAAAATGACCTAAAAATGATAATGATTGCATGACGTGGTTCATGGAGAAATAGGTTGAGTTTAAGTCATCGCTTAACGACTTTTAATTTGTTTATATAAGATTATTTATTTAATCAAACAAAATTAACTTAATGGAGTTTTATTAACACAACTATGAGCACACCGAAAACACGTCTATTTGATTTAAATATCACACGTCAAGTGAGAATCATTCGGGCTAGAAAGCATTGAACGATACATCGATCAAATAACTAACGGTTTTATAAATAAACTGAAATATACAAATATTAAATCGATCGTTCCTTGAGTGAAACAATAGATTCATTTTGACACATTTCAACAGTTTGTATAATGCAGACGTTCAAATTAAAATCTCTTATGGAGGACAAATATTCGGCTAAGATCTACGGTAGCTCGACAACAACATTTTCCTGGTCGTAAAACCATAGCATATATCATTCTCCATGAAAATCTGCATCGAGAAAATAGGATAGAATTTTCTCGTTCGAGGCTTCGTTTCGAAGATAATCAACTTCAAAAGTTGGATTAATGCGACGCTTGATTAGAAGAAGCGAAAGCGATGGCTCATGACGTTCGAACTCGATTATCTCGCAAACGGATCGACTTACGGAAAAACTGCATTTTGCTTTTCCGACTCAGTTTTCCTCGTAGGTTCGTATCCACACCTCCCCGGGCCTCTCTTTTCCTCTCAGCACTAATTAAGCACGAATGAATCCACAAGATCAACGTTTTAAATACCAGGTGATTAAGTATGAAACTTGACAAATAAAACACAAATTTCTAACATATTTGTCAAGTTTCATACTTAGCGACCTGATAATTGTTGTAATTTGTGATCGTTCTGCTCGAGTCGAAGAAGTTCCAACAAATACAGAATTTTCGTAGCCGAACAAACGGCGGGAACGAGTTTCTGGATTCCCAGTGCAGCCGGTATTTTTCATTCTCGCTGCACTCTCAGTTTTGACGATACGTGACGATACTGTCAACTCTTAAGAAAAACCGAAACCGTCCGAAGCGCGGGCGGGCCCGACAAAGGAGAAACAGCTTCTGCATAATTCTGTGGGAACGCGGCCGAAATTTCATTTGCCGAGTCAAAAGAGGTTGGACGGAATGGCGGTCAGAAACGGTAACTTCGGAAAACCCTAGCAATTCCCCAGCAGACCGCAACCACTCGTTGCTTATTGCTTTTAGTATTAACTCGCCCTGCGCAAAATCCTCGCCGCGGGTGAGCCCTTTGTCACCGCAGAGAGTGTCGCGACTTTATTTCCGCCCACGTGATAATAAGTGAAATACAATGCACGTCTTATCAAACCTTTCTCTTCTAATTCGATCTCTCTCCGCGAAATACAGTGGCGGCCACATAGGGTAAACTTTACTATTGCTGGCACTGTAGTAGTTATTAGCACTTTTGATTTAAGCGGCAAATAATGAGAATTCCCTGTTATAGAAAATCATTTTATATTGCTTCTTATTTATACAGGATCTGTCCGGAAAGTAATGCAACCACATTTTTGAAAAAAATCTATTAAACATATGGGTACAAATCTTTAAATTTCTTCAAAGAGGAGCCTTGGGCGTCGACACATTTTTTTCAGCGCGATTTCCATGCTTCGTATGCTCCCTGGAAGGCGTTTTTTGGAACCTCTCGTAGTACCCTCGTCACAGCCTCTTTGACGCGTTCCACGCTTTCAAAATGGCATCCTTTTAGCACATTTTTAATTTTTGGAAACAAGAAAAAGTCGGCGGGAGACAAGTCAGGACTGTACGGGGGTTGAAGAAGTTTTGTGATCCAACTAAGAAGTACCGTTTACTGTTTTCCCCGCAATCTACGGAAAAGTTTTGGTTGGAAGTGCTCGACGAGGGTACCACGAGAGGCTCCAGATAACGCCTTCCAGGGAGCATACGAAGCATGGAAATCGCTCTGGAAAAAATGTGTCCACGCCCAAGGATCCTACTTTGAAGAATTTTAAAGGTTTGTACACATATGTTCAATAGATTTTTTTAAAAAAATGTGGTCGCATTACTTTCCGGACAGACCTTGTATTTCAAAGCAACGTTGTAAGTTTTCATAACAGAGTAATTCAGGTTATAACAACGTACAAAAATTACTGAATATAGCGTGAACATGTACACTGCCGCTCAAAAGTATGTGGACACTTCCTTAATTCCTATGACTACCTGAAGAAAGTTATGATATCTTTGGTAAATTTGATTATCTTGTATGTTCGTACAGTATTAGAGAACATATTTTAATAATAATTTATTAAATATCTCACCGATAATGATAAAAAATAATTATATTTTCTTTTCGTCTACATATCCACTGCGTGCTTTTATGACCGCGTTTATTAGTCGTGGCATTCTGGCTATTAATTTTTTCATTACTTCACTTTCAATAAGGTTCCACTCAGATTCTAATATTTCCCACAAATGTTTTTCAGACTTGGGACATCGTTTTCGGACTTATCTATCTATGTGATCCCATAGTTTTCCTTTTATTTATTTAAGAAAATTCAATAACTAAATTGTTTATTTTGGTACTATTAGAATACATTACATACATATCCATAATAGACTTTAGCAACAAATATTGTTTAATAATAAAAATATACATTATATATCACAAATTTCATGAACATGGTAAGTGTCCACATACTTTTGAGCGGCAGTGTACGAACTAGTCTACAAAATTTCATACAGACACATTTTCTAGTTCTCTAAAAGGTTATTTTAGTACGCCCGCAGAACTATTTACCTCCAGTGTGCATTACAGTGTCTACGTAACTACTGTAATTTAGAAGATAACCGCGTACAAACATTAGTAAACGCTGTATGAACATATATGAACAAGTCTGTCTTTCATTATGATACATTTTCTGGTTGCAGAAAAAAAAATTCAATAATTCTTCCAAACTTTTTCGTGCGGGTGAGTTAGAAATGGATATAAATTAATACATTTGAGAAGGATCTGTATTTTTTAAACAAATTCAAAAATGATAAAGTGATGACTTAAACTCCTTCTAATTTTCCGTATATTTCATAGCGCAATCATTGTTTTTAAGTGAAAATACTTCTTTGATAAGTGAACGCGATGTTAAAGCTGTAGTGCCGCAGAGAGCGTTTACATCTTCTACTGAAAATTACCAGAATTTAAAGATCTATATTTTTTTAAAAAATAGGGAACCAGAAAACTGATGACATAAACCCCTCCTTATGTTCCTTACATTTCATTATACATAGAATGATTGATTTTCAACAAAATTGCTCGCATCGACTGTAAGAAGCAATTGATGTGTGTAATGATCACTTCGATACTCTATGTATAACAGGCCCTTTCACCCTTTTGCAAATCAATTTCATCCTTTTGCAAATCAAATTCAACCTTCTGCAAATCAATTTTAACCATTCAAAATATTTAAAATTAATTATTGATTTATTTTGATTAAATTATATATTTATTTAGACACACGTAGACGGTGTCATTACAGCGAGGGAAGACTCAATACTCAATACGCTTCAATAAATATGTACTTAGACTTCTAAAATTTATTAATCAGAAAAGAGCTGCAATGAACATACGTTGTACGCACACAGTTTTCGCACATTACAAAGTTAATGAATTGGTAATTAGTTTTAAATAAATATTTGATATACATCTTTGTATTAAATAAAATTTTGAATTTCTTAACAATTAATTTACATTTGATCTGATTTTTTTTACAAAAACTTACTTAAAAATACTTTATTTGTAAAAGGTTGTATTTGACTTGCAAAAGGGTGAAATTAATTTGCAAAAGGGTGAAATTAATTTACAGAAAGGAGAAATTGACTTGTAGAAGGGTGAATTTGGAGTGCATACTTGTACAACTATTAATTAATTAATCAAAATGCAGTGTGATTCTGTATTGAAACAAAAATACTACAAAAATAGTTTTATTCAAATAAAGTAAACTTGAACAAGAACAACATTTGTACGTATGTTATTTTGTATGTGTAACAGCAATGTTAACAAAAAAATGTATTTCCGTTTTATGTCGAGTCTGCTTTTGTCTATTGCGGCCCGAATTAATTTATAATACACTCCTCAAAAGAATGAAGGGATCACTTGTGCGAACCCGAAAAATTGGTCCCACTTTACGTGATCCTAACTCCGTCAAAAATTGCCGTATCGATATTGTTAAACAATGGTTTGAAAGCCTGAAACCTCTAGTTTCAGATACTCTGTTTCAAATTGTTAGTATGTTCGTTTTTTACAAAGTTATAGCGAGATGAAGACAACATTGACGGTTAACAAAAATGTTGTGCAACTTTGGAACATCACACAGGGAGCAACAAATTTTTTTGATAAGTCGCGTTAATATCATTTGGAGAGGCTATCATTCCTGTGTAAATTGTGTGGTTGTTGAATATTTTGCGATTTTTTTTATTTGAGTTATTCAACATTGAAGTAAATATGGGCTTTTTAACTTTAACTGGCTCCAGAAAGCGAAAAAATTATATCGTAGAATGTTGTGCAAAAAAGCAAAAGAAAGAGCGTTTCATTCTCGTTAAGGCACTCCTTTTGTTTTTTCGATTTCATTAATACTTCGATGTACCAGGTGTTTCTTAAAATATGCTTAAAAATGCACAATTTCCATTTTTCCTTTAACACGCTATACAGGATTTTGCAAAATCTTGAGGTCGTAGACAAATTTTGAGACCAGATTTGAAATTAGCGTGAAAAAATCTACGGGAAATGATATATAGCATGTTAAAAAAAAATTTTTTCCGCGCGTGGTACTGGAGACACCACATTTTCTTGAAATTCTACACGTTTAACGAATTTTCTCAACGTTAAAAAACGTTCTTACCATAATCTCCCTATTTCTCGCATATTCTGCAAAGTTTCAGCTTTAATTTTTAAAAAATTTCATCGCTCTACCTCATTTCTATCGAAAGTTCTTTGATTTTGAATCGAGTGTGGTACAAATTTTCCACTGTGGGCCGGTGCACAGTGCGGACAAATGGCCTAATATTCGGCACTTCTCCACATTTGGTTATTAATGTATATATAGGTAATTTTTTTACAGAAAATGATATATACCAATATAATTAATAAATTTATTAAGAAATTAACAATTTTTATTTAAACAAAAATATATTTTTAAAAACTATCAAATTTAAAACGAAATTAATAATAAATGAACCATATTTAATATTACTAATAATAAACTTAGACAAATTATAATAGTATAAACAAAATTAACAAACTTAACAAAACGCTATTCGCTATCCGAGTCATCCTCGGTACTTTGAATGTGGTCCAAAACAAATCATTCCCTCCCGTGATCTTGCACATTTCTGATTAAACATTGATCAATTTCAGTAAAATAGCAAGATTTGCTTTTTGTTGTCGTTTCTCGATGTATTGAAATAAGCGGAAAATAACGGCCACTCTCGCAAACACACACACACGCACACATATGCATGCATCCTCGTCTCTATCCTCACAAATGGTTGATATACAGGGTGGACGATGTATCTGAAGACATTCCCATTGAAGATTTTGAAATAATTCCCTCTCCCACCCCCAGGAGGTGGGGGTGGGGGACAATTATGGTGTTATTGAATAGCATTTTAAAAAATATCAAATACGTCTACTTTTGCAGAAAAATGCAAAAACTCGTAGGTCAAATTGGGGTACTTTTTCCCGGAGAATCCAAATCTAAAATAAAATATGGGGGTTCCCATTTAAGTTTTTTATCATCCCCCACCTCCACCCCCAAGGGGTGACAGGGGGGTCGAGTTTGTATCATTGGATGTCCCCCTTCGACACGAACAACTTTCATTACCCACTTTTTTTGATCCGATGCATAGTTCTCGAGATATTTCAATCTCTTCAGATAAATCGTCCACCCTGTATAATTATTGCAAAATTGTATTATGCATAAAAATGATTATTACATGATTATTAATAACAATTTCCATCCTAATACGCATTTTTGCAAAAGAAATGTATTTCACATCGTAATATACACAAATATTGAATTTTTCTGTGGTGGACAAATGGCAAAATTTTGTACAAAAATCCAAATTTGTTTACGAATGTATATGTATTGGTAATTATTCGCAGAAAATGAAATTTAACAATATAACTAATAAAAAAAAGAAATTAATGAATTTTCGACAATACATCATAAAGGCAAGGTACGGGCATTTATTAAAAAGTTTATAAAATTAAGAGTAGCAGTTAATTGCCGGCAAAACTATGAAATTCTTAAACTACAACAAGTAATATATCCGAATATGTCAAAATCTCAGAATATTTTTTGCCCTTCTCGAGATATGTTAATTTGAAGTTTTATATGCAAGTAATAAATAAAACCACCGTTGAAAATTTATACAAAAAATAAATCTACTTTATTAAATGTAAAAAGAATGCATATACCTTGGTGAGCATTTTCCATTATACAGAATTATTATTGCAACACTGATTTACAATTAATGTAATATTATTTGATTTTTGGGACTTTAGAGAGTACGGCACATGGTAAAATTTTTTATAAAAATCTAAATTTGATTACTGATGTAAATGCAATAGTAATTATTCACAAAAAAAATGTAACAATAAAATTAATAAATTAAAATATTTATGCATAAAAATTATTGTTATATGATTAATAGTATCAATTACTACCTAATAAAACGTTTTGCCAAAGGAATTTGCGCGCCGGTAGCGTATTCAGAGATGTCAGGCAGCCGATGTACGTGGCGCGCTAATTTCTGCGAAGCACTAACTTCAAATACAGCTGCCATAGGTAAAAAATTGTCGCATCGAGTTCATTGGGTACTCAATTGAATCGGCAGAGTCTCTGCTTCAATCTGACGTTCGGATCATGATATTACGATTTATTTCTCGCCGAGATATAGCGAGTTAAAGGAAAAATGGAAATTGTGCATTGTTTAAGCATATTTTCAGAAACACCTGGTATATCGAAATGTTAATGAAATCGAAAAAACAAAAAGAGTGCCTTAACGAGAAAGAAACGCTCTTTCTATTGCTTTTTTGCACAAGATTCTACGATATAATTTTTTCGCTTTCTGGAGCCAGTTAAAGTTAAAAAGCCCATATTTACTTCCAATGTTGAACAAGTCGAATAAAAAAAATCGCACAATATTCAACAACCACACAATTTACACAGGAAAGATAGCCCTTCCAAATGATATTAACGCGATTTATCAAAAAAATTTGTTACTCCCCGTGTGATGTTCCAAAGTTGCACAAAATTTTTGTTAACCGTCAATGTTGTCTTCGTCTTGCTATAACTTTGTAAAAAACGAACATACTAACAATTTGAAACAGATCATCTGAAACTAGAGGTTTCAGGCTTTGAAAACATTGTTTAACGATATCGATACGGCAATTTTTGACGGAGTTAGGATCACGTAAAGTGGGACCAATTTTTCGGGTTCGCACAAGTGATCCCTTAATTATTTGAGGTGTGTACTTAATGAGGCCCTCGGTGGTAAAAGAATTTGACATGCCTGCTCTATAATGTGTAATCAAATTAAAACCCAACAAACTGATGATACAAACTCCCCTTAATTTTTCATGTACTACGTCACACACTCCTTCACTTTAACCAAAATCCCCGATACTAACCACAGCAATTTAATCATAGTTTCACAAACTTAGTTCTTGCGATATTAAAACAGTGTGATTTGAGAGTGTTCGAAACCACTGAACGAGTAGTAAAAATCAATTCGTCCCGACAACAAATCAGTGGAAGATAATTTATAGAGCGTCAGAAAATCAGTGACAATCCCTCCTTGCATCTCCTTGCAAGTGTTTGCACTGCCAACACCGTAGGCCGGTGTCATCCATCAAGGTAGTGGTTCAGTGTGCTGTTGTCAGTGCTTTCTGTATCACGGGGGTCTACCTCAGTCGCGAACAGGAGGCAAACTCGTCATCGTGTCAACGTCGATCAAACCATCAAAATATCATCGAGTACCAGGTCGCTACGCGCTGCATGCTGCATGCTGCATCCAGCAGCGTTGCACAGCGGTGCACAGCGCTGCACAGCGGCGCACAACGTTGCATACTACTGCACGGAGAGCTGCGGAACGCCCAAAGCAACGAGCACTATCATCCATCAGGGAAACTTTGTCGCATGTAAACGCCATTTCTCTTCCGCGCGTTGCGATCGATACCACCGACGCTCCGGCGTTCTATTCAACTGCATATGTCGTCGGACATGCCTACTAATTCGCGGCATTAATCACGCATCGCTTATGGATTCGGCTTAAGGAACGCGCTCCACAATTTACAGAACTCCCTGTACCCGCCCAACGAAAACAGAAATGAACCGTGACTGCGAGTTACGGGGTATGTTAATTGATTTGTGATCGATAGATCGCAAGGACAACCTGCTGGGGAAGTGCGTGCTGATTTATTCGTGTGTCGAACCTAAATTTCTGCAGCACTGGACGTGCAACGGGAATTAACGTTTCTGTCTTATTGTTAGTTTCCGAGCTGTTGAAACATTCTCGAAAAAAATTATACGAACTTGTAACTTAGCTCATCTTGTGAAGTCTCTAATCGTCTCTAATATTAAATAAAATATTTTTAGTATTATAAAAGGTAATTGCAAATTTAATATTGTTATATAACCTATTGTAATTTTGTAATATTCTGATTTTTATTAAGTATGCAAATGAGAAACGCAAGCAGATACTGTCTTGCTGCTTAATTTCTTGCTGCATTGTTAGTAATAACGACGAATGGTGGAACAAATTGAATTGTTGGTATGTTGTTGATAATATACGAGAGTCGAGAGAAACTTATCGAGATCCGATAGTTTCTCCGGTGTTGTGGATGGCGCCAGTTTTCGCCGTTTGTAAAGGAGCCCAGCCGCCGGTACTTGGCTAGAATGGTTCTCGATTCGTTTCTGACTTATATTTCACGCGGTGCCACCTCGAATGGCTTACAGATCCGTTCCAAACAATCGCATTACTTTTCACTCTCTCTGTTCGAGCCACTCCCATTGTTTCCGAGAGATCTACTGTCGTGTGTAGCCGCCTATGAGCATACAGAGAGAATACTGTGGAACACAAATTTGTATTTTAACAACATATTCGTAATATTTGTCTGATTATAATGCCTCCAGACACTACGTTGCTCGCTCAATCCGCGATATATTAGAACCTCGATTATGAACTGACTGAAACAAGTGCTAGGCATCTCTTTTCTTTACCGGACTCAAAAATTTTGCCTTTCTCCTATAAATTATGATGTATTTGGTATGTAATCCAGTAGATTTGTACCCGGAGAACCTGCAGATCAAAGTTCCGATCCCGTAGGATTAATGGTTCAGAAGTTATGGTCGCTTAAAGTTGAGCAATTTGCAGTGTTTTTGACAGATAAACGCGCCGCCATATTGGTTTGTAGTGACCATCGCGCACCTTAACTGGTCTGCGTTAGGTCTGGGTTATATCCGGAAACAGAATAGGGACGGGCTTCAAACACTTGACACATTCGACATGAAAATATGGTGAAGTGGAGGGAGTCTGAAAGGGCAGGCGAGACACCCTGCAGGTCTGAAGGTGAGGGGGCCCGACGTTCATACCGAGCCGTAAAACAGCTCAAAAACTGACAAAAATTAGGTAGCATGGCCCGTCTCATCAATGATGACCGACCCGTCTAGTAAGTCGACGACTCTGAAAATGGCCCGGGCCGAATAAAACGGAGGGGACGGCTGAAAAAACGAGGACAATTGCAACCCGCTAAAGGGCGGAGTGCCGGCAACGCCAATTGTGATACTGGTGATGAAAGAACCGGTGTGCCCTAAGGAAGCGAGGGGCGGCCGAACCGCCCCTCCCCGGCAATAAACACTACTATTACTACTACTACTACTACTACTAGGTCTGGGTTAAAAAATACAATTTGGGGCATTTACTTACTAATTTGAGGTTAGATTGGGATTAAGTACGTACAGGGACGCCAGACGTTAGGCCGGCCCCACTATGTTTCGGGAAATCTATCACTTTTTGTAAATATTTTCCACGATATTTCTTCTCAAACATTTTCTGAGATACTTTCTCTGTTTTAGCGATATTACCGTGGGCACGTGCTGCCATCTTGTGGTTCTCCTCAGTAAGCGGCGCACGACCGTCACTACAGACCAATATGGCGGCGCCCTTACCTGCCAAAAACACTGCAAATTGCTCAACTTGAAGCAAGCAGAACTCCTGAACCATTGACCCTACAGGATCGAAACTTCGATTTGCAAGTTCTCCGCGTACAAATCTACTGGATTACATACCGAATATACAGGGTGTCCCAAAATTCCTGAACTTCCCGGAAATAGGACGATCCTGAGACCATTTGAATTGATATTTTCCTTCCCAAAAATGTTATCAGGAGGGGTTATTAACGAAAATTTAACGAAGGAGTTGTTAACGGAAAACACGGACCAATCAGAGCGCGACCTAGACGACCGGCGCGCCAACTGTCGATTGGCCGACTGTGCCAACTGGCGTCTATGTCGCGCTCTGATTGGTCCGTGTTTTTCGTTAATAACTTCTAAACAAAACCGCGGATAACATTTTTGCAAAGGAAAATTTCGCTTCAAATGGTCTCAGGAACCTCCCACTTCCGGGAAGTTCAGGAATTTTGGGACACCCTGTATAATAATTTATAGGTGAAAGGCCAACATTTGGAGTCCGGTAAAGTAAAGTTTGCCCTTGTTGTTGTTACCATCTTGTATAAACATAGAATTATATATTAATTAAAATAAATTAAAAAGACCTAACCCGAACCGAGGTTTGTTGACTTATTGCACAGACCAAGATAAATGTGATATTTTCAAAATTGAGCCTGTGTTGTTAGGACAATTTAGCAATCTTCGGTATCCAACGACTCCATCAAATACCACTAGTTCATTTATAAACGTTAGGGAACTAGCCCCTGTCTACACGATTACTTTAAATCGAAAATGATTTAGTTCCACGTAGATCGGTAAAATATCAGACCGTGCGCCACCGTAAGATCAGCAGAATCGAAGGAGGCCCTCGATGTCTCGAAAGACGGTGAAGAGTAATCGAAAGGACATTCGTAAGTGGAGCAAACCGGAAGCCTGCGAGCGGAAACTCTCGCAGGGGTGCCTGAGCGCGCGAAGATGTCAACGGCAGCCTTTGCCCTGGGCTGATTCGCGGCGGTGCTCTCGGCAGTTTACGGGTTCCTGGACCGACCATAACTTCGGACCAGACAATTCATAAAGCGCGCGACAAGAGGAGAAGAAAGTGGAGAAGCAAGTGGAAAGATATCTTCGGCCAGCGCAGTGGCTCGGCTCACTGGAGATGGGGACGGGGACGGCTCACTGCCGCCGCCGCCACCGCCGTGCGCGCTGTTCGAGTCCCAGCAACGCTGCCACCAAAGTGCTCTCTAAATTATTCTCTCGAGCGTCGCGAGTCGAGGGGTTTAGGGAGAAAATCGAGCTCGACCTCCGGGAGGAAGAGGGCCTGGCCGCCCGCGATGACAACAGAGAACAGGAAGAAGAATGAACGTCGGATACAGAGCTTCATTGCTTCCGGTTGTTTACTGCGCCGCACAACGGCTGCGGAACGCTTCGAATTAGTTTAACCTTTTCACCTGCCTTTCTTCCGTTCTACAATTTCTTTTGCTATCCAAATCGGCGATTTTTCGGGGAGAAAGACTTTCTGTCTGTTCCAGTTCACGTTCACCAACAACCTTCGACTAACGTCCATTCCAGAATGTTTTCAGGGAGAAAATATTTTTGCATATTCAAATGAAACTCAAGGAACATCCCTGAACTCTTTTCACCTGCTTTTATTACGTTCTACAATTTTGAAATGAAACTTCTTTTGGCAGGGTGTAAGCCTAATTTCGCGTCACGAAAATGCGCAACGGAAGTGGTGGGGGTGGTTAGCCGATCCGCTTTCGAGCGAGAGTGTGGTGGCACACTCACACACCGCTAGACATATGTATACGTACACAGAATTGCAAGGGTTCGGCATTTAACAAACCCCGTCTCGCTAATGCACATTTGGGGCCCCTACTTAGTCACAATCGCTAGATAAAAGATCAATCTAGCGGGGACGTATCCCAATTTGGCTTACTTTTGCGTTTTCGAGGCGTAATTTGCATTATTCGGCAGAATGTAGCGGAGCCACGAGAAGCATTGGGCGGCGCGACAGAGCTGCTACTGTCAAGAGACATACATTTTCTTAAATATCGAGAGATGTAGGGTTCTTATAGAAAAAGTTAGAGGCGACCCCGCTGACAGGGACACATACAATGTCAATGCTACGTTTATTATATTAAACCATACGTTTTGAAACACACAGTTTGTCAAATACAGAAATACAAAAGCGAGGGTTCTGTGACGATACACTTCCGGTTCGAGCGCTGATGTCTGTTTCTCACATTCAGTCACTGCGAGTCATCGGTTACTTTATCGGTAATCGGTAATAATTTAATGTTAAGATAACTGTTTCAATTTTTATTGTACACAGAATAATAATAATAATTTATAATACGGTGCCGTAGATACGGCGGAGGACGATAATATAGGCTAATATAATATAGGGTATGCCCAACCACATGACGTATGTAGTCCTTTACTTTAAAAAATTAAAAAATGGCTGTATCTCGGGAACGGTGCGTCCTACCGCAAAAATAACGAAACTTTCAAAAGGCCCAACCAAAAGCATATAGGGCATGCCCAACCACATGCCGCCGTATGTAGTCTTTTGAATTTAAAAAAAAAACATACGCGTGGAAAACCACGCACGGCAGAATAGAAACTTCTTGCAGTCTAGTAATGTTTAGAAGTAAATTAAGATTGGAAATGGTAAATAATCCTAATGAAGCGACGCAAGATCAGGAAAATTTAATCAAGAATATTTATATCATATTTTAGCTATCACAAGCCAATTGTTTCAATGATAGAATCATAGGAAATCATTGAAAAAATAATGAACGATCAAAATTTGCGATGCAAAGAAGGAGAGCGTATGGGATATGCTATGAACTATGTCTCTTTCTTTCCCATACGCTCTCCTTCTTTGTGTCGCAAATTTTGATCGTTCATTACTTGTTTCTATGTTCTATAATTCTATCATTGAAACAATTGGCTTGTGATAGCTAAAATATGATATAAATATTCTTGATTCAATTTTGTCTAAATGTCTTGCAAATACTGCATCGAGAGTTGTTCCTGATCTTGTGGTCGCTTCATTAGGATTATTTACCATTTCCAATCTTAATTTACTTCTAAATTTTTATTAACCAAATCGTCCATTTGCAGGAAAAAGTGTTTATCCCCGCCTTTGTTCCACTCTACAATATTTTTTTCTGTGCGTATGGTCCGCTTTATGAAACAATATTTTTTGGCATATTGAAGCAAAAGATGAGGAACTTCTCCGCATTTTTTTTTGTAATGATACTTTAACTTGTTGCGTTGAAAAAATTGTTTTTGCTGGTGTTTGGGTTTCACTTGTAAAAATTCTTTTCTCATTACCTTTTTACTGCAAGCTTTCCTATTGTTACATCGTTCATGATTTCGAAAATTGTATCTTAATATCGTTATCTCGTAGGTCGAAGTTTGTGTTTAGACGCCAACTACGAGTTAATTCGTAGAACGTTTTTGTGTGTGTGTGTGATTTACCTACGCCACATACGATCAAACTCGGAGTATTTTCATGTTCTTTGAAGGTATCTGGCTTTGGGGATTAGAAAAAAACACAACAATTTGGTGGAACCGTTTTTGAAAATGTCGCTCGGCAACGAACGTGTTAATAATCAACAAAGTCCATTTTAACAAATGGTTTCCTCGCAATAAATATTTGACGAAGCCGTTTGCTTCTATTGTTTGGCCATATTAAATTCTTCGGTTGTTCAGCTATGTCAATGCAATTTGCAAATTAGTAACGTGGTCCAGGGCCCTACGTGCAGACGCTCTAATCCAAAGACCAAGAGATATGTGGAACTCGCGCGGTCGTAAAGTACAGAAATTCGCATGATTGAGATTACAACTCACGCGGTCGAGGGCACACATCCAAGACGTATCTAGCATTGCGAATACCTTGATCCGCTAGCTTATGGCCGCGATTTACACGTGGCTCCGCTTCTTGGTGTGCATCCAAACCCAACATAATCCGCATCTCTTGTCAATGCACGCTCGATATCGCCTAGGGCAACTAAACTAAACACAATTCAAACCGAACCCATCTATTATAAAATCATCCATTAACCCTGCCCCCTCCATCGATTGAATGCCCTCGCAAAAGACGTTTTCAGGCTGTTCAAACATTCTGCTCTGAGAATCGCTAAGAAAACGCCCTAAACCTATAGGTACATATGAGCCGTTTATTTTGAAAGTGGCCTAAATCCATTTTCGAGATAAATCAAGTTGGCAATTTTAATATTTACATTTCTATGTTACCTTTTCATTCTGAAGCAAATCGTAACTAATATATTTTAAATCACAATGATTTTGCTTTGAAAGTTAGCTGGTTAATAGGATGATACAAATTTTTATTTTGAAAGTGGCCTAAGTCCATTTGCCGGTTAACAAATGGACCATAAATTCTTACTATCAGGCTATTCGTTTTTACCGAATGACAGAGATTTTGGCGTCGTAGAAATGCCATTAAAGAAAAATAATTTACTGTTTGTCCCCCAAGATTATTATAATGTTATCAAGAAGTGCCGAAAAGGTAATAACTTTATTTTTAACAAAATGAAACAAGAGGATACGATATACATATACGTACATTTTTAATTTCATTGAAACGCAAACTCTTAAATATCTCAATTTAAACTTAAATGGACTTAGGCCACTTCCAAAATAAACGGTTCATATCTTCAAAGTTACACTTTGAGACTACAAAGTTGAAACATTCGAGAAAGATATTTAAAAACTTCCAAATATTTCGTGATAAAGATCAGGAAATTATTTATTGAGGTTACAAAAGACTAATTTATTATTAAACAGTCAGAAAATTACAGTAATGCCTCTGATAACATTATTTCCTCGTCTCTTCTTGTCGACACCACTCTATCGCCGAGACAATACTAATTCAATGGTAAGCATATTTTGTTATTAATGTTTTCTTTATGAAACTTTTATTAACCTGTTTGTCACATTTTTCTGATTACAACGAGCCCAAACACGACATAATTCGGACCACATTTGGTTCTTTAATCCACGATTTGGAACAGGCCTGACCAACACGCGGCCCGCCGGGCGATTTTATATTTCTATTGAAACTTTTGTTTCTAGGTGTATGTATACAAAAAATATTAAATAAATAAAGTGTCATTGTTATAATGCGCAAGTGCGACTACGAACTTCAGTTCTATATTTGATATCTTTGATATAATTGAGTTACAGTGCAACAACGAAATGAAACAAATTTTTGCGTCCGCATCAAAAATTAATTTTTACGATACTTATATTACATCCGAGAGATATTCCAACTTAAGATAATTTGCACAACGAGTTGTAAGTGCTTTTGGATCCACATAGGTTTGTAAAACATTTTTTTCGAAGATGAAATTTACAAAGAGTTCATCACGTGCTTCATTAACTGATGCCAATTTAGAAAACCTGCTAACAAAAGATGTACGACGTCGAACATAAATATAGATTCACAAAAATTAAATGAAAGAAAGGATAAACATTAATTTAATTAATTCTCATAAAGACTCGACAGTTAATTATATTGAATGATAGTATAACAATAAAGTTTTATTCATTTTGTATTCGTATTACATTTTTTAGAAGCATGTTTACCTAAAGTGCGGCCCGCTGTAACCAGAGTTGTGCAGAATTACAATTAAATTACTCCAAAATTATAATTACAAAGTAATTGAATTACATTGTAATTCAATTATATTGTAATTTATAATTCAGATCTTCATTCAATTAAATTATAATGTAATTCGTAATTGCAATGGAGTACAATTATAAAATACTTCGTAATTAAATTACATAAAATAGTGTTACGTATTATGAACGAAGACGAGGAATAGAAACTACGCCGCACAGACACTAAACAAGTATATGAAAGAAAAACAAAAATATATCGCACTTCTTCAAAGTTCTGGGCTATAATTTGGAGAGCTGTATTTTAATTATATTGTATTTCAATTATGTATGGTAATTCAATTATATCGTATTACAATTATATCGTATTTCAACTATATCGTATTTCAATTATATCGTATTTCAATTATATTGTATTTCAATTATATATTGTATTTCAATTATACATTTTATTTCAATTATATCGTATTTCAATTATATTGTACTTCAATTATATTGTATTTCAATTATATCGTATATTAATTATATTATATTTCAATTATATTGTACTTCAATTATATTGTATTTCAATTATATCGTGTTTCAATTATATTGTACTTCAATTATATTGTATTTCAATTGTATTGTATTTTAATTATATTGTATTTCAATTATATTGTATTTCAATTATATTATATTTCAATTACACATCTGATTAAAATACTTAGTAATTGAGATACAATGTAATTCACTTACGTAATTGAATTAGCGCAACTCTGGCTGTAACGATACGCGTCATCAAAGGGGCCCGTGAAACCATTTAGGCTGGCCAGGCTTGATTTAGACTACTGAATCTTGGATTAAACACGCAAATACGATCCAAATTGCACCATGTTTGGACTCATTTTAATCAGAAAAATGTCACAAATATGCTAGTAAATGTTTCATGAAAAAAATAGCACGTCTCCTGGACCCCTCAATGGTTTCATCTTATGGTAGCGGGGATAGATTTTTCACAAATATCGTAGACATCTCTTCCACACGTATCGAGACACTACTGTAATTGTTCGGAGGCGGGATTAATGAGAAAAAGTGGATCGGATTGTAAAACTGGTGGGAATTTGTGGCTCCAGGCGATAAATAGATTTGAACTACGAGATATCGACACCTATGCGAGAGGATTTCCAGTTTGCAGTCCCGGACCAGTTAAGAGGGAGACCAGTAATCTCGCGAGCTTACTTCTATCGAGTCTAGGCGAGCAGGCGGCGGCGTCCAGAGCATTCTTACGTCGCGGAGAAAGCGGAAGCGGTTTCAGGCGGGTGAGCCAACCGACGACCGGGGATGAGAACGAGATTAAAGTATTTGCGACTGCTAGAACAACGCGGCGAGACTGTTAACTACCAAACACGCGATAGTTCCTTGGATTTCTCCTGAATACGTGTGTTATTAGCGACTTTTCTATGAAACCAAAGCTTCAACCTTCTGTGCAGTTGATAGAGCATTTTTATAGAAAATTGAGTAGTGTAGGAAAGGCAGGGACACAGTGAGCAACAAAATTGAACCAATGAAAACATCCTTGAAGAACGCCACAGAAAATAAAATACTTAAGAAAGATTTTTAATCTTAGAGTGTATTCACTTTCAGAGTTGGGCAAAAATTTAATCAACGATTGACGACTAAATTTCTACTTCAATCGTTAATCGCAATTAACAATTAATCTCCTCGTTTAGTCGTTAATTGTGGTTAACGATTAAATATTTATTAATCGTTACTTGCGGTTAACGATTAAATATTTATTAATCGTTAATTGCGATTAACGATTAAATTTCTACTTTAGACGATAATTGCGATTGTCGATTATTAATGACTAATGATTAACTGCTCAAATTTCGAAATGAATTATGAATACTGAAAAAAATGTAAACTGAGTTTAGGTGTATTGTCATTTGGTCTATAATACAAACTCTGTTTACGTGCTTTTATGTTTGAAGTTATTAATCCTGGAAAGCTACGACCATGTTTTTGTTGAAATATATTATTATTTCTGACAATTCTCCATCCGCTCTTTGCTCCCCCTCTCTGTCTCTCTCACCCTCCTTATTACAATTTATGGACAGACCGTGAGGCGATTAACTTCAACAATTGATTAAATCATCCGATTTTTCGATGATTCCTTTTTTTAATCAACGATTGACGATTAACTTCATCAATCGATTGAATCTATTGTGGAAAAATCGACGATTTCTTTTTTAAATCGTACACATTAATCAATCAATCATGATTAAAATTTTAATCGATTAATGCCCAACTCTGTTCACTTTCATATTTATTTATGAAGAACTGTCTTGCGCCTTGAATATTCAGGAGGTTTGACAACAAGGTGTCTCGAAATCCGATATAGCAATCTGCTCGATGGTGTCCGAGGTCTGACATTCGGTTTTTCAAGCGTCAGTAGCGTCATGAATTGCTGTCATAAATCAGTGGGCGTCGACGTGGCTCTGGATTTCTGATCCGCGGGTTAGAACATTGCATTGACAGCCATAAACATGTCAGAGCTGAACATCTCTGGCTCCGCGTCTGATGTATCGCATATTATTTTGGTTATTGACATCTGCGGAGGTGTCAATACTAGTGGACGGTCTCTAAATGGACCGTTCAATTGTATAGGCGTGCTTATGTTCGTCAAGCTTACCTCGAAATTGTTATCAACAATTATCGACAATTCAAAAATCTTTCGAAATTTTCATAGACATATTTTGAACATTTTTACCATGAAACTACGAAACTACACTCCTCAAAAGAATTAAGGGATCACTTGTGCGAACCCGAAAAATTGGTCCCACTTTACGTGATCCTAACTCCGTCGAAAATTGCCGTATCGATATCGTTAAACAATGGTTTGAAAGCATGAAACTTCTAGTTTCAGATACTCTGTTTCAAATTGTTGCTATGTTGGTTTTTTACAAAGTTATAGCGAGATGAAGACAATATTGACGGTTAACAAAAATGTTGTGCAACTTTGGAAATCACACGGGGAGCAACAAAAGGAAAGTTAAAGGAAAAAGGAAATTGTGCATTTTTTAAGCATATTTTCAGAAATCGAAAAAACAAAAGGAGCACCTTGAAGAGAAAGAAACGCTCTTTCTATTGCTTTTTGGCACAAGATTCTAAGATAATTTTTTCGCATTCTGTGGCCAGTTAAAGTTAAAAAGCCCATATTTACTTCAATGTTAAATAACTTGAATAAAAAAAATCGCACAATATTCAACAACCACACAATTTACACAGGAAAGATAGCCTCTCTAAATGATATTAACGCGACTTATCAAAAAAATTTGTTGTTAACATTTTTGTTAACCGTCAATATTGTCTTCATCTCGCTGTAACTTTGTAAAAAACCAACATAGCAACAATTTGAAACAGAGTATCTGAAACTAGAAGTTTCATGCTTTCAAACCATTGTTTAACGATATCGATACGGCAATTTTCGACGGAGTTAGGATCACGTAAAGTGGGACCAATTTTTCGGGTTCGCACAAGTGATCCCTTAATTCTTTTGAGGAGTGTATTACGACACTTTTTTTGTAAAAGATCAAGTATGATATCAAGTGCATCCATGAAAAATAAAAATTAAATACCTACATTTACTAATGTTCAATGTGCTGTAACTTTGTTAATAACAATTGTACATCGATCTACCTTAGCACACTGTAAAGAGTGAATTCTCTACCTTCAGCACAATTAATAATTTTCCCATTAGCGAATAATAATTTACTGTTATTCCGATGTTTATCACCCAGGAAAATGCGCTGTTATTTAAATCGAAATGATTCCCTGCCCCCACGATTTATTAACCGCGACGAACAATTAACAATTAAATCGCCGTACGAATTAGTGTCTTTTCCAGCCGGCCAACCGCCAAATGATTTTAATTTGCTCGTCTGTCAATCGTGTTCGCGGGAAATTGAAATCGTCGATCGTGACTATTGCACGAACCTGCAACTCCCATGTGCATTGAAATTGCAACAGTTTTTGGGTCGTTTCCGGGGATGCAACTGAATTTCCGTATAATTACCTCTTTCGTGGCTGCATACTGAAATAATTACATTCTTGTTTCGACACTCCCATTCCACCGCGCGATTTTTATTTACAATATCCAGAGAACCGAAATGCCATTATTAACTGCAATGTTAGTCATTTATATTTGCTACCTGACTCCTCACATTTTCACAAAGAAAATGTGAACTGTTCAGATGAAAATGGAAGAACATAATATGTTTGTTTAATAATGGTCCTCTCGTTTGCTTCGTTGAAAATAATTCTCGACGTTGTGAGTTAATCCACCAAATAGTTTGCAGGAGATTAAATAAAAAGAAAAGAATAATTTTGCAATTGAAAAAGAAATCTGTATGGCTGTTTCGGGGGAATTCTGAAACTTTTAGCGTAACGACCGACATACTAAAATAAAAGGAAGTTTACACGAGGACTTTGAAGTCTGTAAAGCCCCCGACAACGACAGTGGAAGGGAGTCTAACGGCCCATAAAACTATCCCGCGTTCCAGAAGAAATTCACATACTGAGAGGCAGTAAACAAAGTATTATACAACAATCTTTAATAAAATATAAACGACTCTGCGGCCCGTTATACGCTTTCTTTGCACGGCACCGAGTAAATCTTCGTTCGCCTAACGACCCGTAAACTTTAATATCTCTTCCCTCACGAAGACAACAAATTTATTATTAACTTTATTAACTTTAACTACTTCATCAAATTTAATTCCCGTTAAGAAACGAGATATACGGATGGGGCATTAAACGAATTGATAGTCAACGAAAAATAACTTACCGGTCTTCATTGTAAATAATGTTGCTTATCTTTAGTTTAATTAGGTGTTATTTTCTTACCTGGAACAAAGAAGAATTTATACAAATTAGTAAAATGAACAGAAGCAGAAGAACAAAGTGTTAAAATGTGTGACTAGAATTATTAAATGCCTTTAAATTTTAATGGTATTTGAAGATTTGTATTTTGTAAACAAATGAAAAATCAGCAAAATGATCACTTATACACCTTCTCATTTTCCATACACTACATTATGCAATAATTAATTTCGGGCAAAATTGTCGATAACCAGTGCAAAAAGCGATCGATTCGGGATAATGACCCATTATCCAAAATATATGCTTACCAAATATTGTAATAACTTCAAAGGCCTTTATAAACAACTTTGGAGCCAGCAAAATGATGGCATAAATCTCCCTTAATTTTCTATACTTTACAATTATACAATTAATTTTCCATTAACACACATTGACTGCACAAAAACGACTAACCTTGAATTGACCTGTATTAGCTAAAACATATTCTTAAAAAATACCTTATTAACTTAAAAGGTCCATAGTTTATAAACAAATTAACCTCCCCTAATTTTCTGAGCACTGCACCCACGAATCATTCATTTCATACAAACTCAGTAACATGAACGTCAAAAAAGTGATGAACGTGTCTTGAATACCTAAATAATTGAGCAATGACCAACAGCACTTTATACAGGGTGAGTCACCTAACGCTATCACCTCCAATATCTTTGTTGTTTTCAAAGATACATTAAATGTCTTCAGGACAAAGTTGGATGGTAAAATGGGGCTCGTAAGATACAAAATAGATTTTTGTTTTAATGGAATTGTTTTTAGAGATATAAAGGTCACCTTCATTTTTTAAAGTGGAACCACCCTTTTTTAAACATCTACAATGATAGTCCCTTTAATTACGAATTCAGTGACTATTATTACTCAAGGTCATTCAAGGCCACGGGCTAAAATATAGAAGCAGAATTCGTTTATCTCCAGTGAGACTTGTAGTAAACATAGCTAAGGTCCTTCAATCCTATGGAATGTTTTCAAACATCCTCTAGCCCAGGGATGAGCAACCTGCGGCCCGCCACACTTTCTCGTGCGGCCCTTCAAAGATTTTACATTTTGACTTTTAAAAATTCCTACAGTGTCCTGCTGTTCTACAAAAGACTGCTGAAATGAAGCTACTGAAATGGTCTGTGCGGCACTGGGACAAAACGCTGTATCTTACAGAACATGCAAAAAGTGGTACCAAACATTTGGAAGGCGACGATCGTTCAGGTGCACCGAGAAAGTTCGATGACGGTGAGTTAGAGAAATTGCTCAACGAAAATCCGATTCAGACGCAAGAAGAATTGGCAGAAAGATTGCAAGTCACACCAGACAAGATTTTATTACATTTCATGTAATAGAATGTTGAATTTGGAAAAAAAGGGGAAAGAACTTATTTGCACACCTAATATCTTTCACACAAAACAAAGATATTTGAGGTGATAACGTTAGGTGACTCACCCTGTATACGTGCGAGAATTCCCATAAGAAGTACAGTAATATCGACTGGATACTTCGACATGCGGGCAAACAGGGTCATACAAGTGGAGCGCCGTGTGTCTCGAAAGGAGATTTGATTCTGAGCAATAACAGAGCTGCATCATTGACATCCGGTAGGCATGTTGTTCAAGCTCAAACGCGAAGTCAGGATTGTTTGCGAGTGCCGCGAGTCTTCTGCAGGTCCTTTGACCACTTCTCGAGTGTACACCGTCTTTCTACTTGTCAAACACGTGCGCCACTGCATGAAACAGTTGCATCGCGGAGCTGCTGGCTATATTAACTTGGTACGTGAGCTGTGTGCACATTTCTCCGTTGCAACGGAATCAATGAAGCCGCGCGATGCAACAAAGATGCAATGAACTGCAGCACGAAGTTAATTTTAATTTTAGAACCGACAATAGGCGAGACCGGGGCTAAAAGTTTCCGAGGTAAGTTGTTACGATCATTATTGATAAAAAAGGAGAAGAACGCGCGATTCGTTTTCTGTTGGTTTTGTTACAAAAGTGAGTAAAGATACTCTGTTGTCCATTTTTGTGGCGCTGCACAGTGGGCCAGAAGCCGATCTTTCTGGACAAAAATCTGCCGACAACTCAGTTTTTCATCGATTCAATTGGAATTTTTTAAAAAATGTTCGTGGACTATACTTCGATGACGTGCTGCGCGAAAATCGTTAACTGTCACGATCAAGAATCCTTATCTACAAAGCCCAATAACTCCGATACGAAAGGATCTGCGAGAACCATAGAGGAAAAAAAAATTAAAGGCGGCAAGGAAGAAAAAAGTGCAAAATTCTTTGAAAGAGCTACCAATCACAGTTGATGTTGTCGAACAGGAAGCTGGAACATCAAATACTGGGAACGTGGCTCGAACGTTCTTTAGAAAAGCCGAATAAGTTGCTGCAGTGACTGAATTAAACGAGGTTATTATCACAAGATTGCATAACATTCTTCAGGTAATTACATGTGACAAGAAAGCTGATTCTGTGAAATTCAAAGAATATTGTTCGGAGACGGCTAAATTGTGCATTAAAATTTATCCATGTAATAAACTATCTCCATCAGTTCATAAGGTACTGCAACATGGAAGTGAAGTACTTGCTACATTTGAGCTGCCAATTGGTTTGTATTCAGAAGAGCCACAAGAGGCAAATAATCAAATCTTCAGGAAATCACGAGCTGAAAACTCTCAAATGTGTTTCCGCAAAAAGACAAATATAGATATTATATGGCATATGTTGTTATCATCCGATCCACTTATAAGCTCTCTAAGAATAAAAAATGGCAAGCACAAGGAAGTTCTTTCTCAAGAAGCGACGACGTTGCTGTTGGATCAATAAATTAATGGTAAGTCTCATAAGTGCCGAATGTAATTCTATTCAATTGGTAATTCTCAGGGACAGATTTACAGTTTAAAATTTTGCGGTTTAGGGTTTAGGGTTAAGAAGTGTCGGCAACTCAGCTGGGACATTTTGGTATGGGCGGATGAAGTATCGGAGTTATTGGGCTTTGTAGATAAGGATTCTTGATTGTGACAGTTAGCGATGTTCGCGCAGCACGTCATGTCATCAAAGTATAGTCCTTTACGAACATTTTAAAATAAATTCGAATTGAATCGATGAAAAACTGAGTTGTCGGCAGATTTTTGTCCAAGAAGATCGGTTTCTGACCCACTGTGCGACGGTAGTGTAGCTTAGTTACGTAAAAGATAAGTAAATATTATTCCATCCTTATTTTTTGGCCTATTTCAGAAGATCAGAATATCTATACTATTTTTACACAACGAGTCTTCACAGTTAATTGAGAATTAATTCCTTTAGTCACGCGCAGTAAATTCTTTGGTAATTTCTTTCAAGCAAACTTTGAAATTTCATCGATTTTTTGGGAGTTTGATGGGAAAGGGACTGAGTGGCGGAGATTCGGAGGATTATGGAGGTGAGAACTGAACGTGTATTACAAGAGACAGGAGACCAACTTGTCCCCGGACTCATCTCGCCCCCGCACTCGACGACGATAGCACGACGAACCTAAAAGCACGTGTGGGATTTATCATCCTTGCAGTTTACTGACTTATGCGCATCGCGAGAGTATTCCTCGCCTGCCGATATAACCTCCGGCAAGACCGACGGCCATTATGGTAAGGGGGGACCCCATTACCCTCCTGATACACACACAACCGAGTCGAAATGGGAATTACACCCGGAACGAGACGGTGATGCGAATTGTGAGGGACTCTCCTATCCGAACGATGTTATTAAAGAGATCCGCTGCGAGTCGAGAGGTTAGGGTACCTTTGTTTAGGCCCTTCGACGTTCAGCTGTGGTCGAAATGTACTCGCGAATATAATTTTATGAAAGTATCATAATTTTTCAAATGATGGAACTTGATAAGTCGCTTCCTTTAGGACACAGGTCCATTGACTGTCACGCGGAAACTAGACTGTATTTTCGTGCCAAAAAAATTGAGTACATAGTGCAAGGTAAGTACAATAATCTGTCAAGTTTTATTTTCACAGTTTCGATTGTTTTTTTTAGAGAATTCTCCAAAAGAGCTAATTTTTCTCCTATTCTTGCAAGGGTTACTTCCGGTGAACGCCACATGAAAACTACCACGTATTTCTTGATTTAAAAAATTGAGCACATACTTTGAACCGCGAGCAATCATCCTGTCAAGGTTTATTCTCACAGCTTCGATTGTTCTTTTTTTTTAGAGAATTCTCCAAAAGAGCTAATTTTTCTCCTATTCTTGCAAGGGTTACTTCCGGTGAACGCCACATGAAAACTACCACGTATTTCTTGATTTAAAAAATTGAGCATATACTTTGAACCGCGAGCAATCATCCCGTCAAGTTTCATTAGCGTAACTCCGACAGAAGTTTCGCAAAAAATTCTAGAAGAACAGCTACATTTTAAAGCGGAAGAACTATTGTCTAACTATCTGACTTTTGCACGGTGTTTTAACGTTCCGAGAGATCCGTGTGGGTCCTGATCCCGCGTAAATGTCCCTGGCGATAATAATCAGCGTTATCTATCCAGTCCACTGTCATTAAGAAGCCCGTAAAAGCAATCAGCACGAGGTTCCGTCCTCTAAAAGATAAGCCGAAACACGTGAAATTGTAGGTAAGTCGTTTTAACGAACGCCAGGCTGCATACGTAATTTTCATTGAGTTCACCGACGCTATCGTAACTGCCCCCGGCGTGCTACGTGCGCCAGAACTTCGCTAATTTCTTGCGCGTCATGGTGACCATCGCTTTTGCAAAAGCATAGTCAACTTTATCAGATACAGTTAACTAAAATTGAACCCTCGTCCATCGTATCGAGCTGCTCTCTTTTTCAACTTAATTTAGACGGTGTATTGCACGAATTTTTGTTCAATTATAGGTGGATACGAGGCTACTGAAATATTTATAATTTCTGACTTTAGGGAGTTAACTTTTCAGTAAAAAAGAAATCGTCAAAATAGGTGGAACTCTGGAATCAACCAAATCGGATAAGTAGTTTTCAAAAATTTAAAGTCTCTAAAATCCGGCATTTCACACACAACAACCCTATACTATAACTATCTCCTGATAAATAAAATCCTGTAGCCATTTAAATTCCTCCTATTCGGCAATCATGCATACACCAGCTATAAAAAGAACTGGCCTAATCAAAAACCACTGAAAAAATCGTGCATTTCACGCACAAAAACCCTGTACCTTCAAATTTCGGCTGACACCGGAGCTATTTCCGGAGAAACAGAACCCTGTGACCAATTAAATTCCTCTGTTCAACAATCATGCATAGACCAGCTAACAACTAGTGCAAAAACCGCTCTACAGCTTCGCCAAGTCCTTCTTCTCAGTGTGTACCTCGTGTAGTCAAGACGTATTACTATTATAATAAAGTTTATCATTTGTAACTGCGCACTCTCGCTTATACAGGGTGTCCCGAATTTAAATGGCAAAACTTCAGGAGCGTGTAGGGTACCGAAAATCTAAGATAAAAAGTCTTTTAGAGATTTTCTCGGTTTTGCTTCGTTTTGAAGAAAATCGCAAAAAAAAGAAACAAAACAAGTTTTCATTTTTGTACTTATTTATTTACATTTTATTTACGTTATCATCTATTTAATGTTGATATTGTTCAAAATGTTGCCCTCTTGCAGCAATGCAAGCATCACATCTAGCACTGACTTGATAAATTGCAGCTAAACATTGTTCTGGTGATATTTGGTGCACTGCATCTATAAAAGTTTATTCGGTGCCAATCAAGTCAAGAGAGCAATTAAGTGGCCGAATCATAGATGCAGTGCACCAAATATCACCAGAACAATGTTCAGCTGCAATGTATCAAGTCAGTGCTAGATGTAATGCTTGCATTGCTGCAAGAAGACAACATTTTGAACAATATCTACATTAAATAGATTATAATGTAAATAAAATGTAAATAAATAAGTACAAAAATGAAAACTTGTTTTGTTTCTTTTTTTGCGATTTTCTTCAAAACGAAGCAAAAACGAGCAAATCTCTAAAAGACTTTTTGTCTTTGTTTTTCGGTCCCCTACACGCTCCTGGAGTTTCGCCACTTAAATTCGAGACACCCTGTATATTATACGCTGATTCAGTAATCACACAACTCCAACAACTAGCCTAATCAAAAACCACTGAAAAAAATCCCGGCTGGCATCGGAAGTACTCCCGGAAAAACAAAATCTTGTAGCCAATTAAATTGCTGCCGTGCGACCGCTCGCTGGACGGCAGCTAACAAGGGGTCAGTTCCGCGATACCATGGGGTTTCGTTGCACGGTGAGACGTTGCCAGGGTTCGCAAACAACGCGCTCGCAGCCGGGATTGCCGTAGAAGTGGTCGGAGGGGGATGGCGGTATAATTTACCGAGAATTCAGGGATTTTTTATCGGGGCGCGTAGGACGCCGGTGCCAAAAGCACTTCGCAGCAGTCGCAACGGGGACACTGGGATTTTCCTATGGGGGTGTGCGGGGGTGTGCTGGTGGTGTCTCGCGTCGGCCAAATGGCCTCGGACGGTCTTCCAGCGCGATCGTTACCATTTGCATGGAATTCCGAAGCGACCTGGCATTCCTATGCGAGTCGGTAAGTAACGTAGACCACTATGGGAGCAGATCCTCCACTTCGCGAGAGAGGGAACGCCAGGGGAGATCGGGGGAGAGCGCGGGGGATGGGAGTGGCGCGGGAAAATCTATCCTGAAAGGTGGATCGAGAGTCGCTCGACGGCTCTGCGGGAAAATGATTCGCCGCATTATCGTCCCATTTGCGTAATCTAGTGTGAACGTTTAAATCCACTCTCTATCCGCATTACCTCGCGCCTGCCACCTGGCCCACCCCCGCACGCCTGTAACGAGCCGCCCCTCCTAAAGCATGGCCACAGTTAGTATCATCCAGCTTTCGCGGTTTATAGCTCGGAAGATTTTTCTCGGTAGCAGCATGACGGGAATTGGCCGATTTCGCCGGACCGCCGGGATGGATTGCGATTTTTAGGCGGTATTCCGGTTTCAAACTGTTTAAAAATCAGTTCTTTGCATTTTATTCGTGTTTTTGAACGTGGCTGCTCAAGGATTTGTTCCAACACGTAAAATTTTATTAGTGTCAGAAGAATGCAACTCGCAGCTGCGAAATTTTCTTTTGTGAAATTGTTGCCGACATATTTGTCACATTTTTCTGAATAGAACGAGACCAAACACGGTACAATTCCGATCATATTTGCTTGTTTAATCCATGAATTAGTAAAGCAGTGTTAGTGGAACGAAGTGTTCAGATAATAGCACAATTATCCAGCTACGATGCTACAGTGTATCTTCGTTGATTTATTTATACAGGGTGTTTCGTCTAAAACAGGACATCTAAATATCTTCTCTATCTCTGAAAATACAAAAAACGTTTCTAACGTAATCTAAATGGTTTCAAAAGACGAATCAGATGGAAGAATCGTTTTTTATAAATTGTAATTTTTTAATCGTTTTTTGTTGTTGTATGTTATAGCAAACATTATTGTGCATTCATCCATGTTGAATAGCACGTCCTTGAAATGACCGTGAACTCTAAAATTTGCTGATTAATGCAGAACTTACTTTCAGCGACATTTCAGATTCAACGGTAACAGAAATTCGATCATGAACTTGAACTTGTAAATAATCACATTTATTACTGCAATAAATGTTTGAAATGATGTCCTTCCGTTGTGATGGATTTCGTGAGGCGAAAAACGACAGATTGTACAGCTCTTTCGATGATTTCAGATTTCATATCAGCACATGCACCAATTATTCGTTCCTTCATATTTTTTGGCGTCGTGGCTGCTCTTGATAAAACGTACCTTTTAATGTCCCCCATAAGAAAAAACCAAGTGGGGTGAGACCGGGGGAACGAGCCGGCCATGATACAACGATTTGGGAATTTTTCGTTGAGGACACGTGTTGCAATATGGGAAAAGTGTGCTGGACACTCATCGTGTTGATACCATAATACTAGACAGTCCCTAAATGGTACATCTTCTAATAAAGCTGGTAGAATATGTTCTAAAAATTCAGCATACTTCTGCTCAGTGTGCGTACCGTTGATAAAATACGGCCCAATTATCCTATTATTTAGAATACCACACCAGACAGTTATGGTCCATGGTCTCTGCTTATCGAGTTGTCTAAACCACCGTGGATTTTCAACCGACCAATAATGCATGTTCTTGAGGTTCACCTGACCATGATATGTAAAGGATGCTTCATTCGTAAACAATACTGTTTGGAAAAACATTTCATCACTTTTATATTTCCGTATACCCCATTGAGAAAAGTGTACGCGGTTTTCAAAGTCTCTTCCATGGAGCTCTTGGTGAAGAGATAAATCGAAAGGATGAAATTTTTGTGAATGAAGAATCCGGAATATGCTTGTCACACTAATACCAGTTTCACGTCCAAGTTGCCTTACACTAACATGCGAGTTTTGATTAACTTTAGCGATGATATTGTTCACATATGCTTCGTGAGTAACAGTCTTACGTCTCGCACGAATGTTCCTGTTGGCACTACCACTCTCACAAAATGTTTTAACAATACTTGAGTATGCAGAACGTGATGGACAAGAACGTTCTGGAAATCTGTCTTTGCAAATTCGTATTGCTTCTCTTAGGCACTCTCCAGCTTCACCGTAAATTAAAACCATTTGAATTTTCTCCTGTTCTGAATAACGCATTATGGATCGCTTGTCGATACACTGAAAAATCTAGCAGCGAGCAAACTCTTAAATACATATCTCTATTACTCTCTATGTACGCAGAGGAATGATACTGTATATGTTTATTTACAAGTTCAAGTTCATGGTCGAATTTCTGTTACCGTTGAAATCTGAAATGTCGCTGAAAGTAAGTTCTGCATTAATCAGCAAATTTTAGAGTTCACGATCATTTCAAGGTCGCGTTATTAAACATGGATAAATGCACAATAATGTTTGCTATAACATGCAACAACAAAAAATGTGTGTATATATGTAAAAAAGCACGAGTGACCTTGAAAAAACGATTAAAAAATTACAATTTATAAAAAACGATACTTCCATCTGATTCGTCTTTTGAAACCATTTAGATTACGTTAGAAACAGTTTTTGTATTTTCAGAGATAGAGGAGATATTTAGGTGTCTTGTTTTAGACGAAACACCCTGTATAACGAATCATGTCGTATACGGATCGCTTCCGCGGTTCGCTCTAGATTCGAAGCCCCAAATCACGGCGGTTGTAAATAACTGCGGTCAGTTCGTATCCAGCATTCGATGCACAGTAGACTCTCGCGTTCAAAGGATTGAGGAAGTTGGATCGTGGTCTCCGAAATTTTTCATCAGTCGAGGGATGTCCTTTGATCCCGCGGCTGCCGTGGGAGCAACGCGTGCTCCATCTTATCGGAAAGCCGGTTCGAAAGTTGTTCGGAGTATACGTGGCTGGTCGAAACTTCGCCTCTGTTTCCGTTCGAGATCAGCGGAACCGGGACGAGAGGGAAGGAGGAGCTCGTCCTTGTCATTCGGCGATGTTGCACACGCCGTAATTCCGCGAATGGATCGCAGCCAGTCAAAAGCCGACGGCGATTCAATCGACAGACCAGCGCGCTATACGCGGATCATATAAACCGCGAAATCGCGCGGCAGTTTACACTCTAACGCCTCGGTCGACGCGCCTCGTTGCCTCGAGCCAGTCAATTCTCGATTGGGAAAACGTTATGGTCGCCGGAAGGGAGGTCAGCCGGGTGGGAACGGCGGCTTTGAAGTCTATCCACGCTTCAAGAGTCGCGTCGGGAGTCGTGGACATCGACTTTGATCGATTACTCGAAGGAACGCTGGGATCGGCCGTGGCATTAGGTCGCTGCATATGATATATCCGATTCGTAAGTAAAACAAAGATCATTTTTTGATTTCGAACAAAAACCCACTAACAGGGATACATGCCAATGAAATCTATTTTAAATGCCTACAGTTTATAAACAAATTCGAAACAATCAGTCAGACTTAAACCCACCCCAATTTCTCTTGCACTATGTGATGCAATTATTAATTTTGAACTAACTCCTCGACAACCAGAAAGAGACAAGGATATAAGACGATGACTATGTACAACTACAAACGCCTATAAACGACTGCGAAACAAGTGCAAATCCAGGAAGTGTCCCATGTCCTCATCAGTGACCATACAAACAATATCCTCTAAGATCGAACTTTGAGAATACAAATGAATCGAAATCGATAGTTCGTTAACCGATTGCACAAAATTAATGTTTGAGGCTCTCTGTGGAGTTTCCCGAGCATGGTCAGTGCGGTGGCAGCTTCTGTCTATTATTTTCTTCTGTCTGAGATTAATATATGTCGAGCACTGGCGCAGGGAGAACGTGCCCGCACTATCAAACGATAGACGCAGGAGTCCGAAGGCAGTGGGCTATAGACTCCCCCGCTAGTTGGTAGTTGGGACGCGTCTCGCTCGTTATAACAGCAGGGGAATGGTAAGGCGGATGGAAATACGGTGAACCGAGAGATGCATGCTGCGAGAACACGGTGCACGCGAGGAATAAGCGCTCGCTCTTGTTTGACGCCGCCTTTAACGGTCAGAACCCGATCGAGAAATAGGATATTGTGTCACTGATGAGGTTCAATTGATAACGCACGCGATCATCTTGTTAGGCACCTGTCATCCTCGCGCTACTGCCAGGCACGGCACATGTTCATTGGAAGCTCCGGGGACTGCATAAGTTAATCTGCTTAATGAGATGCGCTGTCGAAGTGCTGGGGAAAATTTGAGGATTCTGAAATCCATTTTCCTTGGGAAAATTCTGGAAAAAATGTGACACCTTCCGGATACTGGTATGTGTTCGGGAGAATTTTTTCAAATTTTTCGGTTCAGAATTCCGGGAGGGAGAAATGAAAAATGGCCGAAAAAAAAGAAGTGAATAATAAATACTCGCAGGCTTGAGAGATAGATGAGATCTTTCTAAAGCTGTACTCGTGATTACTCAATTTTGAGTTTTGAACAGCTGTAATTATTCATCAATGATTAAATAACGAGACCATCGAACAAATATACTGATATACTTTTGACCAAGTCAGCAATCTGAAACTCCTCGTCCGTCTGTGACGCGAGCCGATTCCTAGAACCGTCGCGATAGTAAAATATATTGGAAATATCGGCACTATGGGGTGCGAGGATGGAAACGAAGAAACGAGCATGTCCTAGGCGGTCTTTTCATTTCTTCAGCGGCGCGTGCCCGGCATGGTAAACATTCAATGCATAAGAAGCACAATCGAATATAAATCATGCCTTTGTATTTTTGTCGGCAATCCCGCAGAGACAGTTGAATAATTTCTGAAACGCCTCTCTACGTGCTCCGACGCCGTAATTTATAGCGCGCGAGACACCATCCGGATCACCAATACATCGCCACTGCCATATACACAGAGAAAACTTTCCACTACCAGGCCAGACTGCCTTGCATTCCCGTTTTATTATTTCGTACGCTCGTTGAACACGCCCAACTCTCTGCTCGTCTTCTGCGGCGGAACGTTCTCCAGATGTGAATCGGAATATCGGTGAATCGGCTGATGAAAATAATTGACACGATTCTGCATGAAAAAACGAACCGAAAATGTAGAATGAAGTTTTCCCATATCGAGTCTAGTTTCCAAGATAATCGACTTTGAAGATGGTAAACCATAAACAAACAGAACTTTTTTCTTTTATAATATTTCTTGATGAAAGTTTTACGGATCTATTCTTGACACTTTGCCGATTATAATGAGTCCAAACACGATACCATTTCGATCACATTTACGCGTTTAATCCACGATAAAGTAGAAACTCGATTATCCGAACGATCACAACAGCGAATTTTCAAAGTGGATTTTCTTTGAGATGAGGTCCTCGGATGAAGAAATGTTATTCTACCTTTTCGGTGTAGTTTTTCGCGTATAATCATCGTGCGTTCCTGAGTCTGTGCTTTTTACGATCTCGAAGGATCTACGAATGAAAAGGTGGGCGCGGGACACTACAAAGAAGATCAGGACGTCACGGGTTTCAAAAATGTCGTCGGCCAGGACACTGGCAGCGTCGTTTCTTGCTAGCAAGGCCTCGTCGTTAATTTTAAATGTCGTAAATCACCCGGAATAACCCGGCGGCCGTCACCCGTCAGCCTCACTCAGCAGCCAGTGTCTGAAGATGCTTTATGGATTCATCTCGAGCCAGCTAACAGGTTGGCGAGAAAAAGGAATGAGTCGTAACTTATATTCATACTGCGATTCCGTCGGCAGTGCCATCTTTAAGCCATTGTTTCTTCATAAAGGGTGTCTCGAAAACAGGACAAGCAGATGTAAATTGCGACTACAGAAGGCTCTTGAATTTCTTGGGAAACTGGCAGAATAATGATACAAATAGAAATTTATCGAGCGCTATACATTGATCTCTTCAAAGCTATCTTCAATTTCAAAAGTCAAACATATTGATAAAGGTTGAAAATTTTTAGTTTTCGCGGCATGGCATGTTTTTAGAGGACTTGGAGCGCTCTGAATAGATTTGGCACGCCCCTAGTGGGCGTGGCAAGATCGCTACCGGCACGGAACACTGCTCCATGGGGCAATCGTGTACTCCTCGCTCTCAGAGTACTTTTCTATCGAATTTTCGCCGGCTTTGGATAACTATTTCAAACAAGCTCACGACAACATGGAATCCTTAAATGTTCTGTGGTATTTTAATGCAAAATGAAGTCACTAGGAGCGACACTGCAGTATAGATGCTCTTACAGAGAGCTTGCAAGAGCTTAAAGACTTCTCAGCGTCTCTCGTTTCCCTTCGAAGACGAAACAAGTTTGACTCGGAGTTTCTTCTCATCTTTTTGAGTTTTGTAATGCAAACCACTTCCCCCTAATCTCTCTGTTTTGCTATCTTTCAGCTGTGATCATTCATCTTCGACTAATTTTTGCAGGAAAAATAAGCTGCATTTATGTGGGTTTATACCGTCCTGTTCAGTTTCGAGTAAGTTAAGAAACTTTTCGGCACACTCACATCCCCACTTATCCCTCTTCGATCTGTATTTTGCTTTTATTTTGATCGAATCGAAGAATCCAAAGATAAGCTCCCGTAGGATTTTTGTTTTTTATTCGTGTTCCGTGACGTGGATCGAGATTCCGAGATAAAGGAAGCCGCCAAGAGCTGGGCATACCGTGTGTCGCTTATCCGGGGATTCTAACAGAGTTGCATTTATTATCCCCGCATGCGCGCGCGATTTTAGGGATATTGGATTCGAAGATTCTACGCTGGAAAATTTGTGTCGTCAATATTGTCTGTATTTATTTCCTTTCACAATGTCCCATGGACATCCTTGGAACATTTTTAATTTTGATTTCTTTGGCGAGTGTCAGCCAAGCGATTGTTTTTTAAAAAATACCCAAACTTGAAAATCAGAGATTGTTCACTTATCTCCTCTGTGATTCTTGATTATTTTATTTTTTAAATAATGTTCCATCAACTTGACGCCGTTGACAATTTTTGCATGATAGTTAAACGATGCAGAATCAACCTTAATTTTTTCCGTAAATGTAAATTAAAGGATTGTGTTTAAAAAAAAATAAAATACCTAAAGAGCAAATTTTTCTACTTTTCCCTGTGACTTTGTTGATTTTATTTTTTAAAAATGATGTTGCATCAACCTGGCGTTCTCGAAATATTTTTGAATAATAATTTAACTATGAAGAACCGAGTCAGATTTTTGTTGTTAACTTTGCTCACGAAATTCTGTCGCGGAAATCTATTCTTTGGTTTCCTTTCCGATGAAAACCATCTTGGTCATCGTCATAGTTGATATTCTATGTGCGACCAGTCGCATTCCCCGTCCAGCACGGGGGTATTTTCGTTGATTCGAGATCATAGAAAGAGTTTGATCGCACCCTAAGTATCGTCGTTATGTCCCTCGGCAGTTACGGGCTGGAGCATTTCTGTTTCCCAACATGTCCGCTCGAATAATGGTAATGGCTGCCAGCATTCGCTGGGAATATCAATTTTCTAGCTCGTTTTCCTTTTTCATGGCTCCCCAATCGAATATCCTCTGTCTGTTTCAATCCTCTACTCTTCTCAACCATTTTTAACTTATGATTAAAGCTATAATTACAACATAAATGTACCCTATTCGCTCCGACAGCAAATTCGTTCTAAATTATAATCTATAAAAACGAGTGAACTTTTCCAAAATCTTTTTACAGGATGCAGAACGAGCTGTGGAAGAATCCAGCAATTTACGTTAACCTGGAGAAATGGTACAGTAATTATTTCTCTGCAGAAACGTGATAATAAAACTCTGTTGATAATAATATTATTTTACATTGTATTATTTAATATTGTAGTAAATGATATGTTCTTTGATCTTTCCATTAACAAAAATGGAGTTGCTAGCACAACAAGAGAGGCTTTTATTGGGACTGACGCAGGCAAAAATCTGTAGACACGGAATAGCGAAACGTTCCGAGTATAATTCTCGTCTATTATTCTCCTAAGCGGATAGCAGAGCTCCGAGGAGATCAATCTCTATCTCCCGAAGCTTTCTAAGCACTTACCAAGCTCTTACGCCGTATTTCCGGATGCTAATGGGTCTTTCATGAGCATCGATTGCGACGTATCAGTCGATGCCGTTCCCTATTGTGTCTTTTCGCCTTGTGAATGTCCCCCTAACTTCGCTTGGTACCTTGAATCTAATATCAATAAATTAACGGAAGCAATTCAAAGACGTTCGGTGGCGGAAAAATGGTCCCAAATTGAAAACCTTATAGAGAAACGTGCATAACACGCGGTCTAACACGATGTACAATGGAATCAAAATTTTGAAAAATCAGAGGACTCGGTGGCGGCGAAAGGCGGGGATTTACCAGTTAAAATGAACTAAGGAAGATGGCCGTCCGATTTTTTTTCACGAAGTTACAACAGATCGAACACCTTACTGGATCACCCTGTATACCAGAGCTTTCTTCCCCGTCGTCGCACTATGGGGTATTTGGCGAGTTTAACGCGCCAAAAGTCAATATTTTTAATTTGTTCGAAATGACTAAAACTTTTTTCTCATGAACCTGAAATACGAGTAACATTTCTCGTGACCAAGAGAGGCGTCGAAAAACTTGTGTTAAAGAAATGATTTGTTTCACAAGTTTAGTGTATAGATTAATTTCATGGCTTTCATTTATTTTCTTCGGTGGTTTTGATAGAATAAACAATCGAAACTGATACATTTTTTCCTCAAAAAATTAATATATATCATGTAATAACTTTTTTCTCCGAATAACTCCTGTTTAAGTTTTTGCGAGGTTAATCAGTAAACATTGCTTTATATAATCCATTAAAGTTTAGGTGCGAACAAGTGCGAACACAAAAGATATTTAGCTTTTTGTGCGATACATATCAGTATGGCATGAATGGACCGTATATCATATGACTGAAAATTATGAAATAATTGAGCTGTAGGTGATAGATACTTGGAAGTAAATGAAAGAGAATGAATGTCACTATTGGTAGAATATTTAGTTTATATTATCGGAAGAATGTAATCTTAGAATATGCATTGTAATTTATTTTATAAATATTGTATGGTTTCACATGAGAGTAAAAGTCAGTATGAATCGAAACGAATGTGATAAATTACAGTTAGTGTACAGAGTTTTGAGCGATTTAGAAGTAAGTAGTTCGTTGTTAATAAACTGTTTTTGTTATTTAAACTTTGTGTTCAAATCTTTACCACAGTAACGCGTGAACTTTGTTTGCAATAGTAAGTTCTCTTAGTCTGACGAAAAACTGTTTGAAATAAAAGTTTAACATTATTAACATAGGTATAAACTTCATGTATATAACTTGGACAAATTTTGTTTACAACAAAAAACAAGATTGCTTCGATTTTTTAAACATTAAGTTGTATTTTTGATTTGATAGTGTTGTAGCTGGTGTTAAGACGAATTCAACGATATATACGAGTAAATAGTATGACCTTCACACTATTAATAACGTCGCAATAGTTTTGACGCGCTAAACTGGCCAAATACCCCACTGTGCGTCGGTGCGCGACCTCCACCATGAACTTTCTGGTTCCCCACTCTTCAGCAACATTCCTAGCTTGACTGTATTTCAAGGCAGCCAGTATAAAATAAAATTGCGTATAATTAAATTATTGTAAATCCTTCATATTAATAAGATCACATCTTCATGTTTGCCCCCGAAGTTTATAATTTCCAAAAGCGCGTGTTTGCTCAGCTAGGGCCTAACTGCTAGATGTTCTAAATCCATTCACCATTAAACCTCGCCTCCCCCTCTAGCCAAACAACAGAAACTCCTTGGTCCGCATAGAATCAACATCATTCTTCGGCCGATTCTCGCAACAACGCCTCCCGACAAAAGCTGCAATTCATCGGCGCAGCTTGCCGCCACCATAGTTTCGTTTCCATCGACTGACACTGATCGAGAGCTCGCGTCACGAGTCACAGAATCGCCGAGCATAGTTCCCCTTTATCTCAAGGTCAATCGTTCAGAGCCCCCGCACAATGTCGCCGATCGAACAAATAGCGTTTCCCGAGGCTGGATCCATTTAACTTATGTTAGCCCAGTTCGGTCGACCGGCTCGCGATACGAACCGGGAATTGCTTAGCGGGTAGGGGAACTCTCTGAAATCGAACGGTAATCGCCATAGGTGCCGCGCCCTCCAATTTTCCCCGACCGCAAAGTTTCAGTCTCACTTTTGAACCCGCGTCGCAGCCGATCAACCAAGAAATTAGAGGCATCCGCCGATAATTCTTCGACAACCGGCCCGCGGAACTTTGTTCCCGTTTCTGTTTCAGAAATTCCCGACCGGCCGGAATCGCCCTGATGGCCTAACGACCCTCCGGCGGTCGCAACTTCCGGATGATTCTGCGTTCGAGCTGCCACAGAGACCAGTGGAACACTCGACCCCATCTGTGTAGTCGGACCTATTCCGAGGCTTTGACGCGTGTTACCAGTGTGCGGGAACAGCGAATGCACTTCAGATGTTGGGAGAAGCTGATGGGGAAGGTATCTTCGCGACAGAGATGGTACAGTAAAGGTAATGGTGGTCAGAAAAGTGATTTTTAAATTTTTAATGAATTTTTAAAGCTGTTTGCACTTTCGAGTTTCCATTGTAGAGGCAGCGTGTTTGAATATTTGTTATGAAAAAATTTTTATTAGCTCGCTTTCTTGTCTGTCTGTTTGTTTGTTTGTTTGTTTGCGCACAAACTAATCGCAGTCACAGTGTTAGGAGTAATTGTGTACTTAAAATTAAACATTTATAATTTTGTCCTTATATAATATAACTATAATGCCGCGTGGGAAAAAGCTGACAGACAGTGAAATAAGAGTGATCGTAAAAAAAGAAAATAATACTTCTATTCCAGAAATTTCAAGAGTGGCTTGGGCGAAGTCGATGTGCCGTGCTCGATTATTTAAAAAGTAGAGAGAATTATGGAAAAACATCCTGGTGGACGTCCAAAAGCGACAACGACGAGCCATTCTGAGGGTAGCGTCGAATTCTAGCTTGACAGCAGCACAAATTGCAGCGCAAGCTGACGTTCACGCCAATATCAGTAATGTGCAACGGATAATTAAACGGGACAAGCATTTAAAAAGACGAAAATTGCAGAAAAAACCGCCACTTACGAATTGACACAAAGCAGCTGGGAAAGATTTTGCGGAGGGACATCTCCAGTGGAAAAAGAAGGTGGAGAAAAGTTATTTTTTCAGATGAAAAAAGTTTCAATTTAGATGGACCGGATAGTCTTTCATATTATTTTCATGATTTGCGGAAGGAAGAATTGCATTTGTCAAGGAGGCAAATGGGCGGAGGCGGCATCATGGTATGGGCCGCAATATGGTACCACGGGAGAACCGATGTAAAATTTATTAACACCAGCATGAATGCAATTAAATATATAGAAATATTAGAAGAACAATTAACGCTACATGCACGCACTATTGCATCTGAAAATTATATTTTAAACGTATAAAAAAATATTTTGAAGACCGTAATATACAAATTTTACCATGGCCTGCGAGGTCTCCAGATTTAAATATAATAGAAAACATCTGAAGAATTTTAGCACGTGCTGTATATGGAAATCGAAAACAGTTTTTGTCAGTGAAAGAGTTGAAGACTCGTATTGAAGAAATTGGGCCAAATTAAGACAAGTTCAAATAAAAAATGTATATAAATCGATACCACGACGATTAATTGAAACTATAAAAGATAAAGGTGGCACAACAAACTACTACTAAATAGAAAAAAATGTTTTTCATTAACTTCCACCGACTATTTCTTACGTAAAATATACATTGTCTTATAGTTTTGCCGCACCTTATTTTATCAAAAATTAGAAATTTTAGTGAAACTTTTTTCAATCTAATTCAACAACATTGCCGCTATGGAAATTTATGTACTTTAGTTGATTCTTTGGATTAATAACGAAAACTTTTACGAAAAAATTAGTATTAATGAAATATTAGCTAAAATCGCAGGTGTCTCATAGGTTTGTCGCGGAATGTAATAGCGACTAAATCACCAAATTCCCCACCTCAATCATCACCCCTTAATATACCCGTGTTCATCACTGCTTTTTCTTATTTTTTGGTCAACAGCTCTTCCTTTTTCATTTATGTCGTTAAGGTAACCTATTCGAGGGTGGACGGGGTGTGCGGAGGGTCGAACGGGGTGCGTTTAATTCCCGTGGAATGCCTCCGTCGTTTGTCACGTCACCTGACGTTTCCTTGGATGCCAGAAATGTATCCCGCGAAAATAATGAAACCCTTATTTCATTTCTTTTCGCTTCATTTCGTTTCGCTGGGTCTCTCAGTCGTCGTTTCATCTCGTCGACGCTGGGAATAGTCCCGTTACTGTACACCGGGTGACTCGGAATCTTACAGAACGAGACTGTACAATAATTACATAATTCCATCGACTGGTGACCAAAAAGGAACTTTTAAATAAAAAGGAGGACTCTCAAGCAATGAAACACCGTTCAATTTCACTCGCAAAAGCTTCAAAAATTGATAAACCGTGTCTTTTTAAAGACTATTCAAAGGTCAAAATTATACAGAGACAAGTAAAGAAAACTCGAATTTCTATTTCATCAATTGACTTTATAGAAAATCTGAAAAAAATTTCCAATTATTTCAAGCCTGTTAATAATCATTATAAAACTCGACTACTTCAATATGAAATCAACAGTGTTAGTGCCACTAGGTATAATGTTAATGAATTTTTTCGTAACTTCTTCATGGGCAGAACAGAAGAAATAGAGCGTAATTCATTAAAACCATGCCCACCCTATAACTACCCTTGTGGTAAGGATACCGACTTGGAACTTGCCACACAGAGTTTTCTTTGGGAGCCTATTTGGGGGCACATTTGACCACCTGATCCGGCTATACTCTTCAAGTCTACTGTCAATAATAAGGGACACGTTCAGGGTAGTAGGATCATGGTGTTCGCCGCCCATAAATCGAAGGGACGTCAAGGTCAGCGAGTGAATCAGTGTCGGTCGATTTTCTCGGAGGTCCACCGAGGTCTGCGGAGTCTATGGGGCTCGAAATTCGTATAGAATTGGGATTTTTCGGGTTCCGGTCCGGAAACCATCGGATCGATGCAGCGACAGAGCCAAGCAGGTTTCTCTCTCGCTTAATTCCGCGCGATAAACACAATGGGACCGGTCGCATCATTAAGGCGTTAGGTTTGAATAACGATCGGGCGCGACGGCCCTAATTCGCTAACTCAATCTTTGTCAAGTAAATCAATTTAGCAGACGATGGAGCCGCATCAGTTTGCCGATCCGTTGCGCTCCGGCTCCCTTTTACCCTTTCGGCTCGTTTGCTCCGCCCCCTTTGCCCCGGCCCCATAGTCAACGACGAATTTCACCGGGCATTAACGCCGGCGATCCTCGTCTAATCAGACTCTGACTATCGTGGTCAACTGGACGGTACATTTTCCTCTCGTAACTTTGTCTACAATCGACGCAACTGACCCACGGAACACTTGCAGCTCGGGGAGCAATTTGGCCACGCCCACCGGGAGCGTTCCGTGTGAAGACAACAATTTCGGTGTTACTATTGGCCGGTAGAGAACGTAGAGAACAAATTTTCGACTCACAATTTGTTTCACAACGAATTTCATTGTAAAATACGCACAATTACTAATGTTATGAATATTTATATGTAAGTGCCACCACCTCATGCACAATTAAAGATGATATTGTGGGCTTTCAGTGACGTCGGAGAAGAGGGTGTGCGCTTGAAGCTGTGAAGGGGTGTGGCCTGGTTGCCCTGAAGGGCAATCTTTACTTACGACTGCTGTGTAATATCAACTAAGAATAGTTCTATCACTTGAACACTATTTTTCGTAATTTTTCACAGTTTGGACGTTTCCGTGACTTTTGCAGCCAGCTGAAAAATGTTAAAACATTTTTCCCAGGGCAGCCGGAAGTCGGTAGGAGACGGGAAATCAGTTTTTGCTTGGATCCAGTGACGACAGACGTTACGACGAAAGTTTCCCGGGGATTTTCCGTGTGTTTCATCCGGGCGAAACTGATGCGAGTTTCATTCGCAGGTCCACCGACTACATTCGAGATTCTTCTAGCACTCTTGGCTCGAATATCTTCTTTCGGGGTACATTTGCGACTGAAACGTTGAGTGGAAGGCGAGAAAAGTGGGAGAGAAGTGGTCGTCGAGTTGCCGGGAAATAGAACGCCGCGCCGAAGCGTTCATCGCGCTACACGTCTGCTCCTGAGAATCATGCTACTACCTGTTTCCCTTTTTCACATCATTTTTCAACAATTTCCATCGCCGCGATGTATTATCACGCGAAAATTTCCGAATTTTTGTTAACGTAAATTTCAGTGCAAACAAAACCGTATCATGTAATTATTATGGTACTTTGAGATTATCCCGTCGACCTCTCGCGCCATCATAATAAAAAGCAAGTTCCAAAATAAATAATATAATAATAATAATTTAATAATAATATAATATAATAATAATAATTTAATAATAATATAATATAATAATAATAATTTAATAATAATATAATATAATAATTATTATATTATTATAATAATATAATAATAATATAATAATAATTTCGTATTTAGCGAAAATGGTCGACGGGATAATCCCAAAGTACCATTATTATCTGCGCAAGTTGCAAGGCCTTCAAGTAAGTGCAACATTGTTCAAAAATATCAACATAAAAATCAACATAAAAATCAATTTTTGAATTTACTTTTTCGAGGTGGTTTCTAAAAACTTTGAACGATACACAACTTTGATCCATCAATGTGGATGAATGATTTAAAACATTTAGTATTGAATCAATTAGCATTGTTATGAATTAATTATTTAATGAGATGTCTTTATACTTTTTTAATTACCCATACTAATTTCATACATTTTTCAAGTACCATGCAACAAAACTGCCAACCAAAGTATTATCCAAACAACATAATTAAAATTCTCAGCTAAAACCAAAAGACATTTTGTTAAAAAAATTTAGCAAACCTTGTTAGAAGCACCGTTCTCAGCTTAATTCAGTTTAATTTCGGCGTCATTAAAACGATTGTCTACGAAAACGATCAGCTGTAACAATGAGAACTCATTGTCAGAATGTCCCACATTCCACAGATCCATTATTTCAATTTTCTTTTATCAATTCACTCGTAATTTAATTCCTATTCGAACGTTGTGTCACCGAACACTTCCCATGGCCGATAATTCTTACAGGAATTTTCTTCTAAGAGTCATAAGTACACTACTTTTAATTATTAACTTCCCGATTTTATAGGGAAGTTATTGTAATTACCCCGAAAATCGAAAATCGATTTTTTAGCAGATCTTCACGTTTCATGGTCATTGGAGTATTTTAGACTATTTTTATCAAAATGTTCGTGTGTATGTGTGTGTGTGTGTGTGGTGTGTGTGTGTGTGCGTGCGTGCGCGTGCGCGTGCGCGTGTGCGTGTGCGTGTGCGTGTGCGTGTGCGTGTGCGTTTCTATGTAATCAAATTTTTCGTTAACGTTTTCAGAAAAAGTAACAACGCGATCAGGATGATGAATGATGCAATCGATGTGCCCCGTCGTAACTTAGAGCTGATTAGATTTTGGTCCATATTGGTCAAGTAGTTTTTTAGATTTTTAGTTTTTTTCGAAAAGAGTTGATTCTACAATGCAATTTATAAGGGAGCACGAAAATTTTCCACCCAAGAACCAAACGCAATTACATAAAAAATTTTTTTCTTAATTTTTTTTTAAATTTAAAGAAAAATTTTTTTTTTAACTGATGCTAATGTTACCGCTTGGAATAATCGAAAGTTATTCCAATGCAAGAGTGGGTTAATCATCTCTACTCCCAAGAATACATTTTGGGAGAATATCGATGAAAGTACAAAAAAAAGAACGATGTTAGCGATGTTGGCGAAGGAGTAACGAATCGGGAAGTTCTTTGTGTGACTCTTGGAGAGTCACACACCAAATAAAAAACATTAATATCAGTAGGCCCTACTAGCCATGTGTATCACTAACCCTCTCGCAAGAGCAGTCCTACCCGCGAGCTCGCGAAGCGAGCGAGCAAAAACAACCCTACTCGCGAGCGAGCGAAGCGAGCGAGCAACAATAGCCCTCTAGTTTATTTATGGAACTTCTCTACGAACATATTTGTGACATTTTCCTGATTAAAATGAGCCCCCACATGACACTATTCGGAGCATATTTATTTGTTCGATGTACGTTTACTATTCACTAAGTTACAACAGTTTAAATTTCTCGGTTCGGATAATGGAGGTTCTACTGAATCGTGGATTAAACAAGTAAACGTAATCCGAATTGTATCGTGTTTGGACTCATTCTAATCAGAAAAATATCACGAACATGTTCTTAAAGGATTCATGGAAAAATAATTAAAAACAAAAAAAGTTTCGTCACTGATCTATTATTTTGTTTGATTTTACCAATTCACTCGTGATTTAATCCCGAATCAAACACTTCGCAAATTTTCACGAAAATCCTCATAGGAATTTCTCCTAGGGGACATCGCTTTTTCCCGCGACTTTATGGGGGTGGGGTTGCATTTCCCACAAAGTGAGAGCGCAGCGAAACGTTAACATTTTTTCGTGTACCAGAGAATTATTATTCTTGAAGCAAGGAGGTTTTCTTCTTTCCATCGTGTATCTCATGATATACGAGGAACTCACTGAAACGGAAATAAACCGACTTTGATAGAGGGGAGGGAGGGAGGGAGGGAGAGAGGGAAAGCGATGGGTTACAGGGGTGGAGAGGAATTTTCTAGGATCCCTTGCTCGCGTCCAAAGAGAGAAATACGCACGAGGTCTTGCGAGCAAAATAATTTTCCTGAGCAGATTATTTTCTGGCGCTCTGGTTAACAGTGCACCGTATATTTTAATGCGATCCCGTATACCCTTAGAAACCACCCGGTGCATCGAGACTTGATATTTTCATTGTAGGAACCGTGCGCATAGTTCGTCTGTCGCATTCGCATATTTATACACATCTACGCGCGCTTCCGCGCAAGCAAGTTTGCTAACAAACCAAAGTTTTATTTGCAAATGAACTAAGAGCTGGGTGCTACAATTTTTGAAAATACCCTTTTTGTCAACATGAGAAAGATACGAGATCAAGCACGAAATCACGATTTAAGAAAATTAACATATCAGCTGTGTTTGTCTAGATACAGTTTTGACAATTTTCCTAGTCAGTTGACAAAGTATCCTCTTTCTTACAGAAAAGAATAAAGTCGATACATCATATAATTCCTGTACAATAAATTACACTGTCCAACAGCCAAAAATCTTTTCGATTCTCACTATGCGATTCTTATAGAGCTTTCCGCGCTGATTCCGAATCTGTTTTTAATTTTTTTCCTAGACGCATAGTTTTTGAGAAATTTGAGTTTGAAAAAATGGCCTATTTTTCAACTTTGAACAAATATTGTGATGTTATTATAAAAGATATTGAATTGATCTTTACATAAAAAGATTCTCTAGACTTTCCCGAATCCAGTGATGTGCAATAGTAATACATTATAATTGTTTAAACATGTTTAAACAATCATTAAAGACGGAGAGGCGCCACTTTTGCACCAATTTTTGACGATAATTTTGAATTTATCTCAAAAAATAAGGGTCCGGCAGAAAATCGAACTATACCACACGATAGTGCAGACTTTCATCTTGAGAAACCCCCCTTTGAAGTTTGAAACGTCGACGTTTTTACCGAAACAGAAAGCAAAATATCTTCGCCCGACACGAGCTGCCGCCAGTGGCGCTTACCGCTAGAATAGGCGTTCCACGGGATACGCCGCGGCGAACACCCGTTGTAGTGGTGAGTGCCACTGGCGGCAGCTCGTGTCGGGCGAAGATATTTTGCTTTCTGTTTCGGTAAAAACGTCGACGTTTCAAACTTCAAAGGGGGGTTTCTCAAGATAAAAGTCTGCACTATCGTGTGGTATAGTTCGATTTTCTGCCGGACCCTTATTTTTTGAGATAAATTCAAAAATATCGTCAAAAATTGGTGCAAAAGTGGTGCCTCTCCGTCTTTAATGATTGTTTAAACATGTTTAAACAATCATAATGTATTACTATTGCACATCACTGGATTCGGGAAAGTCTAGAGAATCTTTTTATGTAAAGATCAATTCAATACCTTTTATAATAACATCACAATATTTGTTCAAAGTTGAAAAATAGGTCATTTTTTCAAACTCAAATTTCTCAAAAACTGTGCGTCTAGGAGAAAAATTAAGGACAGATTCGGAATCAGCGCGAAAAACTCTATAAGAATCGCATCGTGAGAATCGAAAAGTAAAAAAAAAGTTTGAATTTGTTGGACAGTGTTATTGAATATATCCTTGTTCAAAATGCGGAAGAAGTAGGTACGGAATCATGGTGGATAGAAATTAGTGTGTCGGCTATGTTTGTTTAGATACAATTTTAACAATTTTCCTAGTTAATTAACAAAGTATCCTCTTTCTTACAAAAAAAGAATGAAGTTGATTCATCATAAAATTCGTGTACAATAAAATATTAAATATATCCTTTCTTCAAAATGAGAAAGAAGCAGCTACGGGATCATGGTGGATAGAAATTAATGTGTCAGCTATGGTTGTTTACATACAATTTCGACAATTTTCTTAAACAATCAACGAAATGTCGTCTTTCTAACAAAACAAGAATGAAGTCGATTCATCAAATAGTTTCCGTATAATAAATTCTTAAAGTATGTCCTTTTGCACAAGACGACGAAAAATATTTATAATGAATGTTTCTGTTTCGAAAATGATTGCAACAACCTGGAACAACTTCGGATAGTCTGTGCCCAACCACTTGGATCGTGATTAGTATTAGGAGTCTTCGGGGGCAGTGTTAGTGATGGTGGTTTACACCGAGTGCTCGACCAGTGTCTCGCATTAGCGAATGAAATATTAATGGGTCCTCTCTGCATCGAGATAAACCCCGGTTAAATGGCCCATTGTATCGCATTCGCTGCTATTCGACATTGTGCGCGAAAATGTGTTTAGATGTCCAGACAATCAATGATCTGTTACATCGTGCGGCACATATGTCGCTGGTTTAACGAACTGATTCCACGTAACTATTAATGCAAATCTAACGTTAAAACGTCTACGACTACCTTACACAATGGAACATACAATAAATCATTCAAACAGATCAAATATCATTAAAACTAATAAATATCCGAAAAATTATTAAATCATATCTTGACATATTTGATGATGTTTAACCTGCTATAACTTCGCGAGAAACAATCGGAGAACGTCACTAATTGTTTTGGAAATACATTTCAAACAAAAGATATCATTCTTTCCAAAATTTTACAAGTTTGAGTGGACAAACATTGAAATAAATGCCTGTAGAGAACATAAAAAATGTTCTTCGCGATTCCAGTCACATCGGACTGAAACCGCAAATCCTCCCCCTTGGAACAAGCCCCTGAAAGTTAACCTACGACTTTTTCCTACCACGTTATTATACTTCGATCCAAATAATATAATATAATATGTAATTTCCTGTGACCGTCGAAAATTTGCAGTTAATTATATTGAAGGGAAAAAAGGGGTCGGATAGTATCGATAAAATAAATTCGATATCAGGAGATTCGTCTATTTGCTGCGGCGGCGTTATGGCAGCTGCATTCAGGGATCAAATTAAGATGGCATCCTGCATCTTCGTCGCAAGTTTGCTCGATCCTTGCGTCGCCTATCCTTAATAGACCATCATATTATCTCTGGGACGAGAAGTCCGGGTAATTTTAAAAGTTTCCCCGTATCGGCCCTATGGTGACACGCCCCTGGCGCATTTCCTCCATGGGGAATGGGAGATAAAAGCATGGTGGAGCGAAAAGTGATCGTGCGAGTTGAAATGCCCCGGTTTCAACGTTCGCCCTCCTGCCGAGAGGATATTTTCTGAGCTTTATCCGCGAATATCGTAGCCCTGCAGCCACCCCTGACTCTGGGAAAATATAAATCGCACCCCGAAAGACTCCTGCTCGATAGTTGAATCGTTATTGTTCCCGCTGCCTCGAGTAATTAATTGGTGTAATTACAAACCTTCCAAAAAACCATAGAATCTTCCATTCGAAAATTTGGGAATGTTTGATCTGCTATAACTCCGCGAAGAAGTATGGGAGAAAAATCTACTTACAATTAGACTCGTTTCAAAGATTGAGGTATGTACTTTTAGCACTGCGAAGTCGATTTTCATTTTCATAGTGCTTTTACATTAAAGAAAATTCAGTTTAGTATGCGGTAACGATTAATATCGAGTAAAACTTAGGTGAAGAATTCTTGAACTTCGAGCAATTATAACTTCGTGAAACAGACTCGTATAGTGATCTATCTTGGATCATTTTAAAGGACGAACCCTCTACTTTCTCGACTTCCGAGTGCATTTCATAATAATGCGAAAATTAACTGTAAATTTAATTTTCTTTGATCCCCCGTTTATGACGACTCATTGTGTCAAACGTTAATGTTTATCTGTTGTAACGTTGTAAGAAAAATCTTACAACAATCTACATAGACTGATTTTAAAGCCTAATGTCTCCCCTTTATAACGAGATTTTAAAAGCTGACTTGCGATTTTTTCTTGCGAATTTATTGCGCTTCGAAATGTGCACCGCTAGAATAACTCAAAGTGCCACGAGATATGAAAAAGCTTTTTAAAAAAGCACGAAAACCGATGCAGGATTAAAACATAAATTGGTAGACAATAGCTTATACTCGTACAACAAACGACGGCAGCGTCAGAAGCTTTAAAGTTAGTCGACCGGTGCCATAAATCTCTCGCAAGTTCGCGTGATCAATAAGCCGCAAAGCTTCGAATCCTATAGCGCGCGAAATTATGTGGAATTCGCCCTAAAAAACGAGGCATGCGAGAGTTCGGAAAACTTGCAACCTCGTTCTGCATCGTTTAGAATGCAATTGCGCTTTGCAAGTGCTTCCCAACAATTTTTCGTGCGATGAAAAAGACGAACAGATCAGAAAATGAGAGTTTGACGCAGATGTTTGCAAAATTGAAATTGTTATGGGTTCGCTCGCTAGATTTTTTACCGGGAAGTTAGAAAAAACATTCCCAATGTTGAACTTCAATAAACTGCATTAAAAAATCCAATTTTATCTCATAAACTTTTCCTATAACTTTATTTCGAAACCTATTTTTGTTTCATTTCGATTTTGGCAAACAAGCCGGGGAGGATATAAATGTGTGCATACAAATATTAACTGGCTCTTTGTTTATCGCTGTGTACCATTTTGACGAAGGCCATGAAAATGAGTTGATAAAAGATTGCTCCTTGATACTATTTCGAACGAAGTAGTCTAAAGGTTCTTTGTTCTAATAGAAAAATTTTCACAATTTTCTTAGTTAATTGACAAAGTATCTATCTAACAAAAAAAGAATGAAATCGATTCATCACATAATTCCCCTACAATAAATTATTAAATATGTCCTTTTTCAATATGAGGAAGAAACAGGTACGGGATCATGGTGGATAGAAATTAATGTGTCAGCCATGTTTGTCTAGATACAATTTTGACAATTTTCATAGTTAATTAACAAAGCATCCTCTTTCTAAGAAAAAAAAGAATGATGTCGATTCATTATATGATTCCCCTACAATAAATTATTAAACTAGAGGGCTATTGTTGCTCGCTCGCTTCGCTCGCTCGCGAGTAGGGTTGTTTTTGCTTGCTCGCTTCGCGAGCTCGCGGGTAGGACTGCTCTTGCGAGAGGGTTAGTGATACGCATGGCTAGTAGGGGCTACTGCTATTAATGTTTTTTATTTGGTGTGTAACTCTCCAAGAGTCACACAAAAAACTTCCCGATTCGTTACTCCTTCGCCAACATCGCCAACATCGTTTTTTTTGTACTTTCATCGATATTCTCCCAAAATGTATTCTCGGGAGTAGAGATTCACTCTTGCATTGGGATAATTTTCGATTATTGTAAGCGGTAACATTAGCATTAGTTGCAAAAATAAAAACAAAGAATGAAATAAAAAAAAATTTTTTCAAATGAAAAAAAAATAAAAAAAATTTTTGTTTAAATTAAAAAAAAAATTTTTATGTAATTACGTTTGTTCCTGCGGTGGAAAATTTCCGTCCACTCGTATAAATTGCATTGTTGAATCAACTCCTTTCGAAAAAAACTACTTGACCAAAATGGACCAAAATCTAATCAGCTCTAAGTTACAGCGGGGCACATCGATTGCATCATTCATCATTCTGATCGCGTTGTTACTTTTTCAGAAAACGTTAACGAAAAATTTAATAACATACAAACATACATACGCACGCACGCACGCACGCACGCACGCACACACACACACACACGCGCGCGCGCGCGCGCGAACATTTTGCTGAAAATAGTCTAAAATGACTACAATGACCATGAAACGTGAAGATCTGCTGAAAAATCGATTTTCGATTTTCGGGGTCATTACAATAACTTCCCTATAAAATCGGGAAGTTAAAAATATTTCCTTTTTCAAAATGAGGAAGAAGTAGGTACGGAATCATGGTGGATAGAAATTAATGTGTCAGCCATGTTCGTTTAGATACAATTTCGACAATTTTCCTAGTCAATTAACAAAGTATACTCTTTCTAACAAAAAAAGGATGAAGTCGATTCGTCATATAATTCCTCTACAATAAATTATTAAATATGTTCTTTTGTCTAAATGTGGAAGAAGCAGGTACGGAATCATGGTGGATAGAAATTAATGTGTCATCTATGTTTATCTAGATACAATTTCGACAAGTTTCTTAGTCAATTAACAAAGTATCGTCTTTCAAACAAAAAAAGGATGAAATCGATCCATCAAATAATTCCCCTACAATAAATGATTGAATATGTCCTTTTTCAAACTAGGGAAGAAGCAGACACGGAATCATGTTGTATAAAATTAATGTGTCAGCCATGTTGATTTAGATACAATTTTGATAATTTTCCTAAATAATCAACGAAATGTCCTCTTTTTAATAAAAAAAAGAATGAAGTGGAAGTATAAAAAGGGTACTCATATTTATCATTCGAAAGGAATTAGACGTCATAATCTAGATGTCTCGTGATCCCCCGAGTATGAAATTCCGTTTCCTCTGATTGGTATGTACGAAAAGTATATAAAAAAGATAACCGAGTTTTTGGAAATTTGGGGCTGTGCACAAGACATTGGAGATCATTGGTCTAGTTGAAATGTGCCCGAAATGTTCGAAGTGGTAGTTAAAGCAACAAGGTTTGCTTACAACGGTATATCCGTACGGAAAGTGTTTATCGAAGACTATAATAACGTTGCAAGGTGGTTCTTACGAGCGGCGTTAAACTTCCACCAGGCATTAGGTGTCCTCCAGTAGTAGTGGCAACACAAGAACAAGAAACAGCAACAAACTCTTAGACGAGGGTGGTTGGCTGTGCTCAAGTACTTACGGGGAGGGCTCCTTTGTCGAACAGCGGGCGTGCAAGTGACGGGCCGCACTACTGAACAACGAAAACTTGTACACTAACACCACAATTGTTCAAATGCCAATTTTTATATGATCAACAGGGTTCCCCCTATATGCTCAGACAAAAATTAAATCGATCCATCGACCAGTTTCGTTTTAACCAATTTTTGAAATGGCCCTTTCTCAAGATGACTAACGAGATATGAAATTTTAGGAAGAAGAAATTCATTTGTTAACCGTACTCATTTAGATACAGTTACGAAAATGTTCCCAAACAATTGACAAGGTACATATTCCGTTTCTAACGAAAAAAGAATGAAGTCGTTTCGTCAAATACTTTTGCCGCAATAACTGTTTAAAAATACCATTTTTTCCAAAATAAGAAAGGTACATCAAGTACGAAATCATAATGTAAGAAAATTAACATGTCAGCCATGTTTGTTTAGATACAATTCCGACAATTTTCCCAACTAATCAACAAAACACCCTGTTTCTAACAAAAGTAGACTGAAGTCGATCCATGAGTTAGTTCTCCTTAAATAAATTCTCAAAGAAGTCGTTTTCCAACGAAACACAGTAGCAACGTTTTGCGTTCGGTTGTTCGAAAGGATGATCGCGAAGGGAATTGTTTCAGTTATATGTACCTACTCTGCAAACGATGATTGCCCTAGTCTAACCAGTGGTCTAGACCATATATGTAGCACGGTAAAAATAATCAACGTGTAGCTCGTCCATTTCGGTGCTGTGTTAACAACGTAATACCCGAGCCGTTTTACGATCCTCTTTTGCTCGACGTTTCAAGTTCACCAACGGGGCACGTACACCCGCGCGGACTCTTGTCACGGATCTTTATTATATCCGACAACCACCAGCGAACGGGACGTTTGTTAAACCTCCAACGAAAATTCCAGTCATAAGTAACCCTCGTGCATTGAAACTGTTTACGCGGAATAAAGAATTTCCCGCCACCGTCAATTTTAAATTCCTCGCGATAACAAGATTACCCGCGTTTCTACTTTGTTTCACGGGCTCTCGCGACGCGAAGAATTATTCGCAAGCAAATTTACCTTCTGATCGATACGTCGAGCGAGATAGACCATTGTCGGTTTGTTTAAAAAAATCATTTAAACAATTATGACAATGTTTAAACTCAGAAATTGGACCTGGAACTTTAAATAGTCGCGGAACGGTTTAAAAGTGCAATGAAATAGAAATTTCAAAATCGTCAGTTTTATAGTTGCATTGTAAAGGGGAGGGTTCAATCTATGTATAATTCATACTAGTTTGAGCGACGCACAGTGGGCTGTATGCCCGATTGCAGCGGCCACAGCTAGTTCAAAATTCGCTCAATATTGAAAATGCTGTAACTTTGCTAAAATTTATCCAAATTTGACGAAAAAACAACCATTTTAAAGCTTGAGATTTCTACTTTTTGTACTGTTTTTGCTGAAACGGATGTTTTGAGTGGAAAATTTGTCCATAAAGGGGAACGTATTATATTGTAAAGTTTGTAGCTATTTTTCAATCAAGTACTGCAGATTATAATCAATATTTTAATGTTATTCGTCTATTTTATGTACACTATCGAAAAGTGTAATCATTTACAATTGAAATATTTTTTTAAAATAGTTAGTACAAAGAATAATCTCCGCTATTTATAATAGTATGGAAAAATGTCATGAACAAAATTTGCACGGTTCAGAGGGGGACATGTTGTGGCACAAACATTTTCTGCGTGGGTGGAGGCACAGAGGAGATTTCAAGGTCACCTTGATTTTTTTAAACAGAATGTCCTTTTTTTATACCATAGATCGATAGAGTATTAAATTCTGAGTATAAAAGTGTTGACCTTCGTATGTTCTAAACCTAATAGTCAACGAGATATTATCAAAAGAAGAAAGAATTAGATTATTTCGATAATATCTCGTTAATTATTAGATTTAAGACATATAGATAACCGATATTCTAACGATTCGATGATCTATCGATTCATGATACAAAAAGTAGGTCTTTCGATTTGAAAAAATCAAGGTGACCTTGAAATCTCTTCTAAGCCTCCACCCACGCAGAAAATGTTTATGTCACAACATGTCCCCCTCTATACCGTACAAATTTTGTCCATAACATTTTTTCATATCATTACAAATATGTAAAGGCAATATTCAAAGTGGCATAGTTATTGTCCCACCCTGTACATTATTTAAATTTCATGTGTATACTGTTTTCTTATTTTAGTGTGTATTGTGTGTTTATTATTATTATTTAGTATTTATTTAAGTTAATACGAAGATATAGCGAATGCGAACGTGCAGGATGTGAGAAATGCTGCGATTTTCGCGCCCGCGCGATGGCCCTTTTTTCGTAGATCAACTATAAAACACGGAGTAGCGCGTAGTAGCAGCCTTTTTTTCTTGCATCTTAATCAGAAAACTTCAAAGAACACAATGGCACAGAAATGAACAACCGATCGCAACCCGGAGATATAACTAAGTCATTACCAAAGTCTTAGAATAGTAAAGAAAGTGACTGAATCGTTGGTTATCTTTAAATATTAACAACTAAAAAAATGTATATAGTACAAAAGTGAATTTCTCTTAAAAGTATACCTTATACTTAGCTTAAAAAAACTTCTATAAAACAAAAATCTGTTAGTGTATGTAAATAAGGTAACGAGTACTAATACATAGGTGAATTCACTGAGAAACGAAAGCGTGTTAACAGAATTTCAAACTTCCGACCAATTTCAGTGCTTTATGGATACATGAATGAGAAAACGAATGATGGGAGATTGTTCCTCAGATATTCAACTAACTCAAGCCATAAAAATTGTACAAATTATGTAAAGTTTTAAAAATTGAATTTTGACCGCTGAAATCGGGTATACAGCCCACTGTGCGACGCGAAAAATTTGTGAAGCTCTGCAGAATTATTTGAATTCCGCATACTGGCACGTTTCTGTTCACTGCTACAATTTTTCATACATCCCAGGGACAACTACATTTATAAAATTGTAAACAGTACCGTCATTCCTTTCCGACACGTTTTACAATTTTGTAAATATTTTGGGGAGAAGAAACAATTTATACGTATGAAAAGTAGAGACCTTACACTTTAAAGTGAGCCTAGGTACACTGGTGGACAAAATGATAAAGCACTGTTATACACACACAAAATTTAATATACATATACTAGGTCATTCAGAAAGTTTGTAGCCTGACACATAGATGATATTGGTAGCAGCAAAAACATATCGTCGTTGAAAACATCCCTTGGTGTGAGCATAGCATACGCTCCAAATCGACCTGTCAAATAGCTTGCTTCAGGCAGCTAATTAAAGTGGACGTGTTTGCTTTGGTTAGAAAATGGAAAACTTAAAAAATCATGCAGTCAACGAATATTTATATAAAAAAGGATTAAGCGGAAAGGAAATTTTGGATGACATGGTGAATGTGTTAGGGGACAGTGCTCCTTCATATGCAATGGTAAAAAAATGGGTTGCACTATTTAAACACGGTCGTACAGACATTAATGATGATCCACGTTCAGGACGTCCAAAAACTGCAACCATTTCAGAAATGATTAAACATGTCCATGATTTAGTTTTGGAAGATCGCCGATTAACTGTGGTTGATTTAGCTGAGGCCACAGGCATCTCAACTGGATCAGTTCATGAGATCTTAACTAATGAATTAGGTATGAGAGAGCTTTTGACAAGATGGGCGCCACATTCGTTAAATTCGGATATAAAACACATTCGCGTGAAATGTTCTCACCAACATTTGGATCGTTTACAAAAAAATAAAACTGGCTTTGTGCGTCGATTTGTAACCATGGATCAGACTTGGGTTGACCACTATGATCCTGCATTGCGACAACAAACCGCAGAGTTGACTGAGCTCGGTTGTTCAGCTCCAAAGCAACCAAAGTAGTCAAAATCGACAAAGAATGTCATGGCATCCGTTTTTTGGGATGTAAAAGGAATTTTGTTAATTGATTGCCTTCAAACCAGGAAAACAATAACAAGAGAGTATTACTGAAACCTTTTGGATCAACTGGATGCACAAATTCGGGAGAAAAGACCTGGCTTAGCGAAGAAAAAAGGCATTTTTCACGAGGATAATGCACCGGCTCACAGGGTGTTCTTGCAATGGCCAAATTGAAGGAGTTACGCTATGAATTGTTGCGAGTATCCACCATATTCACCAGACCTTGCTCCCTCTGACTTCCATTTTTTCCCAAACCTCAAAAAGTTCCTACGTGGCAGGCGTTTTTCATCAAATGAAGAAGTTATAGCAGCCGTAGATGAGTATCTTAGAGGTCTCGAGGAAAATTATTTCAAAGATGGGGTAAATGAATTAGAAAATCGCTGGAAACAATGTATTGAGCTTAAGGGAGAATATACTGAAGAATAAATGTATTTTGACTGATTATTTCATGTCATTTCATTGTTAGGCTACGAACTTTCTGAATGACCTAATATGTCGTGAAATCCTAGTGGAACGAATTATATTCACGGATGAAAAGAAACTAAATTTGGATGGTCCAGATGGACACAAGTACTATTTCCATGATTTAAGAAAGGAACAAAGAATTTTGAGTCCTCGACAATGTGCTGGCGGTACAGAAAAATGGAAATAAAATTTGAAGCGTCCGAAATACCGCAAGTCCGTATACCGAACTTCGCGGGGTCGTAAATCCCGTTTCACTTGCTCGGGGCGATACAAGGAGCTTTGACGGTGTTATAAGAATAACACCGACTATTTGAAATGAAGTTGACTCGTGGAAGTTAATACTTTATATATATTTTCAAACTTAACGAAATGATGATGTTCGATGGCAAAGTAACGTTTTCGGTTCGAGCGATTTTCGTGATCTGCTTTTCGGTGTCTCGTCGTGTACAAGGTCGACTCGGCGTCTTTCCTTATTGGTTATCTTAGAAATGAATGGGGATGACAAAGTGATTTCTATTGGTGAGTGGGTGGTGCCTTTTGGTCGCAGGAGTTGGAGCGCTTCGGTAAAGCTATGTTTGGCTATGGAAATTATTAGGTGCGAATGATATGGAAAAACGATACGGAAACTAAAGTGTTGCTTATACAAAGATTGCCCTGTCAATGGTTCGTGGTTCGCTCTCGAGACGGTCCCGAAGTGGTGTCCGATGACACCCAAACTCTGGGACCGTCGCGTCGAGTGTTTCGGATAATTGCAGCGGACCGTGTCTAAATACATATCCCACGTCGGTCTGCTCGATTCCGAACAAAATTTATTCAAGGCCGTATGAGTAGTGCTGGCTATTTAAATTTAATTAAAAATTATTTTCAAGCGGGAAATATAAAGGTTTTGTATTGGCCTGCAAGGTCTCCCGACCGAAACATTATCAAGAACGTTTGGGGAAGACTGTCAAGAATATTATACGGAGGTGGAAAGCAGTACAGTACAGTATCCGAATACAAATCAGCAATTTTAGTAGCTTGGGAAAACATACATCAAAATAATATAAAAAATAGTACCAATATACCAAGAATAATGATTGAAGTGGTATAACGTAATGGACAGTCCAATACTGCCAAAAACTGTGTAATTTTGTTGAATTCATTTGCCTTATCATTTTGCCCACACTAAAAGTCAATTTTTGTAGAAATGATAAGTGGTTTGAACGAGTTATTTAATTTTTATATAAAAGTTAGTACCTTATTTTGTTGTATATTCACTTTCTACGTGTATATATGTACACATGAATGTTCATTGCTAAAAGCCTTGAGGTACCTTGTCATTTTGACCACCAGTGTAGGCCGATCTCGAATTTGTTCTGACAAAATTGCAGCGACTCGAACATCGCAAACAATTTTCACCGGAATTTCCAGCGATCCTTCGATTTTAATAATTATAGGTGACTATATAGTTAATGCGACCTGTGTCCTAGCGGTTTTGTTCGCAAGTATAATGCCCATTGAGAGGCCTGGCATTCAGAGATTCGCGCTAGACATCCTTTTAGCGGAATGGTTTGCGAACGAATGTATCCAAGAGCAATATTCTTGGTGTGCATCCCCGTGTTGCTTCTTTCGGAATAGAAAATAGGCTTCTTGAGGGCAACGAAAGGGCGAGGGGAGAAAAAGGAGAGCCAGAGAGATAGAGATAGAGGAGAACCTCTGGTATCCAGTCGATCCCTCACGGACTCCAGAAGAACGTTTTATATAAATACTTGAATAGATTCCCGGTATAAACGGATTTAACACTTTACTTTTACAGAAAGATCTGCATTACATCCCCAAAGGCGGCCATTCTTTTTCTTCCCCTTTTCACTTCCTCGAGTAGAATCTTCCTGTCCCGTTGTAACCTTTATAAAACACCGCTTTCAAAGGTTGCCGGAAATCTCAAAAGGTTGCTGATAGCAGTTTACATTCGGAGATCGCGTCTTCGGAGATAAAGTAACGCATACGGAGTGCAATGTTTCATTTCACGTACCGGTTCCGTTGGAAATTCAATAGAACGTTATGGTTCTCGTTCTACCTCGCGAATTTTTATATCCCTCTCCTCCGAGCGTTCTTTTCACAATTTTTAAATATGTTTAAGTGCTCGTAATGTTATCGAGAAATGTTTCTCTTCGGTCGAGAAAGTCCATAGAATCTGTTCAGATAAGAAATTGTTTAATCACATCCAAATGTTTATAATATTACTGAAACGCACATCATTGTTTTCGGGAGAGTCTACTGAATTTTTCAATGTAAAAAGCATTCATTGTATTCGGTAAAATCGGTGTTTCCGATAGCGCCTCGCTCATTTGTTTTACGCAAGCGAAACTCGTCGCGAAGTAACATTGACAGCTTTGAACAATGATAAGTTGCATGAGGTAGGACAATATTCTTGCATAATTATATACGGGAAAGAATGCTGAAAATGATCTAATTTGTTATAAAACAAGACTTTTCAGGGTTCTCTAGATATTCCTTGTCAAATGTAAAAAATTTGGCCAATTTTTTTATTTCATTGAATATTAATTTTTAACATATTGTAAACAATAACTTTTAGTGTCAATATTAATTTTGTAACACAAAAGAGTGCACTTCATCGTAAACAAAAAAAAATAAGAAATATTAAGTGGTGTGATCAGGGCACCTCGAAGAAGAGAGGCAATTTTTTTGGTGAAAAGTACTATCTCTAAATGTCTACCTTTAAGTATTCGTCCTAATTGCAATTCTTGGTAAACTGCATTAATGTTTTCATTTTTGAGGTTGATGGACATTTAGGAAGCAATACAAATTTGTTAGAAATCGATATGAGAAAGTTGACTTTTTAACTAAATGACACCAACTTCTTCGATCTGGACCACTGTGCGTCACCCCAAAAGATCGCCAACCTCTCCGAAAACATCCGACCAGTTCTCCCAGAATTTGCTACCCCATCGTGAAAAACTGTTCCGAAAAAATCTTTCCCGATCAAGAAACCCTTTTCTCCAGCCATGCTCGGTCAACCGCGTCCTCGATGGAAATCATGAGCATCGCCGGGAGACGGAAGGGTGCGCGGTGTCGCGTTCTCTACAAGGAAAACGAAAGACGAAAGGGCAGCCAGCAGCCCTTTGCTCCCTCGCGCGAATAATGCATTCAGTCGAGCCGGGAGACTTTGCGCCGCTGCGACGTCTTCTATCCGAGAAAATGGTTCGCAATTTCGACATGGCCGTGGGGTGAGGGTTGCGGGGGCGGAAGAGTGGTGTGCCTATAGCCCGTATGGCCCCTATTACAAATCCAATACCCACCTAGCTTGATGGTATACGGCATCTATTTTCTCCTCTTCCTTCGACCCACCTCCCCCCCCTCCCGCGTTTTCTATCGTCTTCCTCGGTCAATCTATCTCGCCAGAGTCGCTGCCATAAAACATATTCGCTGACAGCGACGATATTCCCCTCGGTGCTAAGTCGACGGAAGCGATGCACTCGCCGGGTAAATTAATTTCTATATGCTCAATAATTAGAACTCAATAATCTTCAATAATCACTTTGGATTTGTTAACATTTAAACTTGTAACATTGGAGAAATTGCGGAGTATTCAAAGGGTCATGTGACAGCTTTGCCATTTTCATAATTTCCCTAATCGACAAAATCATCAATTTTAATCACTAGAATCACGGCTGTACAGGGTGAGTCACCTAACGTTATCACCACAAATGTCTTTGTTGTTTTCAAAGATATTAAGTGTGCAAATAAGTTCTTTCCCCTTTCCCAAATTCAAGATTCTATTACATGAAATGTAATAAAATCTTGTCTGATGTGACTCTCAATCTTTGTTTCACAATTCTTCTTGCGTCTGAATCAGATTTTCGTTGAACAATTTCTCTAACTCACCGTCATCGAACTTTCTCGGCGTACCTGAACGATCATCGTCTTCCAAATTAAAATTTCCGGCTTTAAATGTTTGGTACCACTTTTTGCATGTTCTTTAAGACACAGCGTTTTGTCCCAGTGCAGCACAAACCATTTCAGTTGCTTCAACAGCTGATTTCCTAAGCTGGAATGCAAAGAGTAAGCAGCAAGGCAAATGATGCTTCTCGCACGCCATATTGCTTGAAATTATTGCATTCTTAAAACTAAAAGAACACTCTTTCAGATGGCACCAAAATCGGGAAGTAATTCGAATTCAGTCAGAAGTTATGATCGTAGAAAAAAAGGGGAAGGAATTTATTTGCACACCTAATACATTAAATGTCTTAAAGACAATGTTGAATGGTAAAATGGGGCTCATATGACACCAAAAAAATTGTTGCTTTTATATCATTTTTTTAGAGATATCAAGGTCACCTTTATTTTTTACATTGGAACCACCCTTTTTAAACATCTACAATGATAGTCCCTTTCATTACGAATTCAGTGACTATAATTACTCAAGATCATTCAAGGCCACGGACAGAAAAAACGTATAAAACTAAAACATGGAAGCAGAATGCCTGTATTTCGTAAATGTTCGAAATGGTGAGTGACTCACTCTGTATGTGGAACAGTACTCGCTGAGAACAAGTTTCCCATGGTGCAAAATCGGGAGGAGCAACGCAGTTGCCGCCGGCAAAATGGCGGCGTAGAATAGCGCTCTCCTGTGTCTGATCGTTCGAAAGGGTTAGGCGAACGATGGATAATTCAACTGAGAGGAATAAAGAGGAGGGACGCCTTTCTTTTGTTCGAGTGCGAGAACGGCAGGGGGCGAGAGGCACCGTAAATCTGGGTTATTGGCACTTTTATTGACGCGGAGGACGCGTGTCCTTGTGCTGCGGGTGGATGAGAAGTTCTGATCCTGAATTAGCCAATTTTCGAGTCTCTAGTCGCACGAAAGATTTTCGGATAGAATTGCATGGAGCATTTATTGGGTTTATGTATTATCAAAACAGACATTTCAAATTTTAGAATGAGCTGAGATAGATCCTTGTACGATTCTCTTTTTACGATGTTATGCTAGATTGAACATTAACAATCTTCAAGCCACGAATTTTAATTTTTGCGGAAGAAAATCCTCCAAGAAAAATAATTTGAAAGTATCAGAATCGCAGATTTGATATTTGAAAATAAGCCAAGATAAATTGCCATCAGATTCTTTTCAATAAAATTCGAACCCATTAAACACCAGATTTCCAAATCTAAAATCGTCAAGAGTTGGCTTTCCTTTACCATTTTCACCGTATAAGAATTTTTACTTTTCTAGTAACAAAAAACATCAACAATTTCACACTCGACGTTGAATTCTGGCGATACGAAATAATCGAAATTGTTCGAGAGTGAACGAAGAGTGACTGCTTTCGCAGCGGCTCAAATAAGTTCCTGAAGGATTACAGCCCCCAGAAATGCGAAAACATAAAGCCAGTATAATATTACAGCTCACTGTTAGCTGACCGTTCGGAAACATTGTTGATTTACATTTACTGTTAATTTATACCATTTCGCAGGGAGATTATGAAAATGAGAGGAGGGGTATTACCTAACTTTCTTAATTACTTTCGCTGCCTGGCCCGTCTAGCATCGCTTGAAAAGAAGGCTTTGCGATAATTTATTGTAATCACCCGCTTTCGAAAAAATTCTAACACCCCGCGTCTAACTAATCTAATTAATTGCGGTCCCGAGCCTAAAATTCGCATAAACTTCCGAAAACTGTGGCGCACGATTAAAACAGAAGTTGTAGTGTATCGGAGCAAAAATATGGAATATCTTCCCCAGAAATATCCCGGAGAAAAAGAAAAATAAAGACTTTCTGTTGGTTTTGCATACGAAAACGAAAATTCTGGGGAAAAATATGTTTATATGTGACCGCGTTTTCGAGAAAATCAACATTCGAGCTCGCAGGTTTATAAAACGGTCAAACATAGGCGAAACATATTTTCGTTTTTAGGAGAAAACAGAGAAGTTGAAGAGATGAACAAACTTTCAAAAACTATCGATGATAAAACTTGATTTAAACGGTGATCGTTTTTTATGTAACTTGGCGCAGACTATTTTCAAAGATACTGATAATTATATGAAATAAAGAGAAATTATTTGACATTTTACAAAAGCGATATACGTCAAATGCTGCATCCAACGTGTACTACATAATATATTCCACTTATCACAATTATTATTTAATAAATTGTTTAAATAAATCGACTTTATACAAATCTGTTTACGCGATCAAATTTGCCATTCGAAAACGTGTAAGTAGACACGTCGCATGGCTATCCTAACTTCAGTAGTTCCAAAGATACTCGCCATTCAACATTGCGTTTTTCTTAACTTCAAGTGTTTTTTTCTCTTCAAAAACGCGGCCAAAATGCACCGTAAAAATTCACATAGTACAGTTTCATGCGGGCTATATTCCTGCAACGTTTCATCGAAATCGGTGGTACGTTTCGAGAAGAAAAATGTCGACAATTCATTTTGAAAAAAATCTTATTGGCGATTCGTTTCGAAAAGAATGAGATTTTGGTAGGAATTTGGATCAGGTCGAATTGTATCGAAGGAAAATGGGTATCTCCATTTCCCGGACACCGAATGTATAGTGAGCGAGCGACTTGATTATGCGCAACACGTATTCTCAAACACAGCGCCGCGACACACGTAACGCAGCTGGAATTCGAGGCTTCCTACGGCGCCAGATAACCGAATTAATTAAGTCTCCTGCAAATGAGGAGATACCCATGTAACAAAGGTGAATTAACACTAATTCACGTTCGCGAGCGCGTGCGATTCTGCGACGTCGCGTCGCGGCGACTTGGACCCAAAAACGAAGCAGAAGAAACTTCAACATCCCTCCCCCCCTCCATCGAGTCGAGTAATTAAGCCGAGAGGAAATTCATGGTGGTTCGAAACACAAAAAAGTCGAATCAGAACTGGGAATTCGCGTAGAGTAAGAAATGGGGGTGGAGACACCTTTCTGGGACCACGTCTTTGTTTTTCGCTGTTTAGAATTGCAATTTTTCAAATTTTTTATTAAAGATGTTTAGTTAATTTTATGATTAACGGACTTGTCAATGCAGAAAGGGAGCAATCTAAAATAATAACGTAAACAATAACGTGTTCTTTATGTTTAAAACATTCTGGAGAGTTTTTATGGGTGAAATTAATTTTATAAGAATTACGTGGTTGCTAATGGCTGGTAAAGAAGTTGTACAACCTAAAATGTCTGAACAAAAAAATTAATTTCTGCTGTACATAATTGTAAATTATTTTTCAAACTTAATTTTAAGAACTAATAAAAAGATAACCTGAAATAATTTTTAAAATGATTGTATGTATTAATCTCCGTTTAGAGAGTACAACTTCACAAATAATTCATAAAATGTTCTAAACAAACCCCCCTTATCACGTCTTTACGTACATTACACAAATTACCAAATTTCTATGTAGGCAAATATCCAATTTGGAATAGTACATAAAATATTTTACGTAGATTGCGATTGTTAAAGTTATTATCTTATAAATAAAACGTTTCACGAAAAATATTATTGAAAGAAGTACAACTCGTCGACTCTAATTTTTCTACAAATTCCAAAATATCTCGTGTAATACAATATCCTAGATTCAATAATAACAACTCAAACAAGACTGTACCGAATTAAAATATCAATACACAGTATTTATCATTTTCTTTATTTCTGTCTGAATGATTACACAAAAAACAATTCGCTAGTATATTATGTATACTATTTACGAAAATTAATTAGTACTTCAATTAATAATACCACCTATATTTAATATTTAATTCCATTTTTATCTTTAAATATACTATCACTTTCAATTAAATTAAACATATTAAAGCATTTTACGAATGTTAATTAAATCTCCCTGAAAAATTATAATAAAATACAAACTCACCTGTAAGCTGGGGTGGCACCCTAACTCCAGGAGTGTACGCACAGCACCCGCGTGGCCTTTATTAACCGCCATATGGAGGGCAGTCTGTCGTCTTTTATTTCTCGCGTTTAAGTCAGCTCCAGCGCCAGCCAACAACGCCATAACACCGGACTCATCCCCGAAAGCTGCATAATGCACGGCTCTATCGCCATCTTTATCCTGAACGCATAAAATGTCCGATTTTAGCAACAGAAAATGCAATACACAACATTATAAAAAAATCTAAAAAATTCACCTCGATCTCTACGTCGGATTTATAACGGAGGAGAATTTTAATGACTTCGGAATGACCATTTTGACTTGCAGCTTGCAGAGCCGTGTGTCCAGCGAAAACTCCATTCACGTCAGCTTCCGGTCTCTTTAAGCATTCTTCGCACTTGGTAGCGTCACCATTGGCAGCGGTCTTCACCAACTCCTCATTAACATCACCCGAGACATGCGTTTCAAACAATTTCTTCAACATCGCTGACAAACGTTCTAAAATAAAATCAAATGATTTCCAATTCGAAATCTTCTGTTAAAAGACTTTACACACCTCCACTGCTGTTTCCTGGAACACTGCCATCGCTACTGGCTACCTTTGTCACTGCTTGAGGATTATACGTCCAACAGGTACTGCACACTTCAACTTTCAAGTCTCCATCATGATACAATTGCAAAACTCTGCCAATCTTTCCCATAGTCTGCGCGGATAAATAAATTATTGAAATATAATTCACACGGGAAATATCTAATATAATGCTAGTGTAATGTTACTGTACCGGAGCCATTGCCTCAGCCCACTCCCCATGTCCACGTTGGAGCAGCTTGATCTTCTCTAGATCGTTGCAAATCTGCACCAAATCTCCGACTGCAAAAGTTTGGTTATCTGAACTGGAGCTGGTCACTGGGACCGGTATCTGTACTTTTGTCAACACAGCTGGATTGAAAGTCCACCGGTTGCCACTTGGGTAGGATACAACAATATCATGGTCTTCGTCGATGCCAACGACAGTGCCTGTAGTGCGAAGGCACTCAAACATCACGTCTATCCACCCTCCATGTCCATGCTGTAATGACTGCACTATTTCCAGTTCTAAGTCTACGTTCACCTGCAAGTTGGAACGACAGTTTATGCATCTGTTCAAATTTTTATATTTAACCCTCATCCATCCCTCATCTCAATTTGACACAGTTTTCGCGAATTAAGGTGTACTGTTCTATTATTTGTCGGTAAATTTGCCCGAAACTTTGTGACTTTTATTTTCTTAATGCGAAACACATATGCTTAGCATTGTTCATGGAAAATAATGATGTCAAAACTGCAAGTCGAATTTGTTACGAAAGAGTCCCTGTGTGTCAATATGACACATGTACTCTTACGTACTGTCGCGGAGTTTTTCAATGACAAATTTATACGGCATTCGAAAATTGTAGGAAAATTGATATTTTCTAAATTAGAAGAAACCGTATTACTCATATAGTATGGAAATTTACACGGGACGCGATCGAAACTGCCACACAGAAGTAAAGCAGGGTCAACGTGTAGTGCTACAATTAGTTGAAGGTTTGGGTGGACGCAATGTTACGTGTCACAATTTTTTTACTTCGCACGAATCAACAACTATATTACAAAAACAAAAGATGACGCTTGTAGGGACCATACGAAAAAATAGAAAAGAAATTCCACAAATTTTACTCGATATGAAGAAGAAGCCACTTCATCATTCGGAATTTGTTTTTGATCACATACTAAAAGGTACAATGGCGTCTTATGTGACAAAAAGAAGACAATTTGTTATTCTACTTAGTACATACCATACGTCAAAGCAAATAAGTAGTGAAGTAGATAAAAAACCTGAAGTAATAAAATATTATAACGCTATAAAAGGAGGCGTCGCGTCGATGTCCTCGATGATATGGAGATGGTGGGCACATACAGGTGTAAGCGCAAAACAAATAGATGGTCAATGGCAATTTTTATTGCTAATATGTTAGATATATCAGCATGCAATGCTTTTATAATATTTACTTCACTCAATGCAACGTGGAATAAAAATAAAAGGTATCGTCGAAGCCTTTTTTTGATTGAAATTGGATATTCTTTGGTGCATTCCTATATGTATTACGTTATGCACACATCTACTGCGAGGATCTAATGCGACTGCACTTATTGCACAAATACAGGGTATACCACCAGTGATCCTACCGTCTTGTAGTAATCGTATAATGCATACTCCTCCAAAAAAACGAGCCTGATGTCATATGTGTGAGAAAAAACCGAATGCTAATATACATAGTGCCCGATATGATTTGTGTAAACAAGCAGTATGTCAGATTCTGTTCGTGAAATGAGGGACGGATGAGGGTTAATAGTTATTGTACTTTAGGTTACCTGGTCTCCAATTTGCAAGCCATGCGAACCTGTTCGTCCTGGCCCTTGTTCACCTAACAGTGGAAGATGGTCTCTGTACACTGACTGACCTTTAGCGTCATTGACTACTTTCAAGTCAGCCTGAAATGTAGATAAATGTTGTATTAATAAACAATTTAATGTTTAATGTAAATGATATACTAACCATTCCTTCGAAGCCAACACGGTACAGGTTTTTTGCACCATTGTCCCAAATAATATAAGCTGCTGAGCGTGGACTGGCTGCCGACCAATCTTGGATTTCATTGACTTTACCTCTTCTGCCATTTCCACCGTCTTGGTCTTCCCACTGCCAATCAACACCTCGAACAACTCTTGCACCAGGAAATATACCACGAATCGCAATCTAGATTATAAATACATTTAAATTGTGAATCATGGTTCGTTCATTTTGACCGTAAAAAAGTTTCTACCTTTTTACTCTTGCGTCTGGGATCCAGCAAGACTCTGTCACTACCAGGAGTCGCTATACGATAGAATCTATGTCTCAGGTGATGTTTGTCTCCGTGATAACACATAGAACACAGATCATAGTTGCCACATTCTGCACATTTCCAGCGAATTCCAAAAATTGGCTGTTGTCTGCACGTGTCACACATTGTACCGTCATGTTTCACACCAGTCGGAGCTGAGTCCAAAATTCTGAGGTCGAAAGCACCAGAGCAGCGGTAATTTGCTGCTGTCCCATTATCCCATACAACAACGACTTCCTCGGGTGATTCAAAGTTCCTAACAGTTCCCACATGGCCTTCTCCTCCATCCTATGAGATCAAATTATAGCAACGAAACAGTGGGAAAATATTCCTTATGGGCACAATGTATGCATAGTAGCCACAAAAAATAATAATAATAATAGTAATGTACATTGAGAAACATTAAACGTAGAGTAGAATATTCAAAAAATTTTTAAAAGTACGCTCAGAAGCTTTAAAGTTAAATAAATATCGGTTCGAGATAACCTCAAAATGTAAACGTTTAATTTTATTACGAATACGATGTGTAAATTTGAAAAAAAATACGAAAATGCGATTGAAGTTGTACACGATGTTCTTAAAGTCAGATAATTTCTGAAGAAAGTGTACGGACGAAAGGAAAACTAACGTTTCAATAAGTTAACATTCAAGACTAACCTGTTTACCCCATTTCCATTCAGGGCCACGGATGACCCGGGCACCGACACCCTCCATCATAAACCGCGTTGTACGAGTACCGGTACTCGCACCAGTTTCCATAATTTATTCACGCCGAATTTTCTATCGAAAACGTAAAAATCTCGAAGATCCGATAACCCTACTCCACACGAACAACGAAAAATACCGCCATCTTAAACTAATGTCAAAACATGTAGTACCAACATTAAAAAGCTTGAAATGTGAGAGGAAACTCTGTTGAAAATTTTAGATATCATAATCAATCATAATTTCACTGTTTCACTGTCTGCATCAGTCTGCATATACATACTGGATGTCCCAAAATTCCTTCAACAGCCGGAAATGGGAGGTTCCTGTGATCATTTGAAGCAACATTTTCCTTTGCAAAAATGTTATCCGCGGCTTTGTTTAGGAGTTATTAACGAAAAACACGGACCAATCAGAGCGCGACCTAATAAACACGAATTGGCACAGTCGGCCAATAGACAGTTGGTGCGCCGTGTAAAGGACACGGGTAGGTGGACGCGTAAAGGACATATGAAGGTCAACTTCATTTTTTTAAATGGAATGAGGTATTTTTTTTAATACATCAATCGATGCAGCTGGACATTCGTTATAAAGAAGTACTAACCTATGTATGTCGAAAAGTTAATAGTTCAGGAAATATTTCAATTTAAATAACTCTAAAACACTAAAACAGTACTTAGACTTAGTACGACATAATGGCGTTTTAGAGTTATTTAAATTGAAATTAACTAACAATAAGACGTTACACTAATAAGTAAACGCTAACGTCTTAGTACGACAGTAATGTTGTTTTAGAGTTATTTAAATTGAAATACCTCCTGAACTACTAACTTTTCGACATACATGGGTTAGTACTTTTTTATAATGAACGTCCAGCTGCATCGATTGATGTATTAAAAAATACCTCATTTCGTTTAAAAAAATAAAGTTGACCTTGGAATGACCTTGAAAACATGATGAAAATTTAAAATGAATATGACTGCTGCATCAGTCCCTCCTTGACTTAAATTTTTTATTTGAAATATTTTTTGCTCTGGAATTTAGTTTCCGAGATATTCCAGGTGGCCAGGATAAATGCCTCACCCTGTATACCTAGCAAATTCAGAAAATTATAAAGGCACGTTATCGTGTGAACTGTATGAATATTTCGTATATACCATCGTGTGAATATTTCAAATTACTTGTATACTTACATAACTAAACTAAACCATACACAGAAAATGATGTTTTAAAAATACAAAACTTCTTTTGCTATAAAAAATAATATTTATTCATTGTAAAGTCACTTTGTAACAATACTGTATATTCAATAATAAAATAATAACAGGAAACACGTTTCGGAACTTCATTGTTTCGTACCGAAAGCATCAGATAACTCCGGCGTCATTTTCTACACGGTTCTAGCGTTATCGAGTCTTTATTCAATTTGTACTTTTTCATAAAATATTCCGCCATCGCATAGCCGCGTGATACGATCTTATTTGCATTATCCTTGACGTATTCATCCCGATCGGAAGTTCTACTCCCCCTTCTGTTCTGTGTCACAGCGGTTGGTGTATTTTCGGTCTCGATTTTCCTTCTATTTGAGCTGAATTCCGCAGGACACGTTCCTTTGTTTGCGTAGCGTTTCTTCCGTTTCTTCGGTCCGACAAAAATCACTTCGCAGAAATCGTCCCCCGTAACTGGCTCCTCTTTCTCGACCGTCCGTGTCCTGGCGTTGCTGTTTGCGCCTTTGATTCTCGACCCGGTATGCGACACGTTTCTTCTCCCGCTGGAAGCCCGAGTGCCGTCTATTCTTTTCGAGGTATTCGCCGCGTTGTTCTTCAAACCGCACGGCTCCAGCGATATCTCATTGTTCCGATTGTATGTGGCCAGCAATGAGCGCGTTATCGCCAGTTTGTCCGCACCTGTCGCATTTGAATTATCTTTCACTCGTTTCACCGTGCTTGTGGAACACGGCTGAATATTGGCCTCCTTCATCGACGATCGCGTACACGCCGAACTACTTTCTTGCTTATCTCTATATTGCACAATCGCACCTTTGTTATTTTCCTCCACAGAAATTTCTCGACGCGCAGCGCTGCATTTTTTCGCTCCCTCTTCCGCGCGTTCCGGGGAATTTTCCTTAACGCTTCGAGACTGTTCCTCCTTCGTATCTTCGCTAATATCACAACTAAGAAATAAACATGTTTCCAGTTAAATATACTTTTTTCCTAAACTTTTCAAGCGATTGGTATACTTACATGTCGTATTTAATTTCCTCTACATTCTCGGAGTAAGCAATAAATTTAAGGACTCTCGTTCTTACAATATATCTAGCTTCACAGACGTCGCAGTTCACTTTGCAAGGATTTGTCACATGCCCGAAATATTCACTAATCACTGCGTGACGGCATCTGAACGTAATTTTATAGATAATTTGCTGATATACAATATACAATCTCTGTACTCCATTTCTTACTTTCTGTAGTTCTTACTTTATCGATAGACAATACGTCACAAGTTTCTGGTATTCGCTCAATCGTTCCTTGATATGTTCCAAACCATCCATTTGTCTATGGTTCTCGATGAGCAACTTAGTAGAAGAATATTCCTTCGAACTAAAATATATTCTACAGTATGTACGACGGTTGTTCATAAGGGACTGTACAGATTCCCGGTAGTATTTTGGAATATTTTCAGGTATGGTCCAATAAACTTTGCATCTAATTATATAAGAACCTTTGTAAGAGAACAGTAATAGTAAGAGTCTTCTACATCGTCAAACAACTCATACCTGATCGGTTTCCTATGAATGAATCCGTAATCATACGTCGTAGCAATGACTTTGGCTTTTCCAGATATCCATCGACTTTCTATGTCACGTCTACTTGCATTATTCAGTTCTACAATCATTCAGAAATATGTTGTATGTATTACAAGAGTTTAACACTAAACTTACCGAACACTAAAAGCGATTCAAATGTTTTTGCTTACAAAAATGACAAGACTCTATTTATTTAGATTCTGTGCAATTCTTATAACAATGTGTGCTATCAATTTCGATGTAAGCAACTTCATAATTTCAATAATTGTGAAATGAAAAATATAAAACTGGTCATTTGACTGGCAGTAGTAGGTTTAGTGTTAATCCTTTCCAGTCCTACATTGAGGCAGACTCAATGTTAACTTCTCCACGAATAGTTACTTATTTTAACGATATACGATGCTGTTCTATGTAGGCTAGCAAAGCTATATATACAAATATAATTAAGTTATAAAATGTTTTAGCAAGTTCTGACATAAAAGAGAGAAAACACATTGGACTATAAAGGGTTGAAGAATCTAACAAATTTACAGAACAGCTCACTTACTGTGGTGACAGGCAAGCGTAGGTATGCCTCCACCAACTAGTCTGCTTCTCAACAACTCTGCGGCATCTTCGTCTTTACAGTAAACAATGGCAAAACCAATGTGCTTCTGAGTACAGATAATTCCTATAAATACTGTCCAGAGCACGAGAGAAAACTAGCGGGAGGGGAATGGGGCAAGAGGAACGCAAAGGCAATCTGAATGGTCAGGCTTCTTTCCCTGTTCCCTTCCCACTAGTTTTCTCTCGTGTTCCGCACTGTACAAAAGACTACTGTGCAAAAGGAAGAAGCACCCGGCCATATTTAATAGAAAACGGTAAAAAATCAGATAAGAACAAAGTAAATTTGATAGAGGATTCCGCTGTTTAATTGAATAGTTCTGAGAATATATATGTGTTATTGCGGATTATCTAATACTTCAAATGCAATAAGTCAATCATTGTACAATACAATTTCTACATAAAGATGCTGTTTGTCATTATATCTTATAATTGTACTGGGTGCTTGTTTCTTTTGCACAACAGTGTATATAGCTTGGAATCCTATAAAAGGACAGATTGATTTACCTTGCCAATAGACAGATCTAACAAACCAAGCGATTCTATAATAAAATACTTAAGATGATCAAACGGATTGGAAAGAATATCTAAAAACCATACATCATAGTATACGTTCATTTGTTGTGCCGGTAATTTAAATATTTGTGGAGAGCTTAGCGTCAATGATCGAGAAATATCTTCGATTACCTGCCAAAGAATTTTCATCAAAAAATATATGAAATTTCAAAATACTTTAAGCGCTATTCGTTTCTGCTAGTAAGTCGTCGATAACTCGAATTACCTCGTGGGTAACAGTAGTAGTTACCGCAATTCTAGGAACACGCCCATAGATTTTATTGAACACATTAATATTTTTATAACAGGGTATATATTCGTATCCCCGTTCACTTAAACAATGCGCCTCGTTAAATACAATGTAAGACAGTAGCTTTCGCTGTATTAACGAGAATACAAGCTCCTACAGATTCAAAGTTGGTTCGATTAATTATCGACAAACAAATTATAAGAAGAATAAATTGATTAGCGACAGAATATACCTGAAAATACGTGATCCTAGCCATTTCAGGTGTGGCGTACAATAGTTGTATGGTCAAGTGATTCGATGTTAAATCTTTCAAGATCACTTTTCGTTCAGGGAATCGTGTGGACATACTTAATAAACGTGCATTGATCCGTTTACTTCTTAAAAAATCTACGCGTTTCTGGAAGCAATAAAAATATGTAAGAAAAATTGGATTGGCTAGGTATTGGAATTTTTACCTTCACAAAGCATAATTTTGGTGAAAAAACAATAGCTGTTTTGCCGTTTTGTAAAACAGCCGGTAGTTCGTAACAAAGCGATCTACCGAAGCCGGGAGGCAGAGATATGCATACAGCTTTAGAACCTGTAAATTTATAATGACTTTAAATTAATACCTTATCGAACAGTTTATAAACAATACCACAGATCTACTAACCTTTGTTGATAGCAATAGTAGCTTCTTTTTGCACTTCATTTTTAAAATTTTCGTAATTGAACACGGTCTGTAAGGCACTAGCCACACGCGACTCGTTATTATTCATTATTCAATTTGCTGTTACATAGTATGTAATACATACCACATACCAGTGCTGCACGCATGCGCGGCGATTTAAGTCTCGGTAAAATAAGATTCTCGATAAAATTGGGTACCTCAGGGTACCTTGAGCACTCCGCAGAATTAAAAAATCTTAATTCCGAAAAATGTATATATAACATGTGTATTTGTGTATATTTTGTAACTCGTAGGACACGTTCTGCAGTTTTTATGACCGGAACAGATTGTTTCGGTACATTCCCGCCAATATAACTATACATACTGTTACTGTTTTAGCCGCGGATGCGCGTAAAATGTTGTACCATATCGCAGCATTGTTGGTATTTGACACATCACACGACCGCGTCGACATTATTCTTTATAATATCTAGCAAATTGGACTTTGATCCATGTTGTGTTCATATAAATTTTTAAACTTTCCGATTTCATACTTTAAAAATATTTTAAATCTATAAATATTTAATAAATGAAATTACCCAGACAGCACAGCCTGCCCGAGCCCACTACCGGCCCAAACGTCCCGAGGCCCGTGACCTACAGGTTACTATCTAACACAATGCTTGGATCGGCTCGAGGCTGATTCCGTTGGATCCGTGCCTGCTTTTTATGCGCGCAATGGCCCGGAAATAGCCAGGCATGGGCTCGAGCCCACAGCCTGCCGGCCGTGCCAGATTTCAGCCAGATTTCAGCCAGAGTCTAATGTGGCCAATCAGTGCTTCGATTGAGGCCAACTTTTCTCGCGCATGCGCGTCACAGTGCGGGTCGCATGGAAATGAGGATTGCAAGGGTGCGGGATTCGCGTTCTCATTTCTTAATAATACAAAAATTTGACTTTTCAGTAGCCAATAACGCTAGATAAAAGATCAATCTAGGCCGTGATCGCCCTCGAAAGTCCTATTTTTACATTTACGAGTCGTAATTTGCATCATACGGAAGCATACAACTGCGCATGTAGCTATTTTCATAACATATATAATGCAAATTACGCCTCGTATAGGAAAAAAAAGACTTTTGGGGGCGTTTGCTGCCTAGATTGATCTTTTATCTGGCGTTTTTGACTACTGAAAAAACCCATGTTTGTATTATCACGAAATGAGAACGCAAATGCCGCACCCTTGCAATCTTGTAAATGGGCTGAAATCTGGCTGAAATCTGGCACGGCCGGCAGGCTGTGGGCTCGAGCCCATGCCTGGCTATTTCCGGGCCATGGCGCGCATAAAAAGCAGGCCCAAATCGAGCCGGTGTGCTGTCTGGGCAGCTTTGGTTTTTGAGCTGAGGGATGCAAGGGGTTTACGAAAAAGTATAGTTTCACATTTGCTAGGGCTTAGTTTAAGGTTCCAGTTCATATAGTAGTTGTTAATTTTATCAACTATTGTTTCGAGGTGAGACTGTACATTAGAAACTCGATTGCTAGAAACATATGAGACAAGATCGTCAGCAAAAGCCAGCACAGATGCCTTTTCCGGTTCGTTAAATTCAAAAGAATTGAGGAGATCACTAATAAAGATATTAAATAGGATAGGGGAGTTGACAGTACCCTGTTGCAGTCCTTCTTGTATAAAGAATTCTATTGAGGATGAGTTCTTTCCGTCCCATGTATAAAACGTTTTGTTTGTAATCATGTCCCAGATGGTATATATTAGCCATAGTGGAAATTTATATTGATTGAGTTTGTACAAGAGACCTTTAAGCCAAATCGAGTCGAAAGCTTTTTCAATGTCTAGTAGTGCAGCGGCTACTAATTGACCATTACTAATTTTGTTATTGATATCTGAAATGAATTTGTGTATTGCTTGTGTTGTAGAGTGTTTGTGTTTAAAACCAAATTGACTGTCAGGGATGATGCTGTGTAAATAGCAGAATTTGTTAATTTTGTTGTTTATAATAGCTTCATAAACTTTACTGAGACTAGGTGTAAGGCTGATGGGTCTGTAGCTTGCAGGATCTGTAGGTTTTTTACCTTTTTTGATGATTGGTAGAACTTTAGCTTTTTTCCAAATTGTAGGAAAATAATTGTTATTAATTGCATTATTGAAAAGTATAGTTAGGTTATTAATTATTTTTATAGGAAGATGTTTTAGAGCGATTGGCGGAATACCATCTGGGCCATGAGAGGTTTTATTTGGGAGCTTTTTAAGAACATCTTCAACGCAAAGGGGGCTGCAGAATGGTGAAATTTCATCTTCAGATAGTGTTGGTATTTTAGAATTATTATGCATGTTGAATTGTATGAAAGTTGTATTAGTTTCTCTGCGTAGAGTGAATTGGTGTATTATATCATTGGCTGTGTTGTCTACAATGGTTTTCAATTGTGACCCTTCGTTCAAGTATCGAGGGGAGTTAATTAACTCATAGTGAGCGCCAATTACATTAAGTTTGTCTGTCGGTGAAGTAAGTATGTAGCTATCGTCAGTTTTTTGTAGAGATGCAATGTCACAATTACTTCTGTTAAGGATCAAGTTATCATTAAATTTTATGTGGATGTCTTCAATGTTAGTAGGCTTTTTGTGTCTAAAGATTGCATTAATTTTTGGGAAAAAGGTGTCAGAAATTTTATGATCAATTTGTTTAATAACATTGGTCCAGTATTTTTCAATTGATGATCGAAATGTTTTATTTAGTATATATGTTAAGCGTTTGTGTATATTTTTAGCAATTTTAGTGATGGTAAGTTTAGAATGAGGATCGGATATATGGAGTTTGTGCAATAATGATACAATAAAATGTTTGCTTTTTTGTAATTTAATGATTTTGCGGTTTATGTATTTAGTGGTGTTATCTTTATCTTTGAAACGAGGTGTAAATTTTTCAATTGCTTGATGAATGGAGTCAGTGATGTTGAGAAGTTTGGTATCAATTTCATGAATGGGTAGATTTACATCTGTTGGTATGTCATCATTGTATGTTTTTGCTAGAAATTTAGTGTATTTTTTCCACTTGGTGGCTTTGTAATTAAATTTGAGATTGAGTGTGCTAGAGTCAAGAAAAGGAAGGGTGAAGTTAGGAAGATCAAATACAAGAGATAATGCAAGATGATCACTATCGTAGGGTAGAGTGCTGGCTTTGCCGAGATCGTCATTGGATAGATTTAGTCTAGAATCAGCAAGACAGATGTCAAGGTAAGATGACGATGGTTTGAATGTAGGAATAGAAGAGGGAATGATTTTAAGTCTATACATGAGGTCATTTTTGTTTTCCCATTTTTTAAAGTATTTGCCTCTTTGGTTATCGATTCTATCACCCCAATCTACACGTCTGGTGTTGAGGTCTCCAGCAATAATATAGTAACTTTTTTCGTTTTGAAGATTGAGGCATTTAAAAAGGTTGTCAAGTTCGTTTATAAAGAGTGATTGATTATTGTTAGTAGCATATATACTTATAATATATATGTTGTTATTGTTATTTAAATTAATTTTGATGATGGAAAATTCGAGTATTTGATTAGAAGAAGATGATGGGAAGCTGATCTGTTCAAAATTGATATTGTTTTTTATGATAATAGCAGTGCCTCCTCCTTGCTTAGAATTTGGTCTATCTTTCCGGATGATGGAGTAATTTTTGAGCTTTAAATTATGAGATGTGTTTAATTTAGTTTCAGAGAGAAGGACAATATCATGATCATGCAAATTAAGAAACTGGATGAGTTCTAATCTACGATAATGAGCTATAATGGAATTAACATTAATTGCTGCTATCTTTAGATGAAATCGTTGATTTGTACTATACATTATGTTTATCAAATAGAGAATTTAAGATAAATTCAATATTTTCAGAGTTTGTAGCTACCTGTGATGCTAAATTTTGAAATTGTGATGTAATTAGGGCCGTAATGTCTTTTTTGAATTCTTCCATCCAATTGGTTGAATGTTCGTTGCTGGGGATTTCATTATTTGGATGGTGGTTGGTCCGAGTTGTATCTTCGTATTGACTGTATATACATGATTTTTGGGGCTCCAGGGAAGTGATCGGTGGATGAGGACTTGCATTTCTTTTTGTCATTTGGGCAAAAGATATATCTTTGGAGATTAAAGGGGCAATTCTGTTGATTTTTCCTTGAGTAATTATTGTGCGTTTTAATTGGGTTTCCTTTTTGTGTTTGATTGCAAATTTTATATATGGACAGCCTTTATAGGATGCAGGATGTCCAGTCTGTCCGCAATTTGCGCATTGGAGATTTTCCCTATCAATGTTGGAGGTAATGGTGCAATTACCAGGACCATGGTTTTTCGCACATTTGACACAACGGTATTCCAAATTACAATTTTTACTAGCATGCCCAAGCCTTTGGCATTTTTTGCATTGGAAAACTTCTTGTTTTCTTAGATGTTCCCATTTAATTTTTTGGTATGCTAGTGTTTTAATTTTAAAAAGGTTTGAGGTTTTGCTATCTCTAGAGAGCTGAAGCAAATAATGGAAATGATCTGGTTGTGCTTTATTATAAATAAATTTGGAAAGGCTTTCTATTTTTATATCAGGGATATTAAGGTCTAATAATTCTTGTTTGATTTCATCAATTTTGAAATCTCCTTTAATTCCTTTTAATAATAAAGATTTTGGTTTTTGTTCTTTAGGCGTATAAGTAAAAAACTGAATTTTTAATTCAGTAAACTTGTCAATTATTTGTTTTTGGGTAGTAATGCAATTAGTATATATTGTATGATTGCTGATGTTAGTTTCTTTTACTGTGAAATCCGTTTTAGAGATGTTCAAAGACAATATGTAGGAAATTATTGAGTGGATTTTTGAACCCACTGTATATATTGGTGGGGGTTTGCAGAGTTTCTGTTTTGGAGGCAATTTTTCTTTTTGTTTATTGGGAATGAAGTCTTCAACTTCTGTATCACTGTCATCAGAGAGTAAATTGAATTTATTATAGTTATGATCATTATTTGCTACATTTGTCTTTTTAGTTGATAATTTCTGAGTTTTCTTAGGAGTTAACCACTCTGTGTCGTGAATATTTTCTTGTTTGCTTAGAGGGTTCTGGGAGTTTCCAAGAGATAGTACTGTACTTGTTTTACTTGTGGCTACATTCATGTTTGGTTGAGTTTTTGAGGTAGATGGAACATTATTATCTTTAAGTAAATTTTTATAAAGTCTATCCAGTTGTAAGGAATGCAATTTTTTAAATTTAGTATTCTCATTTTTCGAGGATGAATTTTCGGATGAATTTTCTTTATCATCTCTTTCAGAGGACGTTCGTTTTCCTGTTCGGGGCGTCGAAGGTGACGCCATTTTGACCCGATACTAGGCGAGATTTGCTCACCGTGTATCGGGACAGGATTTAGCGTTACTCACAGAGGAAACAATGGAAGAATTGATCGCTCAGCAGGTTCAGCCTCAGTTTGGAATGGGAATTTTATAAGGATGATAAATAAAAACTCAATATTTCTTGGAAATTAAATCAGTTTAAATACCCAGACAGCACAGCCTGCCCGAGCCCACCGCCGGCCCAAACCTCCCGAGGCCCGTGACCGGCAGGTTACTACCTAACACAATGCTTGGATCGGCTCGAGGCTGATTCCGTTGGATCCGTGCCTGCTTCTTATGCGCGCAATGGCCCGGAAATAGCCAGGCATGGGCTCGAGCCCACAGCCTGACGGCCGTGCCAGATTTCAGCTAGATTTCAGCCAGAGTCTAATGTGGCCAATCAGTGCTTCGATTGAGCCCAACTTTTCTCGCGCATGCGCGTCACAGTGCGGGTCGCATGGAAATGAGGATTGCAAGGGTGCGGGATTCGCGTTCTCATTTCTTAATAATACAAAAATTTGACTTTTCAGTAGTCAATAACGCTAGATAAAAGATCAATCTAGGCCGTGATCGCCCTCGAAAGTCCTATTTTTACATTTACGAGTCGTAATTTGCATCATACGGAAGCATACAACTGCGCATGTAGCTATTTTCATAACATATATAATGCAAATTACGCCTCGTATAGGAAAAAAAAAGACTTTTGGGGGCGTTTGCTGCCTAGATTGATCTTTTATCTGGCGTTTTTGACTACTGAAAAAACCCATGTTTGTATTATCACGAAATGAGAACGCAAATGCCGCACCCTTGCAATCTTGTAAATGGGCTGAAATCTGGCTGAAATCTGGCACGGCCGGCAGGCTGTGGGCTCGAGCCCATGCCTGGCTATTTCCGGGCCATGGCGCGCATAAAAAGCAGGCCCAAATCGAGCCGGTGTGCTGTCTGGGTAAGTATGTTCCTTTCACGAAGAAACAGTAACCTAATATACTTAGATTGCAGGGCCTGACTCTAACAATTAACCCAGGAACGACCGAAAGTCCCACTGGTAAAACTTTTTTAAAAATAACGGAGCTCAATCGCCACAGTCGCAAATACCCTTTTATAACGTTTGGCTCCATTATTTTTAAGAAAGTTTTCGGAGATTTTAAGAAACCGTTGATTCAACTTGAAATAATGAATAGAGTACTGCAACGTTTTATCAATGCCAATATATTTAACAAATTAAGAGATCACAATAACGATCAGGGTTTAATGAAAACTCATACGTCACATTTGATACGTTTGATTGCTAAGAGATACATTAAAATAAGATTGCACTACGTAGCGATTAATAGAATAGATAAAGCAAATAGCCAATGATCATTTTTAAATAAACTGACTCTGTTCCCAAGTAGCACAGAAACATTCTATATACGTTCAGACAACGTCGGCTTCGGATATTCCGTTTTTCGGAAAACGTACAGGCAAAGCCCAAATGTTCTAGTAACGGTCTAGTAAGATTCTACGAAAGTCCGTGGAAGGTTCATGTTACAAAGTTGGACATCTTGTAAACGTTCAGTGGCGACGTCCCTAAAAAAGGTTTAGGCTATTCGAAAGTAACGTTCTCTGGGAGTTCCTAAAAAAAGCTTTTAGGATGTTCGAAAGTAACGCTCGCTGGCCATTTTGTGAACGCTTTCTGGACATTTTGTAAAGGTTTAAAGAAGTAATATTTATTTAAAATTTCATTTATTTTATATTCTTTTTGCATTGGGTATACGTAACAAACAAAATTTTACACGATTATATTGACATATACGAAAACAAACAGACAAACAAACAGACAAACAAGAAAGCGAGCTAATAAAAACGTGGTAATAACAAGATTGTAAGGACATTTCATTTGCTTCTTATTTCCGACTGCTGCAACCTCTTGGCTCCGCTTCCTGCTGCCTTGTTTCAAACTCTCTGGGTCTGTTTAGAGTCAACAATTCCACGCTGGAGGCAGTAACTAGAAATAACATATGTTTTTATGAAAAAAGATATACTAATTACGGTAATACGATGGGATGTATAGCTATGAATGTAATAATTTAATGTTCTATATGTAGAGCGATTTCTTTTTTGTATCTACATACCAATCTTGCTGCAACTTTCCCGTTCCTCTTCCTGCTGCCTTCTTTCAAACTCTCTGGGTCTGTTTAGAGTCAACAATTCCACGCTGGAGGCAGTAACTAGAAATAAAATATATTTTTAAGAAAAAAGATATACTAATTACGGTAATACGATGAGATGTACAGTTATGAATGTAATAATTTAATGTTCTATATGTAGGGCGATATTTTTTGTATCTACATACCAATCTTGCTGCAACTTTCCCGTTCCTCTTCCTGCTGCCTTCTTTCAAACTCTCTGGGCCTATTTAAAGTCAGCGATTCCACGCTGGTAGCCGCGGCTGAAAATAAAATATGTTTTTAAGAAAAAAGATATACTAATTACAGTAATACAATGAGATGTACAGTTATGAATGTAATAATTTTTTGTATCTACATACCAATCTTGCTGCAACTTCTTCGCTCCTCTTTCTGCTGCCTTCTTTTAAACTCTCTGGGCCTATTTAAAGTCAGCGATTCCACGCTGGTAGCAGCGGCTGAAAATAAAATATGTTTTTAAGAAAAAAGATATACTAATTACAGTAATACGATGAGATGTACAGTTATGAATGTAATAATTTAATGTTCTATATGTACGGCGATTTTTTTTGTATCTACATACCAATGTTGGTTTTCTTCTCCAAACTTAGGGGAGTGGGTAAAATTTTATTTTCTGTCCCACACAATACGGTTTTCCTTCGTTTTGACTTCTTCGCCGCTTGCATATGGTCACAGCTCGTCACAGACGAGAACACTCCTCATCTTGGATTTCCAGGATTCATCATCTACTTTGTCGATATTCTGCGCGCCGTGTAAATAGTACCGTCATTTTTTCTTCTTCGGCATTGACCGCGTTTTCACTTTATTAGTTAGGTTTTCGCGTGAATTATTCACTGTACGGCGTACGGTATGGTCACATACACGGTGTATTATAGAGGTGTTCTGGCCAGTGTCGCCAGTTAGCAGTGATGCCATATGGAGCTCCAAACGGAGCTCCCGTACTCTCCTCCTTACCCCTTCCACTATTCCATTCCAGCACCGTGCGCAGGCGCACACTCCACGGTCCCCATCGCGCACGTGCAACGTGTCTCCCATTTGCTCCACTCATTCCCCGTCATCAGAGAGGGGGTACATCATTTCACCGTGACTCAGTGATGCCAGATGCGGGGAGTCACGGTGAAATGATGTACCCCCTCTCTGATGACGGGGAATGAGTGGAGCAAATGGGAGACACGTTGCACGTGCGCGATGGGGACCGTGGAGTGTGCGCCTGCGCACGGTGCTGGAATGGAATAGTGGAAGGGGTAAGGAGGAGAGTACGGGAGCTCCGTTTGGAGCTCCATATGGCATCACTGCCGTGACTCCCCTAATCTGGCATCACTGCCAGTTAGTAACCGAACGGTTACCAGTGATGCCAGAACCGTGGTACTGTGGTACTGAACCATACCCCCTCCATAGCCTACTATCGCCCCTTTGTTCCTTTCCAACGCGCCCGCGCGCTACACTCACCAGCGTATCTCTACTGTATCCGTGTGCGCTGCTCGTACGCTGCTTGTGCGCTTGCGCCAGCCACAATCTATTTTTAGCACCTTCCATGTTGTATTGTTTTGCGGCAACGAAACTGAAATTCGGCTTTCGAGCCGTCGAGCGTACGAATCGCAATCTGGAGCTAGCCTTCGAGTCCCCGTGCAGCGATATTTCTTTTTCATTACTTTCTTTATTTTCATTCCTTTTTTTTATTTCATTATTTAACCTTCCAGAAAATTAAAACTGTAAAAACTATGTTAAAAATATGTTTTCATTTTAAATAGACACGTTTTATTGCTATTATTCATTTTAATAGAAACGTTGTATTTATTTGGACTAATTGGAGAATACAAAAATGCAGACAGTATTTTTTAGTTTACGAAACAATTTGTAGATTTATTAGTTGTCAATTTTACAAGCATACACAAGTTTATTTGACCTTCTGTCTTCCTGTAATAAAAAAATACAGTCAAAATTATAATTATAATAGCATTTCATAAAATATCGAGGTTATTGCAAACTCATCTTTTTTCGCAATGAAGCTCTACTTTCATTGCTTCTCTCGAATGTCCATTTCCTTCCGAGGCAGTGGCGTTTCTAGATGTAAACAAAAAATGTTGACATAAAATGTATCATAATTAAACTACAATTATTCTAATCACGTGGAATGTAGTACATATTAAGTTTTAGTTACCTGGATTTTCTTCTTCGACGTTAAGCTTACTGCTAAGTTTACTGCTTCTCCTAAATTGCGTATACAGGGTGAATTCGATAAAGCAGGACACCTAAATATCTCCGTTACTTTTCGTTGTACAAAAAAACTTCGTAGGACAAAGTTACACTGTTTGAAGGACCACATATAACGGTGTAAGGGGAACAAAATTTCAAGGTCATTTTTATGAGATTTCAAGGTTGTCGATGTTTTTTCAGATGGAATGATATATTTTCGTTAACGTAATGTTGTAGCTGACAAAATAACGAATTCATGCATGTAACACAATATGACCTTCAAATGACCTTCAACCCAGAAAAATGGTATAAATAAAATTCAACGTGTAAGATTCATTTGATGTATGTCTGTTACGCCAAATGTTCAAAAATATTCCCTTGAGCTGCTATACATTCAAATGTATCGCAATACACAACATAATAATAGATTCGGTGTTGACAGGAGGACAATTATGATATACCTTCACCTATACGTTCGTACAGAATCGTGTTTATCCACTACTAATTACTCAGAAGACCTTCTTGCTATCAGATTTCCACAGTTTCTAAGATTTCTCGATCAATTTATCGATGACCGTTTCACAATGGGTTACTCGAAGGGAGATAAGATTGATATGATTTTCATTTATTGAGAAAGTCGACAGTGTTTAAGAGAAGCCGTGCAGTTGTACAAGGACCGATTTCCTAATCGTAATTGTCCATCAGTTTCCGTTTACTCTAATTTGTTAAATAAATTCCGTGAAACTGGTAGTGTCGAAAATAAAAAACGTACAAAGGTGAGGACTGTAAGGAATGAAGCAAACACAATTAATGTTCTGGCAGCAGTGAATACAAACCCTCATGCTAGTACGAGGCAAATCGCACGAGGAAGTGACATTAGTCACAAATGTGTAGTGTAAATACTCCAGGAACACAAATTTCACCCCTTTCACCTATCAATTCATCAAGAACTTCATGGTAGAGACTTTGTAAATCGTGTAAACTTACGCCAAATGTTCAAAAATATTCCCTTGAGCTGCTATACATTCATTCAGCCGTGAAGTTACAGAACATACTGCTGCGTAATTTATTTCTGAGGAAATCGACGCACAAGCCTGGACGATTCTTTCTTTCATGTCGTTTATAGTCGTTGGTGGTTCACTATAAACATCGTCTTTCAGTTTTCCCCATAGATAAAAATCAAGGGGTGTAATACGGGTCCGTTACGTCCAATCCAACGATTTGGAAACTTGATATTTAAGAATTGTGTTACGACACGGGAAGAATGGGCCGGATATCCGTCATGTTGATACCACATATTTTCACGAATGTTCAAGGGTGTATTTTCCAGGAGAATTGGTAACGATTCTCGTAAAAATGCAATGTATTTTTCTGCATTTAATGTTCCGGTAATAAAGTGAGGCCCAATTATTTGGTTATCTAAAATTCCGCACCAAACATTGACGGACCATGGTCTTTGTTTGTCGACTGTCCGTAACCACCGCGGATTTTCAGATGACCAATAATACAGGTTTTTAAAATTTATTTGCCCGTGATTTGTAAACGAAGCTTCATCGGTAAATAATACTTGATTAAATAAAGCTTTATCGTTTATCAATTGTCTCAATCCCCACTGGCAAAAGTTTACACGATTTACAAAGTCTCTACCATGAAGTTCTTGATGAATTGATAGGTGAAAGGGGTGAAATTTGTGTTCCTGGAGTATTTACACTACACATTTGTGACTAATGTCACTTCCTCGTGCGATTTGCCTCGTACTAGCATGAGGGTTTGTATTCACTGCTGCCAGAACATTAATTGTGTTTGCTTCATTCCTTACAGTCCTCACCTTTGTACGTTTTTTATTTTCGACACTACCAGTTTCACGGAATTTATTTAACAAATTAGAGTAAACGGAAACTGATGGACAATTACGATTAGGAAATCGGTCCTTGTACAACTGCACGGCTTCTCTTAAACACTGTCGACTTTCTCAATAAATGAAAATCATATCAATCTTATCTCCCTTCGAGTAACCCATTGTGAAACGGTCATCGATAAATTGATCGAGAAATCTTAGAAACTGTGGAAATCTGATAGCAAGAAGGTCTTCTGAGTAATTAGTAGTGGATAAACACGATTCTGTACGAACGTATACCCAGACAGCACAGCCTGCCCGAGCCCACCGCCGGCCCAAACCTCCCGAGGCCCGTGACCGGCAGGTTACTACCTAACACAATGCTTGGATCGGCTCGAGGCTGATTCCGTTGGATCCGTGCCTGCTTCTTATGCGCGCAATGGCCCGGAAATAGCCAGGCATGGGCTCGAGCCCACAGCCTGACGGCCGTGCCAGATTTCAGCTAGATTTCAGCCAGAGTCTAATGTGGCCAATCAGTGCTTCGATTGAGCCCAACTTTTCTCGCGCATGCGCGTCACAGTGCGGGTCGCGTGGAAATGAGGATTGCAAGGGTGCGGGATTCACGTTCTCATTTCTTAATAATACAAAAATTTGATATTTCAGTAGTCAATAACGCTAGATAAAAGATCAATCTAGGCCGTGATCGCCCTCGAAACTCCTATTTTTACATTTACGAGTCGTAATTTGCATCATACGGAAGCATACAACTGCGCATGTAGCTATTTTCATAACATATATAATGCAAATTACGCCTCGTATAGGAAAAAAAAGACTTTTGAGGGTGTTTGCTGCCTAGATCGATCTTTTATCTGGCGTTTTTGACTACTGAAAAACCCCTTGTTTGTATTATCACGAAATGAGAACGCAAATGCCGCACCCTTGCAATCTTGTAAATGGGCTGAAATCTAGCTGAAATCTGGCACGGCCGTCAGGCGAGCCCATGCCTGGCTATTTCCGGGCCATGGCGCGCATAAAAAGCAGGCTGAAATCGAGCCGGTGTGCTGTCTGGGTAGGTGAAGGTATATCATAATTGTCCTCCTGTCAACACCGAATCTATTATTATGTTGTGTATTGCGATACATTTGAATGTATAGCAGCTCAAGGGAATATTTTTGAACATTTGGCGTAACAGACATACATCAAATGAATCTTACACGTTGAATTTTATTTATACCATTTTTCTGGGTTGAAGGTCATTTGAAGGTCATATTGTGTTACATGCATGAATTCGTTATTTTGTCAGCTACAACATTACGTTAACGAAAATATATCATTCCATCTGAAAAAACATCGACAACCTTGAAATCTCATAAAAATGACCTTGAAATTTTGTTCCCCTTACACCGTTATATGTGGTCCTTCAAACAGTGTAACTTTGTCCTACGAAGTTTTTTTGTACAACGAAAAGTAACGGAGATATTTAGGTGTCCTGCTTTATCGAATTCACCCTGTATACGCAATTTAGGAGAAGCAGTAAACTTAGCAGTAAGCTTAACGTCGAAGAAGAAAATCCAGGTAACTAAAACTTAATATGTACTACATTCCACGTGATTAGAATAATTGTAGTTTAATTATGATACATTTTATGTCAACATTTTTTGTTTACATCTAGAAACGCCACTGCCTCGGAAGGAAATGGACATTCGAGAGAAGCAATGAAAGTAGAGCTTCATTGCGAAAAAAGATGAGTTTGCAATAACCTCGATATTTTATGAAATGCTATTATAATTATAATTTTGACTGTATTTTTTTATTACAGGAAGACAGAAGGTCAAATAAACTTGTGTATGCTTGTAAAATTGACAACTAATAAATCTACAAATTGTTTCGTAAACTAAAAAATACTGTCTGCATTTTTGTATTCTCCAATTAGTCCAAATAAATACAACGTTTCTATTAAAATGAATAATAGCAATAAAACGTGTCTATTTAAAATGAAAACATATTTTTAACATAGTTTTTACAGTTTTAATTTTCTGGAAGGTTAAATAATGAAATAAAAAAAAGGAATGAAAATAAAGAAAGTAATGAAAAAGAAATATCGCTGCACGGGGACTCGAAGGCTAGCTCCAGATTGCGATTCGTACGCTCGACGGCTCGAAAGCCGAATTTCAGTTTCGTTGCCGCAAAACAATACAACATGGAAGGTGCTAAAAATAGATTGTGGCTGGCGCAAGCGCACAAGCAGCGTACGAGCAGCGCACACGGATACAGTAGAGATACGCTGGTGAGTGTAGCGCGCGGGCGCGTTGGAAAGGAACAAAGGGGCGATAGTAGGCTATGGAGGGGGTATGGTTCAGTACCACAGTACCACGGTTCTGGCATCACTGACGGTTACTCGAGGGGAATACAAGGTACCCCCTCTCTGATGACCAGAGCGGCAGAGGAGTTCAGGAGTAGGGTAATATGTGACACGTTGCGCGTGCGCGACGAGAATTCAGTGGGGCGAATGGAAGACACGTTGCGCATGCGTGATGAGGACGCAACAATGACATGACATTTCGCAGGTTTTAGGTTATTGCAGCGTATCTACGAATCGTTCTGCAGATTATGAACTTTCTTTATTATAAATGAAATGAATTGTAACATGGGAGTTTCAGTTGTGAAGCGGAGTATGAATATTGAAAAAAATGTTGAAATCTATAGTACTATATATTAAAAAGTTTGGTATAGGAAAGATGAAAGAAATTGTAGAACTGAATACTGAATGTAATAAATATATTATGGGTACATAATACAATAAAATTGTAGGAAAATATAGTCTATCAGCTATATATATACGTTATGGGAAAGGATGGTAAAGGGCAACAACTATTGAGTTATTGACGGTGAATATTAATATATATATTAATGTACATATAACATCTCATATAACATACAATAAAATACAATAATAAACAAATACACACATCTAAATAAGAAAACAAGTATTCAACATGTGTCACTGTCACTGCTGCTGTTCTCAGTTTCATCAGCGAACAGGATTCCAGTCAATTTCCACCAGAATTAGTTTCCTACAATTTTATTGTATTATGTACCCATAATATATTTATTACATTCAGTATTCAGTTCTACAATTTCTTTCATCTTTCCTATACCAAACTTTTTAATATATAGTACTATAGATTTCAACATTTTTTTCAATATTCATACTCCGCTTCACAACTGAAACTCTCATGTTACAATTCATTTCATTTATAATAAAGAAAGTTCATAATCTGCAGAACGATTCGTAGATACGCTGCAATAACCTAAAACCTGCGAAATGTCATGTCATTGTTGCGTCCCCATCGCGCACGCGCAACGTGTCTTCCATTCGCCCCACTAAATCCTCGTCGCGCACGCGCAACGTGTCACATATTACCCTACTCCTGAACTCGTCTGCCGCTCTGGTCATCAGAGAGGGGGTACATTTTTTCACCGTGACTCCCCTCAACTGGCGACACTGAATTGTTGCCTCCAGTTGCCTCTGGTTGCCTCGCACAATCAATCAAATTTGTACGATTTTATGTTCTTCGCATGGAAAGTGAAAATTATAATTATTAATTATCCTATCTATGGTCATATCAAGTATATCGAATCGTCTCGTTGAAATTGCCTCTATAACATATTTTTCGGTAATAGCATGTTTATGCTTCTTTTTGGGTGGATTAATCCTCCCCTACTTTTAAGGTGAACTAATTCTCCCTGGTATGGACACGCAGCTACACACAATCTCATTCTCATACGTACACTGATTGTGCGAGGCAACTGGAGGCAACATGTACATAGGTACATATCTTAGTATGGACACGCAGCTACACACAATCTCATTCTCACACGTACACGAAAACTGTATCGGAACACGGATCCATCTGGCGGCGACCAGAGAGAACCCAGCGCTATCTTTTTCAAAACTTCAGCCTTACAGAGGGCTTAGTCGGAACACCTCTATAATACACCGTGGTCACATATTGTGCAAGATTTCTCGCGCGATGGCGGCGATTTCAGCTTCAGTGAAGTCGATAGAATAGGGTACCTTGAGCACCCCGCAGAATTTTAAAAAATTGTTATTATTTGAATCTGAAAAATGAATGTATAACATGTGTATTTGTGTATATTTTGTAACTCGTAGGACACGTCCTGAAGTCTTTTTGTCCGGAACAGATTAGATTTAACAGATCCTCATATAAATAGATACGTTACTGTTTGGGCCGCGCATGCGCGTGAAATCTTGTACCATATCGGTTGATTCGAAACATACGAAACCGAAAGAATTATTCTGCGGAAATGAAGAGATATTCGCAAGAAACTGCTACGCCCTAGTTCAGACACGGCGGAAACCGCGCGATTTTTGTTTTTGATTGTTCGACCGCGCGGTTGCGTGTGAACGAATACATATTTAACGCTAATGTACATAAGGTAAATACGCGGTTCTAATTGGTTCAAATTGCGCGGATTCCGCCGGGTCCAGCCGGGTTTGAACGAGGTTTATTGTTACTGTGTAACATATAATAAATCTAAGCCGTATTTATTCAAATTATTGCAAATATATAGATTTGGATTAGGTCTAAACAATCTACAAATTCTGGATGACATCTACAATGAGAAGATTACATATGTGAACAGAGTGAGTTGTGGTTAGGTCCTGGGAGGGGTGGAGAGGGTCGGCACGACACGCATACAAAAATCCAGGTCAGTAGCAATAGTTTTTTGCGAATATCTCGAAAACTAAACGAGACCCCTCATATGCGAAAAGGAAAATATGTGAAAAAGTTGTTCAAAATGTGTAGCTGCATAACATATTTAAATTTCATCAAAATCGGTGAGGATTTCTAAATAATTACCCCACATTTTTGCGAATATCTCGGTAACCGTTCATTTCTGCAATATTATTTTTTCGGTTTCATATTACCCCCCTCCTCCCGCACCATACGCGCCTACCACCCACCACCGCATCCCAGATAGCCAAAATGCTCGATTCTGGCCAGGGCAGTTATGACCGTGTGGGCTCGTAACGTTCCCTCGGCACAAGCTGCTCTCGGCCCGTCGGTCCTGATTTCTGCCAAATTTTACGACATTCGCCACTCGGACCTACTTAAAATTTGGCAGAAATCAGGACCGACGGGCCGAGGGGAAGCTTGTGCCGGGTTTGCGCCGAGGGAACGTTACGAGCCCTCACCACTGATATATATATATACTATGGATACGAGATGCTGTGAAACATATTGAAGTGGCTTTAGATGCCAGCGCTGCGAAGAGGACACCGCTGTACTATATTCCCCCGTACTCCTCTTCACCCCCGTAGTGCTCTACACTTTGCCACTCTTCAGGTGGCGTTGTTCGCAATGTAGTTGCGCGTTGGGGAGAACGACCATTTTTAACCATTTTGGTTTACAGCGTGGTTTGGAGCAGGCGTGTATTTTACTGTTTATCGTGTTTTGTCGTGCATATTTAGTGAAAATAAAAAAAAATAAAATGTTGAAACATTAAACATTAAATGTTTAATGTTTAGAAACATTTTTAAAATTACTATTCACTTTCTGCGAATTCCAATAATCATTACTCCTGTTTCTTTTATATTATATTTATATATAAATATATTTATTTCACTATTTCCATGAATATTATTTTTTGCAACCAGTTTTTTAAATTTTAACCTTCATACAAGCAGTTCGTATTATTGTGCTATATTAATACGCGTCCCTTGTAAATTCAATCTTTCAAACTTCGCGCTAGTTCCGTTAGTACAGTGGTGTCCTCTTCGCAGCGCTTGCATCTAAAGTCACTCTTCAATATGTTTCAACTGCTGTACGGCTGGCTTATGGGAATCTCGTATCCATAGTATATATATCAGTGGCCCTCACGGTCATAAATGCCCTCCTCAGATTATAGCCATCGTGTGCCTTTTGCCCATTCAAGCGACGTTCGGCCCGTCTACCTGACCCCGACACGCCGGGCTCGATCTGTGCGCGAGGATCGCTTGGCTATCTGGGATGCGTTGTCAATATACTAAACCACCCCTGGGTTTCAATCGACAAACTTTGGGAGCATATTCTACAAGTGGAAATAAGAAAAAAATGTTATTTGAAGTTTGCTCAGAACCGCTTTATGTATTACAAAGTTATAAACAAGTAAAGTTAGAATTGATGACGGTGGACGTTTACTTCACTGAACATTGAAAGGTCGAACATGTTTTATCTTATTTGTCTATTCATGTTTACTATTTTGATATGAATTGCTGTTAGTGTTAACAACCAGTTAGATTGTATTTGCGCCCAAGGACGACACTGAAATAATTCGGTAAACATGCACGTTCGACCTTTCAATGTTCAGTAAAGTAAAATCCACTGTCATCAATTCTAACTTTACTTGTTTATAACTTTGTAATACATAAAGCGTTTCTGAGCAAACTTCAAATAACATGTTTTTCTTATTTCCACTTGTAGGATCTGCTCCCCAAGTTTGTCCATTAAAACCCGGGACACCCTCTATATATTTTATATATTCAACACAGCTTGAATATTTGACACGATGAGTACACATTGAGATCCAGTGGGATCTCACGCGCAAGAAATCCCTTTGCTCAAGTTACGCAACGCTGTTTCCGCTGTATATGCCCTAACTATACTAATTATTATTATTTTTTAAAAACGCTACAGGATTTTATAAAGAACGTAAAATATACTTTTCACATATATTTTATTTTAGAATATGTATAATGATACACATGTGACAATGATAGATGGCAATGATAAGCGACAATGATAAGTGACAATGACAAGTGCTAGAGATCCTTCATTAGTACCCTACTACGCTCTGGTGCTCTCCTTAGCCATAATTGCATCGAAACTTCAGTCTCATTTTTATCTTTGGATATTCTCGCCTTTGTTGCTGCATCTAAACAATGAAAATTTTGTTGAATAATATTCAATCGTATACAAATAAATATGATAATAAAATAAACGTGACGATTACCTATTATTACTTTTGCTACTTTCAAAGTATTAAAAACTTTCTTCCCCTTCCTTCCCATCCAACTATATTGGCTACATAATTGATTTGTCATCAGACAGGCCATTACCCGTTTAACGAAATGGTAGTTCTTTTTCCCTCCCAGTGCTGCTAATTCGTTCACCTACAAATTAATAATTTTGTTACAACTGAATTAGAATTCTATTCGTATCGTTAACGTTATATTTCTTACCGTGTCTCTGTAATTTGTCTCGTTTTGCAGATACATCTCACATTTCTGCAACTCCTCTTCGCAATCCAATGGAAATGATATGTCCTGTTTGAAAATTGAGGTATTTTCTCTTTCTGCTGCAGCATGCTGGCTGTCAAACTTTGTATCCAATTTATCTATTTTGCTCAAGGCCTCTGTTATAAGACTGCGCATCAGATGGTGCTGACACATTATGGTTTTGATGTGGTTTCCTAGAAATTTAGATTTGGTAGGTGTTAGCTGATGTACAGTTATGAATGCAACATTTGATGTTCTATATCGTAAGACGCTTCCTTCTGTGTTTACATACCAATCGTGTTTAAAATTATTGCCTCCACTTCCGCCTGCAGTCTGTCTCTATCAATCAGTGACGGCGATACCTTGCTGGTGGCAGTGACTGCAAATGAAATATATTTTGATGAACAAAGATATACTATTTACAGTAAGAGGATGATATGTACAGCTACATGAATGTAACATTTGATATTCTATATCGTAACGCGTTCCCTTTTATATTTACATACCAATCGGGCTGAAGCTTATTGGCGGCTGCTGTGTTGTTTCATATACTTTGTATCTCTTCAGGGGGGGCGATAACTCTTCACTGACATGAGTACCTAGAAATAAAATATATTTTGATGAACAAAGATATATTATTTACAGTAAGAGGATGATATGTACAGCTACATGAATGTAACATTTGATATTCTATATCGTAACGCGTTCCCTTTTATATTTACATACCAATCGGGCTGAAGCTTATTGGCGGCTGCTGTGTTGTTTCATATACTTTGCATCTCTTCAGGGGGGCCGATAACTCTTCACTGACATGAGTACCTAGAAATAAAATATATTTTGATGAACAAAGATATACTATTTACAGTAAGAGGATGATATGTACAGCTACATGAATGTAACATTTGATATTCTATATCGTAACGCGTTCCCTTTTATATTTACATACCAATCGGGCTGAAGCTTATTGGCGGCTGCTGTGTTGTTTCATATACTTTGTATCTCTTCAGTGGGGCCGATAACTCTTCACTGACATGAGTACCTAGAAATAAAATATATTTTGATGAACAAAGATATACTATTTACAGTAAGAGGATATGTACAGCTACATGAATGTACCAATGAGACATAAGTACCAATGAGAACAATGTAGTCAATGTAGTTTATTTAGATTCGTCGGGAAGTGACAATGAAAACGAACTTTCTGTACAACATCTTCAGTGTGAAGAAACTGCAGAAAGTCCGAATTTCACCGATTCAATGCGCGGTTCAGTAGCAGGCAGTAGTGATACAAATGTTCGCGATAATTTAGCAGAATGGGCTGTAAAGCGTAATATTACACATGTCGCGATTAACGAGTTACTTTCTATACTGAAGGAGCCCATTCCAAACTTGCCCGCAGATGCAAGAACACTTTTAAAAACATCCAGAGACAATATTATTACTAAACTAGTTGAGCCAGGACAGTATTACCATTTTGGTTTAAGGACTGCTGTTTTAAAACTTTGCAAGTATGTAGACATGTCTTCTTTTGACGGAAATAAAATTCCAATCAATATTGGTATCGACGGTCTTCCCGTATCAAAAAGCACTGGCAGTGAATTATATCCTATTCTTTGTTCCATCGCAGGATATAAAAATATAGAAATGATCGGTATTTATTATGGCCCTGGAAAGCCACAAGACGCAAATAGCTTATTATTCGATTTCGTTGAAGAGGCAATAGTATTAACCAATAGTGGATTTGTAATTAATGAACATTTGTATCATTTACATGTCAATGCTTTCATTTGTGATGTTCCCGCAAAAGCTTTTATAAAATACATAAAATTTCATACAGGATATAATTCTTGTTCCAAATGTGACATCAAAGGAGATTTTGAAGATAACAGGGTATATTTCTCAAGTCTCGATATTGGAACACGTAGAACTGATTTTGATTTTCGATCAAGAGCTGATGCTAGGCATCACCTTGGAACAAGTATTTTGCAAAGAATTCCACATATTGATATGATCAATTCTTTTCCGTTAGATTATATGCACTTACTTTGTTTAGGTGTGACAAAGAAGTTGCTCTTAAATTTATGGTGCTGTGGGAAACCACCCACAAAAATTTCCAATCTACAATCTCACAATATATCGAATTCATTACTGGCTTTACGAAAGTCTGTTCCGTTAGAATTTAATAGGAAACCACGTAGTTTAACTGAACTGAAACGATGGAAAGCAACTGAATTTAGACAATTCCTTTTTTATACCGGCCCGGTAGTTTTGCTAAGAAATATAGATAGAGACAAATATCAAAATTTTATTTCGTTACATGTAGCAGTACGAATTTTATCTAATTCAAATTATTTTCACTGTATTGAGTATGCCTCTGAATTGTTAAAGTATTTTGTCAAAACTTTCAAAATATTGTACGGGGCACAGAATATGTCTCACAATGTGCATAATCTCCTACATATTACAGATGACGTAAAAAATTATGGGCCTCTGGATAATTTTAGTGCATTTCCCTTTGAAAATTTCCTTCAGTCAATTTTACGGTGCATTCGCGGCAAAAATAAAATATTAGAGCAGATAGTCAAGAGGCATACAGAAAAAACCAATATTTGTAGCAACGAAAATGTAAATTCCACGAAACATCCAATTTTCCTAGATGAACAGTACGGGGGACCGTTACCACCCAATTTTACTGCCCTAAAACAATTTAAACGCGTTGATTTCCATAGTTTCAGTTTAAAAACTAGTGAGCCGGATAATTGCTGTTCTTTGAGAAATGATGATATCATTATTGTGGAAAATATAATATTTTCGACAGGTGTTTTCAAAATAGTTGGCAGAAAATTTTTAAATTTAAAGGATTTTTTTGTGAGTCCCTGCAAATCTTCCAATTTTGGAATTTATTCAACAGAATCTCCTTTTTTGGGACCTTTGGAACTTTTCAATATTGAGGATGTTTTCCAAAAATATGTGAGATTAGAATTTCAACGTAATATTATTCTCTTACCATTGCTACATTGTTCCTCATGAGTGCATATGTTTGGATATTTTTCTATTGCATTGCAAAGTCTAGTTTCCCGAGAAAGTTCAGATAGTATAGTAAAATATTTATAAACTTATATCTCTGTCTTTTTTATAGCGTCTGAATATTAATCCGAGTCACTGCATCTATAAATCTGAATTTGTAACACAAGTCAGTCAGATTGTGGGACGATAGGGCTACTGGCGAACTACCCACATTAAAAAAACAGTATAACGTGCCAACGGGTGACACCTCATTTGGGTGGTATGGAAGTTTACCCATTTTATTTGAATCGGGGAGTAAAAAGGTTCTGAAAATAACTGTTTCAAATTGTTATTTATCGGTTCTGTTCGAAACAGTTATGAAGAACCGAAATAATATGTATATACATTAAATATATATATATCGTATATCATAATGTTACATTAGCGGTTACCGTTACGTTTTTATAACTATTGTTTTTTGTTTTTGCAGTTTGGTTCGGGTTTTGGTTGTACTTCGTTTCTGTTCTTTTGTTCGGCCATGTAACATACAATCAGTCCCATCCATAATTAATTAATAGCACACACCTCAGTTTTTCTTCCAAGCTAGATGAATAGGAAAATTTTGATAAAGTGCGTTCATATAGTATGAATAGGAAAAAAATTTTTAAAGTTTCATTCCACAACTTTGTTTGTCTTGGCTTGAAACGGAAATTTAAAAAAAAAATGTAATTTGTAGATTCTTATCGCGGTTTCGGATTTCGGTAATCATCCGAAGGCTGCGCCGACTTGACCCAGCCGCGCGTAGTCTCGACTATAAGGAGTCGAGAGTCTCGACTCCTTATAGTATTATTTAAAATTATTTAAAACTGCTTTCAGATTCTTGCCCATTTTTTAAAACTGCTTTCAGATGTTCGCCCAAAGGCAAGGGCCAAGGTAAAAGAATTGCAGTCAGGATGAGTAGAAGAGACTCAATTGAGCAAAAGAAAAAGTAAAGCGATGAACGATAGCGATGACGATTCCGATTCGATTTTTGCCTCCGCCTTCGGCATCAAAACGACTGAACGAGTTAGGTATGTGAATACAAAATTAAATATGCTACTAATTGTGCTAATTGTTTAATTATATTCCATCAATAATCATTGTATCGGTATGACAACCGTGATTATTGTTTTCAGGTACATGCAGCGGCAGGGCTGTAGATGCATCAAACAATATCGGACAAATGAGGTTCCGAGGAATTCTGTGATTATTGGTAAGCTATGTAAACGAATCTAAATATGGAAGTACGTATTTCCAAGCACGGAATCTAATAAAAAATTTTTATTTTTAGGAAACCCGCCGACCCAAAAATGACAAGCACAGTGTTTTCTCGATAATTGCCCAAAATACGGGTCCGGTCAGGGATACTATATTCTTTGACTTCTGCCGAACGTAGAAAAGGTCAACGAAGCTCGAGCGGCCTTCGGTTTATTTTTCATTATTCTTTACGGGACTTTGACCAACATATTTGTACTTTTGCCAAGAAGGACCCAAGCAAGCATGGACAAGACGTTGCTCGGTCGGACGCATTTTCAAGGGAAACTCTCACTTCTTCTGGCCTCACGTGAGAGTACTATGGGCCGCTACGGGGAGCGAGACGCACGGCGGGGAGAAGTGTATTATGTAATATTTCTCGGCCACTGAGGTTTCTCGAGCTTACCCGGTTCCAAACGGGGTACATGGTCATCCCGCGGTAGTGAGGACAGGCCACCACGGTGTATTATAGAGGTGTTCGGACCAGCGTTGCCATATTTTGCGGGAACAAAAGGGTGGTGAGTTGGGCGAGGCTGGGCGAGGGGCGCAGCGGTAAGGGGACTGGTTCTCTGTTCCCGCAAAATATGGCAACCCTGGTTCGGACTTCTCTCGGAAAGGTGTGATAGATAGTTCTCTGGTCGCCGCCAGATGGAATACAACGCTAGGCACCATCACGCGTGATGGTGCCATTGGTGCCTAGTATTCCATCTGGCGGCGACCAGAGAACTAACTTCTATCTATCAGCTATCGCCAGATTTCCTCTCTGCTATCACAAAACTTCAACCTCATAGAGGTGCTTAGTCGTAACCAGTCGTAACCAGTCGTAACACCTCTATAATACACCGTGGGTCCGTGAGACAGGCAGGCCAGATGACATTTGGGACATTTGTCGAGAAAACACTGTGAACAGCATTGGAAAACGACCACCGACAAACAGCGTCTACTACGATTTTCACCACTTTTGACCCTCTATAGCTCGCGTCTAAATCGATTTCAATGACATTTTCAGGACATGTAAAAAAGTTATCGTCTTTTTTAGAGCGTCCGAATATGAATGTGAGTAACTGTATATAATTAAAGGTACGCTCTAAAAAAGACGATAACTTTTTTAATATTGTACCATACGATTTGAACTTTCTTGGGAAGCTAGAGCGATTGGTTTACTACAGGATGTGAAAAGAAATTTTGATCGGGACAGTAGAAATATTGAAAAATATTGAAAATTTAATAAGTATGCTCTTTGGACTGTGCCAATTATATCCACTGTGAAAGTTTCATCGAAATCAGTTGATGCGGAATGGAACGACAGGCATTGAAAGATGTAAGAATTCTTAGATATACATACGGTGAACTGGATTAATATTCGGATGCTCTTAAAAAGGCGATAACTTTTGTAATATTGCACTATAAGATTTGAACTTTTTTGGGAAGCAATTTGTTTGCTATAAGATCTGTAAAAAGTTTTTCCAAAAGTAGCAATAGATCGAAATTGTAGAAAAAATACTAAAAGTAGCATTTTACAAATTTTTACGTGGGCCTATATCGACAATTTAAAAAATACGTTTTGTATATCTTTGCCTATTAAGCATATTTTGAAAATTTCGTCAAATTCTGTCGACGTTGCAATGAGCTCCAAACGTTTAAAGTTGGTCAAAATTGCAGATTTTCACGATTTTCGGCCTATAACTGCAATAAATCTAAAGATTCCTACATCTTCCAATGCCTGTCGTTTTTTCCCGCATCAACCGATTTTGACGAAATTTTCTCAGTGCATATAATTCAACAGATCTACAAAACGTATTTTTTAAATTTTCAATACAGGCCCACATAAATAACTTGTAAAATGCAAGTTTTAATATCTTTTCACAACTCTGACCAATTGCAATTTTTGAAAAAATTTCTTTTTATATCGATCCTGCAGTAGACTAATTGCTTTAGCTGCCCAGAAAAGTTAAAATCGTATAGTACAATATTAAAAAAGTTATCCCACTTTTTAGAGCGTCCGAATATTAATCCGGTTCACTGCAGGCCGAAAATCGTGAAAATCTGTAATTTTCACCTTGAACGTTTGTAACTCATTGCAACGTCGACCGCGCGATTTTGACGAAATTTTTAGAACATTCGTTTAATTGACACAGACCGACGTACAAAACGTATTTTTTAAATTTTCAATATACAGGGTGTTTCGTCTAAGACAGGACACCTAAATATCTCTTCAGGTTATTGTGATGCAAAAAATATTTGTTGAAGGTCATTTTTTTCGGAGTTACCAAGGTCATCGATGTTTTTTGATACATAACTACATTTTTATTTTATTGCACCGTGTAACTGATCGAAAAATACTGGTAAAACTTTAGTTTTCGAAGATCAAGGTCATGTTTTTATAAATATCTGAATGTATTTGTCGATCAGTTACACGGTGCAATAAAATAAAAATGTAGTTATGTATCAAAAAACATCGATGACCTTGATAACTCCGATAAAATGACCTTCGGAAAAAAATATTCGTGCCAGATATTTGGTCCATTGACACCATGCACATTACTTAACAAATATTTTTTGCATCACAATAACCTGAAGAGATAGTTACGTGTCCTGTTTTAGACGAAACACACTGTAGACCCCGTGAAAAAGTTTTAAAATGCAACTTTGTAGTCATTTAAATTACTATAATTACTTAATGAAATGTTGCATGTAATTAGTACAGCTTGTCAAATCTAGCTGTGCTGTTGACCAAAACTTAGGAATGCGCAGAAAAAAACAAAGACCGCACTCGATGAGAGAAGGATGCAACATTTGAACGGTAAGGTACACACCTCGTCAAAAGTGCGTACTGTCCATTATTTCTTACAGCAGTAAACATACAAAACAACTGTTTATATGTTTGTGTGAATACACTTGTGTCGCTTTACTTTTCAACTAAACTGTCGCCACGTGCATCGTTTGACGCGATCAGTTCACCATCATTGCGAGGTTCTGCCTACCTACCATTGTGCAGTAGAGAGATTTCCCATTGCAGGAGAAATTCAGCCGCCCAGCTAGATTTGGCAAGCTGTACATTGGTATTATAAAATCCCCCAACCGGAAAGAAAATGTTTCGGTTCGAGAACTTAGTACAGCTGTTTTTATTCTCGGGCCGAGAACTTACTTGTACACCTAATATTAACAATTAGATTAATTCAACAAATTCATTTGTTGTAAGAGAAAATATTGTGTTCCTTACCGAACCGAGTTGGTTTCAAGAAAGGAGAAATGTGGGTGCAATTGTATCATCTATATCAGAAAATTGATTGAGTTCGTAGCGTTTTTAAATTTAAAATTCAAAGATAAAATTAAGATATTTACTCATTGATTTCCCAATAACATGGTTTCCATTCTGTTGTATTACTTTTTGATATTTTTAAGGTATCTTATCATGTCACCGAATAAACCTATGAATAAGTATCTTAATTTTATCTTTGAACGTTAATTTAAAAACGCTACGAACTTTCGTTCCATCCCAATATTTTCTGTAGAATTCTATAGAATGCCCACCTCAGATACATTTACCGTAACTTATTAGCAATTAGATTAATTCGAAAAATTCATTTGTCGTAAGAGAAAGTATTAATTTATTGTATTCTTTGTTGCAGGCAATTGTATGGACCTGGATACCAAGGTGTACCTCATCAGGGGCAAATATTTAATTATTATCATACAATGATGCCTGGATATGGACAACCTTTTAATCCACAGCAGATGCAACAGCAGCAGCAACAACAACAACAACAGCAGCAGCAACAACAACCACAACAACAACAGCAACAGGGCAACAATCAAGGAAAACAACTACATCAACAGCCTCCTGTACCTGGGACACCAATGTCTTTGGAAGATGAGGTGGATCTTCCTCCTCTTCCACCTGGACCACCTCCATCTGTGCCGCAATCTCAACAGCACAACAATCAAGTGCAACAAACTATGCAGCCTCATCCAGCGTATATGTACAACTCTTTCCCTTATGGAAACTGGAATGGCATGCATGGTGACATGTCTCGTAAGTTTCCTGCGACATGCGATAAAATAGTCGGTGATTATTTACAAAGAGGCACACCTCTCCGATTTTGATGAAATTTAAACGGAAAAAGTTGTTCAAAATGTCGAAATCTATAACATGTTTAAATTAGGACTGCTACTTTCCTTTGAAGGTCGAAGATTCTGAAGCTTCGAAGCTTTGATTCCTGAAACTTCAAAGGTAATGAGAATCGAAGCTTCGATCTCTGAATTTCGAGTTTCCATAGTAAATTATTAGCAGATTAAAGCAAACGCGGTTTCGAAGCTTTGAACTTCGAAATTTCGCTGCTAAGTTATATTCAATACAATTACAGTGAACATAAAAAGTGATTGGACACTTCTACATTTCAAAAAAAAATACGCCACCACAGCTAAAAGAATGAAGTTGGGCATTTTAAACAAAATATGACACATAATGTTTATATCAGTACAAAAAGTAACATGATGAAATGTATAATAAACTTTATACGAACAGTAATAATGAGAATGTCATAGTTTGGGGGCACAGAAAGAGAGAGAGTCTTGAGACACATAATTTCTATATAAATTTAAAGCAGAAAGGATAAACACTAACACTAAACCTACTGTGGAAGCTTTGGAAAAGTAGCAGTTCTTCAAATTTCATCAAAATCGAGCCTCTATAAATAATAACCAAATAGTGGATGTGTGTTATACGATCTCGACGTATGTTCTGCGATATGCGATGTGTGTTGTACGATCTCGATGTATGTGGATATGTGTTATACATTGTTTTGCGCTTTTCTTTGAGCCAGTTCATCGTTAATTGCTGCGATATGCATTTGATGTATTCTTATTATGAAAAAATTTGTAAATAATGTATAACTTGCGATATTTGTAATGAAACAGTGTTATCGCGCTTGATAATATGGTTTCAATTTATTAATAAGTAAAAAGTTGTACATATACTGTTTATAATTGTTATAATATTCAATAAACTATGTTTAAAATGTATTAAAATGTTTTATTTTTAAATAAATATTATAAATTATCAAGGAATGGGTAGTATGGATTTTAAATTCCCGCGTTTTCAATTCAGATGGCGCTCGATTTCTGTGCTAACAGAAAAATACATTGAGTGAAAGTACCCTTGCTCAGGGTAGTGTCACTCAATGTACTTTTCTGTTAGCACGGAAATCCAGCGCCATCTGAATTTTGTGTTACACAACTAACGGGTAAAACGCGGGGATTCAAAATCCATACTACCCATTCCTTGCTAATTTATAATTTTTATTTAAAAATAAAACAAATTAAAACATTTTAATACATTTTAAACATAGTTTATTGAACATTAAAACAATTACAAATAGTATATGTACAACTTTTTACTTATTAATAAATTGAAACCATATTATCAAGCGCGATAACACTGTTTCATTACAAATATCGCAAGTTACACATATTTACAAATTTTTTCATAATAAGACTACATCAAATGCATATCACAGCAATTAACAATGACCAGGCTCAAAGAAAAGCGCAAAACAATGTATAACACACATCGAGATCGTATAATACACTTCCACACACATCGTACATCTCGTAACACACACCGTAGATCTCGTAAAACACACCGTAGATCTCGTAAAACACATCGAGATCTTATAACACACATCCACACAAATCGTACATTTCGTAACACACACCGTAGATCTCGTAACACACATCCACACACATCGTACATTTCGTAACACACACCGTAGATCTCGTAACACACATCGAGATCTTATAACACACATCCACACACATCGTACATTTCGTAACACTTACCGTAGATCTCATAACACTCATCGAGATCGTATAACACACATCCACACACGTCGTACATCTCGTAACACACATCGAGATCGTATAACACACATCCACACACATCGTGTATCTCGTAACACACGTCCACACACATTGTATATCTCCCCAGACAGCACAGCCTGCCCGAGCCCACCGCCGGCCCAAACCTCCCGAGGCCCGTGACCGGCAGGTTACTACCTAACACAATGCTTGGATCGGCTCGAGGCTGATTCCGTTGGATCCGTGCCTGCTTCTTATGCGCGCAATGGCCCGGAAATAGCCAGGCATGGGCTCGAGCCCACAGCCTGACGGCCGTGCCAGATTTCAGCTAGATTTCAGCCAGAGTCTAATGTGGCCAATCAGTGCTTCGATTGAGCCCAACTTTTCTCGCGCATGCGCGTCACAGTGCGGGTCGCATGGAAATGAGGATTGCAAGGGTGCGGGATTCACGTTCTCATTTCTTAATAATACAAAAATTTGATATTTCAGTAGTCAATAACGCTAGATAAAAGATCAATCTAGGCCGTGATCGCCCTCGAAACTCCTATTTTTACATTTACGAGTCGTAATTTGCATCATACGGAAGCATACAACTGCGCATGTAGCTATTTTCATAACATATATAATGCAAATTACGCCTCGTATAGGAAAAAAAAAGACTTTTGAGGGTGTTTGCTGCCTAGATTGATCTTTTATCTGGCGTTTTTGACTACTGAAAAACCCCTTGTTTGTATTATCACGAAATGAGAACGCAAATGCCGCACCCTTGAAATCTTGTAAATGGGCTGAAATCTAGCTGAAATCTGGCACGGCCGTCAGGCGAGCCCATGCCTGGCTATTTCCGGGCCATGGCGCGCATAAAAAGCAGGCTGAAATCGAGCCGGTGTGCTGTCTGGGTCGTAACACACATCGAGATCGTATAACACACATCCACACACACCGTATATATTGTAACACACATCGAGATCGTACAACACACCTCGTATATCTTATAACACACATCACATATCGCAGAACATACATCTACATCGTATAACGCACATCGTATATCTCATAACCAGAGTAGGGCAATAATCAACTAATATTTAAAAATGACTAATAGTCTTTTTGAATTTCAGTTATAACAAAATAGTCATTAGTCAAAACTTTTTGATTAGTTAGTGACAGTTAATCACATCTCTAAGTAATTGTTAGCTATAGCTTATTAGTGAATTAGTAGTTGATGATCAGTCATCTTTAGTCATCAGTCACTATTATGCGCTTAACATACATTAATATTATTAATTAGTTATCATTAATTAATCAGAAAGTTTTGATGACCATTAGTTATTTTTAAATATCAGTTGATTATTGCCCTACTCTGCTCATAACACACATCAACATCGTATAATATACATCCAGGGTAGTGTCACTCTAATAGGAGAACTGTTAGCAAAAGTTTAGTACCGTAACACAAAATAAAGATGTCGCTACTTGCAAGAGTAATTCTCAAAGTGTCCGCCAGATGGAATTGATGACAACATTTTGTAGGTTTTATCCCTATGGTGACCAGATAGAGAAGGCGACCTACTACGCGTTTAGTCCCAATAGATTGCAATTGAATCGAAATCACTGCTGCTGGTAATATTAACAACGAGAACTTTATTACTTGTTACAATGGCACGTGTTGCCCACGAGGCAATAACGGAAGTTATATATATATACGCTTAGCAACGGCTAAGGAACGAGCACGTCTGCCTAGTAAGACGACTGAGAGCAGAATCTACTAGCATGGCGCCTAGGCGGAAAACGCTCTAGGCAGCGGACGAACGATCGTCAAGAGGGGCGACTCGCTATGCAGCTCGCATGCTGCTATTGCCAGGCGACACTAGCGCCGTGGCAATGCGCGGAAGCGCATGTTGCCCCTACACACTCCCCCCCAAAGAGAAGCGGAAGCATACAAGATTTCGCTTTTAACAATACGCTTTACGGAAAGGAAATGTTACGAAAGGTGCTTACATGCTAGATACAAAAAACTTACATACTACGCGCAACGCTTACAAAAAACTTACATTAATGTGGGGAGTCTGCGAAGGTGACTCTCCTGCGCGAGTAGGTGCGTAACGGCGCACTTGGAAACGGCAGCGATGTACTTGGGACAGGCAGCGATGCATTTGGAACCGGCAGCGATGCATCCGATGTCGGAGCTACGAGTCCTTCATTTACAATGTGCGCAGGCTTCAAGAGTTCGACAGAAACGTTACGCGGTGAACCGTTGACTTCGATGGAATATACGCGATCTGAAATGCGCTGGAGTACTCGGTGTGGTCCCGTGTAAGGCCGTTCTAAGGGTCTACGCACGGATTTAACAAGCATGAACACATGCGAACACGACTCTAATTCCTTATAAACGAAAGTCTTAACGTTACGCTTATGTGCCGCAGGCACCGGCTTAACGGCACGCATATATTGTCGAAACTCTTCTAGGAACGGCTGCGGGTCGGGTTTATAATCATCTATTAGGAAGAATTCGCCCGGTAAACGCAGTGATGTTCCGTATACGTAATCGGCGGGAGACGCATTTGTATCGAGACGGACATGGGTACGCAAACCTAATAATACCGCGGGTAAAACACGCGACCATTGCTGATCGGCGTGGCACATGATCGCTGCCTTCAAGACGCGATGCCAACGCTCAACCATACCGTTAGACGCGGGGTGGTACGCAGTCGTTCGTTGTCTCCGGCAGCCGACGAGCGCAAGAAGGGCTGAGAAAAGCTGCGATTCAAATTGTGTACCTTGATCGCTCGTTAAGAATGCGGGTGCGCCAAAACGCGACACCAAATTGTCGAAGAAAGCACGGCAGACTGTCTGCGCAGAAACGTCGCGGAGAGGAACTGCTTCGGCCCAGCGCGAAAATCTGTCGATCATAGTAAGGCAATACTGAAAACCTTCGCTGACCGGCAGCGGACCGACAAGGTCGATATGCACGTGCATAAAACGTCCGTCGGGCGCGACGAACTGCGACGGTGTCATTTTAACGTGACGAGAGATTTTCGATTGCTGGCAACTTATACACGACTTGCACTGGCGAGCAATGTCACGGTGCATGTCGGGCCAGACATAGCGCTGTCGAATGAGTCGATCGGTCACTTTCGCGCTCGGATGAGCGGGTGAATGAAAGAGCGTGAACACTCGCTCGCGCATAGAGGCGGGTATATACGGACGAATGCACTCGTCGCAAACACTGCAATATACAGGAGAGTGCTCCGGGCCCCATGTCAGCCTTTTAAGAGCGAGAGAGTGATCGGGCGTACGAAGAATTTCCCTGAGTTCGGGGTCGTTTTCTTGTTCGCGAGATAGCTCATTTATATCAAATTGCGTCGGCAGCCGTATAGCCTCGGATCGCGAGAGAGAATCGGCAACGACGTTATCACTGCCCGGCAGGTAAAGAATGTTAGACGTGAATTGTGCTATATAGCACAATTGTCTCGTCTGACGAGGAGAAGCACGCTCTGAGCTCCGAGAAATGGCGTAGATGAGCGGTTTATGATCGGAATATATGTTAAATTCGCGACCTTCTAAGAAATGGCGGAAATGACGCACGGCCTCGTATATCGCGGTGAGTTCGCGATCGTACGTACTGTATTTACACTGGGCCGGGGAGAATTTGCGTGAGAAGAACGCTAGTGGTCTCCAATTCGCGCCACATAGCTGCTCTAAAACTGCGCCCATGGCCACGTCAGATGCATCGGCAACGAGTCGAACAGTGGCTTTTTCACTAGGGTGAGTTATCAAGGCAGCATTTGCAAGGTCGTCCTTGCATTTCGCGAAAGCGGTCTCGGCTTCCGGCAGCCATTTAATCAATCGTTTATCGCGTTTTCGCGCATCATGCATATATGCGTTTAACGGAGCTTGAGTGGCGGCAGCGTGCGGAATGCAACGCCTATAAAAATTCACCATTCCTAGAAAGCGACGTAAGTCGTCGATCGTGCGCGGCTTGGGAAAATTCATAATGGCCTCAACTTTATCGGGAGTAGGTTTGAATCCCTCCGAGTTGACTAGATGGCCGAGAAAAACAAGCTCAGACACGCCGAAGCGGCATTTGTCTAAATTCACGCGCAGATGAAAATCACGTAGGCGCTGCAGGACGATTGTCAGATGCTTCTCGTGCTCTTCCGGAGAGGAAGATGCAATGAGAATGTCATCGAGGAATGTGAAAACAAAATCCAAATCGCCTAGCGCACGGTTGATATAACGTTGGAACGTTTGGCCCGCATTTCGAAGTCCGAACGTCATCGCGCAATACTCGAAAAGTCCGAACGGCGTGATGACAGCGGTTTTTTGAATGTCTTCGAGGGCAACGGGTATCTGATGATATGCTTTGTAGAGGTCTAGCGCCGTAAATATCGTTTTGCCATGAAGGTTGGCAGGAAAGTCGTGAAGATGCGGAACGGGGTACCTATCGGGCACGGTTACGCTGTTTAAGCGACGGTAATCACCGCAAACACGCCATTCACCTGACTTTTTCTTAACGAGATGTATGGGGCTGGCCCATGGACTGCTAGAAGGTCTACAAATACCGGCAGCGATCAGATGTTTGAATTCAGCCTTCGCGGCTTTCAGCTTGTCGGCTGTGAGACGTCGAGCGCGCTCGGCCACGGGTGGGCCGGTGGTGGAAATGTGGTGGAACACACCGCGCGATTCGAGAGGTGTTGGCTGCTCTAGTCCGATGACCTGAGGGAAACGAGCCAAAATATGCGCGTACTTGGATGACGGTCCAAGGACATTCACGGACGAGGGGGTACGATTAGCGATTCCGGCATCGATACCGGCAGCGATACAAATGCTCGTAGTGTTATCAATGACACGACGCCCTTTAAGATCGACCGTGAGGCCATAGTGCGTAAGCAGGTCGGCTCCTATTATGGGATACGGGACTGGTGCTACGCAAAAATTCCACTCGATTGGGCGACGCAGTCCCAAATCGAGGATCACGCGAAGTTCACCGTAAGTATTGATACGGGTATCGTTCGCGGCGAACAGCTTGAACGAGCTGGGGGAGGTACGCGATTCCGCGGAAACCGGCAGCAGCGATAGATCCGAACCTGTGTCGATCAAAAACATGCGGCCTGATTTACGATCGCGTACATGGAGACGTTTAGAGGACGTTTGGCACACTCCGACAGTCTCCGAGGAGGAGAGTGACTCTAGTTTTCCGACACTCGCGGAGGGCCGGACCATGAACAGGGTTTGTTGCAACGGATTGCACGCTCTCCATATTTCGCATGTATTCGGCAAGGTCCCGACGGATCGCGACTTTGGGAGCGTCTCCGAGATCGGGGACCGGCGGCGTTACGACTGTAATTTCGCTGATTCGGCCGCGAATAGTGCTGATGAGACACTTTGAGACTCGCTATCTCACGCATAATCAGATCGAGTTGGTCTTGGACGGAACCAGGTCTCGATGTCGCGGCAGCGGTTGTCAATGTCGCGGCGGCAGGTATCGATGTCGCGGCAGCGACTGTATGAACGGACGCGGGGTTCATTGTTTCGACGATTTTGTCGGCTAGAAGGGCCAGCTCCTGAAGATCATCCTGTTTAGACGCGGCCAGGATCGCGCGGCATTGCTCTGGCATTAAATCGAGGAAAATAGATCGCAGCACGGCCTCGGAGCACTCGCCGTCATCCTTATTACGAATGACTGCAAGCGTATGTGAGGGTTTGCCGTGCGATGGAATTTGTCCCTTCAGTAGCTGTCGAAGTTTCGTTTCCGCGGACGTGGAGAACGTCGCCATTAGGCGCTCCTTGATACGAGTATACGGCGCGATCGGATCGGGTGATGCGATAAGGTCGGAAATGACCGTCGCGGTTTCGGCGTCGAGACCGGCTATCACGGTGTCGGCCATTGTCGTTTGGCTCGTGATGCGAGCAATTCTGAACGATGCCTCGACCTGTCCGAACCAAGTCTTGGGTTCATTCTTAAAGAATACCGGCAACTTGGGCGCGCGATAGCTATCGACACGGTTGGAAGACGCGGCTTCCTGCTGGGCCGCCAGAACGGCCTGTAACAGCTGCGCGACTCTTTCGTCCGTCGAGGGAACTGACATAATTACGGCGAATATCAAACGACGCGAAACGCGAAAAGACTTAAAAATAAACGATCACCGCTTGTGGCTTCCACGTGGCGTCAGCAATGGCGTCGATGGTGGTCTCCACTCGGCGGTTACACGGCAGCGGCAACGGCAGCGGCAATGGCGGCAGCAATGGCGGCGATGGTGAAACCCACGCGGTGCCGGGAACGCCGGAACAACTTCAACGTGCAGCGAGCGGCCTGCTCGCCGCCTGCAAACGGCAGCGATGAATGCAGCGAGCGGATTGCTCGCCGCCTGCGACGGCAGGAGTTTCTTCTTATGTTGCGGTATTCGGCGCCGGCCGAACTTCAGCAGGAACTTCCGACCACGTGCAGCCAGATTCTTCTTGTATGGACATGCTTCGTGACGGCAGCAAGACAGCAGGGAGGATGGAAAAATTACGAGCGTCCCAGACCTCGTGTCCTCACGGATTCAAAACGGCAATCACGTCGGGGTCACCAGTTGTAGGTTTTATCCCTATGGTGACCAGATAGAGAAGGCGACCTACTACGCGTTTAGTCCCAATAGATTGCAATTGAATCGAAATCACTGCTGCTGGTAATATTAACAACGAGAACTTTATTACTTGTTACAATGGCACGTGTTGCCCACGAGGCAATAACGGAAGTTATATATATACGCTTAGCAACGGCTAAGGAACGAGCACGTCTGCCTAGTAAGACGACTTAGAGCAGAATCTACTAGCATGGCGCCTAGGCGGAAAACGCTCTAGGCAGCGGACGAACGATCGTCAAGAGGGGCGACTCGCTATGCAGCTCGCATGCTGCTATTGTCAGGCGACCTTAGCGCCGTGGCAATGCGCGGAAGCGCATGTTGCCCCTACAATTTTGGTGCATGTTGTAAACAAAAATATACGATTTCAATGAAATAGGTTGGAAAGTTTTGTTATTCCGGTTGAATTTAATTCTGGAGTCCTGGAGGCAACAAACTCGTTGAATGCCGTTTCAGCATCTCTCTGGGATTTAAAGCATTTCACACGCAAGAAGTTGTCGAGGTGCTTATGCCCCCTGCACTGATCCCAGCTCATGCTCCATCCCTATATTCCTATATCCATGATTTCAATGCGTGACACTGCATTCATAATGACGTACTGCGCTTGCGCCGGACACAGCCAATGAAACATGTGCGTCTTTTACCTCGTCCCCCCCTAAAAAGTTGCCCACCCCCAGAGATGGGCAGTATCTAAATAGAAAATTATCTAAATAAGTTCTAGATAAAATAACCTGTATCTTTTGTCTTTTATTCGAAGTCGAATGCAGCGCCACAGTGTATCTGTAACTTCATCTGTCGAGCGCTCGATTTGGAGAGTTTATTCGTTTGTCTCTCCGACGATTTTCTGGTTATCTTTAACTTTTATTCGAGAGTCAAATACAGCGCCACGATTTATCTTACGGATGTATCTGTCGTTACTTGGTCGCAGAATATCAGTCAGATTTTATACGAAGAAATAGATTCGTAATCTCCCAGACAGCACAGCCTGCCCGAGCCTACTACCGACCCAAACGTCCCGAGGCCCGTGACCTACAGGTTACTATCTAACACAATGCTTGGATCGGCTCGAGGCTGATTCCGTTGGATCCGTGCCTGCCTTTTATGCGCGCAATGGCCCGGAAATAGCCAGGCATGGGCTCGAGCCCACAGCCTGCCGGCCGTGCCAGATTTCAGCCAGAGTTTAAGAGGGCAGCACGGTCACACTAATGTGGCCAATCACTGGAACAGCTCCTAAAAAAAAACATGTGCGTCTTTTACCTCGTCCCCCCCTAAAAAGTTGCCCACCCCGCAACGACATGCTCCATCCCTATATTCCTATATCCATGGGTGTGCCCAGATGGGACGCTTTTTTTCGCGCATGCGCGTCCAAAACAGTAACGTAGCTATGATGCGGCCGAGGCGATGATGTAGCAGAGCCCTGAGGCAGCTACAGTCAGCGGCGATAAGTGGACACGCTTAAAAATCGCATAACTTTTTAGAAATTGGTCCAAAGGAGTTGAATTTTTTTAAGATGTTAGACCGGCTAGTTTGCTAGAGAATAAGTAAACCAAAATTTATTACGATTGCAATTGGTAGGAATTATATTATACAAAATTTTAAAATATGTTTTGCCAACTTTTTTATGTCGGCCTTTAACGATAATTTAAAAAATGCGTTTTATAGATTTCGGTAACTTATTCGCATACTGAAAATTTCATCGAAATCGGTCAACATTGCAAATAGCTACAAACGTTTAAAGATGATCACGTTAGGACGAAATGCCCTGGCAAGGCTGAAAATCTACGACTTTCACCCTTAAGCTCTCATCCATTCATTCGTTTTTACACCTATACACCTATCATTCATTCGTTTTTCATAATCAGTTCATATCAACTTCTTAACATTCGGCATGGCGCTCAAGGTGCCACATTTCCTCGCGTAGCGTACTTTACTGAGGCTGAAAAAGTCGCGCATGCGCGAAAAAAAGCGTCCCATCTGGGCACACTGCTGCCAAGTCGGCTCCAAACGGAGCCACAGTTCTCGGAAATACTCTCCTCCTTTTCCCCTTCCACTATCCCATTCGCCTCACTCAATCCTCGTCACGCACGCGCAACGTGTCCAGTGATGCCAGATGCGGGGAGTCACGGTGAAATGATGTACCCCCTCTCTGATGACGGGGAATGAGTGGAGCAAATGGGAGACACGTTGCACATGCGCGATGGGGACCGTGGAGTGTGCGCCTGCGCACGGTGCTGGAATGGAATAGTGGAAGGGGTAAGGAGGAGAGTACGGGAGCTCCGTTTGGAGCTCCATATGGCATCACTGAACGTGTCTCCCATTTGCCCCACTCAATCCCCGTCGCCCATGCGCAACGTGTCACATATTACTCTGGTCATCGGAGAGGGGGTACATCATATATCGGCGTGATTCCCCTCATCTGGCAGCACTGGGCTCAATCGAATCACTGATTGGCCACATTAGTGTGACCGTTCTGTCCTCTCAAAAACTGGCTGAAATCTGGCACGGCCGGCAGGCCCTGTGCTCGAGCACATGCCTGGCTATTTCCGGGTCAATGCGCGCATAAAATCCAGGCACGAATCAACCGGTTTGGGCCTCGAGCCGATCCAAGCATTGTGTTAGCTAGTAACCTGTAGGTCAGGGCAGGGGGGGAAATCTCCCATGTATAATGTATGGACCTTAGCACCGCCATCTATCCTAATTCCCTCAACTAAAACCTATATATATATACCTATACGATTCTATAGCTATAGATATACTGAAATACAGGGTGTCCCAAAACTCCTTCAAGTCCGGGAAATGGTAGGTTCCTTAGATCATTTGAAGCAACATTTTCCTTTGCACCAATGTCAGCCGCGGCTTTGTTTAGGAGTTATTAACGAAAAACACTGACCAATCAGAGCGCGACTTCGACGCGCGATGGTACGAACAGCTCGGCGCGCCGGGAGACGAGCGTGGTGTAACGCCACGATGCCGCAACGAACAAGAGTTTCTCGAGATTCAGTGAATCCTCCCCGATTTGGCTGAGCTTTGGATATGTTGTCAAGACCAGGATTCTGAACAACATTTCTCTTTGGACTATTTGGCGGTCGGCTTTAGTTTACGAAATGATCGTAAAAAAAGAGAAGAAGCAGAAACTGATTGTATTAAAAACTCACTTATTCAGCCGTAAATCCATTTGCTGCTTCGAAATGTGTGTCACTGGGTCACTCGGTGACGAACTGCACAGATGTCTTCAGGTATACGGCAGCACCGAAAGGTAAGGGACATACGGCCAGGTCGACGAACTGCACAGCCGGTGGTAGATAGTAATAAGGCCTAAGGGATGCGCGGTCAAGTCGATGATCCAGAATTTCACTTTCGAATCGTTAAATAATTCGTATGTTTATTTCACACAGATGCCTTGAAATTTTTCCACACTCACAATCACTGTTCACATTTGTCTACACACATAGTTATGTACTCATAATAATTGCCATATCCGCAGTCTAGTGATTAGTTTAAATATCACTATCAAAAACACAACTAATAACAACCGTTAGCTTTGAATTGACAAATCTTTAGAGATGTTCTCTCTACGGCGGCTCGAACGACACTGATTTTCTGCAAGATTTTTCTACAGAACTTAGGAAGGGCATTTAGCGTGTCGAAATTCGAAATGCACGCTGTAGCACGTTTACAAAAACGACGGGACGGTCAGACGAAAAGCAGGATGCGAGAAGGACCGCTGTAAGATTTATGGCAATCAGATGTTTAGTTTTTCCTGCAGATTGATATGCAGGGTCGATGGGTAACCATTCGAAAACGTCGTCTGTCCTTCTTTTAGAAAGCTTCTTAAGGAAGGTATAGGACAATAGGGATGCTACGCTGACTTGACATTTTTACCCCTTGCTGGGTGAAAGGACCGATGACGTTTTCGAACGGTTACCCATCGACTCTATGTACCAATCTGCAGGAAAAACTAAACATGTGTTTGCCATAAATCTTACAGCGGTCCTTCTCGCTTCCTGTTTTTCGTCTGACCGTCCCGTCGTTTTCGTAAACGTGCAACAGCGTGCATTTCGAATTTCGACACGTTAATGCCCTTCCTAAGTTCTTTAGAAAAATCTTGCAGAAAATCAGTGTGGTTCGAGCCGCGGTAGAGAGAACATCTTCAAAGATTTGTCAATTCAAAGGTAACGGTTGCTATTAGCTGTGTTTTGATAGTGATATTTAAACTAATCACTAGACTACGGATATGGCAATTATTATTAGTGTATAACTATGTGTGTAGACAAATGTGAACAGTGATTGTGAGCGTGGAAAAATTTCAAGGCACCTGTGTGAAATAAACATACGAATTATTTATCGATTCGAAAGTGAAAGTGAAATTCTGGATCGTCGACTTGACCGCGCATCCCTTAGGCCTTATTACGATCTACCACCGGCTGTGCAGTTCGTCGACCTGGCCGTACGTCCCTTACATTTCGTTACTGCCGTATGCCCGAAGACATCTGTGCAGTTCGTCACCGAGTGACCTAGTGACACACATATCGGAGCAGCAAATGCATTTACGGCTGAATAAGTGAGTTTTTAAAACAATCAGTTTCTGCCTCTTTTCTCGTTCGGGTAAAGTTGCCGTAAGTCGGGTAAGGATGATCCGGGTCTTCATCGATTTCAATGACCTTGAAATATTGTTATAAAACTCGACGTTTTAAATATCTTTTTCCTTTGAAATGGTTGACGGTCGGTTTTAGTTTCGGAGACATTAGCAGGCCGTGTCCGTTATCATGGACACCCATAATGAATTTACAAGTAAAGTTTCTCGCGATAATCTCGTAAACTAAAGCCTACAGCCACAAATTCTAAAGAGAAATGTTGTTCAGAATAATGGTCTTGACCACATATCCAAAGCTCATTGAAATCGGAGAGCATTCAGATAATCGAGAAACTCTTGTTCGTTGCGATGTCACGGCGTACCGCCAACGCTCTGATGCGACCGCGGCGCGGCGCGGCGGCCCAGGGCGCGCTCTGATTGGTCAGTGTTTTTCGTTAATAACTCCTAAACAAAGCCGCGGCTGACATTGGTGCAAAGGAAAATGTTGCTTCAAATGACCTAAGGAACCTTCCATTTCCCGGACTTGAAGGAGTTTTGGGACACCCTGTATACCTACCATGCTCGAAGTACAAGGATACAATAATTTTGTAGACATAGTTTAAGTTAAAAATTTTTTTATGTTAATGTAATTAATAATACATAATAAAATAATATAATAATACATAATAATATTAGGTAGGAGTAGGATGAGAGGATCGAAGAAATGTTAGGAGTTCACGTACTAAAACATGTTTCCGAATTTCGGTTAATTATCAACTGATCGATTAGCAATCGATCTGCTCGCACACAGTACCCTCGTCCCCGCGTCCGCCGCGAGCCCAAGCTACTCGATCCACCTGTATTAATATAAAATTGCTATTTCTGCAGTCCACAACTATCTACACAATCACAGCACGAGGCACAGAGATTGACAGTTGACTGTTGATTTTGGCGGATATTAGCGCCAAAATTGCGACCAATAGCGCCAGGGATTGAAACATCAGTCATGTCCAATCACGGTTAATCACGTGATGTGCTGTGATCGTGGTGCCATCTAGTCTAGTTCCCTCAACTATACTAAGCAGTCCAAGGCCATACTTAAGGGGGTAGTCTACCCTATGGTTACAACTAGAATCTTACTAGAATCTTACTAGAAAACATGGGTTTACGGGAAAACAAATGCTGTCCTTATTTCAGCAAATTGTGGGCTGGTTGAGGGCTCATTCTAAAGAGGAAGGTTTGACGATAGTCGCTCTGGTCATTAGGCTAACGAGATTATGTTTATATCTAATAATATGAAGGCCCAAAGTAGAGAAAAAATCTTGGAAAAAAACCCGCAGGTTTCAATGCATTTTTCTGTCTGTGAAAGACTTTTTGACTGCCCTAATGACCAGAGCGACTATCGTCAAACCTTCCTCTTTAGAATGAGCCCTCACCCAGCCTACAATTTGCTGAAATAAGGTCAGCATTTGTTTTTCCGTAATTGCATTCACATTAGCAAAATTTCCCCCATATTACACTCATGATGTTAGAGTGCAGAGCAAGCTAGAGCCAAATTTAGTTCAGCCAGTTTTGACGAGATGACGCCTAGTCAGGAGGATCAATGCGTAAAGATCCGCAGTTTAATTATAACTTCGCGTTTCCTTAATTGCAAGGGCGTGGAATGTAAAAGGGGAAGAATAATTGGCAAATGTTAAATTTTATACATTTATTTTTTTAATAACAAACAAATATAACTCGAAATCATTTTATATAACATGGAAATAGCAAGCAACGCCATCTCGTGTTCATCAGGCAGTGCGTGTTTCTCAGTGTTACCAAACTCTTTTTTTGCATACAGGTTGTTCACACTGATTTTCTAATTGTAACCGACGTCAGAGATGGGCAAAAATTTATCTAAAATTTTCGAATAAAAGATAAACGAAAGTTATCTTTCATTTGTTCTGATTTCCCTGAAATACATATTCGACACAGTTTATCTGTAAGATACTCTCCAGAAATTTCTTTCGTCATCTGTTTTTTATCGAATCCCGAAGTAACTGCGTATACGTATTCGACGCCTCTAGCGGCGAGATTTTATTCGAGAGGCATTATTCGTAAGATGACAGCTGAGAATTTTCAGTTTATCTTTCACCGTTATTCGAGAGTCGAAGACAGCGCCACCATTTATCTTACGGTGTATTCGTCAGATTTTGGCTATGCAAATTTATCTGTGAGATTTCAGTGTAACGATTTTCATCATAACCTCAAGATTTATTCGAAGCTCGATGTAGCAAGATGATTTATTCGATTGTTTTATTCGAGACGAGTAACTGGAATAGATAAAAATCACATGTATCTTTATTCGTTATTTTTATTCGACTTGAAATAACTGACACCTTGATCCGACGTTGCCAAGTCGTAATACTAAATGTACAAATGAACGGTTTAAAAACTGTGGAGCTCATGGAATATGGAACAAGGGGAACTTGTAGATACTAGACATTTCTTATTTTTGAAGGTTTAACAAATTTATTTAAAATGTAACGAAATGGAACCTTCGAAAATATAACAATTTATTTTGGAAAGTGTGGAAAATGGCAGCATAATAATAGAAACATTGTAATTGTTACTACTATATCGCTTATTTACCACGGTTATGTACGAAATATTGTCAATGTTTGTCAAGTATTGTCAATATTTAATTGTAGTAATTGTACCTCATACCATAGATGCATTTAACTAACAATAAGTATAAAGCAAGGACTTGGTAATAGAAAGAAATAATATGTTATTAATAAAGTAATTCGGTTTATTTGTCAGAAATTTTTAAAACAAATCTTGCTCGTCAAATAACATGATAATTGTAGTTTTTATTATAATTTGTGCAGGGTATATAAATCATTTGTACTGATTTGTATTAATAATTTTTATTTATTTGAATACATGATTTTTACATATATGTATAAATAATTATTACTTATTTTTACTCTTATTTGTATAAATAAAAGTTATATTTAGTTTCCACGTACATACACAAAAATGGAGATGTGTGGATAGTGTTTGATTAAATACATATACACAATTAATATTATTTTATAATATTAATTTATAATATTATATTTATAATAATATAATATTATATTTATAATATTATAATTATACATTTGATTTCAGACTGATTTAATCAATTGTTTAATTTAATCGCCATACAATGTATCCATAAATAATAATAAGGAGGGAAAGAGAGGGAGGAGGGAGCGGATGGAGAATTGAGAGAAATAATAATATATTGCAACAAAAACATGTTTATTTTCAATAATTTTTTGTATAGGAAATCTCTTATGATTTTTATTACAACACACAGTTCATTACAGAGTATTACAGAATATGGTGAATAACGAGAACTTTAGTAGCATTGTGAAACAGAAAGAAAACAAAATGAAAGAAATGTAATAATGTCCCCTCGGTATCTGCATAGAGAAGGGGGCAGTTGGACAGTGTCGTTCATCATCCTCTCGACGACGAAATACAGTGAGCCACGAAAGTATTCGAACACCCTTTAAAACAGAATAACTTTTATAATTGTGCAAAACGATCTGATTTTTTATAATCGATTACAATAGAAGCATTGGTTTACGAAATGATATGCAAAACAGATTTTCCAAAAATTATAATTTACAAGATTACATGCAAAAAAAGGCATTTCTAAAAATTTTTTATATGGGTCCTTAATGGAAATTTAAAATATTTGTTTTGTAGATCTATGATAGTTATACACATGCTGAATATTTTATCGAAATCAATTCAAATATACACGAGCTACAAGTGGTTCAAAATGGTGAAAATAGTAGTATAACACGACTTATGATCAGTTTCTGCTTAAAATCCACAGAACCGTACATCTTTCGATGCGTGTTGTTTTTTTCCTAGATCAACCGATTTCGATCAAATATTCAGCATGAGTATGACTAACATAGATCTACAAAACATATATGTATTTTAAATTTCCATTAAGGGCCCACATAAAAAAGTTTACAGAAATGCCTTTTTCATTTTTGCATGTAACCACTGAAACTATAATTTTTGGAAAATCTTTGTTCCATAACATTTCATAAACCAATGCTTCTAATTGATTTTAAAAAATCAGGTCGTTTGGTACAATTATAAAAAAGTTATTCTGTTTTAAAGGGCGTTCGAATACTTTCGTGGCACACTGTAATACAGATGATTCATGGCTAGAACAGAAAGAAAAAGAATTAGCAACGCACGAAAAAATTTGGGATCAGCTAGTAAATATGGAAAGCTAAATTCAACTCCCCTGTTTCCATTGCCAGCTGATGCTCGATCAACTGCGGCCTCTAACTCTAAATTTTCTGTTTGTTTGTTGTAATGTTTTAATTTGACTGTGCTTTTCAACTAAAGTTCTTTTAGCGATACATCCACGCTTCTCTTATGAAATTCGATTCAATAATTCATGTAAATCTCCAACTTTTTAAGCAGTCTTCTGTTTGTTTGTTGTTTTTGCTCTTCCTTTTCAAAAGTATCTCTTGAAATGATAAATTGTCTTCATCGGTACAAGCAGCAGATTATAAACTACCATCTTCATCGGCAATTTCATTACTTAAGCTGAAAACAAATAATATGGAAATTATACAAATTTAATCTATTGCAGACTAAGTTCAAGTTTTGATTATAAAAAGATTTATACCTTGCACTTTCATTTTCTATTTCTATTGGTTGTATACATGACACTTCAGGTACACAACGTATCCTTACGCTTGGAACTCCAAGAATTTCCAACAAAGCCATCACTGCCAAAATGTTTAGGACAAACACACAATGAATTGCTTTCATCCATTTTTTTCTCAATTGTGGATCTTTCGGAAATCTACATATCAATAAATTTGTTTACATAGCCCAGATAGCCAAAATGCTCGATTCTGGCCAGGGCAGTTATGACCGTGTGGGCTCGTAACGTTCCCTCGGCACAAGCTGCCCCTCGGCCCGTCCAGGGCCGAGCACCTGGACCGACGGGCCCAGGGGAAGCTTGTGCCGGGTTTGTGCCGAGGGAACGTTACGAGCCCTCACGGTCATAAGTGCCCTCCTCAGATTATAGGCATCGTGTGCCTTTTGCCCATTCAAGCGACGTTCGGCCCGTCTACCTGACCCCGACACGCCGGGCTCGATCTGTGCGCGAGGATCGCTTGGCTATCTGGGTAGGTTATACATATAGGTTATGCGATATTAAGTAAATATAAAATACTTGTGAAAAAGATATACAGTAAATGCTCGTTCGTTGTGAAGAGGCATGAGAGTTGAGGTCGCAACGAGCGAATAGTGAAGCGATTTTTGATTTATGACTGCGTCTAGATATCGCGCCGAGCGAGACTTCAATAGAGAGCCGAACATAGAGAAGGAAAGTGAAATACGGATCGCGTGACCGAAGCTCGAGTCAATGTGTGGTGTTCACACCGATATACCCGAGCCGACATCAATGTTGCCGCCGTGCGGAGCGACTCGGCCGACTCGGCGTTGACAGGCAGTGGAGGGAGTAGGCACGTCGCAACGACCGCATAGTCGATTTTTCACAACGAACGAGCGTTTACTGTACTACGTATTACATTACGTATGTATTACGTTACGACGTGGCAACGTCGGATCAAGATCTCAGTTATTTGAAATCGAATAAAGATAACGAATAAAAATACATGTGGTTTTCATCTCTTCCAATTTTCGTCTCGAATAAATCCGTCAAATAAATCGTCTGGCTAAATCGAGCATCAAATAACGAATAAAGATGTCGAATAAATCTCGCGCGACATCTGGGGATTCGAATAATCCATAAGATTACGAATCTATTTCTTCGTATAAAATCTGACTGATATTCTGCGACCAAGTAACGGCAGATACATCCGTAAGATAAATCGTGGCGCTGTATTCGACTGTCGAATAAAAGTTGAAGATAACCAGAAAATCGTCGGAGAGACAAACGAATAAACTCTCCAAATCGAGCGCTCGACAGATGAAGTTACAGACAGAGAGTATATGAGAGTGCTCACGCCCGGGTTTTGGCCGTGCCCATTATAGTGCTGCCCCCTACACTAGTGTTTAGCCTGGATCAGCTCCTGTCTCCACATTCAGTCCGGACAAGAACCGGTTTCCACACTCAGTCCGGACAAGAACCGGTTTCCACACTCAGTCCGGACAAGAACCGGTTTCCACACTCAGTCCGGACAAGAACCGGTTTCCACACTCAATCCGGACAATAACCTACATCATCTTTGGCCTTGATCAGAACGAAAAGTTTATATCGTTTTATATAAAATATGTAACTAAGATATAGATCTAATATACAAATCTCTAATTAATATAAATTAAATATAACATTAACTATAATGATAGAAGAAGTATTTTCATTTTTTCCAATCTTTTAGTTGCAAACTCTAGTTGTAAAAAATAAAGAACCCGGAAGAATTCGAAGAAATACAGATTTCATATCGAGGCGTAAATGCGACCATCTTGAATATTATTAATTTAATAATGAGGTATTGTCATCAGATCTGATGACAATATATAAGCAGTGGCCGAATTCTATCGCGTTTGGACTTTTTTTAATCGGAAGAACGCCACGAATTGGCTCGTGCCACTTTCGTGAGGGCATTACGAAAAATGTACAAGTTCAGGATGAACGTGTCAGGGGTTTCATGCCGAGCTACCTGGCTGGCCGGGGGATTGCCCGGCCGTGTTTATTGCACCACTTGGCCAAGGCGCCCCAGCCAACTCGTCGCTTCGTCGCCCTAGCACCGATGATGGAGCAAATTTTTGATTTAGATACATTTTCAAAGATATATGTTCACAAATAAAGGCAGTAAGCAGTGGCCGAATTCTATCGCGTTTAGACTTTTTTTAATCGGAAGAACGCCACGAATTGGCTCGTGCCACTTTCGTGAGAGCATTACGAAAAATTAACAAGTTCAGGATGAACGTGTCAGGGGTTTCATGCCGAGCTACCTGGCTGGCCGGGGGATTGCCCGGTCGTGTTTATTGCACCACTTGGCCAAGCCGCCCTAGGCAACACGTCGCTTCGTCGCCCTAGCACCGATGATGCAGCAAAATTTTGATTCAGATACATTTTCAAAGATATATGTTCACAAATAAAGGCAGTAAGCAGTGGCCGAATTCTATCGCGTTTGGACTTTTTTTAATCGGAAGAACGCCACGAATTGGCTCGTGCCACTTTCGTGAGGGCATTACGAAAAATGTACAAGTTCAGGATGAACGTGTCAGGGGTTTCATGCCGAGCTACCTGGCTGGCCGGGGGATTGCCCGGTCGTGTTTATTGCACCACTTGGCCAAGCCGCCCTAGGCAACACGTCGCTTCGTCGCCCTAGCACCGATGATGCAGCAAAATTTTGATTCAGATACATTTTCGAAGATATATGTTCACAAATAAAGGCAGTAAGCAGTGGCCGAATTCTATCGCGTTTGGACTTTTTTTAATCGGAAGAACGCCACGAATTGGCTCGTGCCACTTTCGTGAGGGCATTACGAAAAATGTACAAGTTCAGGATGAACGTGTCAGGGGTTTCATGCCGAGCTACCTGGCTGGCCGGGGGATTGCCCGGCCGTGTTTATTGCACCACTTGGACAAGCCGCCCTAGGCAACACGTCGCTTCGTCGCCCTAGCAGCGATGATTGGCAAAAAATGGATTTAGATCAGAGTTGGGCAAAAATTTAATTAGATACAAATTTCGGATCACGGATCATAGATAGAAAATTTTGAATTAGTTACTCCAAGATAACGATAAAAAGTAACTTGTATCCGAAGTTGAATCAGATAATTTCATATCCGAAGCAGAAGGATCCGAAGCTACGGATCCATTTTTAACTAGTTAAATATCTGATTCAAAGATCCTTTCGGATCCTTCAAGATCATTTCGGATCCTCCAAGATCCTTTTGACCAGCTCGAGGCTTGAATGAACACGTTCCGAGGCCCGAGGGTCGGGCCTCGAGGCCTGAGCCCAGAATACAATAGAAGTACAATAAACACGGCCGGGCCATCCCTTGCCAGCCAGGTAGATCGGCATGATACCCCTGACACGTGCATCCTGAACTTGTTCATTTTTCGTAATGCCCTCACGAAAGTGGCACGGGCCAATTCGTGGCGTTCTTCCGATTAAAAAAAGTCCAAACGCGATAGAATTCGGCCACTGCTTACTGCCTTTATTTGTGAACATATATCTTTGAAAATGTATCTAAATCAAAATTTTGCTGCATCATCGGTGCTATGGCGACGAAGCGACGAGTTGGCTGGGGCGCCTTGACCATGTGGTGCAATAAACACGGCCGGGCAGTCCCCCGGCCGTGTTTATTGTACTTCTATTATATTCTGGGCTCAGGCTTCGGGGCCCGACCCTCGGGCCTCGGAACGTGTTCATTCAAGCCTCGAGCTGGTCAAAAGGATCTTGGAGGATCCGAAAGGATCTTTGAATTAGATATTTAACTAGTTAAAAATGGATCCGTACCTTCGGATCCTTCTGCTTCGGATATGAAATTATCTAATTCAACTTCGGATACAAGATCCTTTTGAATCCGAACCTTAAGATCACGGAACTTAGTTACTTATCTTTTAGTTGGATCTGGATTTAGATACGTTTTGACTTAAATACTGCCCAACTCTGATTTAGATACTTTCCAAGGGATTTTCACGAGTAAAACTAAAACCAGTAAGCAAAGGCCTAATTATATCGAGTTTTGTCTTTTCTTAATCGGAAGATCGAGGACGAAACGCTTGGGATACATAATTTAAAAACTTATAGGATTGTTTCAAGAACTGTGGCAGGATTTGATGGGTCTTTCCTTCTAAGGATTTGGATTCAAAATTTACGAAAGTATGGATAGGAAAAGATGAAAGGAAAATGGAACAAGGTGAAAACGGTTTATATACAGTATATATTACGCCAATGTAAATAGGTCCGCGCGGTTCAAATCGCGCGATCGAAAACGCGCGGTTTCCGCCGTGTCTGAACGGGCTCTTAGATGTCTTTGTGCTATCTTTGTTGTTTCGCGTTTCTTTTATTTTCCAGTCCATAGTTAAATTCCGACTTTCAAACTAAATATAATTTCTAAAAGTCCTAAGTAAATAGTACCTTGTACATTTTCTAGTTTGTTGGAAGTAGAGATTAAATGTTGTTCGATCTTTTTTGTTTAAATAAAAAATTAGTTAATAAAAAATTAGTTATTCCGTACAACGTGTCTACTTCTGCAATCCTGTCTTTTATTTAACCTTATTAAATAATTATATTTGCAGTTATTGTAATACAGGATATTCCCTTCATTTCGTGAAAGAAATGAATCTTAGTTACATATTTTATATAAAACAATATAAACTGTTCGTTCTGATGTAGGTTCTTGTCTGGACTGAGTGTGGAAACAGATTCTTGTCCGGACTGAGTATGGAAACCGGTTCTTGTCCGGACTGAGTATGGAAACCGGTTCTTGTCCGGACTAAGTATGGAAACCGGTTCTTGTCCGGACTAAAAGATGATGGCAGCCAAAAAGTGGCACGGCCAAAACCCGGGCGTGAGCACTCTCATATACTCTCTGTTACAGATACACTGTGGCGCTGCATTCGACTTCGAATAAAAGACAAAAGATACAGGTTATTTTATCTAGAACTTATTTAGATAATTTTCTATTTCGATACTGCCCATCTCTGACCGACGTGTAACCAGTGTCGCCAGTTGAGGGGAGTCACGGTGAAAAAATGTACCCCCTCTCTGATGACCAGAGCGGCAGAGGAGTTCAGGAGTAGGGTAATATGTGACACGTTGCGCGTGCGCGACGAGAATTTAGTGGGGCGAATGGAAGACACGTTGCGCGTGCGTGATGAGGACGCAACAAGACATGACATTTCGCAGGTTTTAGGTTATTGCAGCGTATCGTAGTTATGAAATGAATCATACGAATCGTTCTACAGAACGATATTATTGTATGTTATATGAGATGTGATATGAGTAGAGTTCATTAATATGTTCATTAATATATATATTAATATTCACCGTCAATAATCAATAGTTGTTGCCCTTTACCATCCTTTCCCATAGCGTATATACATATATAGCTGATAGACTATATTTTCCTACAATTTTATTGTATTATGTACCCATAATATATTTATTACATTCAGTATTCAGTTCTACAATTTCTTTCATCTTCCCTATACCAAACTTTTTAATATATAGTACTATAGATTTCAACATTTTTTTCAATATTCATACTCCGCTTCACAACTGAAACTCCCATGTTACAATTCATTTCATTTATAATAAAGAAAGTTCATAATCTGCAGAACGATTCGTAGATACGCTGCAATAACCTAAAACCTGCGAAATGTCATGTCATTGTTGCGTCCTCATCACGCACGCGCAACGTGTCTTCCATTCGCCCCACTAAATTCTCGTCGCGCACGCGCAACGTGTCACATATTACCCTACTCCTGAACTTCTCTGCCGCTCTGGTCATCAGAGAGGGGGTACCTTGTATTCCCCTCGAGTAACCGTTCGGTTACTAACTGGCGACACTGCGTGTAACTACCATGGATATAGGAATATAGGGATGGAGCGTGTCGTTGCGGGGTGGGCAAATTTTTAGGGGGGGACGAGGTAAAAGACGCACATGTTTCATTGGCTGTGTCCGGCGCAAGCGCAGTACGTCATTATGAATGCAGCGTCACGCATTGAAACAGAGTTACATAACCTTCTAATGCCAGAACGGATAAATCGAAGACATCAAGAAGAAATAATGTAACCCTCTCTGATGACCAGAGTAACGTGAGTAACGTGAGAGTATGTGACGTTTCCAAAAATCTTTATTTTTACTGACATGTTTTTTAGCGAAATGTAGTCTTTTCTGCTTATTAACTTTGCTTACAAACGGCTTCTTTCAAGGAATACGACCATGAAAATCATTTTTACGAAGGATTCTTCGACAAAGTTCAGGGTGCATTTGTTGAAGAGGTAGTCTCATAAAAAATCTAAGCCCAGGATCTTTTCCATAATTAAAGTCCCCAACAGCTGTGAATCGCACCTCGGGATTGATGACCCGACAATCCCCATTGAGCGAGAAGCCAGAACCGTACTAAGTAAGTATGTTCCTTTCACGAAAAAATAGTAACCTAATATACTTAGATTGCAGGGCCTGACTCTAACAATTAACCCAGGAACGACCGAAAGTCCTACTGGTAAAACTTTCTTAAAAATAACGGAGCTCAATCGCCAGGGTCGCAAACACCCTTTTATAACGTTTGGCTCCATTATTTTTAAGAAAGTTTTCGGAGATTTTAAGAAACCGTTGATTCAACTTGAAATAATGAATAGAGTACTGCAACGTTTTATCAATGCCAATATATTTAACAAATTAAGAGATCACAATAACGATCAGGGTTTAATGAAAACTCATACGTCACATTTGATACGTTTGATTGCTAAAAGATATATTAAAATAAGATTGCACTATGTAGCGATTAACAGAATCGATAAAGCAAATAGCCATAGATCTTTTTTGAATAAATTGACTTTATTTCGAGGGCAATAAATTCTTTGTGAAGCCTGTAAATTATCTTGTAAAACTGATTTCTTGGCCAAAAGGCTTAAATAAAGATATACATACATATAAACCTATTATGTGTAAAAACTTATTGTACCCTATTTTTAATTATAAGAAAAAATTACATTTATGATATATTTATTAATTATTAAATATATAACACCTATTTTTTTTTAATTTACTAAAAATAATGATTTTAAAATATAAATAACAAATTATGTAAAATTAGTATGTTCTTTAATTCGTGTTGCACGTTTTAATTTCCTTTCTATATTCTCTAATTTCAGTTTTCTTTTTTAGTCCCTCGTTCTAGAATTTTGTTCACATTACAGATTTATGAATTATTTGAAATTGTACATAAGAACATGAAATATGTAAATCACTACTAATTGCATAAAATTAAAAAATGTAGAAGATTTGCCGTTATCGAAAATTTATACAATTTTTCATTTCCTTCACTTTTAATTATTTAACAACGTTCATTATAATATTTGGAACATAATTCATATCACGAGTGTCATACGTTATTACAGGACAAAGGGTTAACCATCACATTTTTTTCTAGTTTCAACTTGTCAGATATATGTAAGCAATCTGTAAACATTTTTCATACTTGGCGGTACAGAGTATGCGCAGAAAAACCACCAATCAAACATGTGCGTCATTTGGTACCCTGCCTCCTCCGCAAACTTAGACCACCCCCCTTGTCTAAAGTGCTAGCTCACGCTCCATCCCTATATTCCTATATCCATGGTAACTACCCCCATAAGCCAGCTGCACAGCCTTTCGTCCCGAATTGATCGTAGAGTGCAACGCCAGCGCCGCCAGGTAGTGCCAAATGTATTAAGGGAAATAGCGCAAGTTTCGAAAATGAAGTTCATAAGATTGAAATAATAGTATGTTATAACATCACAAATCAATCATAAGTTATAACAAATTAAATAGAAGTGAAATTTGTGAAATAAATGCATAAATGTAATATAAAAGAAACTAAGAATGATTAATGAAGTGAAGAGAAAGTGCAAAATTGAATTAAAAATATTTGTAAATATTTTTGTCGTTTGCTTTATTGTTATAGGTAAGGGAAAAGTAAATAGGTGTGTATTTCTTACGTTTTAAGAGGAGCATTAAATGAAATCAAACTCATAATAATATTGAAATACATTTATTAATATAATTAATATTTACATATAATTGTACAAAATTAATACCATGTTATTGAGTTATGTAAAAATCGGATACTTGCAAATGATAATTTCAAGTAGTCATTCAAGGCTCAGCAGTACCGACTTTTATCACTGTTGATAACTGCACAGATAAAAATGTTAATATTTCTTAAATCTGTAATACTACTATAAAGTTGAAAAGATTGAAGAAAGTCATTCTGGAGAAAGCACAAGCAGAAAAATAAATATCTTATACATAATGGTATCACAATTTTATTTTAACACACAGCAAGCAGAAAAGCATACAGGATGTAAGAACAAGCCACAACTAGCAGTATAGTTATTAAATATAATTATTTATTTTAAAACTATTTACAATGTGTTAGGAAAGCAATAATTGACTTCACTGATTCGCCCAAACAATCGATCGCGTTAAAAAATGTCGCATATTAGTGCCAGTAATCGCCGAAGCATATTGTTTTGTTGCCGCATATATACGCAATTCTATGTATTTTTCAATTATCGTTTTTATAAGTCTATTAGTGTGACTTATAAATTCGTCGACACTGAACATTTCCATATCATGTTGTTGCAACTCTAAGAATAAATTATTATTTCTAGTTGCTTGTTCGAAAGCCCGAGTTGCTAAAATGCACGGGAAGTTTCTTTCTATGGGTGGTTTACCTGAATTTGAATTGCAGGCTTTACGGAAAAGCAATTCTGTAGTTAAACAAATTTGTACAACGCTATTCAATGGAATAGTCAAATATCCATTCGCAACTTCCTTTAAGGTATGTACCTTTATTTTTAGACGTTTTAGTTTCCGCTTCATCAGCTTGTTATTCTTCAGGGAAGAGTCTAGTTTTCGCCAGAGGTTACTTAACTTCTTCAGGGTACTCGCCGGGGTTCTCTCATAGTGGTGGTCATATGCCGTCATGGGCTTGAACTTTGTTACATTCTTATTGGATGTACTTGGCTGACTCTCTTCAACAACTGCAATGAAAAATAATGTCACAAAAATTTATATATTACGAAAAAAATGTCAACTTTATCACTAAAATAATATATGTGATAAAACGAAATACTGTAATTGAAACTTATTTGAACTTACAAATCTCTCTGCTACTTGTAGGAGAGTTAATGTACTCTACACACATAGACACTTCTGGGATTTCTTCACTAGTTACAATAGATTCATTAATATCTGAAAACAAAGTACATACACTAATTTGATATATATTACATATTAAATTACAAAATTGTATTAAATTTAATATTTATATATTACATATTAAATTACATTAATATATTATAAATCAATTAAGACACAGTTCCTTACTTCCATGATTACTTTCTACCAAAATATTGCTGTGTTCTTGAAACGTTTCCTGGCATGTCAAAATAGTTGATACAGATCCCGGTTTCATAGTTATCCTGTTGCTGTGATGCACATTAAAACAGTCTTTATGGAAGTGATCCGTACACAAATAACTACTGTCTTTAGGCGTCCAATTTTCCCGGCCTATAAATTTAATCCATTGTTCACGCACTGCTGCATCTCGTGGAAATCTGTGTTTTATCATATGGGAATTTAAAACAAAACAATTTAGTAATATTGAAAATTGAAAAGAAATTATATTATCTGTACAAACCTGTGCAATGATGCCTTGTTTTTGTTCTTACTATAATTTCCGCAATATACACATTTACCCATTGTTATCAACTGTAATAAAACGAAGTATAATCAAAATTACATAAATACTATGGTTTGTGTTCCATTATTTTTTGCTTTCTAATATTAAATCTTAAAGATGGTAACATACCAAGAAATCGCAGTAAATAGTTATATATATATACGCTCAGTAAACCACGCCAAAGTACGCTGATTACTAACTGCAATAAAACGGAGTATAATCAAAATCACATATAAATATTAGGCTACTTGTAATGCTTTGTTTGTGTTCCATTATTTTCTGCTTTCTAATATTAAATCTTAAAGATGGTAACATACCTGATAAGTTGTAAACACCACAAAATACAGAATAAACAATGAAAAAACGCTCGTCGAACACACCAAAAGACACCCGAACAAGACACGCTACGAAATAAAATGGAGTCGACGGCGTCTAACAACTCGATTCAAAGCAGCGCCACCTGAAGGGACGCAAACACATGACAAAGTATGGAGGATCACGGGGGTGAAGAGGAGTACGGGGGGATATAGTACGTTTGGCACTACCTAGCGGCGCTGGCGATCAATTCGGGACTTCGCCAGGACCCGAATACCGCATCCATAGTATATATATCAGTGGTCAGGGGCCTTGCAGGTTTGGTCGGGTGATGGGCTCGGGCAGGCTGTGCTATCTGGGTAGTCAAATAATTTCCACCTAATATCATATAAAACAAAATATTTCAGGGTGTTTCGTAACTAGTGGTACAAGCGAAAAGGGGGTGATACTACATGAAAAAATAAGTTGAAAATAAAGAATAAAATTTTTTCATGTGAGGCTTTGTTTTCGAGAGAATCGGCTTTGAATTTTCGCCGGGTACGCGTGCACTTGATCATATGTAGTCTCATTATAACGGATCGTATTATAGTGTTTAGCGGTAAAGGTAAGATAGTAAGATGATAGTTAAAATAAACATTTCCGTGACACTAGAAGTTGTCATCATTATCACACAGAGATTATTAACATAAATTTAATCGAGACAATGATCTACACTGACAATGAGATCTGTTATAACGAGACGTGATCAAGTGCACGCGTACCCGGCGAAAATTCAAAGTCGATTTTCTCTCAAAGAAAGCTTCACATGAAAAAATTTTATTCTATATTTTCGACTTATTTTTTCATGTAGTATCACACTCTTTTCGCTTGTACCACCAGTTACGAAACACCCTGTATATGCCAATTACATACTTTTTAGATGGAACGCAATATAATATTAAAAATTATACACCAGATTTTATAGCTTTCTCAATAAAATTTTAAAAAAAGAATTTGTTACATAAAATATATTTTCAACGGATAATTCTATTCTCTTTCTTGTCATATAGCAAGTACAAAGAGTAAGAAAATTTTCTGTGAATAAATGTAACAGATTATTATTATTATTATTATTATTCGTAGAAACGAATATCGTAAACATTATTATACATAAACTACAAACAATGTGAAACATTTTTGTGTTTCCATGAACTGATAATATGTTTAGTAATATGTGTAAATGCAAGTGTAAAATAAAGGGTTAACATTATACATATATTATCTATGTTGCGCTTGGAAACCGAAATTCGTTACCGATTATATAATTAATTGCTTTTGGCACAACAAGTATAAGAGAAAGCAGAAAGCATCTTTTCCAAATATTATAACAATAAAAAAGAAGAGAAAAATTCGATGTTTTACACGAGGAAAAATTCTGCTAACGAAAGATGCTTTTTTTATGTAAATAAAATCCATATTTGAAAGATATTTAAAATGAAAATATTGTTTATCAGTATACGATACAAGTGTTAGCTATTTACATTTGGTGTTTCGTATATTACGGTTCTGCGTATTTATATGCTTAATTCTTATGCTTATTAAATTATTGAACTCATTACACATGCCGGAAGTATACACTCCGCTGAGAAACATCGATGTACATACATTCACACATTTCACAGTGTATCTTACAATATAAGGAGGAATTCAACAATATATAATTATAATAGCAATCTCCTAGTAACATAAAATTGAAGATATCAGTGTATAAAGTAGTCGGGTTCTAATTTATTTATATATATAACTCTCAATACAAGGTGCCTCAACTAAATGAGATCACGTCTGATTATTTACGATTGAATGAAAAAATTTCTCAGGACAAAGTTACACCCTCCTTCAAGGAGCACATATAGTAGCAAATCTTGTAAATAAACGATTTTGACAGAAAATTCCGTTCACCAATACATGTGCTACTTGAAACAATATAATTCTGTTCCGAGATATTTTGTCATGCGATAAAAAACAGAAATGATCCCAATTTGCTCAAATATCTTGTATGCAATATATATATGTATAGACAGCATTTGTAATTTTTCCATTACAATATTTTACAAGAATACTCTTAAAAATAATATTCACGTGCATGTGTGCTTTGTCTCCGCTTTGCCAAGATAATCGAATATTTTAATTACTATACACATCTTACATTTATATAAAAACCTGATTCAATCAATGCTGAAGACCGAATTGAAAGTACTTTGAAAATTCTGAGACGATATTTACAGAGAATTAATTACATAACAGAGATTCTTATGTAAAACGCGGTCAAGAGAATTAAAAATATATTCAACTTTCTACTATCTTATTATTGCATATTGTAAACCGAAAGCGTGCACGAACGAAATGAACTACTTTCATTCTGATGTCTTCAATTCCTAAATAGTAAACGTATTCCACGCATCGAGTGTCGTATTTTATACATATACACATAAACGTGTACATTCAAATGTATATCAGTTATCATATAAATTAGACATAGAGCTTAGATAAGTGTTCTCTCTGAAAATATTTAATAAGTTCGCAAACAAATTTTCTATAGCCTTTAAATGTACTGTCAGATGTGTTCGCCTTACTAGTTGAGTAATAGAATGAACATGACTGCAGTGATAGGAATTGTAGAATACAAACGCTTCATTGCACGAGTCAGACATTATGTTAGGACCCTCAGAATCTCTTCCGTGATCCCGGACAGTAACTGATTATTGTCGCCTTTACCTTCGATTACCAAATTGCCTGATGATTTCTGCAATAAATAAATACATATCATTTTATAAGTAAATTCACATATTTTACAGCTCAATTACACAGGGCGAGTCCCGTAACATAACGTAACATATGTATACTCACATTATATTTTAATAAAAGGCACACATGATGTCCTTTCAGAGAATGCCCATAAAGGGATGCAGTGTTTTCAATTTGCTCCACAAGAGTCAGGTTACACCTACTACGAATTAAACTTAGAATCATACCAAAGTCTTGAAAGAGACTAACTTGCGTTTTAATTTGGTGCTTGAGCTGGTCGCTCTTGAGTAATTCGGTCAATATATCTCTATGCGATAGGTGTCCAACCATGAACTTGCTACACATTAAGTGCATAACGAAATCAATTGTATGACAGAGATTTGCTTCGCTTTCGAACACATACGTAAGCGTGCCACTTAAGTTCTGAGCAAAAGTTACATCCTTGATTGAAATAGTGAACTCTGTCTCTTCGCTGGCTTGGGGAGGCAGTTCAAATGGCACAAAAATGCCAAATTTGTCTTTGTTCTAAAAAAAAAAAAAAAAAAAAGAATTATACGTCCAATACATAAATACTAGAAGTGTACGAGAACCTGAAAATGTCGGGTCGGGGCGGGTTTCTCGTACACTCCTAATAAATACATAATTATGTATCATATCCAACTTACATTTCTAATTACTTTCAGCGAAGAAGTATCTGGAACATTAAAGACTAAATCCTTCACAACTTTCGGAGAATTATTTGTAATAAGTATCGAAGCAACTAATTTAGTTGTCTCGTGAGGTATCTGCTTTACATCGTACATCATAGTGAGCGCTTCATCTTTAGCTAATGATTCGTACAATGTCAATGGTTGCACCAGAGCGGTATTTTCTTCGTTACTAAACCTCAGATCTGGCAAGATTTCCTTCGATGGTGTTGAGATTCCAGTTGTGTCATCGTAGTCTGACAATTTCTTCTCCTTTTTACTTTTGGTCTTCTTTGACTTTCGATGCTTTGAGCTGTCTTCAGGCTTTTTATGCTTCTCCTGGCTTTTTGACTTTTTACGCTTAGTGTTTTTCTGGTCTGCATCCTTTGCACCAAACACCTCTGTGTACTCGTTGATGACCGGAGACGGAATTTTTTCGGAGGAAACGTCGTTTTCCAGCCACATATCGGTCATCACCAACCGTTCCTTCACTTTGATCTCTTTCACCTCTTTGACCCTTTTTTTCGACTTTTTGTTACCCTAAACGATTTATAACATTTTATAAACTGTCATTTCATTACCTTAACATAAGCAAAAGAGAATAGACATTTACTTTTTCTTTTTTCTTTTCTTTAATATCAACATCTCCTTCTTGTTTCATATTATTTTCGATAATCCTATGTTCTAGCACTGGTAACCTTTCGTCTTCCCTCAAAGGCATATCTAGATCGATATTTAAAGCTCTGTGCGGATCATTCGCGTCCACTAGGTCATAATCATCGCTGTCACTGACCTCTGCGCCTGGTGGTAACTCACCCACACCGGTCTTCACTACTTGGACAGGATAATCATCTTGCTCATCCTCCGAAGCTGATTTTTTATCTATTGAACATTCATAATTAATACGAAATCGTAATTCTAAAATAATTTCTAAAATAATTGTTCTAGCTTTTCTAAAAAAATTCAATCGTTTTAAAAGTGTCCAAATACTATTTCGGTATGGTACATACTTTTCTTAGATTTCTTCTTTTTCTTGCCATGCACTTTGTACCTCTTGTGATGGTTAACTTTTAGAGCCACTGGAATATCCAACTCCGCAACAGGAATGTTATCAAACTCTTCATAAATGTTTGATGAATTATGGTACGATGTAGAGTTCTTGAATGACCCTTTCAGATAGTGCGGATTATTTTGTTGCTCCAATTTCCTAGCCTCTCTGCGCTTTTGAAGCTCCTCTGCCGTAGGTTCGTTAAACTCTCGTCTGGAGTAGGAATCACTAGTTTTCTCTGTCTTGACGAAAATATCATTCATATCCAAATCTTCAGAGTCGGAACTCTCTGATGGAGGATCATTGATCCATGAATCCAGGTCCAGGTCCTCAGGAATTGGAACCTACAAAGCGCAAGCTTATTTCTATTCGAATACTGGGTCCTGTTAATTAATAGATACCTTTCTTTGCGCTTTGGGAGCAACAGGGTTAAGCTCTCCCTCAAAAGCATCCATCAGCTCCTTTGCCAAGCCAGGACTCTCTTTCAAGCATTCAAGCAGCACCATTGCAGAGCTAGATCTTTCCTGCACTTCTAAGTCCCCGCTGCACACAAAAGCTGCTATTTTATCTTTCAGTTCGTAAATCTATAAAACAGAAAATTAGTATCATTCTTAATACAAACAGTTACTGTAAAATATCGGCATACCTGAGCCATCGTCTCGGTATCTTCTTCCTTCTCAGCTCTAGACAAGGTGGCTGTGGCAAGTTTCAGAATGTTATGGACATAAACAGCTTGGATGTGTCCTGGCAAACTCGAAGCCTGTGATCGTAACATTGATTGTAACGTTGCTAAAGGATCCTCTAGTTCGCTGTTAATATAATAACGTATTATTAATTATGATATTGATGATATATATCTGTGGTTGTCGAGAAGAACGCCACATGTCACATACTTTCAGTATCGAGATATTGCCGTTTAAAGTTTTCATCGCTAACGCTTTTTGACAGGACATCGGTTAAATCGCATTATTTTTCGGAGCCTTCCGAATTTATTTTCATGACTTTTTCTCTGGTATATACGTAAATCCTATACTATAATGTTCAATTAACGCGTAAACTGAAATTGTTTGAAATTATGACATGCAGCGTTTCTCCTGGCGACCACAGATATATGTGAACTGTGTGTGACTATACCTAGAAAATTCTCCGCAGATCCATGCGGCTGCATACAAAACCTCAGACATTGTCGCTCTGGGCTGTCCTGTCAGAAGATAAGAATTCTCCAGCAATAAGGCACATTGTTGAACAGCATATTTTCGTATGGCTTGTACACGAATTGCTACGTCAAGCAGTTGAGTTGCTACTAGTGGTCCATGCTTTGTTCCTTCCATTCTAGTGAGCTCGACCAGTACGGATATGTACCTGGAAATTCCAAGTAAAGTTCAACACTAAGCTGTACATTGTTATTCGTACATCATTATATACAATATGTATGTCATATGTCATTGTTTTACCATTCGAAGTAAGTAACAAATTGATAATTATTCTGAGAACAAATCTGGATAATCTTCGAGAGTAACTCGTCGCGGTAAGCCGTGCCCTCAGCTTTATCCATGTGCACCATTAATTTCCTAACTATCTCCATTAGGTTCTTCTTCGAAACCATACCATATAATAAATCCAAGGCACGCAGTCTTATACTTTCATCTTTGTCGTCCAAGCATTGCATTATGAGGTCCTTATGGGCCTGCACGCTTTTCGGATGAGTCTTTAAAATTTTCGACATGGCCAGCAGTCCCAGGTATTTTAGATTCTGATCAGAATCTTCTATCAATATCCTTAGCTTTTGGACGCATAACAGTATCGAGTCAGAATGATTCGGCATGCCCGATGAAATGGAAATTAATACAGCTATCACTGTATTGATGCATTCGTACAACAGGGACATTGCTGACGTACTAAAAACCAGTAACACAACATATTAATATTAAATTAATTTGCTTAATAGTTACGTAAGAAATTTAACTAATGCATTCGTGTTCATTTAATTATAGCAACGAAAACATGAACGTGAGAAATCAAAAAGTAAATTTCTCTATGCATAGGAGTGAAATTGAAGCTGTTTTAGAAGCATTAATCAAATCTACGAGTGCAGTATGTTAATAAAAATACATGTTTAAATACCTGTGTATCAAATTCGTAAGGGGTTCTATTAATTTTTTGCCAAGCCTAGGTTCTAGAGGTGTCAATGCACCAAACTGTAAATATAATTGTAATCTAATAAATATAACAAGACTCAATATATGTATATGTATATATGTATATCTATAAAGAATTCCCACAACATATAAAGTAAATATAGCTTACGAAGACATATGCTACTAACGCACTCTACACGACTAACATCTATGACTTCAATATATTAGAAAAAATAATCGACTAGTACGAGAACCTTGAAATCAGGTCAATTAGAGGTTGAGTGAGTCGCCGACCCATTTTTGGCTCAATCAGTGTTATAGTGGAAAACTGAGCATGTGAAACAAGACCAATATTACTCAGCTCATGTTAACCAATATCATAACAGTGAGCTTACATTTTCATCAATCTTTTTCACCGTACTTTCACTAATTTAATAAATAATACATTCCCTTACCAGTTTAATAATCTTAATCAACATCCAATTGTTAGTAGACGTTGTCATGAGTTTGAAGAAAACAGGAGCAAGGCTTAAATAGTTCTTTGGGTTTTTCCTTGCTAGTTCACAGACTACATTCACTGCTGCACTTTGCACACCGCTATCAGGGTCCTCCAACTTCTCTTTCAATCTTGGAAATGCAGGCCTCAAGGCCTCTGGAAACCGCAGGAAAACTTTGTACATCATCAGCACAGCTTTCTTGCGCAAGTATGGTTTGGTGGATGTTAATAGTGTCATTATGTCGTTAACTAAATCGCGTGCAAGGTCCGAGCTAATAAAGCATGAGAGACCGCTCAGTGCCAAACCTGCATCATACTGGTTTTGGCTGTTTAAGTCTTTACGGATCATATTGGTGGTTAACATCAAAAGCTGTAATAATCAATTTTACATTTAAAAGTAGTTTGATTAATTTAACATCTTTAGAAACCTGACGAATGTTTGTGCAAAATTAGATTTTGAAATGTCAATTATAAAGGCTGTCACTCACTTAATAGCACTGCACATAAACAGTACAAGAGTGTGTAGTACTGTGAAGCGAGCAACAGCCTTAATGCTACAACATATACATGCATTGCTTAATATCTGAGTCTGTTAAAAGATTTACGTGTTCATCAGATTTCTTTCAAACATAAATTCATTTCAATTTTAATCATACTTCGGTATCTGCATGGAAACTCTGACTTGCAGCCAAGTAACCAATACGTTTGTAAGTAAATTTTGCAGAGGACATCACCTCGATTATATTAAAACCAGCCCAGCTGATGTCATATCCCAACATTTGAAGCTAAACAAATATAAACAAGTCTCATTAATAACATAAAATGTATAATCATGCACCGATTATGTACGTATTCGACTTACATATGTTAGCTTTGCCACAGCATTCGCTTTGACCGCAACATTGTCCTGTCGCAGCTCTTGTTTGATTTCTTCGATGCATTGTGCAATGTATTTTGCCTATAGTATTGGAAATTAAAGTACTTATTAATGAATGGAAAATAATTTTAGCTACCATGCCAGAGATGAGTGAGGTTATGAATTGTAATTAAGACAATAAACGAACTTGCAACGTGTGAGTACAAGTTTACCTCATTCTCCTTATTGTTCCTAATTCCACGCACTAGGTCAGTTAGATTTTTGTCAAACATGCGCTCGAAATTTCCTTTGACTTTGCGGAGAGCCATAATGGCATTTAAAAAATAAATGGTATATTTTTAAGACCGTTTGAAAGGCTTCTTTCTTCTACATCCACCTATGCAGTGTTCCGACTTAATCGGATAACTCAGTTTGATAACATTACCGTATGTTAGAGACCCCAAACCTCACTCACGGTTGAACATTTATATTTTTTGACAGATCGGCGGATAAGAAAGTCTCTCGGTGTTCGAGCCTAAGAATTGTCACAAATAGACAAACCACACACTCAACATTTCGTTACACAAAATTCTGTGGTGGTTCTGTGATTCTGTGGTGTTCTCAGGTGTTCTGTGGCTGCGAAATTCCCAAGATTTGTAAAATCGCACGCAGACTCGATAGTTCTAACCGGCGTGTTCTGATTGGCTGCTTGGTACCAAGTTACACAAAGCGACCTAATTACTTTTTCATGAAAACTACCCCTAAACATTTTAATAAATATATAACTCTTTCGATACATGATATACAATATATTGTATATACATACATATATGGATAATTGGAAATTCAAATACATTTTATTATATAGATATTGTTATAATTATTTTCTATTCTAGTTATGTACTAGGTATTCACAAAAATGTCAACACTATCGCTGACTATCGCTTATATATTATATATAGACTGCGGATCTTTATGCATTTATAGCAAAATTGAGTATATAAATAGATGAAATTTAAAATTGTTGGAAAATTTTAAAAATTGAAGATGTCAAATAGCAATCAATTTAGTTTCTATTTCCTGCAATCGATGCAAATAATTTTTATTTTGCATAAAAGATATATATATTTTTTATTTACGAACGGTCCACGCGCTTAACTCTCGGCCAATAGCGATCGCCTACCGTCGCACGCGTTGTCACTATTGGTCAAAGAATCGTCTTGGAGTTAGAACGTATACACTTTGCCTAGCCATAATTCGTCGCCTAGACTCGACCAATCGCTACACAACAACGTGCTAAAGTCAACCAATGAGAGTGGCGACGTACTTCAAAATAGCAGACTCTGCTCCCGAACATCTTGCCATGTATCCCAGTCCGGGTGAATTTAACGAGAAGACATTGAATTAAAGTGAATACTCATGTATACTCGATTTTTCTTTGTATTGACCCATCCAATACTCCGTTTCGCAAGCTCTCTGTATGCCTAGTTTCCCTTCAGATTGCTCTCAACTTTTCTAGCTGGCTCGAGCAGATATGTAGCGAAGCCATTTAAACAAAAGGGTAGAAAAGTGTTAAACTTCTCTTGCGGAACGGTGCGGCTGGAAGAAAACGTTTGCGATCAACAATGAGACTTGTAACGTAGCTCTTTGTTGTGCGGTAAGCTTCACGGGAACTGTGCGTCGTAAAAATCGCGGCACGCGAGCTTTTTCACCGAAGTTCCGTTTTAATTCGTCTGGGCATCACTGCTGGAAGATCGTTTCAACGTCGTGGCATGTTTTCCCAGTGTTCAAGGGATCCGAAGGTTGAGAACCTCCCATTTTTGCACATTAATCTCGTTTTTTGTTTGGTTACCCAAAAAATCGAGCAATTTAAAATAAAATGTTTGTATCTTGTATATACAGCTTCACTTTGCGTTGAATATATATATATATATATATATATGTTGCGATCGACAGCACACTTCGTCGCAAAACTGCATTTTGCTTCGTAAAGTGTTTTTTCTGTTTTATTACTTACTTTACATTGATTTTTAGGAAGCCCAAAGCAGATAGATCACTTCAGTACTAACAGCAAGCGATGACAGAATATTTCAATTTACCGATTAACATGGATAGGATATGCAGAATCTGCCTTGCAGAGGGTACCAATCTGTCCCCTATTTTTACTATGGATCAGGACATGAACGACTTCTCGTGTCTTCCTCAAAAGATACAGATATGTGGGTCGATCGAGATCCACGAGCAAGATGGTCTACCCTCGTTAATTTGTGATATCTGTATTTACAAAGCGAGTGTTGCTCATGAGTTTAGGCAACAGTGTCAGCATTCGGATGCTAAGTTGCGAATGTATTATAATAAGCCAGCAAAGTCTACTATTGTGGTAACTTCAATATGTTCTAAAATAGATTTTGTATATAATACCATGGTACACATATATTTTAAAAAATATTTTAGGACACATGCACTCAGACAGACTTGGAGATAGAGCCAATGTTATCAAAGGAACAGGAAGTTAGTCAAGACGACTACTATGTAAAAGAAGAAATGCAGGCAGCTGCTGCCAATTCTCAGGACTACATACATAGTAACTCGTATTCGAGAGATGAGTCTGATTTGAGCACTGGTCAGATCGATATACCAAGCGACAAGCTGTTTATATGCTCGATTGGTTTTGAAGGTTCCAAGGAGATTGAAAAGGGAGCCTGTATCTCGGAGAACAATTTAGAGACTTCTCTTAGTCAAGAAGATGGTAATGACCTTCCAGAAACCATAGATATTCAGTCCAAACCAGTTGAAAGTCAAGCTATCGATGATTCAAATGTGCAAGAATCTCTGAAAAAACAGGACGATGAATTTCTTGAGGAAAGTACACTGAATGAAAATGTTACAGAAGAAGAGAAAGTTCCACAAAAGCGTACATCTACTAGAAAATTAAAATCAGTGTCTAATAAAACTTACAGTGAAGATGAAATAGATGATAGTTATTACGATCCAAACAGCGACGGTCATGATGCTGGGGAGACAAAGTTCAAATGCAAAGTGTGCTCCAAATACTATAGTACGCAGAAGGGCTTGAAAAAACATTCTCTCGTCCACGAAAAGAAATTCAAATGTGATATCTGCTTGAAAATGTTCTATAAACAGGAGAATATGGAGACCCATAAAAAGATACATGCGTCGAAACCTCTTGCCTGTAAATTATGTCATGCGTGTTTCTCTAAGCCCCAAAGCTTCGCCCGTCACCTAAAATCACATACAGAGAAGTTGAACAATATGATCAAAGAAATCAACACGGATGAACAAAAAGACAACAAAGAACCAAAGAAGGAAATGAAGATAGAAGACGATACAGATGATGAGACTGGCACTGTAAACGAAGTTGATTTTGTTGAATTTGAGAATGCACCTGAATTGTACAAATGTGATATTTGTAGTCAGTATTGTTCTACCCTGAAAAATCTGAAAAGACATGCTCTAGTGCACGGAGACAAAAAATATTCCTGCACTGTGTGTAAGAAATGGTTCTTCAGGCCAGACACGCTAAAGAAGCATGCTGAGAAGCATGGTCATGGGTTATTAGACAATTTAGTGGATAACAATAAATTTTTTGACTCTGACGATGACTCCTTTCCTAGTACTACACAGTCCAATAATGTACAAGAGAGTGAAAATGTTAAAAAAGAAGAGAGCGACGAGGATGGGTCTGGGGAATACAAATGCCAACATTGTGATAAAATCATGGCAACAAAGAAGGGTCTCCGGCGTCATGTCGCAATGCATAAACCTAAACCCGAGCCAGTTACGTGTGAAATCTGTAGGAAAGTTTGTGCTAGTCAAGCTCGCCTCGTCCTCCATCAAAGGACACATAAGCCGAAAGAAAAAGTTCCAAGAGAATACCTGTGTCATATCTGTAGTAAAGTGTATCCGAGTAACTCTTCCCTCACCTACCATATGAGAACTCATACTGGTGTGAAGCCGCATGTGTGTAAAACATGCAACAGTGGTTTCACTACCACAACCAGTTTAGCAAACCACATCAGGATTCACACAGGTGACAAGCCGTTTGTCTGCCATGTCTGTAGTGCAGCATTTGCTGTCAGTTCAGCCTTTAGGCGACACCTGACTAGGCACACTGGTGAAGCAAATTATCTATGTAAAACCTGTGGCAAAGCATTCAAAAGACTTAGCACTCTAAAAGAACATACTTATACGCACTCTGGTGAGAAACCATATGTTTGCAAAACTTGTGGAGCTGCATACAGTCACAGCGGAAGCCTGTTCGCTCATCAAAAGCGTTGCAGAGTTCAGTATGCTGAGGATCCCTTGCAAATGGTTGTCGAAGACCATAGACATAATGTTGCACACCATATTCACGTGAATAATGTACAATCTGCAGTACGTTCACTTGCTGTGATAGGACAAATGTTTTAAGGAAGCGATTCATTTTATTGAAACTAACGTCCCAATACGTTTGTCCTCTAATCATTGTTTTCCTCTGACATTTTTTCTATTATTAATAAGCAAGATATTTGAGGTGTTCGAGGTAGTCGAGACACCCTGTATATTTATATACATACATACATCTATATAGAAAGTACTATGATTCTCGTAATATATGATTATATATAGCATTATTGTAGATATCGTGCACTTTTGTAAATATACAAGCAGCTCCTTTTTTTACAGAGAAATTATTTAAATACTCGTGCATAATTAATCTACCTATCCAGACTAGTGCTTTATTACGATAAAATTTGTCGGTGCATGTAACATTTATTATATTTTACAAAGCTGATTAGCGATAATGGTTTTCTAACTTGAATATTATGTATGTATAGAATTTGTGTACGCTGAACTTGGACACATAGCTATGTATATTTTTGTATATTATTACGCTAAAATAGAAAATCATACATTAGCTTTTTTCTATCTTTTCGTTTGTTACTGATCGAAGAATTTACAATGTAATAGTTGCAGGTATTGGTAGTATTATATTCTAAGTTGTAATTTACATAAGGACCTATATATGTATTTGTACGCATTAATATAGCATCATACGGTTTTAATATTTTAAACATAATTGTCCTCCATATTATGTATTTCTATTATATTTATTTAATATCTTATTTCAGAACGAAAATAAATAATAAGACCCATTAACCGTAATTAAAATTTTCAAAATCAAAATAGAAAGTAATTTAAAGCACTAGTTTAGACACGTGATTAGAGAATTTGAATTAAAGAATTTGTAATGTAGATGATTAAAAGTAATCTTAAATATCAGTTTTTAGGACGCATTATTATGATTTGATTTACAAGTGAAATCACAATTTTAGATAAAAGCTTTATTAACGTAACAAGTTTTTCACATGAAACATGAAATTTAAAAACAAACTGTAAACATTAATTCATACTTTTATAGAGAAAAACAGAGACTGATTCTTATTTATATAAATGTACGAATACTAAATAAAAAGCTTACGACTTTTACAATAATAATACAGTAAACCTGTGATCTAAGCGCGACGCGGAGCTTCCCGATCTAACAATAAACCTGTTCGCCTACCTCTTCCAGTAGGGGACATACTCCGTGAGGGGCCAAGAAGCTCGAGCTGCCTCGGTCGGGTATTTATATCTGTGTGAACCACTACTAATTCAATTACAAAACTTCTTTATTTTTCATTAGTTTTTTATGGTACTTTGACCAACATATTCGTGGTATTTTTCTAATGAAAATGATATAATTCTGATGATATTTACTTGTATAATAAACGATAAAAGTTTCAGACGTAAGGAAAAACAGCGCATGGGAAATCCTTTTAACTGTGTCGGTGCGACGCGACTCTCCGTGTCTCTTTCTTTCCCATACACTTTACTTCTTTGCGTCGAAAATATTTATCGTTCATTACACAAATAAATACGATTGGATTTATATCATATTTGGTATCATTTCCATTAAAAAAATGCCACGAATGTGTTGGTCAATGTCTCAAAAAAGAATAATGAAAAATGAAGAAGTTTTGTTATTGAATTTGTTATGTGTACACTTCTCGGCGACTGAGGCCTCTCGAGCTTCGCTGTTCTTTTTTACAAAAAAAATAGTATCCCTTCACGATCTCTGTCACAGCACAGAAACAAGGATCGGTTTAGATCGTGGGATTACCGTAATTACCATTTGGTATAAGCATGATTAAACATCATTGATATTGTAACTGTTTGTACTGACAATATATGCATTATTTATTCTTCACTTTTGAATATGTTTTGTATTTAATACAAATGGTACTTTTATTTTAAAATAAATATTTACTATACTGTAATTGCCGAGTGTAAGTACATTTTAGTTACTAACCATAAGCATCAAAATACATATAACTAGAGGGCTATTGTTGCTCGCGGGTGGGGTTGTTTTTGCTCGCTCGCTTCGCGAGCTCGCGGGTAGGACTGCTCTTGCGAGAATGTTAGTGGTACGCATGGCTAATTTTGTGTGTGACTCTCCACGAGCCACACAAAGAACTTCCCGATTCGTTAGTTGCTGTATATTATTATTATTATTATTTATTAAGTGTACGTTTTAAGAAGATTATACGTTTTCAGGGAAATTCAATAGTTTTCTACTTATCAAAATGTTTGCTATATGGCGTCGCATTAAACCAATATCGTATGCTCGTTGCTCGCTTGGTTCCTCGTTATAGCATACTAATGTTGCAAAATAAATTGTCTTAATTAGTTTTTCGCAAACGATACAACTCATCATTATCCGGGTTTGCAGTATTGATCTTGGTTTTCTTCGATACTATTAATTTAAATTTTCAAAATATATAAACCGCTCAATTTTGAAACTCTGCTCAGTGCTACATACGACATTTGTAAAGTTCGTATTTCTGATGTTTTAAAATCCATACATACTTTCTCGTATGTTTGTCCCTGACTTTTATGAATCGTAATCGCTTCAGCAGGAACCACTGGAAATTGCATTGGTGTTAAATTTTGATTTATATTTGCATTTTTCATATAATCACGATAACGAGTTCTTACTTTCACTCCTACTATGGCCAATTGAAAATCTAACCACAATATAGACGGAATTTTAGTATTTTCTTGAAAAGTAATAAATTTTAATATTCCGCATGCTCCATTAATCAATCCGTCTTCAACATCAATGTTATTAATTATCATATATTTTATATTAATTTTCAATTTAATCTCAGTTAACAGTTCGTTTTGAACTGATTGTTTATTTAAAGATTGTAATATAAATGTTTTTGTACTTTCATCGATATTCTTTGAAAATGTATTCTCGGCGATGATTAACTCACTCTTGCATTGGAATCATTTTCGATTATTGTAAGCGGTTACATTAGCATTAGTTGCATAATTGGAAAAAAATTTTTTTTAATTAAAAAAACAAGAAAAAATTTTTTTTTAAATATGTCTAAATATATATATATATATATATATATAGTTACGTTTACTTCTTCGGTGGATACGCCTTTCGTATAAATTGCAATGTTTAATCAACTCATTTCGAAAAAAAAAATAAAAAACTACTTGACCAAAATGGACCAAAATCTAATCAGCTCTAAGTTACAGCGGGGCACATCGATTGCATCATTCATCATTCTGATCGCGTTGTTACTTTTTCAGAAAACGTTAACGAAAAATTTGATACATACAAACGGCCATACGCACACACACACACACACACATACAGACATTTTGATAAAAATAGTCTAAAATGACTCCAATGACCATGAAACGTGAAGATCTGCTAAAAAATAGATTTTCGGGGTAATTACAATAACTTCCCTATAAATCGGGAAGTTAAAAAAATTTGATTACAATCATGCTGTTGTAAATCTATCTTTATAAGTTTATGATGACATTGTATCGTAATACATACAGTTACAAAACTTTTATTACTGACTATTCTAATCATTTGTTAATAGTAGATTTCTTTTTGAGTATCTTGTACCTCCGCCAAATAGATACTCGTGTTCTTTTTAAAACCTCAGCCAAGGCAGAGTACTTCTTCTTCTCGTCAAGATTCGCGTTGTTTTCTAAATGGTCTAAAATCATCTTATCTTCTTCCGGAAGAAACCTTAATTTATGGAAGCAAAATAAATGTATAACACTGTAAAATTTGTATTACAAATAATGTTATATATTTTACCTTCTTTGTACACGGTCTGAAAACAAGTTCCTAAATCTGTGATACACACTGTACAAAGTTCTATTTGGTATCTCTTGCGCTAGAAACTGGACAAACTTCCGTCTCTGTTTTTTACTACGAATAAACGTTTTATTGTCTACCCGTAACAGCAGGAATGGCATACACTTCTGTGAATTCCAGTTATGTATCTATGTAGATATAAGGAAGATTTTTACAATAACCATCAAGGAATTATGGTTGATATTTTTTATAAATATATAACAATGGTTTCAATTGGCAAACCTTGCAGAATGTTGCCCAGTTATCACTTATTTTTTCGTCTTCCAATGGATGGAAGCTGCCTTTTTTAAGGATAGCATACTGTTCGAATTGTTTTATTTCTTCATGCGTTGGCGGCCGAGAGCCTGCCCGCGACTCGATTTGATGCTGTGGTAAAATTGGTCTGGTAAAATGAATTTCTAAGTTTCTTAAAATCTGTAATAATAATAAAAGTTTTCCATTCTTCAAACTCAAAAGCTTTCACTTATGCTTCACAACAAAACAATTAATATGGGAATTCGTAATTATTCATGAAGGAATTAATTTTCAATTAAATAATGATACTAGACAATCATTGCAAAATTACCTGTTCCTCTTTGTCGGAAAGTTTATTCGAATCCCGGATTCCTTGAGCTAGCAACGTGACGTCATCCAAATCCATTTTTCCGCAATTCTATTTTAATTGTATGTGAATATAAAATAATTAACATAACTAACCTAAGGAATTTTCATCAAAACAATGTGAACTATAGTGGTTGTTTCACTACAAGATTCATTACAAACGTAAATAAATAATATTTTATTGTGCTCGGCATGTGATACATACGTTTGTTTAATACGGTTTTCATTTGTTTTTATATATCGCAGATATTATATATTTAGTAGAGCTGGTAGTAGCACAGACCAAAGAGGATTAGATAGAGGTGAAGGTCCCATAAGAGCCCTATGTTAAAAGCTGTGGCTCGTTTTGCAGCGCTCCTAACGAGTCAAATACCGAACTATTCATCTATCCCCTTGCTCCGCACCCCGAAAACAGTCCCATCCTCTATACCTCATTTTACGGTTCGCTCTACATTAAACTCCAAGACTAAATTTTTTTCTGACTATACAATTTAAAAAATTTTGAAACCTTAATTCATATACATACAGGTTATATAGTTAGGAAGGAAGAATATAAAATAGAATTGAAAAGTACATTTACATTTATTTTCAAAAGAAATATACGTATACATCAGTGTCATCCATGGATATAGGAATATAGGGATGGAGCGTGAGCTAGCACTTTAGACAAGGGGGGTGGTCTAAGTTTGCGGAGGAGGCAGGGTACCAAATGACGCACATGTTTGATTGGTGGTTTTTCTGCGCATACTCTGTACCGCCAAGTATGAAAAATGTTTACAGATTGCTTACATATATCTGACAAGTTGAAACTAGAAAAAAAATGTGATGGTTAACCCTTTGTCCTGTAATAACGTATGACACTCGTGATATGAATTATGTTCCAAATATTATAATGAACGTTGTTAAATAATTAAAAGTGAAGGAAATGAAAAATTGTATAAATTTTCGATAACGGCAAATCTTCTACATTTTTTAATTTTATGCAATTAGTAGTTATTTACATATTTCATGTTCTTATGTACAATTTCAAATAATTCATAAATCTGTAATGTGAACAAAATTCTAGAACGAGGGACTAAAAAAGAAAACTGAAATTAGAGAATATAGAAAGGAAATAAAAAGGTGCAACACGAATTAAAGAACATACTAATTTTACATAATTTGTTATTTATATTTTAAAATCATTATTTTTAGTAAATTAAAAAAAAAATAGGTGTTATATATTTAATAATTAATAAATATATCATAAATGTCATTTTTTCTTATAATTAAAAATAGGGTACAATAAGTTTTTACACATAATAGGTTTATATGTATGTATATCTTTATTTAAGCCTTTTGGCCAAGAAATCAGTTTTACAAGATAATTTACAGGCTTCACAAAGAATTTATTGCCCTCGAAATAAAGTCAATTTATTCAAAAAAGATCTATGGCTATTTGCTTTATCGATTCTGTTAATCGCTACATAGTGCAATCTTATTTTAATATATCTTTTAGCAATCAAACGTATCAAATGTGACGTATGAGTTTTCATTAAACCCTGATCGTTATTGTGATCTCTTAATTTGTTAAATATATTGGCATTGATAAAACGTTGCAGTACTCTATTCATTATTTCAAGTTGAATCAACGGTTTCTTAAAATCTCCGAAAACTTTCTTAAAAATAATGGAGCCAAACGTTATAAAAGGGTGTTTGCGACCCTGGCGATTGAGCTCCGTTATTTTTAAGAAAGTTTTACCAGTGGGACTTTCGGTCGTTCCTGGGTTAATTGTTAGAGTCAGGCCCTGCAATCTAAGTATATTAGGTTACTATTTTTTCGTGAAAGGAACATACTTACTTAGTACGGTTCTGGCTTCTCGCTCAATGGGGATTGTCGGGTCATCAATCCCGAGGTGCGACTCAGCTGTTGCGGACTTTAATTATGGAAAAGATCCTGGGCTTAGATTTTTTATGAGACTACCTCTTCAACAAATGCACCCTGAACTTTGTCGAAGAATCCTTCGTAAAAATGATTTTCATGGTCGTATTCCTTGAAAGAAGCCGTTTGTAAGCAAAGTTAATAAGCAGAAAAGACTACATTTCGCTAAAAAACATGTCAGTAAAAATAAAGATTTTTGGAAACGTCACATACTCTCACGTTACTCACGTTACTCTGGTCATCAGAGAGGGTTACATTATTTCTTCTTGATTTCTTCGATTTCTCCGTTCTGGCATTAGAAGGTTATGTAACTCTGTTTCAATGCGTGACGCTGCATTCATAATGACGTACTGCGCTTGCGCCGGACACAGCCAATGAAACATGTGCGTCTTTTACCTCGTCCCCCCCTAAAGATTTGCCCATCCCGCAACGACACGCTCCATCCCTATATTCCTATATCCATGGTGTCATCAGTATACATATATACATACCAGAGAGGAAATGAGAGTGCTCACGCCCGGGTTTTGGCCGTGCTGTAGGTTTTATCCCTATGGTGACCAGATAGAGAAAGCGACCTACTACGCGTTTAGTCCCAATAGATTGCAATTGAATCGAAATCACTGCTGCTGGTAATATTAACAACGAGAACTTTATTACTTGTTACAATGGCACGTGTTGCCCGCGAGGCAATAACGGAAGTTATATATATATATACGCTTAGCAACGGCTAAGGAGCGAGCACGTCTGCCTAGTAAGACGACTGAGAGCAGAATCTACTAGCATGGCGCCTAGGCGGAAAACGCTCTAGGCAGCGGACGAACGATCGTCAAGAGGGGCGACTCGCTATGCAGCTCCATGGATATAGGAATATAGGGATGGAGCGTGAGCTAGCACTTTAGACAAGGGGGGTGGTCTAAGTTTGCGGAGGAGGCAGGGTACCAAATGACGCACATGTTTGATTGGTGGTTTTTCTGCGCATACTCTGTACCGCCAAGTATGAAAAATGTTTACAGATTGCTTACATATATCTGACAAGTTGAAACTAGAAAAAAATGTGATGGTTAACCCTTTGTCCTGTAATAACGTATGACACTCGTGATATGAATTATGTTCCAAATATTATAATGAACGTTGTTAAATAATTAAAAGTGAAGGAAATGAAAAATTGTATAAATTTTCGATAACGGCAAATCTTCTACATTTTTTAATTTTATGCAATTAGTAGTTATTTACATATTTCATGTTCTTATGTACAATTTCAAATAATTCATAAATCTGTAATGTGAACAAAATTCTAGAACGAGGGACTAAAAAAGAAAACTGAAATTAGAGAATATAGAAAGGAAATAAAAAGGTGCAACACGAATTAAAGAACATACTAATTTTACATAATTTGTTATTTATATTTTAAAATCATTATTTTTAGTAAATTAAAAAAAAATAGGTGTTATATATTTAATAATTAATAAATATATCATAAATGTCATTTTTTCTTATAATTAAAAATAGGGTACAATAAGTTTTTACACATAATAGGTTTATATGTATGTATATCTTTATTTAAGCCTTTTGGCCAAGAAATCAGTTTTACAAGATAATTTACAGGCTTCACAAAGAATTTATTGCCCTCGAAATAAAGTCAATTTATTCAAAAAAGATCTATGGCTATTTGCTTTATCGATTCTGTTAATCGCTACATAGTGCAATCTTATTTTAATATATCTTTTAGCAATCAAACGTATCAAATGTGACGTATGAGTTTTCATTAAACCCTGATCGTTATTGTGATCTCTTAATTTGTTAAATATATTGGCATTGATAAAACGTTGCAGTACTCTATTCATTATTTCAAGTTGAATCAACGGTTTCTTAAAATCTCCGAAAACTTTCTTAAAAATAATGGAGCCAAACGTTATAAAAGGGTGTTTGCGACCCTGGCGATTGAGCTCCGTTATTTTTAAGAAAGTTTTACCAGTGGGACTTTCGGTCGTTCTTGGGTTAATTGTTAGAGTCAGGCCCTGCAATCTAAGTATATTAGGTTACTATTTTTTCGTGAAAGGAACATACTTACTTAGTACGGTTCTGGCTTCTCGCTCAATGGGGATTGTTGGGTCATAAACCCCGAGGTGCGACTCAGCTGTTGCGGACTTTAATTATGGAAAAGATCCTGGGCTTAGATTTTTTATGAGACTACCTCTTCAACAAATGCACCCTGAACTTTGTCGAAGAATCCTTCGTAAAAATGATTTTCATGGTCGTATTCCTTGAAAGAAGCCGTTTGTAAGCAAAGTTAATAAGCAGAAAAGACTACATTTCGCTAAAAAACATGTCAGTAAAAATAAAGATTTTTGGAAACGTCACATACTCTCACGTTACTCACGTTACTCTGGTCATCAGAGAGGGTTACATTATTTCTTCTTGATTTCTTCGATTTCTCCGTTCTGGCATTAGAAGGTTATGTAACTCTGTTTCAATGCGTGACGCTGCATTCATAATGACGTACTGCGCTTGCGCCGGACACAGCCAATGAAACATGTGCGTCTTTTACCTCGTCCCCCCCTAAAGATTTGCCCATCCCGCAACGACACGCTCCATCCCTATATTCCTATATCCATGTGCAGCTCGCATGCTGCTATTGCCAGGCGACACTAGCGCCGTGGCAATGCGCGGACGCGCATGTTGCCCCTACACACTCCCCCCCAAAGAGAAGCGGAAGCATACAAGATTTCGCTTTTAACAATACGCTTTACGGAAAGGAAATGTTACAAAAGGTACTTACATGCTAGATACAAAAAACTTACATACTACGCGCAACGCTTACAAAAAACTTACATTAATGTGGGGAGTCTGCGAAGGTGACTCTCCTGCGCGAGTAGGTGCGTAACGGCGCACTTGGAAACGGCAGCGATGCATTTGGAACCGGCAGCGATGCATCCGATGTCGGAGCTACGAGTCCTTCATTTACAATGTGCGCAGGCTTCAAGAGTTCGACAGAAACGTTACGCGGTGAACCGTTGACTTCGATGGAATATACGCGACCTGAAATGCGCTGGAGTACTCGGTGTGGTCCCGTGTAAGGCCGTTCTAAGGGTCTACGTACGGATTTAACAAGCATGAACACATGCGAACACGACTCTAATTCCTTATAAACAAAAGTCTTAACGTTACGCTTATGTGCCACAGGCACCGGCTTAACGGCACGCATATATTGTCGAAACTCTTCTAGGAACGGCTGCGGGTCGGGTTTATAATCATCTATTAGGAAGAATTCGCCCGGTAAACGCAGTGATGTTCCGTATACGTAATCGGCGGGAGACGCATTTGTATCGAGACGGACATGGGTACGCAAACCTAATAATACCGCGGGTAAAACACGCGACCATTGCTGATCGGCGTGGCACATGATCGCTGCCTTCAAGACGCGATGCCAACGCTCAACCATACCGTTAGACGCGGGGTGGTACGCAGTCGTTCGTTGTCTCCGGCAGCCGACGAGCGCAAGAAGGGCTGAGAAAAGCTGCGATTCAAATTGTGTACCTTGATCGCTCGTTAAGAATGCGGGTGCGCCAAAACGCGACACCCAATTGTCGAAGAAAGCACGGCAGACTGTCTGCGCAGAAATGTCGCGGAGAGGAACTGCTTCGGCCCAGCGCGAAAATCTGTCGATCATAGTAAGGCAATACTGAAAACCTTCGCTGACCGGCAGCGGACCGACAAGGTCGATATGCACGTGCATAAAACGTCCGTCGGGCGCGACGAACTGCGACGGTGTCATTTTAACGTGACGAGAGATTTTCGATTGCTGGCAACTTATACACGACTTGCACTGGCGAGCAATGTCACGGTGCATGTCGGGCCAGACATAGCGCTGTCGAATGAGTCGATCGGTCACTTTCGCGCTCGGATGAGCGGGTGAATGAAAGAGCGTGAACACTCGCTCGCGCATAGAGGCGGGTATATACGGACGAATGCACTCGTCGCAAACACTGCAATATACAGGAGAGTGCTCCGGGCCCCATGTCAGCCTTTTAAGAGCGAGAGAGTGATCGGGCGTACGAAGAATTTCCCTGAGTTCGGGGTCGTTTTCTTGTTCGCGAGATAGCTCATTTATATCAAATTGCGTCGGCAGCCGTATAGCCTCGGATCGCGAGAGAGAATCGGCAACGACGTTATCACTGCCCGGCAGGTAAAGAATGTTAGACGTGAATTGTGCTATATAGCACAATTGTCTCGTCTGACGAGGAGAAGCACGCTCTGAGCTCTGAGAAAAGGCGTAGATGAGCGGTTTATGATCGGAATATATGTTAAATTCGCGACCTTCTAAGAAATGGCGGAAATGACGCACGGCCTCGTATATCGCGGTGAGTTCGCGATCGTACGTACTGTATTTACACTGGGCCGGGGAGAATTTGCGTGAGAAGAACGCTAGTGGTCTCCAATTCGCGCCACATAGCTGCTCTAAAACTGCGCCCATGGCCACGTCAGATGCATCGGCAACGAGTCGAACAGTGGCTTTTTCACTAGGGTGAGTTATCAAGGCAGCATTTGCAAGGTCGTCCTTGCATTTCGCGAAAGCGGTCTCGGCTTCCGGCAGCCATTTAATCAATCGTTTATCGCGTTTTCGCGCATCATGCATATATGCGTTTAACGGAGCTTGAGTGGCGGCAGCGTGCGGAATGCAACGCCTATAAAAATTCACCATTCCTAGAAAGCGACGTAAGTCGTCGATCGTGCGCGGCTTGGGAAAATTCATAATGGCCTCAACTTTATCGGGAGTAGGTTTGAATCCCTCCGAGTTGACTAGATGGCCGAGAAAAACAAGCTCAGACACGCCGAAGCGGCATTTGTCTAAATTCACGCGCAGATGAAAATCACGTAGGCGCTGCAGGACGATTGTCAGATGCTTCTCGTGCTCTTCCGGAGAGGAAGATGCAATGAGAATGTCATCGAGGAATGTGAAAACAAAATCCAAATCGCCTAGCGCACGGTTGATATAACGTTGGAACGTTTGGCCCGCATTTCGAAGTCCGAACGTCATCGCGCAATACTCGAAAAGTCCGAACGGCGTGATGACAGCGGTTTTTTGTATGTCTTCGGGGGCAACGGGTATCTGATGATATGCTTTGTAGAGGTCTAGCGCCGTAAATATCGTTTTGCCATGAAGGTTGGCAGGAAAGTCGTGAAGATGCGGGACGGGGTACCTATCGGGCACGGTTACGCTGTTTAAGCGACGGTAATCACCGCAAACACGCCATTCACCTGACTTTTTCTTAACGAGATGTATGGGGCTGGCCCATGTACTGCTAGAAGGTCTACAAATACCGGCAGCGATCAGATGTTTGAATTCAGCCTTCGCGGCTTTCAGCTTGTCGGCTGTGAGACGTCGAGCGCGCTCGGCCACGGGTGGGCCGGTGGTGGAAATGTGGTGGAACACACCGCGCGATTCGAGAGGTGTTGGCTGCTCTAGTCCGATGACCTGAGGGAAACGAGCCAAAATATGCGCGTACTTGGATGACGGTCCAAGGACATTCACGGACGAGGGGGTACGATTAGCGATTCCGGCATCGATACCGGCAGCGATACAAATGCTCGTAGTGTTATCAATGACACGACGCCCTTTAAGATCGACCGTGAGGCCATAGTGCGTAAGCAGGTCGGCTCCTATTATGGGATACGGGACTGGTGCTACGCAAAAATTCCACTCGATTGGGCGACGCAGTCCCAAATCGAGGATCACGCGAAGTTCACCGTAAGTATTGATACGGGTATCGTTCGCGGCGAACAGCTTGAACGAGCTGGGGGAGGTACGCGATTCCGCGGAAACCGGCAGCAGCGATAGATCCGAACCTGTGTCGATCAAAAACATGTGGCCTGATTTACGATCGCGTACATGGAGACGTTTAGAGGACGTTTGGCACACTCCGACAGTCTCCGAGGAGGAGAGTGACTCTAGTTTTCCGACACTCGCGGAGGGCCGGACCATGAACAGGGTTTGATGCAACGGACTGCACGCTCTCCATATTTCGCATGTATTCGGCAAGGTCCCGACGGATCGCGACTTTGGGAGCGTCTCCGAGATCGGGAACCGGCGGTGTTACGACTGTAATTTCGCTGATTCGGCCGCGAATAGTGCTGATGAGACACTTTGAGACTCGCTATCTCACGCATAATCAGATCGAGTTGGTCTTGGACGGAACCAGGTCTCGATGTCGCGGCAGCGGTTGTCAATGTCGCGGCGGCAGGTATCGATGTCGCGGCAGCGACTGTATGAACGGACGCGGGGTTCATTGTTTCGACGATTTTGTCGGCTAGAAGGGCCAGCTCCTGAAGGTCATCCTGTTTAGACGCGGCCAGGATCGCGCGGCATTGCTCTGGCATTAAATCGAGGAAAATAGATCGCAGCACGGCCTCGGAGCACTCGCCGTCATTCTTATTACGAATGACTGCGAGCGTATGTGAGGGTTTGCCGTGCGATGGAATTTGTCCCTTCAGTAGCTGTCGAAGTTTCGTTTCCGCGGACGTGGAGAACGTCGCCATTAGGCGCTCCTTGATACGAGTATACGGCGCGATCGGATCGGGTGATGCGATAAGGTCGGAAATGACCGTCGCGGTTTCGGCGTCGAGACCGGCTATCACGGTGTCGGCCATTGTCGTTTGGCTCGTGATGCGAGCAATTCTGAACGATGCCTCGACCTGTCCGAACCAAGTCTTGGGTTCATTCTTAAAGAATACGGGCAACTTGGGCGCGCGATAGCTATCGACGCGGTTGGAAGACGCGGCTTCCTGCTGGGCCGCCAGAACAGCCTGTAACAGCTGCGCGACTCTTTCATCCGTCGAGGGAACTGACATAGTTACGGCGAATATCAAACGATGCGAAAAGACTTAAAAATAAACGATCACCGCTTGTGGCTTCCACGTGGCGTCAGCAATGGCGTCGATGGTGGTCTCCACTCGGCGGTTACACGGCAGCGGCAACGGCAGCGGCAATGGCGGCAGCAATGGCGGCGATGGTGGAACCCACGCGGTGCCGGGAACGCCGGAACAACTTCAACGTGCAGCGAGCGGCCTGCTCGCCGCCTGCAAACGGCAGCGATGAATGCAGCGAGCGGATTGCTCGCCGCCTGCGACGGCAGGAGTTTCTTCTTATGTTGCGGTATTCGGCGCCGGCCGAACTTCAGCAGGAACTTCCGACCACGTGCAGCCAGATTCTTCTTGTATGGACATGCTTCGTGACGGCAGCAAGACAGCAGGGAGGATGGAAAAATTACGAGCGTCCCAGACCTCGTGTCCTCACGGATTCAAAACGGCAATCACGTCGGGGTCACCAGTTGTAGGTTTTATCCCTATGGTGACCAGATAGAGAAAGCGACCTACTACGCGTTTAGTCCCAATAGATTGCAATTGAATCGAAATCACTGCTGCTGGTAATATTAACAACGAGAACTTTATTACTTGTTACAATGGCACGTGTTGCCCACGAGGCAATAACGGAAGTTATATATATATACGCTTAGCAACGGCTAAGGAGCGAGCACGTCTGCCTAGTAAGACGACTGAGAGCAGAATCTACTAGCATGGCGCCTAGGCGGAAAACGCTCTAGGCAGCGGACGAACGATCGTCAAGAGGGGCGACTCGCTATGCAGCTCGCATGCTGCTATTGCCAGGCGACACTAGCGCCGTGGCAATGCGCGGACGCGCATGTTGCCCCTACAGTGCCCATACTGGTGCTGCCCCCTACTCTAGTACTTAGCCTGGATCAGCTCCTACATCATCTTTAGCATGGACAAGATCCTACATCATCTTTAGCATGGACAAGATCCTACATCATCTTTAGCCTGGACACCGACGAGATACTATTAAAGACTGCCAGCCTTATGGGAGTTGGTGTCCCTCGAATTTTTCGGTGTTCTCTTACGCCCTCTAGGATATATTCTGTCTGGAGTGAGAAACAGAACGTTCCTTTCCCAACGCGCCCGCGCGCTACACACACGAGCGTACCTCTACTATATCCGTGTGCGCTGCTTGTGCGCTTGCGCCAGCCTCAATCTATATTTAGCACTTGCCGTGTTGTATTGCTCTACAGAAACGAAACTGAAATTCGGCTGTCGAGCCGTCGAGCGTATGAATCGCAATCTGGAGCTAGCCTTCGAATCCCTGTGCAGCGATTTTTATTTTTATTTCTCATTACTTTTTTAATTACATTTTTAACCTTGCAAAAAATTAAAAATGTAAAAACTATGTTCAAAATATGTATTCATTTTAAATAGAAACGTTTTGTTACTGTCATAATTGCATTAATAAAAATTGTTATATGAGAACCGGTTGATGGTATTTATTTGGACTGATTGGAGAATACGAAAATGCAGAAAGTATTTTTTAGTTTATGAAACAATTTATAGATTTATTAGTTGTTAAACAAATAATAGAATAAATTGGATAATATATATAAATTGATTTTACTAGCATACACAAGTTTATTTGATCTTCTGTCTTCCTATAATAAAAAAATACAGTCATAATTATAATTATAATAGAATTTCATAGAATATTGAGGTTATTGCAAACTCATCTTTTTTCGCAATGATGTTCTAATTTCATTGCTTCTCTCAAATGTCCATTTCCTTCCGAGACAGTGGCGTTTATAGGTGTAAATAACAAATGTTGATATTCATCATAATTAAACTACAATTATTCTAATAACGTGGAATGTAGTACATATTAAGTGTTAGTTACCCGGATTTTCGTCTTCGACGTTAAGCATTCTTTACTGCTTCTCATAATTTACGTATATGTAACATTAGGGTTGACCTTATTTTTCGACCATGACATTTTTTTGGTCCCGTAAACCAGAATTGCAACAAATGTTGAGAAAATGTTCTGGAAAAATTTTGGGGCCGTTTGGATCATGGGAAAATGAGGCGCAGCAAATTTGAAAATTTTGAATTTTTTAAATCTTGTCATAAATAGACGTTATGATATATCGGTGAATTTGTCTTTTTTCTGTTTAAGAGTCCATATACAGTATAAACAGGTGTTGATAGAAAAAACATCCGTGACCTTAAAAACTTTAAATAATAACTTTGAAAAATTGTTTTTTCTTTGATACTATATCCACCTCCTTATATACTACAACTTTTGTTTGAAGAGTTTTTTCATATATACATAACTGAACGAGATATTAAGGGGCGGAATTTGCATTATTCGGAAGCATACAACTGCGCATGTAGCTATTTTTATAGCTACATGCTGCCGAATAATGCAAATTACGCCTCGTAAACGAAAAAATGGGACTTTTGAGGCAGATAGTGCCCTAGATCGATCTTTTATCTAGCGTTTTTGACTAGTGGAAAACCCCGTGTTTGAGAAGGTGAATCCAGCACCCTTGCAATCCTGGAAGTCTCTCTACTCCCTTAAATAAATTCATTAATACGCTCCAATGTACAAAAAAACAGTTCTAATATCGGAAAAAGAAGTTATTATGAATAATAAGCAGTCTGACTGAAACATGGACTGAATGTGGTCAATGATACCGCTGAACGGGGCGTTAAACTAATGGAGGATCATAATTAAATTTTATCTAGAAACAAAGAGGAGAAATAATATATACTATACAAACTGTGATGGAATATCGAAAGCAGTACATCCTGACGCCACAAAATAGAATATGTCAAAGGATTTTTAAATATTTTTTAATATAGAGAGAAACACCTGATCAATCCCTACATGATTAATTTCATTTTTAAGAGGCATTGCAGACTGCTTATTAACTGAGAGTTATTACATTTTTAATTTTCCTCAGAGTCAGTAAGTTCTTTATTTTTTTCGGAGTCATTAAGTTTTCTATTTTTCTTCGAGTTATTCAATTTTTCATTTTTCTCAGTGTCATGCTTCTTTATTTTTCTCGGAGTCATTAAGTTTTTCATTTTTCTTGGAGTCATTGAATTTTTTACTTTTCTCAGTCATTGAATTTTTTATTACTCTCTTTAACTTTCTCAGCCGCCGAGTTGGGCGTTGAGCATGCCTGTACTCCAACTTATCTGATTTGTTGCGTGTTTAGACTTGTTTTCTTCAGCAAACCATTTACTAATCGATTGATAACATTTCCATGGCAGAATTCTGAATCGTAACAAACATTTAATTGCTATTAATAAATGATGGTGAAACGCTTACATTGTTGTCTCTAGGAGGCACACAACGCGACGCGACGTTCGATACGGTCGTGATTCAGCATCAGAGGCAACATTGTAACGCACAGCGTATTGGCATTTACTAACTAAAACCAATATGTATTACTTATTATGAACGTTACCATAATGATATCATTACCTATCGATTGAAAATGTTTTCCCAATCAAAATAAGCTCAAACACGGCATAAATCGGATAATAATAATAATACAGCCAGGGTGCACTAGAAAATATCAGGCGAAACAGTCATGTTTCAGGCGTACGAATCGTCAAGTCGGGGCACTGACAGGACAGACAGTCGAGGCGTCGAGCGACCACAAGCGGACTCGAGTCGGGACGCGGATACATCAGACACATCCGGCGGCCCATGACTCACCTTTGTCGGGCGGCTTCTAAAAGAATAGAACAAGACCGCGCGAGCGTGTTATCACGATACCCGAAAATCAACTCTGGGTTCTTATGAAATAGATAATGATAATAATGGCACGTATTTCTTTCATAACTTATAATGTGATTTTTAATATATGTACTTGGATTTTTTTATAACTACATTAGGTATATTTGGCACACATGTGCATGATCTCCATTTGTATTAAAATTTGAAATAATGCACGTTTCACGTGAAAAAATTATAAGAAAATATTGACAACGTGGTAATAAGTTATGATACCTTTTTTAGTAGGTGATGTTTTTATTAACTGTTAAGTAACCTACTTACTTAACTATCATTAACCTTACACAAATTCTTAAAAGATAATATATAATATACAATATAAAATAAAATAGAAATTAACTTAAAATAAAATCATATAAAATAAAAAATTATACATATAGAGCCTATAGATAATACAGAATAAAATATAAACACGAAATATAATATGTATAATGTTTATTTTTATATTTCGTTTTTAATTATTGCTATATTTTACCATATTGTAACCTTCTAGGTGTATATAACTCCGTAAGGATATTGTAATGATATATTATCGATACATATCTAAGTTCACTCGGAGAAAATTCGTTAAAAAGCCAGAAATATTGTCTTTTAAGTCTTTCACATGAAACGTGCATTATTTCAAGCTTTAATATAAATAAAGAGCAGGCACACGTTTGCCGATTATACCTAATGTAGTTATAAAAAAAACCAGGTATATTAGAAATCACGTTATAACTTAAGAAAGAAAACCATTATTACCATTATCTATGTCACAAGAACGCAGAGTATTTGAATCTCGGATATCGCAATAACTCGTTCGCCCGAACTTGTTCGATTCTTTTCGAACTCGCCCGACGAATTCGAAGTCGAATCGACGCGACGGGCCGCGTAACTTTCTGCGACCCGACCCGAACCCGAACATCGAGCGGCCCGCAATCTCCCTTACATTTATAATTAAAAATTATATTATATTAAATAACCTATATCATTGCGAGTTATGATCACGCTTTAAATAAATAAATGTGGCTCAAATTATGACGTATTTAGACTCATTTTAATTAGAAGAATCTCACAAATACGTTGGTAATTTCATAAAAAAACAATGAAACATAAAATACTTTCCTATGTGTATTTACGTAATCGGTACTCAGCCTTTTGAACTGTGCCGGCTGCCTCATACCTCAGCCCTCTTTGTCGTTTACGCGCTGTCGTAAAAAATGTTCTGGTATGTTGCTAGTCTAAAAATATGATCAATGCTATTTTTTAATTTCTCTAAAAAACCTGCATTTGTCGAATTTTTGCGTATTTTCACTTTGTGTAAATAACATTTTGAACCAAAAAATACGGAAGAAATCTCAAATATCAATTTCAATTAAATGAAATTATATGATTAAATTAATGCAAGTAAATGGGGAAAATTGACCAAAAATTGAATGGCGCAACGGCTGTTTGAATAATTCGAAGGACTACCTCATCCGGCTAGGCCCTTTATTCCAAATTGTAATATTCCAATATTTCAAATATATTAATGATAATAATATATTAATGAGTTTTAACAACAAAATATTTTAAATAGAAAACTAAATTTTGACAAATAAAATACGATTATAGCAAGCTTCCTATAAATGTCGAAACCTTGAGTCTGGCCAGAGACATCAATTTTCAGGAAACACTATTCTGTGATGACGAAAGGAGAAAAGGCAAGCGAAGCTCGAGGGCTTCGGTCGCCGTGGAATGGAGCGAAACATTGTAATATGATACGGGTTGTGTCGGGTATAACAGTGTGAGACTTCTAATCAAATAACAAAACTTAATTATTTATCATTATTTTTTTATAGGATTTTTCTTAACATATTTGGTGAATTCCTTTGGTCCTTCTTTTAAGATTTCGACTTCCGACTTCAACTGCTGGCTCTTCGCCTCGTCGCACAATGTATACAATGTATAACCGATTCATATTTCAGGAAGTGGTGTTCAGTTCAGAATGAAATAAAATCATGTTACACGCACTTTTTAAATAGCGTCATGTTGCAAGAAATTTTCGTATAGAGTGAAATAGAATTAATTTGTTAGATATCTTCGTACGAAATACTGCCTCTAAATAACATTGTATGGATAGGAGCCGTCGAAAATTAGTTTAATTAGTTAATACTTTTATCTTATTATTACTACCTCTACTATATAATAATTGCAGTCAATTCTGTCGAGCATTACAAGTATGGGATAAATAAGTAAAAAAATTAATTTTCTGTTTCCTACTAAGGATCTTAATAAGAACGATTGAATTTTGTCATTACATAACATAACAGAATATTTTTTAAGAATCATTATTTTATATATAACGCAATAACGTTCAAATTACTTTTGAATTTCGATAAATTTGTAGAATATTACGTAGTAATAACTATCATTTTTCCTACATCTATAAACTATCGATTATATTGTAAAAATATTATTACAATGGTAATAATAAGGAAATAAGAATGCAATAAGAGAATTATATATAGTATTATAAGGCAATTACAGAATGGGTAATGTCAGCATTCTATTATACTATATCATTCTTCTTCAACTTGACGAATATCTCGTCGGTGGTGGAACTTTTGACTATGTGGTATATCAGCTCACTGTAAGCTCTACGTTATCTCCGGGCCCATCGCGCCCACTTACCCGTCTCGCTGTTTAACACAGGGGCTGGCAGTCTTTAATAGTACCTCGTCGGTGCTGGCAGTCTTTAATAGTACCTCGTCGGTGGTTGGGATCTTAAGTCTGTGTTATGTGGGTAATGTCGGTGAAATGAATATCTACATATCGTACAAAGATGTAGCAGTCTTCCTTTTTACCGACAATTCCAAATACCGACTTTGAATGAAAACGAAATAATAAACCCGATATAAAAAAATTTTAAATTTTATTTATTTCTATTATATCTATATTATTTTTCCTAGACTGCGGATCTTTGTGGAAAATAAAAATTGTCTGCATCGATTGCAAGAGATGGAAACTATGTATAAATTGAATGTTACTTCTTCCCCCCTTGCCGTGCCATTTTCTTTACAGTTACATTAAGAGTAAACGTACACATAAATCAATAAACTAGTAATACATTAATTATCCCCTAATACGTACAGTTACACGAATTAATATTCGGACGATCTAAAAAAGATGATAACTTTTTTCATATTGTACTATACGATTTGAACTTTTTTGGGGAGCTAGAGCAATTAGTTTACTACAGGATGTGAAAGGAAATTTTTTCAAAAATTGCATTTGGTCGGAATTGCAGAGAAAATACTAAAAGTTACATTTTACAACTTTTTCGTGTGGGCCTATATTGAAAATTTAAAAAGTACGTTTTGTAGGCCTGCGTAAATAATATGCACTGTGAAAGTTTCATCGCAATCGGCTGATGCGGGAAGAAACGACAGGCCTTGAAAGATGTAAGAATTCTTCGATATAGACAAAAAATCTGGAATTTTTACCATCTTTAAACGTTTGTAGCTCTTTGCGACGTCAACCGATTTTGACGAAATTTTCAAAATATGTTTAGTCGACACAGATCTACAAAGCGTATTTTTCAATTTTTCAATATGGGCCCACATAAAAAAGTTGTAAAATGCCACTCTTAGTATTTTTTCATACGATTCCGATCAATTGCAATTTTTGAAAAAATTTCTTTCGCCATCTATAGTAAACTAATTGCTCTAGCTCCCCAAAAAAGTTCAAAGCGTACAGTACAATATTAAAAAAGTTCTCGTCTTTTTTAGAACGTCCGAATATTAATTCGAGTAACTGCGCAGTTCCTTTTTCCAGGATTGCAAGGGTGCGGGATTCGCCTCTTCTCATCTCTCGATAATAATACAAACACGGGGGTTTTCACTAGTCAAAAACGCTAAATAAAATATCGATCTAGTCCTATTTTTCCGTTTACGAGGCGAAATGTGCATTAGTCGGCACCGTAATTTGCATTATTCGGAAGCATACAAGCTATTTTCATAGCTACATGCTGTCGAATAATGCCAATTACGCCTCGTAAACGAAAAAATAGGATTTTTGAGGCTGATAGCGTCCTAGATAGATCTTTTATCTAGCGTTTTTGACTAGTGAAAACCCCCGTGGTTGTATTAGCGTGAAATGAGAAGAGACGAATCCCGCACCCTTGCAATCCTGGAAACGAGTCTACTCCCTGTTTTAATAAACTAAAGCGAAGATTTCAAACCAAGGAGTATGTTCGGTTGCAGGTAGTACGGTTATAAAGTTTAGTACCTTAACGGTATAAAATACATCGGCTGTGCTTCTTTCGGCTGGCCAAAAATCACTTTGTTGGGAGATACATCTGGAAGGTCTTTAGCTTAATGTTTATGACGGCCTCGCCTCTGAATTCGGACTCGTGCTTGTTCCTTCGTGCGGAGGGTTTTACGACCGAACATATTTAAGGGTAAGTGGCCTGTAGTTCCTTTTTCATTTGGAGCAACCTAAGCATTGGAAAAACCGAAAAAATACCGGTATTATTTCGCGGTTTCGGTAGAAAATTCTATCCACAGCCCAATTCTATCGGGTTTAGTCTTTTTTTTTATCGGAAGAACGCCACGAAGCAACTAGCGTCATTTACATGAAACAATTACGAAAAATAAACAAGGTCTGCAATTCGCTTGTTAGTGGTTTCATGCCGATATGCCTGGCTGGCCGTCGCGCGTCGGGTTACCTGGCCGTGTTTTTTGCACCACTTGACCACGGCGACCGAAGCCTTCGCCGCCCTGGCAGAAAATTATTCGAAGCTACACCGTTTCTGGCTTCCAGATGGCTGGAAAACCCCAAGGTTTGGTCGCCACATGTGCGGTCTTGACGAATCCTAGGGCCCGCTTCAAGCACTAGCTTTCGTTCCGTTCACCCCCAAATGGGACTTTCACCAACATGTTTTAGTCGCGTTTCTAACATTTTTAACATTTTTTCATCGCATTGGGAATTTATTTTAGTTAGTGATCATATTCATCGATTTGAAAAAGATAAGTACAGTAAATGCTCGTTCATTGTTAAAGCCGGGGGTTTAAGTTCAATAGGGAAGCTATTTCTGATTTATGACTGCGTCTGGACACACGCCGAGCGAGACTTCAATAGAGAGCCGAACATAGAAAAGGACAGAGTGAAATACGGATCGCGTGACCGAAGCGTGCCGCCGTCGCCGGCACAGTTTAAAGGACCCATGAGTTCTCACAATGTATGTAACGGCAATGATGGAATTGTTAATTTTCCATTAGGCTTATGAGACTTTCACTAATTCATTTCTGGCATTTTTCTGATTAAAATGATACCAAACACGATATAATTTACTCTACATGTGAAGCATAATTAATAATTTATCATACATTTAACACATACTATATATAGCATATGTTTAAATAAACAACTTAACATCTTGGAAATATGTTCTTAGCATCGAATTGGTATTTTAAACATTACAGTTTCTCTTTCTTTTCACTTGCTATCCTCTTCCATGACCTACAGTACTTCGTAACCGTCAATGAAACTGTTGTAAAATCTAGCTGTGAAAGGATGTGAACGGAGGATAATGAATATAAGGTGAATTCCAGTAGGTGTAACAAGAAAGTATGGTTAACAAAAGTATATTTAACGAAAAAACGGAAAATTACAAAAGGAAAATGATATACAATATGTGATAATGAGTGATGATGAATACGGTCGGTGTGAAGCGCGAGTATCGCGGGTCTAAACCGGGCGTAACGACTTGTACATTGAATAGCGTGTCAGTATGACTAAGAAGAAATTGCGAGAATTCCTCGAGAGGCAAACGTTGCTCTCTTTTATACATTGGTGGGCCATCGGTTTCGGAAGGATTAAGGAGTGGGGACTTTAAAATGGGTAGAATCGCAGCAACGTTCGTCAGGGTAATGACCTAATAAACGGTGCTGCGGAGGAGACAAAGGAATAATAGGATACCGGAATTGGAGCAAGGAAAACACAGGAGGAGACGATGGCCCCCGATACAGTATGACGAGAGTTCGATAAACTTTCGATGCGGCGAGGTTTACATGTGCGGTCGATCACCTCGTCGCTTGTTGTCGAACTCGCACAGGTGATTGATGTCGATACTATACATACAGGGTGTTTACCTACAGGTGGGAGAAAATTTAAGGGGTGGTCCTCGACGATAATCTAAGACGAAAATGAGGAATAAAAAAATTGCGATTTCGGCTTTGTTATTTAGTTATTAACAATTAAAAATCCGCCTAAAATGCTGCAACACTTCTAACAAAAGTGTACGTTGCGTACGTCACACAGGCGCGCGACAGTCTCGTATCAAGTGACAAACGCATGCATCCTTGGTTCTCATTTGGAGCCCCAGCGAGGTGAAAATGTTTAAAAAATCGTTGGACGACATTGAACCTACCTACTCGTTAAAATCCACAAGGGCATTTCTAATATCCGCCCTATGGAATTATCGAGTAGAAGGGGTCAATGCCCTTTCACTTTTAAATTCTTCTCACACATATCCACAAATCTTTATTCTGCACTATAATTGTTCATAACACCGTACTTAACATACTGGAATAAACGCTCTAGCACTATTTACAATATCATACACACGCGCGCGATAGGTTTTTGCTTCACCTGGTCGCGATATAAATACAAGTTCGCAGAAATGCTCGGATCCGAATTGCAGATATTAAATTGACCGGATTGACGTTTCTGAACAGAAACCATTAAATAAAGTTGAAATTACATTATCGTGTTTGGTATCATTTTAATCAGAAAAATGCCAGGAATAAGTTAGTGAAAGTCCTATAAAAGCCTAATTGAAATTAAGAGGTTTGAGTACTTGATTCACTCGAGTCAATGTTGTGGTGTTCACACCGATATACCCGAGCCGACATCAATCGTTGCCGCCGTGCGGAGCGACTCGGCCGACTCGGCGTTGATAGGGCAGTGGAGTGGGTATAGATAGGCGGGATACCTAAAAAATACAAAGAAAATAAGTAATGTACAATATATGTATACGTGTGTTGAATGGCATAATTATATGTACGTATCCCACCAGCAAATTAGAGGTCTTCCTCTTCGCCGCAGCTTCATGGCCCTCCTTCCACATTATAATTTTCCTCAGTTTCCAATAGGTTTCCACATTACCACGGAGGTACTATTGTCAATGCGTTTTTTTTTTAAGTGGTGTCCCCAGTAGGCCTATTCCACTATGTCCCTTCGTTGTCCAACGAAGTAGCCACAACCTAAAAAAAAACGTAAAAAATATAAACATTAGTTTAATAGATAACATATACTTACTTTCATTATAATATACGCTAATTACAATGTCCAACAAATTTCAACTTTTTTTATGTTCCCTAATTATTGTTGGGTATTATAGAGTTTTTTGCGCTGATTCCGAATCTGTTTTTAATTTTTTTCCTATAAGCACAGTTTTTGAGGAACATGGCTTTGAAAAAAAACATATTTTTCAACTTTAAACAAATATTTTGCGAGTATCTCGAAAACTAAAATCGAGCGGGGGTAACATGTATAGGAAAAAGTTGTTCAAAACATAGAAATCTATAACATATTTCAAGATGATCAAAATCTTAGAGGAAATCCTTGTTCTAAATAATTACCTAATATACTTAATTACGACGACGCCGTGGCGTCGTTGTTGTCGACGCCGTGTTGTGTCGTTGTGTTTTTCCAACGATTCCGGTTATTCTTTAACAGGATCGTCATGGCGGCGGTGGCGGCGGAGGGGACGTGTAATCCGAGGGCGGTCGCTGCCTTCCGGTGCCGCTCTTTAGCCGATTTTAAAGCATTACGGCAAAGCTTCTCAAATTCACGTTCTAAAGGTCGCGGGAAGTTGCGACTTCGCAGCGTTGCTTCTGTAACATTCATTTGAATCAATTTAAATGAGAATGACCAATAAATTAATGGAGATAAACAATTAATTAATAATGAAATTAAACAAAGTCAACGTTGTACAATGCTTACCGAATATCGCCTTCATGATCCGCGTAGCGGCTAACGATCGGTTCCCCGAAGCGCCGAGCCATGTGTGTGTGTTGGCACACTCGTCCGTCATGGACTCTTTAAACAAGGAATGTATAACCTCCTTCAATGTGAAGCCACCTATGGAAGCGAAGTAGACAACCTAAAAAAAAATTAACATTAGTTTCCATATTATACTTTTATTATATATCTGTATTACAATATACTTACCACTCTATCGTAGTCCTCTTCAGGACTATTTTCGAACGCCAGCACTTCGTCGGCGTTTTTAAAGGGGATGAAGTGAGTCTGTTCCACGTCCTGCTCTATAATCATCGCTCGACGTTGCACCCTGTTCATGGTGGGAGCAAAGAAAAATTATTAAATGGACCAATTTTTCCAGAAATATATTACTTAAACAAATTCTGAGGATGACTCACTCCAGCTTCACCAGCGTTGCGTCCTGCTGGCGTTGACATTCAACTTGGCGCTCAATTATGAGCTCAAGTTTTTGGTTTAATTCAGCGCTGTTGACGCTGGGGGCATAGAAAAATTAAATGATGGAACAACTTCTTCAGAAATACATCAATAATATCTGAGGATGACTCACGTCTGTTTCTCCAATTCGTCCAGCCGCCGCTTTATGTCCCTTTGTCCTTCCAACACTTGCAGCAGCAATTGTTTGAGGCTTCTAAAACAAATACAAATATTACACCATGTACGATACAATTCAATTATAATTATTACTGCATATAAAAGTATGTATGCAACTTACTGTTCTGCAGGCAGCGACGGGAGAGTCATAGTATTGGTGGAGGAGTTGAAAGAGGAGTGGTGAGTGGGTGATACATTTGGTAAATGGTAGACATTTACCGCCGCATCCTCTTCTACGCCCATCAGCATTTGCTGTAATCCTTCGACGCTCGGCCTCACGGGCAGCAAAGGTGACAGCGAAGGCGAAAGCGAAGGCGAACGCGAACGCGATGACGAAGTCGAAGGCCTAGGTAACGTCGTCTGGGACCTATCGATCCTCGACCATTTGGCGCAAGGCTCGGCATCCGACGACGTCGTCTGGACCTTCAATGGCTTTTTGAGGGTCCGTATTGGACGATCCCGCTGATATACAGGGTGTCCCAAAATTCGTGAACTTCCCGGAAGGGGGTGGTTCCTGAGACCATTTCAAGCGAAATTTTCCTTTGCAAAAATGTTATCCGCGGCTTTGTTTAGGAGTTATTAACGAAAAACACGGACCAATCAGAGCGCGACCTAGGCGTGAGTTGCCACAGTCGGCCAATAGACAGTTGATGCGCCGGGCCGACTATGGCAACTCGCGTCTGGGTCGCGCTCTGATTGGTCCGTGTTTTTAGTTAATAACTCTTAAACAAAGCCGCAGATAACATTTTTGCAGAGGAAAATGTCGCTTGAAATGGTCTCAGGAACCACCCCCTTCCGGGAAGTTCATGAATTTTGGGACACCCTGTATATGAAGATTCTTCCGCTGATATGTATGAAGATTCTTCCGCTGAAATGTATGAACATTGAAAAATATTAAAAAGAAAAAACAAGGTCGCTTCGATTTTTTATGTATTGGCAATAGTTTTGCCGCGCTAAACTGGCCAAATACCCGACTGTGCGTCGCAACGACGGCGATGGAGTCGCTTTGAGCGTGAAATTTTACATATGTACGTATAGTGACTCCCACTAATATTCGAACAGTCTTAAAAACACCACAACTTTTTTAATATTGGACTATGCGATTTTAATTTTTTTTAGAAGCTAGAGCAATTAGTCAGCATTCTATTATACTATATCATTCTTCTTCAACTTGACGAATATCTCGTCGGTGGTGGAACTTTTGACTATGTGGTATATCAGCTCACTGTAAGTTCTACGTTATCTCCGCGCCCATCGCGCCCACTTACCCGTCTCGCTGTTTAACACAGGGGCTGGCAGTCTTTAAGGGTGTGGGTCGGATTTTGACCTTGGTCGTAGTATCGGTGCCCTCCGCATTTGTAGCTAGGAGCGCTAGTGTTTTTAGTCACTGTTTTACCGATTCAGTCACTGTATTGGTAAAATATCGGTAAAATAGTGACTAAAAGCGCTAGCGCTCCTAGCTAAAAATGCCATGGAACTAATACTTGCACCAAAATCTCCCGTATAGGGATCTACTTCGTAGATTTCGTTTGCTGTGTTTAAACACGTATAGTTTAACATAATAAAGGTTTCATTGACATTGTATGTGACCCTGAATTCCGGGATGCCTACATTTTGGTCTATAAGAACCCTAAATCTCTCGATATTTAAGAAAATGTATGTGTCTCGACAATGGCAGCACTGTCGCTTCGTCCAATATTTGTGAAACTGCGCTACATGCTGCCGAATAATGCAAATTACGCCTCGAAAACGCAAAAGTAGGCCATATATGGAAGCATCCCGTAATTGTGGGTCTTTTATCTAGCGATTGTGACTACGTAGGGGCCCCAAATGTGCGTTAGAGAGACAGCAAACGAAATCTACGGAACCCTTGCAATCTCGTGTACGTATACAGTATCTATCGGTGTGTTAAGGTACTACCACACTCGCGCTCGACCAAGGTCAAAATCCGACCCACACCCTTAATAGTACCTCGTCGGTGGCTGGGTCGCCTACCTAACCGTAGTCCAGTGCCTACTCACTCCACTGCCGGCCAACGCTGCGCCGCGCCGCACAGTGGGCCACATCGGCGCGCTAGCTGTTCACGCGTATTTCACCATTATTTCAAAACATAAAGACCACATTAAATATATCGTCGGATTCGTCTCGACATCAGCTATAATATTATTGAATAAAAAATATATACAGTAATTCTTCAATCGGAGTCCTGGGTCGTCTATCTAACCGTAGTCCAGTGCCTACTCACTCCACTGCCGGCCAACGCTGCGCCGCGCCGTAGGGCGGCGATGTTTGACCTCGGCTCGGGTATATCGGTGTGAACACCACACATTGACTCGACTGAATCGAAGTCTCAAACTTCTTAATTTTAATGATCGGTTTATGGGACTTTAACCAGCTTATTCCTGGCGTTTCTCTGATTAAAATGGTACCAAAAACGATATAATTGGGCCAATATTTAGTGTTTTAATCGACGATGAAAGTTTCGAACGCAACGAAGAAGAGCGTATTGGAAAGAAAGAGACGCGAACAGTAGCTGCCGCCGGCACAGTTCAAAGGCACGCGTTGTCGCTGATCTTCGTTGCGTTCGAAACTTTCATCGTCGATTAAACCACTAAATATTGGCCCAATTATATCGTTTTTGGTACCATTTTAATCAGAGAAACGCCAGGAATAAGCTAGTTAAAGTCCCATCGTGATATCATAGAAAATAAAGAAGCTAAGATTTTGGTGTTTCACTGTGATGACGCACGGGCCTTTAAACTGTGCCGGGGACGGCGACACGCTTCGGCCACGCGAACCTATTTCATTCTGTCCTTCTCTATGTTCGGCTCGTCGTTTGAAGTCTCGGCGCGGTCGACGGAGTCATAAAAAAGTAGCCTCTCTACGCTACCCAAGTCCGTTCAAAACACGGGTGTTGGGACTCCGATCGAAGAATTACTGTAGTTATAAATAAATAGTGAAGGTAAACACAATTTTTTATTAAAAAAAAAATTATTGAAATTTTTTGTATTGAGATTTGTAGAAGACTGATTAGTTCTTGTAGGAAACATTTTTTTGTTACACCACCGGAAATGTCTGTAAACTCGTGTGAATAATGAATAATATTTGAAAACTGGTTATTCAGGCATTCAAACAAGAGTAATTCATAATTATTGAATGAATGAAGTTTCTTGTATTTAATGAAATAACAAAAATGTGTTATTACTGTCTTATTTAAAAAATTACAAAAATTCCAACAAGATTAAGTATTATATTTTACAAAGTTACTGACTATATTCGATTGATCATACGGATTTTCTGGTTATAACTCTGTTTATCTATGAATAAACAAAAATCTATACTATAATTCCTCTTAACAAAGGTAAAATACAGGTATTTAATATGGAAAAACTGCTCTGATGCTATACTACGATGCTGTTACTATAATCTCTCAAATACAAATGATTCAACTGTGAGCTAGTAATAAGTTCGAATGTTTATCAATGGTCGTATAATCTAAAAACTTCATAAGATAGGTCTGGGTTAGGTCTTTACACTCTTAAGAGCTGCTGAGTGGTCGTCAATGCGGCTCGCGCAACGCGATTCGCCGCGGAATTGCGTAACACGCGACGCTTTAAACCATCATAATTTCCAAGTTTGGATCGATTTGGATGTGAAATTTGCAGGATCTTTTAGAGGAGACGTTGCTGAAAATGTTTCACTTTGTTAGAGCACGACACTATATAACACTTTTAACTTATCCCTCGTCAAAGGTGAAAAACTCTGACGGTATTCCTGGGTTGACTAAGTATTTTTTTTTATAACAAATTATGAACATTAATGTTTAGTTCCTGGTGCGTTCTCAACATAGATATACATTCTTCATACAAAAACAAATTGGGCACTTAATCTTTAGTAGGTTTTCCAGGACATCGTTATGAAGAAAAGGAATTTTTTCGGTGATAAATCGTATCTGAAAAAGTTTGATCTTTGAACGCTTATTGTAACGAGAGTTTTTAATAACTTTAATTAATATTATCGTTTTTGAATGTAATGGACATTTAAGAAACATTGTACATTCGTTAAAAATCGATATGAGGACTTCGATTTTTTAGCTCATGAACAGCTAGCGCGTCGATCTGGCCCACTGTGCGCCGTGCCGGGCCGGGATTCAAATGCGCGCTGTCTCCAGATGCCGACTTTCCGACTCATGCTTCCGAAACTTCGGTAACGTGAAAATCGAAGGGACGCGTCGGCGTCGACCAGCGAGCAGGTAGCAGGTAGTCCACACGGACAGGGTAGAGGTACGCTTGTGTGTGTAGCGCGCGTGCAATCGAGCAGGCACTCACACAGGCAGAGTGGAAGTACGTTCGTGTGTAGCGCGTGCGCAGCAGAAGCAACGTGGCGAGGACGGTGCGTCCACGGTGTCAGAGTGGGGGGTCCTGTGCCGGAGGGGAAACGTCCTCGCGTCCACGATTCTGGCATCACTGTTTCTGTCGCTTCTGATTTTTTAGGTTTTGCTACGAACATGCAGGGGAAGCTGCGCGGGAGGAGGGGCCTGTACTAAGAAAGGCGCTGATTGGACAGCGTCGTCAGTTGCTTTTTTGGGGCAGTACACCCCCGCCATTCCTTGCGTTCTAGGCGCGTTTTTCGGGGATGCGTGATGTAACCGTCGAGGTTTAACCTCTTTCCCTGTGATTTATTTCGCGATTTTAGTGATTACATTTTTTTTTGTAATTCATAATTTTATTTAATGTTTTATTCTATTTTAAAGGGCGTACGAATACTTTTTGCGTCCGCTGTATATTAAACTCTATTTAGAAACTGTATCGTGAGTCTGCCGCAATATTCTCGAGCAAGGGGTTGACTATGTAGGGCACTGATGGTGGAGGCTGCGCACCACAGTGGGACAAACCGATGAATCTGTGTGAAAATCAAAAAACTTTTGACGGAAATGAGATAGTGCGATGAATTTCTTTTCTAAATGACAGCTGAATTATTGCAGAATATTTGGGAAAAATTGAGAGATTGTGTTGATAACGTTGTTTAGCCCTGGAAATCTGTACGAACTCCAGTACTTCTGGTCCAGACAATCACAGGATGTATGACGACGGAATTACATTTAGCAAGCAGAGGTGGGCATTATTTGGCGAAACAAACATTTCAAACACTATTTGAAATATTTTAGATGCCCTTCTACTTAACAATAATCCTACCAAGCATTAAAAGTATCTGGTAAATATTGCCTTTTAAAAATGGCAATGCTAAATTCATTGAGATCGTCTGTAATTTTGTGATACGACAGATGCTTGGACAAGGAAAGTTATTCCACTATATTCCATAAATGGATTTTACAATTTTCAAAATTGGGAAACATATTATACGAAGCCGGTCATTTGATCGTGGTGGGTTTACTGTTAAAGAAAATAGTGTTTCGCATATAAGATATACAATTTCGAAAATAAAATATTTCTATTTAAACAATCTGAACCTCAAAACAAAATAGTTCAGTTTCAACAATCTGAAACATGAAACACAATATTTTGCTTTTCGCATTGTTATAATAGTCTGAGAAACCGCATAAACGTACAAGCTATCTTATCGTTAAGAAACGATTAACAGTCTCAGGAATATATCGAATCCGAACTATTATTTTCAGCAGTAATATTTACAATTGCAATTAAAAATAAAGACAAACTAGAGGACTATTGTTGCTCGCTCACTTCGCTCGCTCGCGAGTAGGGTTGTTTTTGCTCGCTCGCGGGTAGGACTGCTCTTGCGAGAGGGTTAGTGATACGCATGGCTAGTAAGGCCTACTGCTATTAGTTTTTTATTTGGTGTGTGACTCTCCAAGAGTCACACAAAGAACTTCCCGATTCGTTACTCCTTCGCCAACATCGCTAACATCGTTTTTTTTGTACTATCATCGATATTCTCCCAAAATGTATTCTTGGGAGTAGAGATGATTAACCCATTCTTGCATTGGAATAACTTTCGATTATTCCAAGCGGTAACAATAGCATCAGTTAAAAAAAAAATTTTTTTTTAAATCTAAAAAAAAATTAAGAAAAAAATTTTTTATGTAATTGCGTTTGGTTCTTTGGTGGAAAATTTTCGTCCTCCCTTATAAATTGCATTGTAGAATCAACTCTTTTCGAAAAAAACTAAAAAAACTAAAAAACTACTTGACCAAAATGGACCAAAATCTAATCAGCTCTAAGTTACAGCGGAGCACATCGATTGCATCATTCATCATCCTGATCGCGTTGTTACTTTTTCTGAAAACGTTAACGAAAAATTTGATTACACAGAAACGGACATACGCACACACACACACACACACACACATACGAACATTTTGCTGAAAATAGTCTAAAATGACTGCAATGACCATGAAACGTGAAGATCTGCTAAAAAATCGATTTTCGATTTTCGGGGTCATTACAATAACTTCCCTATAAAATCGGGAAGTTAATTACAAATATTTTCAATATATTCTTTTACTCGGTGGCCTTTGCGGGATTCCCCGGGTACCATCGACTTGGATCTTGTACAAATTCGGAGTTTTATGACTCTTTACAAGGCTATTGAGACTGCCGCTAATAAAAGAAATACCGTCAACCTCAGCAGATGTCTTAATCACCCTACCTGACAGTTTCCTCAAAAATAACATCTATTGTTGCACGAGTCCTAAAACCTCTCCAGCATTTGCACACCAAATGTTACTTTATTTTAGGCATAGCTGGCCGCTACATACAGTTGGCGTGGAGAGTATTCGTACAGTGACAAATTGAAAGTAAAACTGTGTATATTCATGCCAATAATACATTTTATGAGGAAAAAATGATTAATAAATATTCTTAGATGTTTGTAGAATCAATTTTGCGTAAACAGAATTTTAGTTCCCTTCAGCATTACAAAAGAATCAACAAAAACAGATAAATGTGCAGAAACAGACGCGTGGAAAGTATTCGTACAGTCAATTAACAAACGAAAAAACTATGAAAATATACTAAATATTTAAGGGTTTAATATTTTGCCTTTTGATTTTGCAATAGCTTCGAGCCTTCTTGACATGGAATGTACTAAGTTGGATATCAGGCTCTAGTTTATTCTACTCTCCTGGTAAAGCAGCTTTTAAACTTTCTTTAGATGTAATATTGTGATTACGAATCTTTGTCTCCAAGTAATCCGATAGATACTCGATGGGATTAATGTTTGGTGATTGTGGTGGCGTCGTCAAGTATTTTGGTGTGTCATATAAAATCCATTACCTATGGTATTACATGCAGAATGCTTTGGATCATTGTCATGGGTCAATATAAAATCGTTGTTAAGTCACATTTTATTTGCATTAGAATGGAGATGATTTTTAAGGATGTCAACATAGATTCTGTAAACCATGATACCATCGATGACATGTAAGGACCCACTCTAGTTGCACTCATGCGACCCCAGACGGGTGCGCGTACAGTGGATCCGACGTCCGACAGACCTAGTGAAGTAAGAGGCTTCGGTCAGACATTTCAAATGTGTGGGTAGGCCCGTCTGTAAGACCCTTCTAGTTTCGTCCTGCATCGACCGACATGTCGCCAATTTTGAAGTACAGTAAACGCTCGTTCGTTGTGAAAAATCGACTGTGCGGTCGTTGCGACGTGCCTACTCCCTCCACTGCCTATCAACGCCGAGTCGGCCGAGTCGCTCCGCACGGCGGCAACATTGATGTCGGCTCGGGTATATCGGTGTGAACACCACACATTGACTCGAGCTTCGGTCACGCGATCCGTATTTCACTCTGTCCTTCTCTATGTTCGGCTCTCTATTGAAGTCTCGCTCGGCGCGCTCGGCGCGCTCGGCGCGCTCGGCGCGATATCTAGACGCAGTCATAAATCAAAAATCGCTTCACTATTCGCTCGTTGCGACCTCAACTCTCATGCCTCTTCACAACGAACGAGCATTTACTGTATCCGTATTTTTAAAAACGGGTCCGTAAAGAGGACACTTGGGGCTATATTATCATTATTTTTATTTTCTGGCGTTTTGATAGCAATGCACCTGTTTAAAACAATTGCTAAATAAACTATGAAAACACATATTTTCTCAACTGGAATAATTTTTATTGAATACTCTTATGGTTTCACTATGAGCACCCAAAACTAATTTTGTTAGTTTGGCCCTTATAATTTAAGGATAAACTTGTGACACCTCATATTACACGTCTGTAAAACCAACAATTTTCAAGACTTTTCAAGACTCAAGAACCGAGCGCCGAACGGCGAAAGGAACGGATTTGTGCTATTTCCAGAATTTCTTGTGAACAACTATGGAAGCTGCAGCTGCGTAGACTGCAGAAAGAAATACAGAAAATGTTGGCAGTTCATTGAGTGAAGTAAAGTTTCAAAGTGAAATGTTCAGCTCTGTACGAAGCATTAAAGACATCAGATTCGGGACTAAGAGACTTGAATTTTTGGAGAAGTTATGACATTTCGACGAACATTGCGCCGAACGGTGCACACGGTTTTCACCGACTCCAGATTTCACAGACAACAAAGATCGAATTGATTTAATAGATTGATGAAGTTAATCGCTATACGGTCTATCCATAAATTGTAAGGAGGGAAAGAGAGAGACAGAGAGACAGAGAGAGGGAGGAGAGAGCGGATGGAGAATTGACAGAAGTAATATGTAATATATTTCAACAAAAACCAGTTTATTTTCAATACAGAGTAATACAGAATATAGTGAATAACGAGAACGTTAGTAACATTGTGAAAAAGAAAGAAAAAAAATGAAAGGAATGTAATTGTTAATCGCAATTAACGACTAAAGTAGAAATTTAACCGTTATTCCCAATTAACGATTAATAAGTATCTATAATCGTTAATCGCAATTAACGATTAATAAGTATTTAACTGTTAACCGCAATTAATGACTGAACTAGGAGATTAATTGTTGATTGCGATTAACGATAGAAGTAGGAATTTATTCGTCAATCGTTGATTAAATTTAAGCCCAACTCTCAATTTTTTTGCAACCAGATTTACAAATGCTACCCGTTCGTACCCATTCGCCGAAATGCTCGCCGTTGTTCTCTGAGATGATGGTCGAACGCGCGCACAAATGCGCACCGAAATGCACGTCGATATGCGCGCGTTCGGCGCCCGGCTCGGCGCTCGGCTCGTCGAAATCTGTACGAGGCATAATGACAAACATTCGGAAATAGTTTCAATAGAACGGCATAAATAATTTACTATATTCGATCCTACATTGAAATGCACATACTCTTTCGGTTCCACCACAGACGTGACGGCACTGGTCAATATTGGTTAGAATATGATGAGCCAAAAAATGTAGCACATGGACTTTCCTTACTTTGTCTTGAGAACGCAGTATCCCATCACAGAAGTAAGGGCAGTTATTGAAAACCATTTTTCGGCCCATTCTCCCTATTTATTGACAATTGAAAATTCTGAAAAATATCTGGCACATTTCCGATACTAAGTCACATATTAGGTATCATTTTCAGATTATTCCGTTACAAACTCTGGTTGTAAAAAATGAGAAACACGGAAAAATGCAGATTTCATTTGATCCACAACGACTTAAGACGACCACAGTATGGATTATCATACAGTATTAGCATATGTATTATCATACAATATTGTCATACTGTGTCTCAAATCGTTGTGGATCAAACTCGTTGTCGGTCAAAATCGTTGTCGATCTAATTCGTTGTCGGTCAAAGGCGTTGTCGGCCGAAGCTATTGTCGGTCAAATCTGGAGTCGGTGATTTTCATGGGACCCCGCCAATCAGCGAAGCGCATTCGAGCTGGCGCTACGAGGGGCACTCTCCAAGGTCCGCGCTCCCGAATCTATTGGGGCCCAATTGTGTCAACTACCTTAATAGTACTACCAGAACAGTGATCGCTAGTAAAGTCGCGTTCGAAAGTTTGAATACTCGAGTATTTTAAGGAGTTTGAATCCTCGTCGCGAAATATCAGTTGCACAGCAGCTCGTGCCATTTAGAAGCAAGTTCCGTATACAACCAGGTCGGACATCACATTGGTCTTGGGACATCACTTACGTGGATTTCGAGGAAGAAATAAAAGAAGAAAGGAAGGTATATTTTTATCGGATCATCGCGTCGGTTTCATTTTGCTCCAATGTCTCCAAAAAGATTAAACACGTCGCGAACTTCGCGAAAACCATGGTATGAATTAGGCATTAGGCAGAAACAACGTATTTTGAAACTAACCAGGTCGAATTTAATCCGTGATAATTCAGCAGCTACCGCGAATGTTGGCACTGTGCAGGACTCCACCACCTCCTCTTCATTCGTAAATCATTGTATTGTTGAGGCTCCACGCGAATCAGGATCATCGTTTAACATTCTAAATTCTCAAAACACGTCCAGCAGCACGTCGTTCTGTTCAATTCCGTCGTGCGATAACACAGCCCGGCGATCTGCTGGCGCTGTGTCCGGTCCATCGTTCCGCGATCGTTTGGCGTATTACTTTCTGCAGAATAATATATCACACACCCAGGGAAATAGCATACTAGGCCTTCTGCGTATGCATTCTTGCTTTCACAATTTACCAATGAATACGAGGACGCTTCTCGGCACTCCACGCAAAAGCGCCATCACGTATGACGTACTACCGGGCGAGTACATTCATTTCGATGTCAGGACTAAAATCGTAAATTATTTACGTAATTCGCAGGAAACCATTCCCACCCATTTGCAAATAGATTTCCACGTAGACGGCTGCACTTTAGATAAACAAAAAACGGTACATTTCTGGCCCATTCAAATCAGAATCGCGAATATTCCACATAGCAAACCGATAATAGTTGGCCTATATCGAGGCCCACACAAGCCTATAGATAACGTCCAGTACCTTTCAAAATTTGTCTCCGACATTAACTCGATAATGTCGAATGGAGGAATTGTTTTCATGGGTAAAAGATTCAGTGTAAATTTGAGATGTTTTAGCGCGGATGCGCCAGCCCGAGCGTTCATTCTTAATCATTCAGGGCACACATCCCACCGACCTTGTTCCAAGTGCGAGGTGTCTGGCACGCGGGTAGAAGGTCGTCAGGCTTTTCTTGGTATCGACCAACCTCTTCGAACCGACGGGAAATATGCAGAAGGCACACCATTTATTGATAGTCACCACAAACATGGTAAAAGCGCGTTAGCTTCCCTCCAAATGGGAATGGTTTCCCAAGTGCCACTCGAGTACATGCATTTGGTATGTCTCGGTGTAGTTAAAAAAATTCTATCTGCCTGGATGTGTGGTGATTATTCTAAACAAGCTAAATTATCTGCTGTTAGTATCGATACAATCTCCGCGAGATTAAACTTAATTAATAGCTATTGTCCTTCCAATTTCGTTAGACGTCCCAGAGAAATTCAACTTTTTTCAAAGTACACAGCAACAGAACTCCGACAGTTTCTTTTATACACCGGTCCAGTTGTCACGTGCGGAGTTGTAAATGAAACCTTCCGTTTCCATTTCTTGCTTCTGCATGCGGCCATTAGAATACTCATTTCGCCCTCCCTCCTTAAAAAATATATGACGGTCGCTGAAGTAGCGTTAAAACAATTTGCTTTCTCCTGTGAACATCACTACGGCAAAACCTTTTGCTCGTACAATGTCCACGGGCTTCTTCATTTAGCAAATGACGCGAAAAGCCTCGGGGATTTAGATTTATTTTCGGCTTTCCCGTACGAAAGCAATATGATGTTTTTTAAAAGAAATATAAGAAAGCCCGGGCTACCTTTACAGCAGTTCGCGAATAGAATGAAGGAAACCGAGCTTGATGGTACACGCAATGGGGGAGGTGGTGATCCTCCAACCGATATCCGCACCCGTATAACATTTAATAACAGTAGTGGCGAGGCGCGATTTTAGGGATCCTGAATGCAGACCCGGAAATCATGTCACGGAGACGTGGTGATTATCAAAATCATACTGAGAGTTCAATGAGCCGTGCCGCAATGGCCGGTTCGAGTCGCGAAGCCGCAGATATCTTAGCATCGGATATTCGAAACTCTGACGCAAGAAGAACAACGCGTGGAGGACGCGGATCGCTATCTCGCCAGCGTTTTCAACGCATTCGCGTTGATAAAATGAGGGAGGACAAAGGTATAGCCGGCGCCTCTGACTTAGCGAAGGCTTTACAAAATAAGCTCTACCCCGGTGTCGCCTCGGGGCAAGCAGCAGCTGACAGGCTTGAGGCCATATCAACACTCAAAGCCATAACTCTATGTATCACTACCCGTTCAATGGGATTTGGAACAGTTCATACGTTTATTGCAGTAGTGGCGAGGCCTCCCTTCGCAAAATTCGAGTTAGTAAGTTATTGCTTTCGACAGACGATCGCGACAATTGTTGTGTTTTGCGCGACGGCACAGTATGTATTATAACCTTAATTTATCCGTCGGAAAATAGTTATGAATTAGGCGTAAAACGGTTTCTTAGTATAGATGATTTTTATGATATCACAGTAAAATCTTCCGCGTTAGAATTTTTTAAATGTTCAAATTTGAGCGATGAAGTAGTCATCGTTAGTGTGGAGAACGTTAGAGCAAAATGCTATCGGATGCCGCTGTTCAGTGGGAGTGAAAACTGCGGTAGCGCATTGGAAATCTCCCAATGGGCTGTCGCAGTTCTTGCACACGCTGAAGAAGCATGATTTCTTTTCAAAGTGGAATAGGCCTACTGGGGATACCACTAAAAAAAAGCGCATTAACAATAGTACCTCCTTGGTAATGTGGAAATCTATTGACATCCGACGAAAAATGCAATGCTGTCCAGGGAAGCAGGAGAAGGAAACTACTGGGGCAACCGAGGAATAGAAAGACTCATAATAAAGAAGTTATAAACACAGGGTAAGGATTTGTGGATATGTGTGAGAACAATTTGAAAGTGAAAGGTCATTGGCCCCTTCTACTCGATAATTCCATAGGGTGGATATTATAAATGCTCTTGTGGATTTTAACGAGTAGGTAGGTTCAATGTTGTCCAACGATTTGTCAAACATTTTCACCTCGCTGGGATCCCAAGTGAGAACCAAGTTTGGACCTCAGTGGTCCAAACGGCAGATTTAGGAGTGCAAAAGTCTAAACGCTACTAATAATCGCTAATTCTGTGTTACATGTATTCTATACACATTAAGTAAATATAAAGAAGGCTAATAGAGTTCCGTAAGTTTATTGAAATATTCTTTTGCTTTAAATAGCGCAGAGGAAGCAACGTATTTCAATTTGGAATGCCAGTTCTAATTCACAATAACAGGAAAGAGAAACTTGTACACAATTCTTATTTTACAAAAGTATAATTTCCAGAAATGAAATTTATAACAAAAACAATAATAATAAAAATAAAAAGGAAACAATATTTACATCTAATAATAATCATTCTAATTATTACTACAACAATTATTATCTGAATGAAGCTTTTAAAATTTAATTTTATAGTTAAGTTAAAAATTAATAGAAGTTTCTATAATAAATTTTTATATTAATTTTAAACGGGAATTACGAGTGGCAGATGTGTCTTTAAGACCGACGAAAGCATAAACTACATATTCCACTCCTAACATTCATGTAAAAATTAACGCGAATACGGGCGAATATTATTAGTATTTTCTACAACCAACTAAAAAAATAAATTTCTTAATACTTCCTTGAAAAACGTAATTTAAACATTTCCGAAAAATTGTAATATTTATATCGTTGAATTCGTCTTGACACCAGCTACAAGAGCATCAAATCAAAAAAACAATTTAATATTTAAAAAATCGAAGCGATCTTGTTTTTTCTTGTAAACAAAATTTTTTCAAAATTATATATTGCAGTTTATACGTATGTGAATACCGTTAAACTTTTATTTGAAACATTTTTTCATCACATTTCATCATTATCAGTCATATGATATACGGTCGATTCATGCCAAACTGATATGAATCGCACAAAAAGCTAAATATCTTTTGTGTCCGCACTTGTTCGCACCTAAACTTTTAAAGATTGTATAAATCAATGTCTACTGATTAACCTCACAAAAAATTAAAGAGGTGTTATGCAGAGAAAAAAGTTAGTACATGATACATATTAATTTTCTGAAAAAAATTATATCACTTTCGATTGTTTATTCTATCAACGAAGAGCATAAAACCAAAAGCCATAAAATTACTCTATATATACCTTCCTTTACATCCTAGGCATGTTTTTATCTCGATTTCACACATTGAACTTGTGAAAAAGATCATTTCTTTAACACAAGTTTTTCGACGCTTCTCTTGGTCACGAGAATATGTTACTTTCAAGTATCTATATGTTACTAAATAGTACTGTTTGTGGAAAAATATTGTTGTAGATTACTCGCATATATATTCAGGTGCATGAGAAAAAAGTTTTAGTCATTTTGAACAAACTAAAAATGTTGACCTTTTTCCGCGCTAAACAGGCCAAATGCCCCACTGTGCGCCGTGTACCCCCGTTTCAGGTCTCGAAAAAACTCCAGCAGACTGTATACGACTAAATAACCCCATTTACACCTCGAGTACAATATTAGCAACCATAGTATTGACCAACGACAGGTAAAAACCCTGGAGCAGATATTACCCCCATTCCCGGGGCTGTTTTCTATGGAGAGATTTATGTCAGGTCATTGAGCTGGAAGTTGACATTTTCTCGGCCAACACGTGTTGACCGTAAAGTAATGTTTAAATCACCAACTCCTCAAATCACTCGACGATGTCGAGCCACTCTCGAGCCGCTCGATAGACTGGAGATCTGTATGCATTTATAGCAAAATTGAGTAGATGAAATTGATAGTTGTTGGAAAATTTTTAAAATTGAAGATGTCAATGTATGGTTTCTCCTCTATTAAAATCATTAAGGGAAGAGATGACATTCAATTGAGTTTCTATTTCTTGTAATCGACGTTGACATTTTCTATTTTGCAAAGTCTATCCGTGACATACCATCGGGTGGCCCGAGAGTGGCTCGACTTCGTCGAATGATTTGAGGAGTTGGTGATTTAAAAATTACTTTGCAGCAGAGTTGGACAAAATATGTATCTAGATGCAAATTTCAGATCACGAATAATAGATACAAAATTTTTAATTCGTTACTCGAATATTTAGATACAAAAGTATCTTGTATTCGACGTTTAATTAGATACTTTTGTATCCGAAGCAGAAGGATCCGAAGCTACGGATACATTTGTAACTAGTATCTGTATCTAATTAAAAGATCCTCTCGGATCCTTTAAGATCTCTTTGGCCAGCTCGAGGCTCGAATGAACACGTACCGAGGCCCGAGGGTCAAGCCCCGAGGCCCGAGCCCAGAACACAATACTAATGCCATAAACCCGGGTAACCCGACGGCCAGCCAGGTATATCGGTGTGAAACCGCTAAAGACGCAATTGCTGAACTTGGTTATTTCACATAATTCTTTCATGGAGTTATGCTAGCAGGGTCCGGAGGCGTTCCTCCGATTAGAACAAGACTACATTCGATAGAATTCGAGCTGTGTCTAGTGGTTTTATTCGTGGATTTATTCAAAGTTTTCGAACAATAGATAAAAATAATAGTTACAAATTGCATTCGAAGCAACAGGTTTCGACAAACAGTGTTTCCAAGCATTAAAAACACTAGAAGAACACCAGAAACCTTTCTAAAAATACTGTGTACTAAGGTTTCTGGGGCCGCTGATCACAAATTTAACTAGAGGGCTATTGTTGCTCGATCGCTTCGCTCGCTCGCTCGCGGGGTTGTTTTTGCTCGCTCGCTTCGCGAGCTCGCGGGTAGGACTGCTCTTGCGAGAGGGTTAGTGATACGCATGGCTAGTAGGGCCTACTGATATTAATGTTTTTTATTTGGTGTGTGACACTCCAAGAGTCACACAAAGAACTTCCCGATTCGTTACTCCATCGCCAACATCGCTACCATCGTTTTTTTTTTTGTACTTTCATCGATAATATCCCAAAATGTATTCTTGGGAGTAGAGATGATAAATTCACTGTTGCATTGGAATAACTTTCGATTATTCCAAGCGGTAACATTAGCATCAGTTAAAGAAAAAATTTTTAAATCTAAAAAAAAAATTTTTAAATCTAAAAAAAAAATTTTTTTTAATCTAAAAAAAATTAAGAAAAAAATTTTTTTTTATGTAATTGGGTTTGGTTCTTTGGTGGAAAATTTTCGTCCTCCCTTATAAATTGCATTGTAGAATCAACTCTTTTCGAAAAAAACTAAAAATCTAAAAAACTACTTGACCAATATGGACCAAAATCTAATCAGCTCTAAGTTACGACGGGGCACACCGATTGCATCATTCATCATCCTGATCGCGTTGTTACTTTTTCTGAAAACGTTAACGAAAAATTTGATTACATAGAAACGGACATACGCGCGCGCGCGCGAGCACACACACACACACACACGCGCGCACGCACACACACACACACATACGAACATTTTGCTGAAAATAGTCTAAAATGACTGCAATTACCATGAAACGTGAAGATCTGCTAAAAAATCGATTTTCGATTTTCGGGGTTATTACAATAACTTCCCTATAAAATCGGGAAGTTAATAATAGATTCGTATTTCAATTAACCGTTCGTTAAGAAAAAATTAAATTTTTATTAAAAAATTGGAAACATCAATGTTTTAAACAAATGTCCATACACAACAAAAAGTTTATATTCAAGGTGTACAAATATATAAGAATTGCAACAGATGAACTATAAGTACTAGACGTTGGCCCTGTATAACACGGAACTTCTTATTTAAATTGGTTTTCGATAAAATTCAGAAAAGACAAGTATAACTTTGGAAAAACGCCGAAAAAACTGGTCTTCCTTTTTTTAACTATGACGCACCACTCTCAGGAATTTGAGAAAAATTAAAAATTAAAAATTAAATTAAATCTGCGATAGTGCTCTTCCCATTTCTATGCGAAATCTGCGTTTTTCGATTTTATTCGTGTTGTTCATTTTTTCACAACCAGAGTTTGCAATGGAATAATCTGAAAATGATAGCTAGTATGTGGCTTAGTATCCGAAATGTGTCAGATTTCTTTCAGAATTTTGAATTGTCAATAAATAGGGGAAGTAGGCAAAAACTGGTTTATCTTACGGATGACATGTGGGGCAGAAACTTGGTAGAGAGGGTTCTTTTTTGGGTAGGCTATCGAATGGTCCAAGCTCGATTAAATTCCCGCCGCGGACGAATTTCACCACGAAAACCAGGTTTAGCCTCATTTAAATTCGGCGAGGTGTAACCTTTTGTGGCGGCTAACTCCTTTTACTCGCCACAAGATGGACAGATAGTCAAAGAAAGACCTTTCTCGCTGCTACCTGATCCGTCACCGATCCCTATACAGGTTGTCCCAAAATTCGTGAACTTCCCGGAAGGGGGTGGTTCCTGAGATCATTTCAAGCGATATTTTCCTTTGCAAAAATGTTATCCGCGGCTTTGTTTAGGAGTTATTAACGAAAAACACGGGCCAATCAGAGCGCGACCGAGACGCGAGTTGCCACAGTCAGCCAATAGACAGTTTGCGCGCCGGGCCGACTGATTCAACTCGCGTCTAGGTCGCGCTCTGATTGGTCCCTGTTTTTGGTTAATAACTCCTAAACAAAGCCGCGGATAACATTTTTGCAAAGGAAAATGTCGCTTGAAATGGTCTCAGAAACCTCCCATTTCCGGGAAGTTCACGAATTTTGGGACACCCTGTATATACAGAGTCTTAAACCGCCTTCCGATATAACAGCGTCTCGGGCAGGGCCCGCTGGATGTCCTCTAGCGGTGCAGGACGGTCGGTCAGAGCTGACAAATCTCTTTTTTAGCCACTCCGTCGCGATCCAGGAAGCGGTCCTTGCAGCGACCCGTGCAGCTATTGGGTCGCTGCAAGGATCGTCACCGCCGGGTCGCCACAGCGCGACGACCCGATGAATTCTGTGATAAAATCAAATAACTTTCGATAGAAAAGAGATAGAACGATGAATTTTTTTTTAAATTAAAGCTGAAACTATGCAGAACATGGGGAAAGTAGGAAAATGATGATAATTCGTTAAACCTGCACAATTTCAATAAAACTTTGATTTTCACAATACCACGAGCGGAACACATTTTTTTGCAACATGCTTTACATCATTTCCCGTAGATTCTTCCACGCTTATTTCAAATCTGGTTTCAAAATTTGTCTACTATCTCAGAATTTTGCAAAAAATCGAATTTTTTGTCAACAAAACAAATGAAATCATATTTTCGTTGAAATCCGATTGAGCTACACTTTTTTTTATGGTTTTATTCGGAAAGGATTGGGGGCTATTGCAAAATTATTTTTTTAACCTCGACGTTCAACTGTATGAAGTCGAAAAATGTAAGTTAATTCTTTTTTTTAATTTTGAAAAAAAATATGGTTATATTCCTTGAAGTTTCCCCTGTAAAATGAGCCCTTGAAAAGGGATGGAGATATGAAAATCGGCGTCACAAGGAGCTGGCAAAGGACGCTGTATACGACTAAATAACCCAATTTACACCTCGAGAACAACATTAGCAAAAAGTCTTGGTCAACGATACCTTTTTAAGTGAAAGGTAAAAACCCTGGAACAGTCATTCTGACGTAAGGATCGACAGCAACTGTCCTGAAATTACACTTTTCATTCACGTAGTGAAAAAACATTTTAGATTAGTCAATGTCCAACAAGTAATCCAATACACTGCCTCGTAAGTACGAGCGATAGCGGAACAGCAGTCGTTAGGATACGAGACCACTACCGCCCACTACTACGCATTTGTAGGGGGTGGCGGGAAGGCGCCAACACGCATGGGTTCGAACTGGTGACATTGTATTGATGCAAGCCTGAGAAGAAGGTTCCCAGGCAGATTGACGTGTCTAGGTGCGAATACGCGGCCGAATGGATCAGAGTGAAGGAGGCAGGACTCGTTCCACACGCATTTTCGGCTGTGTTGAAATACTTATTACAGCGGCCACACATACTACGTACGTAGCGTGCATCACATCGAAGGCAACACATTGATCCTACGGGCGCGCGGCTTTGGTGAGACTAGGCAGACCCAACCCGAAAGGCTCGATTTCTTTCAGTGCCGTTCCCGGGGCTGTTCTCTATGGAGAAATTTATGACAGGTCATTACTATTGAGCTGGAAGTCGACACTTTCTCGGTCAACACGTGTTGACTGTAATTTTCAAATCACCAACTCCTCAAATCGCTTGATGAAGTCGAGCCACTCTCGAACCGCTTGATGTGTCACGGATAGACTGCGGATCTTTATGTATTTATAGCAAAATTGAGTAGATGAAATTAATAGTCCTTGGAAAATTTTTTAAATTGAAGAATGTCAATATATGATTTCTCCCCTATTCAAATCATCAAGGGAAGAGATGACATTCAATTTAGTTTCAATTTCTTGTAATCGATGCTGACATTTTTTATTTTGCATAATTCGAGTGGCCCGAGAGTGGCTCGAATTCGTCGTGCGCATTCGTACAGAAGCGGACCAGTTCGTGTGATCGCAGAATTGAATCTCGGTTATCGCGAAAACTCGCTCGCCCGAACTTGTCCGATTCTTTCCGAACCTGCCCGACGAGATCGAGTCAGTCCCGGGCAGCTCGAAACCCCTTGGCAGCCCGAAGCACTCGGGTAGCTTGAAACGATTGAGCCGAAAATTATAAAGTTTCTTTTCCCTTCTACGACACTTTTTTTTGCACAAAGACATTTCAACACTGTACACCTACCGAACCGTAAAAGGAACTGGTAAATGTTTCTTTGTATGAAAATGATAAGATTGATTTTATTTAGACTTTGTACAGCTTTCCTATTGTAATATGTTAATGTATTAGGTCGCTCGGAAAGTCATTTCGTTCTCTCCTTTACTGAAGAAATAACATTCAATTTGATTTCTATTTTTTGCAATCGATGTAGTCAATTTTTATTTTGCAGAAAGATCCGCAGTCCAGTAATGATAAACGGAAGCATTGCCATCGCTACACGAAAAACGAAATTACTTTCCGAACGACCTAATAGCACCGACGAGATACTATTAAAGACTGCCAGCCTTATGGGAATTGGTGTGCCTCGAATTTTTCGGTGTTCTCTTACGCCCTCTAGGATATATTCTGCCTGGAGTGAGAAACAGAACGTTCCTTTCCCAACGCGCCCGCGCGCTACACACACGAGCGTACCTCTACTATATCCGTGTGCGCTGCTTGTGCGCTGCTTGTGCGCTTGCGCCAGCCACAATCTATTTTTAGCACTTGCCGTGTTGTATTGCTCTACAGAAACGAAACTGAAATTCGGCTGTCGAGCCGTCGAGCGTATGAATCGCAATCTGGAGCTAGCCTACGAATCCCTGTGCAGCGATTTTTATTTTTATTTCTCATTACTTTTTTAATTACATTTTTAACCTCGCAAAAAATTAAAAATGTAAAAACTATGTTCAAAATATGTATTCATTTTAAATAGAAACGTTTTGTTACTGTCATAATTGCATTAATAAAAATTGTTATATGAGAACCGGTTGATGGTATTTATTTGGACTGATTGGAGAATACGAAAATGCAGAAAGTATTTTTTAGTTTCTGAAACAATTTATAGATTTATTAGTTGTTAAACAAATAATAGAATAAATTGTATAATATATATAAATTGATTTTACTAGCATACATAAGTTTATTTGATCTTCTGTCTTCCTATAATAAAAAAATACAGTCATAATTATAATTATAATAGAATTTCATAGAATATTGAGGTTATTGCAAACTCATCTTTTTTCGCAATGATGTTCTAATTTCATTGCTTCTCTCAAATGTCCATTTCCTTCCGAGACAGTGGCGTTTATAGGTGTAAATAACAAATGTTGATATTCATCATAATTAAACTACAATTATTTTAATAACGTGGAATGTAGTACATATTAAGTGTTAGTTACCCGGATTTTCGTCTTCGACGTTAAGCACTCTTTACTGCTTCTCGTAATTTACGTATATGTAATATTAGGGTTGATCTTATTTTTCGACCATGAAATTTTTTTGGTCCCGTAAACCAGAATTGTAACAAATGTTGAGAAAATGTTCTGGAAAAATTTTGGGGCCGTTTGGATCATGGGAAAATGAGGCGCAGCAAATTTGAAAATTTTGAATTTTTTAAATCTTGTCATAAATAGACGTTATGATATATCGTTGAATTTGTCTTTTTTCTCTTTAAGAGTCCATATACAGTATAAACAGGTGTTGATAGAAAAAACATCCGTGACCTTAAAAACTTTAAATAATAACTTTGAAAAATTGTTTTTTCTTTGAAACTATATCCACCTGTTTATATACTACAACTTTTGTTTGAAGAGTTTTTTCATATACAGGGTGTCCCAAAATTCGTGAACTTCCCGAAAGGGGGTGGTTCCTGAGACCATTTCAAGCGACATTTTCCTTTGCAAAAATGTTATCCGCGGCTTTGTTTAGGAGTTATTAACGAAAAACACGGACCAATCAGACCGCGACCTAGACGCGAGTTGCCACAGTCGGCCAATAGACAGTTGGCGCGCCGGACCGACTGTGGCAACTCGCGTCTAGGTCGCGGTCTGATTGGTCCGTGTTTTTCGTTAATAACTCCTAAACAAAGCCGCGGATAACATTTTTGCAAAGGAAAATGTCGCTTGAAATGGTCTCAGGAACCACCCCCTTTCGGGAAGTTCACGAATTTTGGGACACCCTGTATACATAACTGACCGAGATATCCAGGGGCGGAATTTGCATTATTCGGAAGCATACAACTGCGCATATAGCTATTTTTATAGCTACACGCTGCCGAATAATGCAAATTACGCCTCGTAAACGAAAAAATGGGACTTTTGAGGCAGATAGTGCCCTAGATCGATCTTTTATCTAGCGTTTTTGACTAGTGGAAAACCCCGTGTTTGAGAAGGTGAATCCAGCACCCTTGCAATCCTGGAAGTCTCTCTACTCCCTTAAATAAATTCATTAATACGCTCCAATCTACAAAAAAACAGTTCTAATATCGGAAAAAGAAGTTATTATGAATAATAAGTCTGACTGAAACATGGACTGAATGTGGTCAATGCTACCGCTGAACGGGGCGTTAAACTAATGGAGGATCATAATTAAATTTTATCTAGAAACAAAGAGGAGAAATAATATATACTATACAAACTCTGATGGAATATCGAAAGCAGTACATCCTGACGCCACAAAATAGAATTTGTCAAAGGATTTTTAAGTATTTTTTAATATAGAGAGAAACACCTGAGCAATCCCTGCATGATTAATTGCATTTTTAAGAGGTATTGAAGACTGCTTATTAACTGAGAGTTATTACATTTTTAATTTTCCTCAGAGTCAGTAAGTTCTTTATTTTTTTCGGAGTCATTAAGTTTTCTATTTTTCTTCGAGTTATTCAATTTTTCATTTTCCTCAGTGTCATTAAGTTCTTTATTTTTCTCGGAGTCATTAAGTTTTTCATTTTTCTTGGAGTCATTGAATTTTTTACTTTTCTCAGTCATTGAATTTTTTATTACTCTCTTTAACTTTCTCAGCCGCCGAGTTGGGCGTTGAGCATGCCTGTACTCCAACTTATCTGATTTGTTGCGTGTTTAGACTTGTTTTCTTCAGCAAACCATTTACTAATCGATTGATAACATTTCCATGGCAGAATTCTGAATCGTAACAAACATTTAATTGCTATTAATAAATGATGGTGAAACGCTTACATTGTTGTCTCTAGGAGGCACACAACGCGACGCGACGTTCGATACGGTCGTGATTCAGCATCAGAGGCAACATTGTAACGCACAGCGTATTGGCATTTACTAACTAAAACCAATATGTATTACTTATTATGAACGTTACCATAATGATATCATTACCTATCGATTGAAAATGTTTTCCCAATCAAAATAAGCTCAAACACGGCATAAATCGGATAATAATAATAATACAGCCAGGGTGCACTAGAAAATATCAGGCGAAACAGTCATGTTTCAGGCGTACGAATCGTCAAGTCGGGGCACTGACAGGACAGACAGTCGAGGCGTCGAGCGAGCTCAAACGGACTCGAGTCCAGGGAGCGTAAGCTGCCGTGTTAAAAATGAAACTAGTATTTTAGCGCTCTCTATGTCCCAGGGTCGAACTAATGGCAGTATATATAGATATAAACGCTAACTCACCTATACACAGATACTCGCGTGACTCACACAACTCTATATACCGTAGCTATATGTGTACACGCATACAATTAATATTTAAAGTAAAAAGGGTAGAAATTTGTACAGTTTCAAATAAAATTAAATGTTTATTATATATTTATTTTCGTTTACAATGTTTTGTATATTATTTTGTACAATTCGCAACCATAGCTACTTTTCACTAAATACACTCACTTTGAACAATTTTACTCAACGATACAAAATGATATAAAGCTGTATAAAGCACTAGACACTACACGTGGATGCGCGTAGATACAGAAGATACAGAACTGAGATTGGCTTCACTCCTGTTCACTCCAATTTACTCGTGGAAGTGTTTTGCGACAATGAGCGAGTTTGGCTTGGCTTCTATGTTGGCTTGGTGCAGCTTGGTGGCTTCACGCCATTTATGATCAGTGCGCATGCGCTGATGCGCCACCAACGCCACCTGTTTCCCAGGGCCGAACTAATTTTATTGGTTGAATGATTCCCATTGCAGCTTACACTCCCTGCTGGAGTCGGGTACGCGATACATCAGACACATCCGGCGGCCCATGACTCACCTTTGTCGGGCGGCTTCTAAAAGAATAGAACAAGACCGCGCGAGCGTGTTATCACGATACCCGAAAATCAACTCTGGGTTCTTATGAAATAGATAATGATAATAATGGTACGTATTTCTTTCATAACTTATAATGTGATTTTTAATATATGTACTTGGATTTTTTTATAACTACATTAGGTATATTTGGCACCAGGGATGCGAACCGCGGAACTAACCCTAACCCGAACCCGGTTCGGTTCTCGTAACCCGAGTAACCCGTCTAACCGGGTTACAGACAGCGATGCGAATGCTAACCCTAACCCGGTTCCGGTTCTCGTAACCCGAGTAACCCGCCTAACCGGGTTACAAACAGAGATGCGAATCCTAACCCGAACCCGATTCGGTTCTCGTAACCCGAGTAACCCGTCAAACCCGGTTACTTGTGTTTCATAATGTACACAAGCTTTTTTCTATGTCCATCAATTTCATTATTATTTCAAATTTCAATAACATCGTATTGTTGAAACAATTGTTCAAATAAACATATTTTTATAATTTGTTAATTTATTCATTACTTTCATTATTATTTCAATAACAATTTTTTGTTGAAATAATTGTTGAAAAAATTAATTTTTATAATTTGCATCTATATTCGTTGTTTGAATTGTTATTTCAATAATTTGTTGTTAAAATAATTGTTTAAACAAATTTTTATAATTTGTACATATTTTTATAATTTGCTTCTATATTCGTTATTTGAATTGTTAATTCAATAATTTGTTGTTAAAATAATTGTTTAAACAAATTTTTATAATTTGTACATATTTTTATAATTTGCTTCTATATTCGTTATTTGAATTGTTATTTCAATAATTTGTCGTTAAAATAATTGTTTAAACAAATTTTTATAATTTGTACATATTTTTATAATTTGCTTCTATATTCGTTATTTGAATTGTTATTTCAATAATTTGTTGTTAAAATGATTGTTTAAACAAATTTTTATAATTTGTACATATTTTTATAATTTGCTTCTATATTCGTTATTTGAATTGTTAATTCAATAATTTGTTGTTAAAATAATTGTTTAAACAAATTTTTATAATTTGTACATATTTTTATAATTTGCTTCTATATTCGTTATTTGAATTGTTATTTCAATAATTTGTTGTTAAAATAATTGTTTAAACAAATTTTTATAATTTGTACAAATCTTTATAATTTGTTTCTATATTCGATATTTGAATTGTTATTTCAATAATTTGATGTTAAAATAATTGTTTAAACATATTTTTATAATTTGTTAATTTATTCATTAGTCTTATTATTATTTCAATAACAATTTTTTGTTAAAATAATTGTTCAAATAAACATATTTTTATAATTTCTTAATTTATCCATTACTTTCATTATTATTTCAATAACAATTTTTTGTTTAATAATTGTTGAAAAAATTAATTTTTATAATTTATTTCCATCAAGGATGCGAATCCTATACCGAACCTGGTTCGGTTCTCGTAACCCGAGTAACCGAGACCAAACCGGGTTACAGTAGCTTTCTGTAACCAAGATCTAGCCGGGTTACCTGGGTTACGAGAACCGAAGTAAGAATGAGTTCGAGTTAGAATTCTCGAATAATCCAATACTGATTTATTGTTAAAACAAATGTTTAAATAAATAAATTTTCATAATACACACAAACTTTTTAACTTCCCGATTTTATAGGGAAGTTATTGTAATTACCCCGAAAATCGAAAATCGATTTTTTAGCAGATCTTAACGTTTCATGGTCATTGGAGTCATTTTAGACTATTTTCAGCAAAATGTTCGTATGTGTGTGTGTGTGTGCGTATGGCCGTTTCTATGTAATCAAATTTTTCGTTAACGTTTTCTGAAAAAGTAACAACGCGATCAGAATGATGAATGATGCAATCGATGTGCCCCGCTGTAACTTAGAGCTGATTAGATTTTGGTCCATTTTGGTCAAGTAGTTTTTTAGTTTTTTTCGAAAGGAGTTGATTAAACATTGCAATTTATACGAAAGGCGTATCCACCGAAGAAGTAAACGTAACTATATATATATATTTAGACATATTTAAAAAAAAATTTTTTTTATAAAATTAAAAAAAAAATTTTTTTATGAAATTAAAAAAAAAAATTTTTTCTTGTTTTTTTAAATTAAAAATACTTTTTTTCCAATTATGCAACTAATGCTAATGTAACCGCTTACAATAATCGAATATTATTCCAATGCAAGAGCGAGTTAATCATCGCCGAGAATACATTTTCAAAGAATATCGACGAAAGTACAAAAACATTTATATTACAATCTTTTAATAAACAATCGGTTCAAAACGAATTGTGAACTGAGATCAAATTGAAAATTAATATAAAATATATGATAATTAATAACATTGATGTTGAAGACGGATTGGTTAATGGTGCATGCGGAATATTAAAATTTAGTACTTTTCAAGAAAATACTAAAATTCCGTCTATATTGTGGTTAGATTTTCAATTGGCCATAGTAGGAGTGAAAGTAAGAACTCGTTATCGTGATTACATGAAAAATACAAATATAAATCAAAATTTAACACCAATAATAAAAAAATATCGAATCAAGTAAATATTTCGAGTGAAGAAAAATAAGAAATCACACGTAGTCAATTTCCAGTGGTTCCTGCTGAAGCGATTACGATTCATAAAAGTCAGGGACAAACATACGAGAAAGTATGTATGGATTTTAAAACATCAGAAATACGAACTTTACAAATGTCGTATGTAGCACTGAGCAGAGTTTCAAAATTGAGCGGTTTATATATTTTGAAAATTTAAATTAATAGTATCGAAGAAAACCAAGATCAATACTGCAAACCCGGATAATGATGAGTTGTATCGTTTGCGAAAAACTAATTAAGACAATTTATTTTGCAACATTAGTATGCTATAACGAGGAACCAAGCGAGCAACGAGCATACGATATTGGTTTAATGCGACGCCATATAGCAAACATTTTGATAAGTAGAAAACTATTGAATTTCCCTGAAAACGTATAATCTTCTTAAAACGTACACTTAATAAATAATAATAATAATATACAGCAAATAACGAATCGGGAAGTTCTTTGTGTGGCTCGTGGAGAGTCACACACCAAATAAAAAATATTAATAGCAGTAGGCCCTACTAGCCATGCGTATCACTAACCCTCTCGCAAGAGCAGTCCTACCCGCGAGCTCGCGAAGCAAGCGAGCAAAAACAACCCCACTCGCGAGCGAGCGAAGCGAGCGAGCAACAATAGCCCTCTAGTTTCTATATTCATTACTTTAATTATTATTTCAATAACAATGTATTGTTGAAATTAAAAAAACCTACGCCTGGCCTTCATGATAGACCTTCTCCCCTTTCAAGAGAACGTTTTTATTTTTCATTAGCGGCTGTATAATGTGAGCGCATGTGTGTGTGAGACGGTATGGAAGGTATGCATGTGTGGATGGCCATGTTTGGAACCATGGTTTGTTATTTCATTTCTCTGTCTATTTTTTTTGTCGTTTTCTTCTTCTGTCTAACATTCACTTTTGCAGATGCTCTTCTGTGCCGCGTTCTTTTAATGTTGATTCTATTGTTTTTAAGAAGAGAGTGTCCGATTTGCCGGCGTCTGCCGCAGTCGTTTTTTGAGAGTTCACAGATTAATAGCTCGATCACCGATCTCCGCTCTTCTTCTCCGCTCTTTGTGGAAACCCAGACCACAAATTGATAAGTTTTGTCTATGGTATTTAAGAAATATCCGTCGGACTATCTCTTTATTATTAAGAGAACCGCGACAATAACACTCGTTCATTCCTCTGCGTGAAATTCGTGAACCACATTTGAGAAAGTTAACAAGGTGAGTTGTAACATCGTGTTTCTATTGTGTGTAGTGTATATCTTATATATTAAGTGTAGCTGGTGTATATATACAGGGTGGTCCACTTAAGTCAGGCCACCTTAATATCTCCTCTAATTGTGGGGGTACAAAAAATATTTTGTATGCTATTTGAATGGTTTGAAAAAACCATTCTATTGCAAAAAATGTTTTTTTTCTAGGGTAATTTTTTCGGTGTTTACAGGGTTATCGATGTTTTTTTGCGTATAATTGTATAATTTTTTTTATTACATCGTGTAGCTGATGTAAAAATACGTTCAGTTATGTATATTATATAACCTTGAAATGACCTTTAAGTTCAAAAATTAAATGGAAACGAAAAATTTATGTCTATCGAGACTTTAGAGACGAAAATTTAGATCTAGACGTAAATTTTTCGTTTCCATTTAATTTTTAATGTACATAACTATTTTTACATCAACTACACGATGTAATAAAAAAATTATACAATTATACGCAAAAAAACATCGATGACCTTGTAAACTCCGAAAAAAATTACCCTAGAAAAAAAACATTTTTTGCAATAGAATGGTTTTTTCAAACCATTCAAATAGCATACAAAATATTTTTTGTATCCCCACAATTAGAGGAGATATTTAGGTGGCCTGACTTAGGTGGACCACCCTGTATATTGTGTGTATATTGTGAATTTATACATATTGACTTTCTTGCAGTTTAAACAGTATTCCCAATAATGGAGCATCCAGTCCGTCAATATTTTTTATTCGACGTAGACACTTATAAATCCACATGCCTCATTCAGGGATGCACCATCGAGATAACTGGGAATCATGCAGCCAATTTGACGCGGCACCTACAATACCGCCACCCCAATGAATTTACCATTGTCACCATGGCGAAAGAAATGAGGAAAAGAAGAAGAATCAGTGAAGATTCCTCTTTTCGTTTGGCGTCTTCAGGATCGTCAGGATCATCAGGATCGTCTTCTTCGAGTTCAGCTCCATCGACAGGGTTCGTTATGGCAGGCCAATATTTGATTGACACCTGCGTCGAATTAATAACAAAGAATGGTAGACCATTAAGCATTGTTGAAGATTCGGGTTTTAGAAAAATTATTGAACCCATTTTGGAAACGATTCAACCTAGAATTACTATAAATAGAAATAACATTCGGGAGGCCATTATGAATCAAGCGACTAAAGTACGAAGTACTATAAGAGGGGAGATGGAGAACAAGTTAATTTCAATAAAAATTGACGGAGTAACCCGTTAGTTTAGATCATTTTTAGGGATTAATGTACAATATGTAAAAAACCAGAAAATAATTGTCAGGACGTTGGCACTGCAGGAGATATTCGTAAGACATAGTAGCGAAAATTTAAGAAATATTGTTATTGACGTGTTAAAAGATTATAATCTGTCCGCGAAAAACATTTATTCGATTACGACGGACAATGGTGCTAACATGTTAAAAATAATTCGTCTGTTAAGGGAGGAAGAGGATCCCGATGATCTAGAAGATTTGGGAGACAGTGATAATTTTTATTTAGAGGGCGAAAATTTATTTCCGTCAGAGGGAGCTCATACGCATTTAATAGGGGTACGGTGTGTTGCACACACGTTGCAACTTGCGGTTCAAGATGCATTACAGAGCTTTAATGTTGATTGTCTGATGCAAAAAATTCGCGAGCTCGTGAGGAAACTCCGAAATCCTACCGTATATATACTAATCCAAAATTTTAAACTGTGCAAGCCCGTCTTGGATTGCCCCACTAGATGGAATTTCACTTTTTACATGTTGAAAAGATTATTAACTTTAAAAGATTTTTGTGTACAAATTAAAGATGTAACGTTGTCCGAAGCCGACTGGAAAGTCGTTCAAGAACTGATATTTGCTCTTGAACCCGCAAAACTTGCAACGGATAAGATGCAATATCAGGAGCTCTTAATGGGAGATTTTTATATTATCTGGCTGCAGACTAAATTAAATTTGGAAAAAATGAATAACAGCTTCGCAAAATTATTACTAGATTCGATAAAGAATCGCGAGCACGAGCTCCTAAAAAATAAATGTTTATTGGCGTCAGTATTTTTAGATCCAAGGTACAAAAATTTATTGAACAATGCACAAAAAGATATTGCCACTGAACATGTATTAAATACGTGGAGGCGATACGAAAATTTATCTTCAAATACGGTTTCTAAAGCTCCAGTTGTTATTAATAATGCAACATGCGACGAGATCGAACAACTGTTATTAGAAAAAGATGAGGAAATAAATAGTTTTCCTAGTTCCGTTTTTAATATGGCAACCGCGATAAATATATATTCGCAAAATTCCAGAACGGCCAGGGATACTGACATATTAGAATTTTGGGACAAATACCATTCTTCCGAATTGGGCACACTTGCCAATATAATACATGCAGTGCCAGCGACTCAAGTATCAGTTGAGCGATTGTTTTCAGGACTGAAATTTATATTAAATGATCAACGATCGCGTTTAAACACAAATATTTTAAACGACATTATGTTTGTCCGAAGTAACGACATTTTATAATTGTAAGTTTATTTGCCAGTTCGTGTGTGTGTGTGTGTGTTGTAAATATAGTATTGTAAGTGTGGATTGTACGAGTGTTGTATTTTAATAATCATGTTTATAAATATTTTGTATATAAATGTATGATATGTATTAAAAATTGTTATTGAAATAATAATGAAAGTAAATGATCATAGAAAAAAGTTTGTGTGCATTATGAAAATTTATTTATTTAAACAGTTGTTTTAACAATAAATCAGTATTGGATTATTCGAGAGTTCTAACTCGAACTCATTCTGACTTCGGTTCTCGTAACCCAGGTAACCCGGCTTGGTCTTGGTTACTCGGGTTACGAGAACCGAACCAGGTTCGGTATAGGATTCGCATCCTTGATGGAAATAAATTATAAAAATTAATTTTTTCAACAATTATTTCATCAAAAAATTGTTATTGAAATAATAATGAAAGTAATGGATAAATTAACAAATTATAAAAATATGTTTATTTGAACAATTATTTCAACAAAAAATTGTTATTGAAATAATAATGAGACTAATGAATAAATTAACAAATTATAAAAATATGTTTAAACAATTATTTTAACAACAAATTATTGAAATAACAATTCAAATAACGAATATAGAAGCAAATTATAAAAATATGTACAAATTATAAAAATTTGTTTAAACAATCATTTTAACAACAAATTATTGAAATAACAATTCAAATAACGAATATAGAAACAAATTATAAAGATTTGTACAAATTATAAAAATTTGTTCAAACAATTATTTTAACGACAAATTATTGAAATAACAATTCAAATAACGAATATAGAAGCAAATTATAAAAATATGTACAAATTATAAAAATTTGTTTAAACAATTATTTTAACAACAAATTATTGAATTAACAATTCAACTAACGATTATAGAAGCAAATTATAAAAATATGTACAAATTATAAAAATTTGTTTAAACAATTATTTTAACAACAAATTATTGAATTAACAATTCAACTAACGATTATAGAAGCAAATTATAAAAATATGTACAAATTATAAAAATTTGTTTAAACAATTATTTTAACAACAAATTATTGAATTAACAATTCAAATAACGAATATAGAAGCAAATTATAAAAATATGTACAAATTATAAAAATTTGTTTAAACAATTATTTTAACAACAAATTATTGAAATAACAATTCAAACAACGAATATAGATGCAAATTATAAAAATTAATTTTTTCAACAATTATTTCAACAAAAAATTGTTATTGAAATAATAATGAAAGTAATGAATAAATTAACAAATTATAAAAATATGTTTATTTGAACAATTGTTTCAACAATACGATGTTATTGAAATTTGAAATAATAATGAAATTGATGGACATAGAAAAAAGCTTGTGTACATTATGAAACACAAGTAACCGGGTTTGACGGGTTACTCGGGTTACGAGAACCGAATCGGGTTCGGGTTAGGATTCGCATCTCTGTTTGTAACCCGGTTAGGCGGGTTACTCGGGTTACGAGAACCGGAACCGGGTTAGGGTTAGCATTCGCATCGCTGTCTGTAACCCGGTTAGACGGGTTACTCGGGTTACGAGAACCGAACCGGGTTCGGGTTAGGGTTAGCATCCCTGTTTGGCACACATGTGCATGATCTCCATTTGTATTAAAATTTGAAATAATGCACGTTTCACGTGAAAAAATTATAAGAAAATATTGACAACGTGGTAATAAGTTATGATACCTTTTTAGTAGGTGATGTTTTTATTAACTGTTAAGTAACCTACTTACTTAACTATCATTAACCTTACACAAATTCTTAAAAGATAATATATAATATACAATATAAAATAAAATAGAAATTAACTTAAAATAAAATCATATAAAATAAAAAATTATACATATAGAGCCTATAGATAATACAGAATAAAATATAAACACGAAATATAATATGTATACAGTAAATCTTCAATCGGAGTCCTGGGTCGCCTATCTAACCGTAGTCCAGTGCCTACTCAATCCACTGCCGGCCAACGCTGCGCCGCGCCGTAGGGCGGCGATGTTTGATCTCGGCTCGGGTATATCGGTGTGAACACCACACATTGACTCGACTGAATCGAAGTCTCAAACTTCTTAATTTTAATGATCGGTTTATGGGACTTTAACCAGCTTATTCCTGGCGTTTCTCTGATTAAAATGGTACCAAAAACGATATAATTGGGCCAATATTTAGTGTTTTAATCGACGATGAAAGTTTCGAACGCAACGAAGAAGAGCGTATTGGAAAGAAAGAGACGCGAACAGTAGCTGCCGCCGGCACAGTTCAAAGGCACGCGTTGTCGCTGATCTTCGTTGCGTTCGAAACTTTCATCGTCGATTAAACCACTAAATATTGGCCCAATTATATCGTTTTTGGTACCATTTTAATCAGAGAAACGCCAGGAATAAGCTAGTTAAAGTCCCTTCATGATATCATAGAAAATAAAGAAGTTAAGATTTTGGTATTTCATTGTGATGACGCACGGGCCTTTAAACTGTGCCGGCGACAGCGACACGCTTCGGCCACGCGATCCTATTTCATTCTGTCCTTCTCTATGTTCGGCTCGTCGTTTGAAGTCTCGGCGCGGTCGATGGAGTCATAAAAAAATAGCCTCTCAACGCTACCCAAGTCCGTTCAAAACACGGGTGTTGGGACCAGTGTCGCCACTTGAGGGGAGTCACGGTGAAAAAATGTACCCCCTCTCTGATGACCAGAGTAATATGTGACACGTTGCGCGTGCGCGACGAGGATTTAGTGGGGCGAATGGAAGACACGTTGCGCGTGCGTGATGAGGACGCAACAATGACATGACATTTCGCAGGTTTTAGGTTATTGCAGCGTATCTACGAATCGTTCTGCAGATTATGAACTTTCTTTATTATAAATGAAATGAATTGTAACATGGGAGTTTCAGTTGTGAAGCGGAGTATGAATATTGAAAAAAATGTTGAAATCTATAGTACTATATATTAAAAAGTTTGGTATAGGGAAGATGAAAGAAATTGTGGAACTGAATACTGAATGTAATAAATATATTATAGGTACATAATACAATAAAATTGTAGGAAAATATAGTCTATCAGCTATATATGTATATACGCTATGGGAAAGGATGGTAAAGGGTAACAACTATTGAGTTATTGACGGTGAATATTAATATATATATTAATGAACATATTAATGAACTCTACTCATATCACATCTCATATAACATACAATAATATCGTTCTGCAGAACGATTCGTATGATTCATTTCATAACTACGATACGCTGTGTTACGTCCTGAGGTGGACGTATTTTAGATTTTGAATAGAAAATATTGAAATTTAATTTTTTAATAGATTGAAATGATTGAAACGATTATAATTGAGATATAACGCAGTTTTGAACCTACCTGCATTCACCGGCTTCGGTTCGGGTAATCGAGGATTTCTTAATGTTCTAAGTGATTTTATTTGAGGAACTGGTATGAAGAGATCGAAGATGGGTATAGTCTTTAAAAATGATTTGATATTCTTATATTCTTTGAATATAAATAAACAAAACTGTATTTTAAGCTTCAAATTTCGGATACATAATATTTTATCGAAAATCTTATTATAAATTGTTAGTAATTACCGCTAAACAGTCTTCTGGCTTGATTTTTACAGATGTGGTTTCTTCCTTCTTGATGTTTGGGTGGTGTAAATCACACAAAAAAAGAACTTTCACTTGATATTTGTAACTGATTGTGAGTTAATACTTCATATAATTGATTATTATTTGATTTCGTGAAGACTTGTGAAGAGAGTGTGAAGAATAATATTGACTGTTAATTGTACTTTTACTAACTGGAGATTTGTAAAGAGAGTGTGCTTGAGAGTGTCAGCTCCTCCTGAGGAGTCATCCCTTTTATAGACTAATCAATCCTTTGTCTCGTCAATTTCGTCAGGCGATTGTTGTCGTCATAATCGTCATAGCTAGATCTTATTACCCTGCGCATTTCCTGGATCCATTTCTTCTTAGCTGCTTTCTTATCTGTAGCTCCCCTGGCTAGATCGGATTTTATTTACGTCGCACATGGGGCGACTAACAATTATTACTCATCGTTTCTTGATGGACAGTCTTCAGCGGATTTTAGATCATGATTCATTTTTGGAAGTGATCTGGTCATTTCATGAAACAACCTCGCTACGCAGTTCCTTCGCTCAAGACGATTCGATCGAAGTACGAATTTCTTAATTCTATCGCACGCAATGTGGTATAATATACGATAGTTCGATTTGATTTAACAAGAATATTGAATATTAGTTTCTCGTACAACATTATTAGATTAAACATAAAAAGAAATTCAAAAGTATATGTAATAGATTATTGATTATATTTAATTATTATTGATGGCTGAACCACCGGACGTGACACCTCCCCCTTTAGAAAGCAAATTTCCGGAGGAAATTTGTTCAAGTTCCTTGACTACTTTATTGAACTCAGATGTACTTGGTTGATCGACCTGGAGTCGAATGTCGTGAAGGTGGATGGACTCGTCAGCTGTAGGGAGTTTGTTTCTTCGCTTATCAACTCGATGTACGAGATGATGTGTCAGCGAACTCCATGCGGCTCCGCACAAGGCGAATCCTCATTCGTATACGGAGTGTAGCTGATAACCGTGTATTACGGTGTCGAGTATCATCTTAAAGAATTTAAAGATGATGAACACAGGTAATACTCCTGCACTAAAAGATCCAAATGTGATGAGTCCATTCCTACTGGTAGCCAATTTGGATGTATTAACATTTGACTACAATCTCTACGAGTTCTTCCGTTTTCGTGGTGACGTGGTTGATGTCACAGTCATTGATGTTTTTTAAGGGAAAATATTGTCACGTTTAGGTGGTGCCCATTACTATTGTATTCAATAATGGTGCACGAGAGTCGTATTAACATGAATATTAGCCAAAGGCTCAACATTTTCGGTAACAAATATTTCTTATCGCTTAGTATATTAAGTTCGCTAATGACATTCTTATCTATTTTTTATTATGGCTTAACATTTTTCTGTAACAGATGTGTTAGGGTTTTTTTTATGTTAATTTCACCAAAAATATGTTATTTTCGCTAATTTTTCTAACGCTTTTATTTAATATTAGTTAATAGTTTTTATACTTGTAAAATGTAGAGTAATGGGAGAAGAAATGATATTGTTAGTAAATGGTACTACAAAATATATTATTTTATTATGGCTCAACACTCATCAATGTAAATGTAATGGAGGCAAGCTATTGCTAGTATTTGAATTACAATAGAATTTTTGTTAAATTGAAAGGTATAAATATTTATTTTGTTAAAGCCGTATTTCTATGTGTTTAATTATGGATGTTTGAAATATGGTAAAAATTAGATTATATCAGAAATATTTAGTCTTTTCGTTTCATCTCGTTTCGTTATATCTTCTACAGTTTTTGTCTTGTCTTGTCCATAATCTTTTACTCTGGTCTAGTTCGACTGTGAGCTAGTTTCAATTTATTTATGTGTACAGTTCGAGGATTATTATTAACTAAAATTTTGATGTTTTGATTTGGTAAAATTTCTATCACTTTATGAGGTCCGGTATATTGATCGCTGAATTTTCCTTTGAATGGTTCTTTCAACAAGTATACCAGATCTGCCACTTTAAAATTTTGTGGATTTATTCTTTTATCATAATAATATTTTGATTTTGCTTTGGCCGCGTTTAGATTTTTACGCGCAGATAGTTGTAATTCGTTGATTGTTGAATGTAGATCTCTGAGATATTTTGCGTAAGTAGGTTCCAGGTTTTCTTTGACTGGATTACTACTTGTTGGTTCACGAGCAATTTTTCCAAATGCTAATTCATGTGGAGAAAATCTTGTTCCTTCGTGTACTGATGTATTGTATGAAAACATAGCCAATTCTAACCAATTATCCCAATTTATCGCATTATTCACGTATTGTTTTGAATATTCCATTAATACATGATGCGATCTTTCAATTGAACCATTACTTTGTGGATGATAGGCCGTAGTTTTATAATGTTTGATTTTGAATTTCTTCGCTACCTGTTTCATGAGATTCGAGGTAAAGTTGGTTCCCAAATCTGTTAAAATTGCTTTAGGAGCACCAAATCGACAAATAAGATTCTTGATGAAGCCATCTGCAATATCTGCAGTTGTTATTCGATCTAATGGTACTGCTACGGAATATTTAGTTAGTAGATCTTGCATAGTCAATATATACTTATTTCCATTTTTCGTTTCTGGCAATGGTCCTACGACATCTAGACTAACTTTATCAAATGCATTTCCTGGCGTATCTGTTAGTACCATAGGTTGTTTGGTTTTAATCCTTGTCAACTTTCTTAGTTGGCATTCACTACAAGTTCGAATAAAATTTTGGATATCTTTTTTCATACCTTCCCAATAATATGTTTGTCGAATCCGATGATAGGTTTTAGTTATTCCTTTATGTCCACCGATGGCTGACATATGTTTTTCTTCGATTATATTTAATCTATCTTCCTCAGGCGGTATTGTTACTTGACCTGTGCATATTGTTATTTTTATTGGTCGATTCTGAAATGTCCTCTTTGATTCATTTATAATATACTTCCAAGGTATATCATCAATATTGTTTGATCTTCTTATGCTGAATGAATCCAGATCCAATTCTTCAACTACGTCTAATAAAGATGCTATACAATTAACAATATTTTCTGGTTCAATGGGGATATGTTTATCCTGTTTAATTGGTAAAACGATAACGTAAAAATTATCCAATGGTTTTAATCTAGCTCGTTCAAAAGTTAGATCAATTGAAGTACCCAATAAGTTGGCTTCTTGTAATTCTTCTGCTCCTTTATCAATTGGATTGCCACACATATCCACAAAAACGACTTTATGTCTTTTGGCCATATATAGTGGTTCACGTTTTTCTCTAATTTCTGGATATCTTTGCGGTGTTTCTACTACACTGGGTAGTTCCATACTATTATCTATTGGCTCAAGAACTTCAGAAGAAATAATATTTTCTTGATTAGGTGTTCCTGTATCGAGGAATAAAGAATTGTCAAAATCTGAAGAACTGCGGGGTACGCTAGTTTCAGGATCAAAACTCGATTGCGATGTTTGCGTACTGTCAGATGGGATCGTTAAAAATTCTTTCGTTTCCATTTTTCTCTTTTTTCGTACTGTATCTGGTAGAGGTGAATCTTCCGATGAAGTAGATGGAAGTTTCCTCTTCTTGATCAATGAGTATCTTAATTCTCCCGTTTCTGATTCACTTGATTCATCAAGTTTCCTTTTCTTATGAGCTGATTCAGATAATTCTTCTTCTTCTTCTTCTTCTTCTTCTGATGATGTTGACAAAATTCTTTTCCTAGTTAATTTCCTGTGTTTTTGTAACGGTAGACAGATTTCTGGAGGGTTTCGAGATAAGGCATCAGCATTAGCGTTGGTTTTGCCTTGTTTGTAATGAATTTTGTATTCATATTCCGATAATTTCAATTTCCATTTCCATAATCTAGAAGTTGGATCCTTGATAGAATTTAACCAAACTAAAGGTTTATGATCAGTTATTATATTGAACGTACGGCCGTATAGGTATGGCCGAAAGTGAGAAATGCAGTAAATAATTGCTAAACATTCTTTTTCTATGGTAGAATATTTTTGTTCAGCTGCATTTAATAATCGAGAAGCGTACGCTATAGGGAGGTCCTTTCCAATTGTACCTTGGCTAAGAATTCCTCCGATAGCATATGCGGAAGCGTCAGTAGTGAGATTAAATGTTTTTGAAAAATCTGGAAACTGTAGTATAGGCTCTGTTATAAGAGCTTCTCGTAAAATTTGAAAAGATTTTTCCTGCATCTCCTTCCATTCAAAAGTGACTTCTTTCTTTAATAAATCTGTCAATGGTTTAGCAGTTGCAGAAAAGTTTGGTATAAATCTTCGATAATATCCAGCTAATCCCAAAAATTGCTTAATTTGTTTCACATTCTTTGGATTCGGGAAATTCTGTACAGCTTCTATTTTCTTCGGATCAGGTTTCAAACCATTTTCACTAATTATGTGTCCCAAGTAGGTTACTTCGTGACGTAAAAATTCACATTTATCAGGTTGTAATTTCAATCGTGCAATGCGTAATCGATCCATTAGTTTATTGAATTTAATTTCGTGCTCTCGCAAAGAACTTGAATATATGACTATATCATCTAGATATACGAATAATTCAGATCCTTGAAGTCCTGCTAGCACACTATTCATCAAACGTTGAAATGTGGCTGGAGCATTTTTCAATCCAAAAGGCATTCTTTTAAATTGAAAATGACCATAAGGTGTTGAGAATGCTGTCTTATGAGCGTCCTCAGGTGCCATTTTAATTTGATGAAATCCGGAAGCTAAATCAAATATGGAAAAATATTTGGCACTTCCAAGTTGATCTAAAATTTCTGTTATATTAGGTAGAGGATATGCATCACCAATTGTTTTCTCATTTAAATTTCGATAATCAATTACGAGACGCCATCGTTTGTTTCCTTGAGAATCTTTTTTCTTTGGCACGATCCATACTGGCGAATTATATGGTGATGTCGATGATTCGATCACGTCTGTTTCTAATAATTCCTGTACCTGTCTATTGATTTCTTCTTTATGAATTGGTGGAAAACGATATTGTCGAGTATTTATTGGAACATCATCTGCAGTATAAATTTTGTGCTGTAGCACATCAGTGCCTTCAAGGGTTTCTCCAGGAATATGAAACCTATCTTGATTGTGCTCAATTAATTTCAAAATATTTTTCTTTTCTTCTTCATTGAGATGATCAAGTCTTAATAGTTCCAATATATCCTCAAGTCGATTGCGGCAGTTTGTCATTGCTACTTGACGAGTATGTACCGGCTGATTTGTAATCTCTTCGAACGGTTCGAGTTTCACGATAGGTATGTCGAGGACATAGTCTTTCAATGTCGCGTTCGTTGCTCTTATGTATGCTCTCCCTTTATTATTACTGACCACGGTTTCTCCAATAAATATTCCTTTTCCTTCAGGAATTTGAGGAATATAACCCTGCTGTATTTCAGGATTGATTATATTTACTATTAGTGGAATTGATGTTCTCTTTGGAACAGTTACTTGCTGTTTTTCGAAAAATGGTATATACGTATTTTCCCATTTTACGTGTTTCGCGGAATAGTCAACATTTGCTTGATGATTTAATAAGAATTCGGATCCTAAGATTCCGTCTTGATGTATCGATATTCGGTTGCTAACAACATGGAATAATACTGGATGACCTGCTATCCTGATTGATGCCGTCCCTAGGGTGGCCAGGACTTCGGTCGAGATTCCTCGAATATGAATAGCATTTTCTGTGTTCATGTCCACGTTCATTGGGACCATGAATTCCTTGATGAGGTTGACTTCCGAACCTGAGTCCACTAAAAGAGTAGTTATTCCTTGAAGATCTGGTGAAGTGATCATTATAGTGGGAGTATTTTTTCTCGAATCTAATTGAATATTGATAACCCTTCTAGGTTGATTTCTTCCTCCTTCGTCTTTGACTCCTTGATCTTCACTTCTTTCGAATGACTCGTTCCTGGTGAGTCGTTCTTTTTGAGTGTCGAAATTTCTGTCGGTGACATCTTCGGTGTAGATGCATCGATCTTCATTATGGATTGGCGCTCTATGAAATTTGCTCCTTTGGGTGCGCCGCTGTTCCCTTGGGAGAACTTTCCGTTTCCCGACTTTTGTTGGGAATAGGGTACAATTTCCCCTGATTCCACTTTAGCTTTAAATTTATAACATTCTTTGATCGTATGACCTAGTTTTTTGCAATAATTGCAAGTAACAGGTAGATTATTTGTTTCGGCTTGATTACTGATCCCTGCTTGTCTGTTGGGTCTCAGATTGCCGTTGTCGCTCCTATCATTGTTATTCGTAGGGTCGGAACGCCAGCGTGATGCTGAGTTGTTATCGTCTCTTGGAGACTGTTGATACTTGTTCATGACAGGTTGATATCGATATTGCGACTGAGACGAGTTTCTACGATCTCTGATGTTAGAAAAGAACGGTCTCATCCGCTCCTCTTCTTGTTGCATTTGTTTTGAAATTTTGATTGCATTGGCGTATGCTTCTTCTAGATTTCTATTTCCTTCTAATTGCACTCTAACACAAATGTTAGGTAGTAATCCTCTTAAAAAAGCTTCTAATACGTCATTGTCGATTATAATTTGCATATTTCTGGATAACTCCCCATATTGATTATTTTCTTCATCCATAATTGCTAGCCTTAAATCTTTTGTGCGGCTTATATAATCTAACATGCTTTCATTTGGTTTTTTAAATATATTGCCTAGTTCACCCTTATATTGATTGAGTGTTTTTTGAGCACCGAACATAATTTTAATTTTTGTGGCAAATTCTTTTACAGTACTAACATCCGAATCTTCGATAGCCATAAACGCATGTCCTTTAAGTTTATTTGTAAGTAATTTAACCAAAAATGGTTCTTGATTAGCTGGGAGCATGGATTTAGCTCTTTCGCATGCTCTTAAAAATTGGAATATTGATGGCTTATGACCATCGAATACCGGTACTGTCTGTAACGCGTCCTTAATACGAATTGGATTTCCAGTCGCTGTCTTGTCGGAAGTTACATATTCTATTGTCGGTGTCGTTTGTTCAGTCTTGTTCGGGTTAGACAATGATCGCAATGTATCCTGCATTTGTGCAATTTGTTCGTTAAATTCCCTAAATTTAGGGCCAAGTTCCGCTATGAATTTATTATTTTCTTGTGCTTTTTTAATTTCTTCGATTGCTTGCTTTAATACTTCCGTCTGAATATCACCTTTGATTTCTCCACCAGTTGCCATTGTTAAAAATTTGGAAAACTAGTGTTTACGACAAAATAAAATAAAATAAAATAAAATGAAATCCTCAATTCCTGCGTTCTATCCCACCACGCTGTCACCAAAAATTTGTAATGTTACGTCCTGAGGTGGACGTATTTTAGATTTTGAATAGAAAATATTGAAATTTAATTTTTTAATAGATTGAAATGATTGAAACGATTATAATTGAGATATAACGCAGTTTTGAACCTACCTGCATTCACCGGCTTCGGTTCGGGTAATCGAGGATTTCTTAATGTTCTAAGTGATTTTATTTGAGGAACTGGTATGAAGAGATCGAAGATGGGTATAGTCTTTAAAAATGATTTGATATTCTTATATTCTTTGAATATAAATAAACAAAACTGTATTTTAAGCTTCAAATTTCGGATACATAATATTTTATCGAAAATCTTATTATAAATTGTTAGTAATTACCGCTAAACAGTCTTCTGGCTTGATTTTTACAGATGTGGTTTCTTCCTTCTTGATGTTTGGGTGGTGTAAATCACATAAAAAAAGAACTTTCACTTGATATTTGTAACTGATTGTGAGTTAATACTTCATATAATTGATTATTATTTGATTTCGTGAAGACTTGTGAAGAGAGTGTGAAGAATAATATTGACTGTTAATTGTACTTTTACTAACTGGAGATTTGTAAAGAGAGTGTGCTTGAGAGTGTCAGCTCCTCCTGAGGAGTCATCCCTTTTATAGACTAATCAATCCTTTGTCTCGTCAATTTCGTCAGGCGATTGTTGTCGTCATAATCGTCATAGCTAGATCTTATTACCCTGCGCATTTCCTGGATCCATTTCTTCTTAGCTGCTTTCTTATCTGTAGCTCCCCTGGCCAGATCGAATTACTTTTACGTCGCACATGGGGTGACGAACAATTATTACTCATCGATTCTCGATGGACAGTCTTCAGCGGATTTTAGATCATGATTTATTTTTGGAAGTGATCTGGTCGTTTTATGAAATAATTTCGCTACGCAGTTCTTTCGCTCAAGACGATTCGATTGAAGTATGAATTTCTTAATTCTATCGCACGCAATGTGGTATAATATACGATAGTTCGATTTGATTTAACAAGAATATTGAATATTAGTTGCTCGTACAACATTATTAGATTAAACATAAAAGAAATTCAAAAGTATATGTAATAGATTATTGATTATATTTAATTATTATTGATGGCTAAACCACCGGACGTGACAGCTGCAATAACCTAAAATCTGCGAAATGTCATGTCATTGTTGCGTCCCCATCACGCACGCGCAACGTGGCTTCCATTAGCCCCACTAAATCCTCGTCGCGCACGCGCAACGTGTCACATATTACCCTACTCCTGAACTCCTCTGCCGCTCTGGTCATCAGAGAGGGGGTACCTTGTATTCCCCTCGAGTAACCGTTCGGTTACTAATTGTAAGTGGCGACACTGGTTGGGACTCCGATCGAAGAATTACTGTACCAGTTAACCGCTTAGATTCATTGTGTCATTTACCATCTTCTCCTATCCTGTTAACAATTAGGTGAAACTACCCATTAGGGAGTAGAGTCTCTCCGAACCCAAATTAACGAATATAATTATTTCTGGCATTGCCTTCGGGAATCCGCGTGTATCTCAATCGGACTATTGTCGAAGTGAAATATACGTAGGCAATTCGTAACAGAAATTGGTGGCAGCGGTGGGATTTTTTCTTAAGAAGGAATTTTCCCCCTGGAAAATTTTTTTTTGTTTGTTTATTCCTTTTCTTTCCTAAACTGTTTAAATAAGTAGTGACTCGTATTCACCTAAATTGTTCACAGAGATCACATATTTTATTCATGGAAAATTGCATGTACATCTGAACGATTGAATTTTGATCACGTTTCACTATTGTAATATTACAATTATATTGGAATAGTTACTCATCTTCGATAGCGTTTCTATTGGACAATATTCGCCCATATTATTGATATTATTTACTGATTTATTTATTGCAATATTGTTGTAATTGTTTGGTTGATTTTGTTGAATATTCTTTATTCATTTATTGATTTATCTTATTGATTGGCTGACTTATTTATGTAAAAATGTCTACCTCAAACCAAAGTGACGCCCCGAGCGAAAAATCTTCTAAATATTTCAATGATGTTACGTCTAACGCAATGGCTGAATTGCGATTCAGCAAACAATTGCGATCTTACCACAGTTCGACGGGAATAACATAACCCTAACAGATTTTCTAATAGACGTACAAAATGCCGCCTCTTGTCTACCGGAGACGTGCGAGAAAATGTTTATTAGAGCGGTTATTCTGAAACTAAGAGGGGAAGCTCGAGATTGCATTTATGATATGAAGTTCGAATCAATTGATGATTTGATTAAACATTTAAAAAGACGCTTTTCTCGGGGAAAATATCACGAATACTATCAGCGGAAGATTGCAAAAATTCGAATGAATCGAAATGAAACCGTTCACGGGTTTTATGATCGGCTGAAAATTTTGCTAAGGAAATCTCATAGTTATATAAAAGATAAATACGTCGATGATTCTGATAGCATAGTGGTCTATACAAAAGCTACAGCTCTAAATTAATTCATTCGAGGGTTACCCGACGAATTAGCAAAAGCAGTAGCTGCTAGAGACCCGCGGACACTAGAAGAAACATTAGAAATAGCATTAAATGTAGAAAATCAATTGAAGACAGGTCTTATTCTGAACGTTATAGTTCCAGGGAAAATGATAAAAGCGATAGTTATCGTGAATTTCCTAGTTATCAATTTCACCGTTATACTCGACCTGGATCTCCTAGTCCATATAGAACATCTAGACATGCGGATTCCTATGATTCGGGTTATTATCAAAATCCTAGACCGGCTACTTCACGTTGTAATTGTTCTTGTAATATACCACCATGTTGCTCAACTCAAAATGGCTATAGACGGGATAATCAACGATTCTACCATGGAAATGGACGTGATCCGAAACAAAGATCTTATTCACCGCAATCTAATTTTTCGCAAAACAGAAGATATGCTTCAGGACAACCTACTACATCTAGAACGCGCTCTCCATCACCGCACTTTGTTAAATTCAAATCAGACAAACCGGAGCATTTAGCGTGCGTTTATACCGAGTTGGCCGCGGGCCTTTTCCCGCGGGGTTGAAGCACGCGGGCTCGAAATCAGGTCACAAATTTCGAGCGTGTTGACGGGCCCGCTGTGCCCCCGCTGTGCGTGGCACAAAAAAGGTCTCTACGGCTTCACGGTTCGTTTAGGTAAACTACCGATAGCTTTCCTTTAAGGCGGTGGGATATCTTCGGATTGTAAGTAGCAAATAACTAGAATCTGACTAGAAAAATTGGGTTTGCGAATTTTCGCTTTATGTCCGTGTACGAGCAAACACACCATCTAAAAATTTCATACAGTACACAGTGAGCAATTTGGACGAAATCTGTGTCAAAATGAAAGAACTTCCTCCTTATTTTTGCTATATTCAGCAAAGTTTCACCTTTAATTTGAAAAGAAATTTCATCGCTCTATATCTCATTTCTAATAGAAAGTTCTTTGATTTTGGCACAGATTTCGTCCAAATTGCCCACTGTGCGACAGACATGAGATGTGAAACACTCCAGTAACCACAAACAGCTGTTAGGTTTGAATTGTTTGTTATTTCGGGTCCATAAGATTGCTGAATATTCTTTAAAATTGCAATTTTCACATTGGGAAAAGATAGAACGCGGGGAAGGAGTACGCGAGATGTCGTTTATTTTACCTAAATTGTTGTTGGGGTGTCGTACACTCCAAGTGTGCAGTGCACAGGTCAATACCGTCCATAGTAAGTGCATGTCACTTTGTTCTTTTCGTGCACTTACAATTGCCGAAATTGCCGGACGCGAAATGATTTTTTGATGAAATGTTTATTTAACAAATCGATGAAAATGGGTTTTTGGGATTTTATAGCGAAAACATTTGACATCAGAATTCCTATCCGTAAAGACTTAACAATAATTTATCTAGGGCGCGCAGTGGCTCAGTGGGTAGAGCGCGCGCCTACGGACTCCGTGGTCGCGAGTTCGATCCCCGACGCCGGCAACTCTGGAAATACTTCTATGTGTGCTCTGTAAACTGTGGTGCCCAAGGTGGTTCGGAACCCACCTTACAAAAACTGTAGGTCCCGTCGTTAATGACCATAGCAGTTGATGCGACGTTAAATAAATAATGATGATGATGATGAATTATTTATCTCCTACATTGTTTAAAATCAATGGCTCCGAGAAGGAATACTGCATTGATTAGTCAGGTAAGTTCTTCCACTCGGCGAGGTATGGGGCACGTGGTAATAATGAAGGTAGAAGGCGTTGTACCGTTGTCCGTTAGCCTCTGCCCTAAGCCTGTCAATTTTATTACGGGTAAGGACGGCTACTGGTTGACTTTGCAAATGAGGCTGTTGTAAAGATTAGTTGCTTTGACGAGCATGAATTACTTTATGACCACCATCCGACGAAAACACGAAGGAAAACGCGTGGCCAACCCGTGTTGGAAGGGACTTCCTCGTACCAAATTATAATGCACATCGTATTGTTTATGTTCCGAGTAGTAGTCGAATACATTGGCCCGTACGTGCGATAGCGAAACAGCAGTGGACCGGGATATTAAGCTAGGACCTAAGATGTTAAACCGTTACCGCCCACTACTACGCGATCGTAGGAAGTGGTAAGACGCCATCTCGCATGGGTCCGAACGAATGGTTTCCGTTACGAATGGTCTAGGTACGAGTGCGCGGCCGATTGGACCAGAGTGGAGGAGGCAGTTCTCGTTTCACACGCATTTTCGGCTCTTGTCGAAATATTGGTACAGCGACCACATATACTATGTAGCGTGCAACGTCCAAGTCAAAACATTGAGACTACGGACCTTATGATAGGCGCGATTTGTTTAGGTGTCGTTCCCAGGGCTGTTCTCTATGGAGAGGTTTATGACACAGGCACTTTTTTTCGGGTGACACGCGTTTACTGTAAAGTAATTTGTGTAGGCCCCGGGACTTCTCCGGCAAAATAAAAATGCTATATCCGAGCAATCTACGAAAAAGCACGTTCAGTAGTCCCTGTTATAAATGTTCGTTGTTTCCACGTACCTGCAAAGTTAAGTGTCAACCGTTTGCGGCGCTTCTCGCCCGGGAAATTACACCCCCGCATCCGACGTCACTTAATGTATTTCAGCTGCCGAAAATGTATTTAAGAGACTGCGAAGCCAGATTTCCGCACCATTTTTTTGGCCTCCGCCGAAACAGTCACCTCGTGCGTGTGTTTTCTCGATATCTGTGAACCTGTGAACTCAGCGAGCCATGTAGAACGAAAAACTTATAGAAGCAGTGAGGAGTCGTACCTTTTTGTACGATTTACAACATCCGAAATACATGGATATGAAATATAAGAATATCGCCTCGAGAGAGATCGCGAAAGAAGTGGGTCTGCCTAGTCAGTATTCACTATATTTTATTAACAACTTCGTTTATACATTATGGTGGTCCTTATTTTTCAACTTTCGAATTTTTTTGGCCTTAGCTCCCTATAATATGACACTTGGTGAAAAAATGATGTGTGTAAAATTTTAGTTCGATCGGGCAATGGGAAACCGTACTGCATCGCGCTTGAAGATTGTTTATTTTTGAAATTTGATTTTCTGCATTAATATACATTCCTATATCGTTGACTTTGTCTTTCCATTCCCTATAACTATATAAAAATAAAATACGAGGCCATCTAACAATACAACTTTTGTTTGACACATTTTATCATAAATTTATTAGTAACAAAGATCTTTAAGTAACGCAATCACTACACGCAGTTAAAGTTGCCATAATCTACAGGGGGAGTTACCTAACGACCAGTGCTTTTAATTGATTATAAAAAATCAGGTCGTTTGTTACAATTATAAAAAAGTCATTCTGTTTTAAAGGGCGTTCGAATACTTTCGTGAGCCACTGTCTACTAAACGTTCAAATACCTTATTATTGTTATTTTTAATGTGTTTTATATATGAGAGTACAACATACCTTCAAACTAATGGGTTATCAAATCCTTTCAAGAGAAAAATAATTACATTAGTTTTGTTCACAAAGATTGATTTTTTGCAAAATCTTGAGGTCGTAGGCAAGTTTTGAGACCAGATTTGAAATCAGCGTGGAAAAATCCACAAGAAATGATGTATAGCATGTGACAAAAAAAATTTTTTCATGCGTGGTGTTAGATAAACCACAGTTTTTTGGAGATTGTGCAAGTTTAACGAATTTTTTCGAGGTTAGGAAACGTCCGTTTAATTTTTTTTTAAATTCATTGCTCTACCCCATTTCTATTGAAAGTTCTTTGATTTTGACAAAGATGGATATCAATAATATTCATTGTGAAAGTTTCATTGAAATCGGTCGACGTTGCAATGAGCTACAAACAGTGACAGATGATTAATTAAAAAATATTTTGCTCTGTAGTGGACAATTGCAAAAAACGCTGGCAAAGCGTTAGGAACAGCTATAGAAAGCATCGCGCCCGCAACAATGCAACGCGGAGCGGCAGGCGGCATCCAGCGAGAGGCCATTCAAATTCGGAAGTAGTCTGGATTTCTTGAGCCCTTCCTTTCAAAAGAGGGCTATGTTGTCCAGCCAGGGCGAGGAGGAGAACTCCGGGACTAGCGAGGAGGTGACAGCGGCTACAACCGCGAGCCAGGACATGGCTTCTGGCATACTTAGCGAGGAGGTGACAGCGGCTACGAGCGCGAGCCAGGACACGGCTTCTGGCATACTTAACGAGGAGGAGGAGGACGATTTCGAACCTCCGCCCAAAAGAGGACGAACGGAAACAGAGGGGATGTATTAGATACAATAAATCGATGTGTCGGTTTGATCGAGAGATCGGTAACCGGGAACGAAGAAAATACGAGCCCGGCTTTGAAAGCCAAAGTAAGGCTTGTAAGGTTTTTCAAGACGATGGCGCTCGATGTTTTTGAATTGAGCCGGAGGCGACAAAACATCATCAAAATCACCCTCCTACAGGAAATATCGGAGATGCAGGACGAAGAAGAACAGGAAAGAGAACAACGAAAACAATATCTCCACGACAGCGGAGGTTATTACTAATTGTTGCAAAAACATTTTGTTTTTATTGTATGTATTCGTATGAAAAAATTTTATTAAAAAGAATTGAAAGTCTAGACAGGCATAGTTGAATTGTTTATTTGACCCTAGCACTCCCAAATTCCAATCCTTTTCGGACTCCCAACTCTATTCATTTTACGTAAAAAATTATTAGGGTACCATGGAAAAAGTTATTAGTTTTTGATATATTTTCAAAGCCTGTCTTTATTGAAGAAGATTGATCAAGCGCATGGCGTTTTTGGCAAGTAGGACATTTGCGGATCGCCGAAATAATAAACAGCTGACAAGTGAATGCCATAGCGAGCGTGTGTGAAAGAGTGAGAGCGCGAATGAGTGTGAGAGAGAGAAAGCGACGAAGGTGCGATAACCGCGAACTCCAGACGAGAGCCGATTCGCACGTATGTGTTGTGACGATCGGCCTATATATGCAAGGTAGGTCGCGGCCGCGGGTCAGAGCGAAACAACGAGCATTTCGAGCGTCGAGAATTTCATATATAGAATGTTATGAATGACGAACAGGTGTTCAATATCATCTCTGGCAGGAACCGTCCTAGATAAACGAACAGAGCTACCCTAGATAAATCTACACAACTGTTTAGGTTAGATTAGAGCCCGAACGTACGCACGACCAACTGGTGGTTGATAAAATACGAATGTTCACTTGAAGGGTACTGACAAGTACCACCCGTCATGGCAGGGCTATATAAGCCCGGTGGGAGGGAGGTTCCACGGGACGCTGCAGAGCGTCTCATGGGGCCCTCTCCCGCCGGGAGCGCGGCCCCCTGTAAGAAGGGGACCGCGAAGGAGGGAAAGAGGAGTAAAACCCCTAAACGCGAGCATCGGGCTCGCTCTGCGAGCTCGGCGCGTTCCGGGGTGACGTCAGGGGGGGGGGTGACTGACCCCCCCACCACCCCCGCGGCGGGAGGGAAGGGAAGCTGGGTGGAGGTGGTCTCCCGGGGGAAGGCCAAGTGGGCGGCCAAAGTGGCCATAGCGCGGCCTACCCCGGGGGTCGCACCCGCCCGGCCCCCTGCAAAGCAGCAGGAGAAGACCCCCGCGCGAAAAGGGGGAGGGGCTGGCCCCACGGGGGGTAAGGCGACGCTCGCTTGCCGCGGGCGCCGAAAACGGCGGCGGTGACTCTCACCGTGCCGACGCGGGTGGATGCGACTTTGGCCGGCGCCATGGAGGTGGTCGGCCACCAGGTCCCCCTCGAGTCCGTCGGCATATCCGACGGAGTCGCCTTCGGCGTTGCCCGAACCGGGGCCCTTATGATAAGGGTCCGCGGGGAGGGCAACAGGGCAAAGGCCGAGGCCCTCGCCGGCCGAATGAGGGAGGCCCTGGCGGGCTCTGGGATGCTGGTGGGCACCCCCACGAGGACGGCGGAAATCCGTCTCCGGAGGCTTGGCGTTGCAAGCTGCGCCCCCGAGCTCCTACGCGTGGGGGTGGTCACTAGACCCCCTTCTGGGGTAGGACCCGGCACGTGCTGGGCGAGGCTGCCCCTCGCGGCGGCAAGGAAGGTGGCCGGCGCACAGTGGTCCGGATCGAGAAATTCAGTGACATTTTGTTATAACTTTTGAACCATTAGAGATATTGCAATGAAATTTTACCTAAAAATATTTAAAAAATAGTCATTTTTAATTATAGATAATTAAATATTTTTTGCATTTGTTAAACAATATTTATTAATTAACTTCCCGATTTTATAGGGAAGTTATTGTAATTACCCCGAAAATCGAAAATCGATTTTTTAGCAGATCTTCATGTTTCATGGTCATTGGAGTCATTTTAGACTATTTTTATCAAAATGTTCGTGTGTGTGTGTGTGTGTGTGTGTGTGTGTGTGTGTGTGTGTGTGTGTGTGTGTGTGTGTGTGTGTGTGTGTGTGTGTGCGCGCGCGCGCGCGCGTATGGCCGTTTCTATGTAATCAAATTTTTCGTTAACGTTTTCTGAAAAAGTAACAACGCGATCAGAATGATGAATGATGCAATCGATGTGCCCCGCTGTAACTTAGAGCTGATTAGATTTTGGTCCATTTTGGTCAAGTAGTTTTTTAGTTTTTTTTGGAAGGAGTTGATTAAACATTGAAATTTATACGAAAGGCGTATCCACCGAAGAAGTAAACGTAACTATATATATATATATATATATATATATATATATATATATATATATATATATATTTAGACATATTTAAAAAAAAATTTTTTTATAAAATTAAAAAAAAAATTTTTTTCTTGTTTTTTTTAATTAAAAATACTTTTTTTCCAATTATGCAACTAATGCTAATGTAACCGCTTACAATAATCGAAAATTTATTCCAATGCAAGAGTGAGTTAATCATCACCGAGAATACATTTTCAAAGAATATCGATGAAAGTACAAAAACATTTATATTACAATCTTTAAATAAACAATCAGTTCAAAACGAATTGTGAACTGAGATTAAATTGAAAATTAATATAAAATATATGATAATTAATAACATTGATGTTGAAGACGGATTGGTTAATGGAGCATGCGGAATATTAAAATTTATTACTTTTCAAGAAAATACTAAAATTCCGTCTATATTGTGGTTAGATTTTCAATTGTCCATAGTAGGAGTGAAAGTAAGAACTCGTTATCGTGATTATATGAAAAATGCAAATATAAATCAAAATTTAACAGCAATAATAAAAAAATATCGAATCAAGTAAATATTTCGAGTGAAGAAAAATAACAAATCACACGTAGTCAATTTCCAGTGGTTCCTGCTGAAGCGATTACGATTCATAAAAGTCAGGGACAAACATACGAGAAAGTATGTATGGATTTTAAAACATCAGAAATACGAACTTTACAAATGTTTATGTAGCACTGAGCAGAGTTTCAAAATTGAGCGGTTTATGTATTTTAAGAAAATTTAAATTAATAGTATCGAAGAAAACCAAGATCAATACTGCAAACCCGGATAATGATGAGTTGTATCGTTCGCGAAAAACTAATTAAGACAATTTATTTTGTAACATTAGTATGCTATAACTAGGAACCAAGCGAGCAACGAGCATACGATATTGGTTTAATGCGACGCCATATAGCAAACATTTTGATAAGTAGAAAACTATTGAATTTCCCTGAAAACGTATAATCTTCTTAAAACGTACACTTAATAAATAATAATAATAATAATATACAGCAACTAACGAATCGGGAAGTTCTTTGTGTGGCTCGTGGAGAGTCACACACAAAATTAGCCATGCGTACCACTAACATTCTCGCAAGAGCAGTCCTGCCCGCGAGCTCGCGAAGCGAGCGAGCAAAAACAACCCCACCCGCGAGCGAGCGAAGCGAGCGAGCAACAATAGCCCTCTAGTTTATATTATCTATTCGTTGTGTAACATTGACTTGTTCATAAGAGATTACCATTTTTAATAAATTATAAATAAATTAACCGAAATTAATAAAATACAAACAATTATGTGCACGAATTTTTCAATCTATGCTGGGACATGCACGGTATGTAGCCGGATTTACAGCAGAGATAAATTTTTAAAAACGTCAATCATATCTGTTTCCCCATAAATGTACAAGGAACCAGGTGCCAATGCAATAATACTGCACTTATTCGATGTGCAAGCTGTTTCTGTGTATTATGTTTCGTATGCTTTTACGACATGTACCACTGTTATAATTAAAAATATCTAATTGTAAGTACAATATTATTAAATTTATCGTATACCATATTTTCTCTTCCTATATTTATTTTATTTCTTCTGTATCCAGACATGAGAGGGTAATTAACTATTTTATTCATTTCGGTTAACTTATTTATAATTTATTAAAGCTTTTGTTCTTTGATTTGTAATGAATTTGTAATCTCTTATGAACAAGTCAATGTTACACAACGAATAGATAATATAAATACATGAGTAAAAAAATGTTTTTTCCCGAACGGGAATCGAATCCTAGACTACCGAGTTGTAAGTCTAGCATGTTGCCACTACACCAGGAAATTATTCGTTGTATACTTCCTCTACAATAGCATATTTATAGTAATGGTTATGAAAAAACTTTGTTTATAAATATCTCAACAAATATTGAGTGCTTGCTCCTATAATGGTATATATTCGTAAAAGGGAGATCTAGATTTATAAGTATACACAATCTCAACTGGATCGGTGACCCGGAGGCCTTGCACTCTCCTTGTAAGTACTGAATTTTTATAAAACTGATGTCTCTAAAACTTCAATACAAAATATGCATTTTCTCCGAATGTTTGGAGGTTTTCAATTTTTTAAAACATGTTTCCATAATCCGAAAAATCTGAAAAAAATACACATTAATAATCAGGATGAGACACAACTAACGTAATAATATAAATGTGGTCAACTGAAGACCTTGATATAAAATCGGCAATTTTATGTTTTCCGATTTGTTTAAAAATCGATTTTGCAACCAAAAATTTTGAAAAAAATCTCAGTCGCGTATGCTATTAGGTAGAATATTCATTAATTTTTTCATAATTTTCTGTTGAACATGAGGTGATTAAAAATCAATTTGAATGGATACTTTTGACCATCTTATCCGGATATACCTTAAGAATCAACGAACACATTATTTAAAAAATAGAAAATATTATTCTCTTTACATCATTAAACCCAATTTTTCAACAAAAATTTAGTCCAAATTTCTCTTCGGTATCTCTTTTAGATCAAAAATTATAGCAAAATATGCGCCGCGTCGCGCCGCGCTGTGCCGGGATTCAAATACGCGCCGTCTCCAGATTCCGACTTTTCGCCTCATGCTTTCGAAACTTCGGAAACGTGAAAACCGAAGGGTCGCTTCAGCGTCGATCAGCCGAGCAGGTAGTTTACACGGACAGAGTAGAGGTACGCTGGTGTGGTGTGTGTAGCGCGCGTGCAATCGAGCAGGCACCAACACAGGCATGCGCGGTCGACACAGATACGACGGTACGTCAGGGAAGGGGAAACCAGCGCGTCAGGGGAGCAGTGTGCCCAGATGGGACGCTTTTTTTCGCGCATGCGCGGCGTTTTCAGCCTCAGTAAAGTACGCTTCGCGAGAAAATGTGGCACCTTGAGCGCCATGCCGAATGTTAAGAAGTTGATATGAACTGATTATGAAAAACGAATTAATGACAAGTGTATTTGTATATATATCCGTATATACATATGAAATATTGAAATATTATTAATTATTATATATAATTTTAAATTATCGTTACAGGCCCAGACAAAAAAAGTGATAAAACATCATATTTAAAAATTTTGTATAATTCCTACCAATTGCAATCGTAATAAATTTTGGTTTACTTATTCTCTAGCAAACTAGCCGGTCTAACATCTTAAAAAAATTCAAGTCCTTTGGACCAATTTCTAAAAAGTTATGCGATTTTTAAGCGTGTCCACTTATTATCGCCGCTGACTGTAGCTTCCTCAGGGCTCTGCTACATCATCGCCTCGGCCGCATCATAGCTACGTTACTGTTTTGGACGCGCATGCGCGAAAAAAAGCGTCCCATCTGGGCACACTGCAGGGGAGCGGCCCACGACCCACGAATATCCCATCACTGCCCACCAGTTGCTTAGAGTCCGCCAAGTCTACAACACCGCTCGGTCTCGCCGACTCGCGAGCACTATCCCTTAGTACCGCGTCGAACCATCATAGTCCGCGCTTCTCGATCAGAGTTCTGTCGCGCCGCAAGTGCTTACAAAATTATAAACGATCTATCGCGTTAGTGACAAAAAGTGTGTTCGCAACGATCACAAAACGATCCCACGTAGAAACGAAGCGCCGTGTAAGGTAGGTGTGCTCCACAGCATCCTAAGTGAAGGCATTAGCCACACGATAGGGCACGTAAGTGGCGAAATCCGCGTAACAAACGGAGAAAATAAAGAGAATACCGGGTGTCACCTAAGACAAGCCACCTGAATAACTTCTACATTTTTTAACCCTTTGCACTCGGTTGTCCCCTCTGAGGCACCAGTAAAAAAATTGCTCTGTACCAATATTCAAAATATTGTTTCCATTATTAAATATATCGGTATTTAATCAATTACTAAACATTTAGGTATTGTATGAGATAATATATCAATTTCATCAAATTTAAAAAATCGTGGAGAATGGAAATATTTTAGGTCGGAAGAAATGCTTAATTTTCCAGATAAATAGATCCGAGCGCAAAGGGTTAAATAGGAAGAAATGTTTCGGACAAAACTTGTTTGGTTTCGAGGGACTCATTACTTGGTGTACGTAACTTTTTTTACTGGTAGAGGTGTTTAGGAGATTTGAAGGTCAATCTATGTAGTTTCTTTAAATGCAACTCCTACGTCTGTCGCCTTCCGCGAGATAATTTCAACGATACATTCAATGTCATTCAAGGTCGTTTAACCCCTTGTCGTACCTTTTCTTTTACAGATAGTGATTAGAACGTTTTTATGCAAAAAAATGTCGTACAAGGGAAAAGAAAATGTACATATATTTTTTGTATGGCTACATTTATTTTAATGTTTAAATATTGATTACGAACGAATCAAATTTTATTTCATCTAAAATGAAACGCGTAACATTCATATTTGTTAGACTTTGTTAAAAACCTTCATCGCGAGTCTGGCTCGTCAAAGTACGGCAAGGGGTTAAGGTCAGAAACGTAAAAAAACGATGAAAAATATAAATTCAACGTGAACGTTTACGTAATGGGATATTCTCGGCTTTATTAATGAAATGACTCAAAGGGTTGCTTGCAATCCCCATCTCTGAAAAAAATAAATATTTTTATATCCTTATTCAGGTGGCTTGTCTCGGAGGATTCACTCTGTGCACATTGTTACGTATGCAGACGCCGTTGGTGACTTTTGACCCTTCCGGAGATATGTGTCGAAACAGAGGGCCCATTCAGAAACAAAGGGCTAATTCAAAATCAAGTTATCGGACCCTTGCAGGCGATGCAGCAGGCTGCAATCATTTCCAAGAACTCGGTCTAATCAGAAGCCCCCGACCTAAATCTAGGCCGATTTTGGGCACTATATAAAAGCATGGGTATACCCCGTTCATTGGGCATTAATCTCAGGAGACTCGCGTAGTTCACGTCAGTTCACGTCAGTTCACGTTGTTATTCTGTGCGAAACAAGATCGGGTATAAATTCACAGTCAAGCAGACTCGTAGTTTTCCGGTACGTATCCCGTTGATAGGGATTTCTGTAGTAGATAGCCCCCGCATTTCCTCGATGCGTAAAAATTGAGAGAGAGAGAGTTCAGTCCGCGACACCGCGACATATTACACTAACCATTTGTACGTTTTTTTTTTATTATTATACAAAATACATCATTCTGTGTGAACTTACTAAGGGTTCAAATACCGTTTATTCACATTCCCTTTTCGAGTTCCCAGTCGCTAGTATACTACGACGATACACCTTTGCCGCTCAACGTGTATCTTTCTCAATTCGATAGATTACGAGTTAGCGGAACCGCGACCTTATACCTGATAGGTGGCGACCCGGTGGTGAAATAGACATCGGCTAGTCCACTTTTCCACATTCCATACACGAGGCGACCCGGTGGTGAAATAGACATCGGCTAGTCCTACGTGTACCTTATAGGTGGCGACCCGGTGGTGAAATAGACATCGGTTAGTCCACTCTTGTGTTCCACACGAGGCGACCCAGTGGTGAAATAGACATTGGCTAGTCCTACGTGTACCCTTCCTACCTTACCCAAAAATTTCTAAATTCCAAGCTACCCTCGGTTTCCGCATAGCTGCCTGAACCTCGGCTCGTAACAAACTGGTGACAGCGGTGGGATACTAGCCTAATCCTGGTTACTCGAACTGTGATGTGAATTGCCGCGATTCTGGTCAACCGATTCGGCGTCTTAGGAACTGTCGTTATATAGTCGGAGAATCGCGAAACCATTGTGAGTTTAGATCTCTTGTGCGCAGTGCGCTTTGATCACTCATATAGAAACTCTTTCAAATAAGAGAAAAATTCCACGATAGAGCATCAGTACTTAAGGCAATAAAGAAATTGCTCCGTTGCTCATTCGTTATTGCATCTAGGTGCAATTGATAATTAGAATTTAAAGATTCTAAGGAAGTTAGTATTTCAAATCCTATTTCGTACTAAAGATTTAATATGGCGGACGAAATAGCCAACCTAACCGCCACCATGGAAAAGTCGATGGTTCTACTGAACCAGCAGAATAGTATTCAATATGCAGCTGCTTCTCTACCCATATTTGATGGGGAGAACCCAAAACTCTCAGTTTTCACGCAACGAGTAGAAGATGGGCTAGCATTGATACCTCCTGGTACTGAAAAGGGATACCTCGCGATAGTTTTAACAAAACTTGCCGGGCCCGCGAGAATCAGTATTCAGGACAAAAAATTTACGGATATCGCAAGCCTATTGAAGCATCTGAAGAAAAGGTACGCTCCAGGTCGAAACGTAGCGTATTTCCAGGGAGAAATTTCCCGCTTGAGAATCCGTCGCGACGAATCACTCAGGAAATATATAGATCGGGTTAGCCACCTCGCTTACTGCACTCGTACGGCAATTAACGACCGTTATGGAGATAATGCAGCTCAAATTCTTGCCGAGATGGAAAAAGATTTATTAGAAAATTTCATCGAGGGGTTACCGGAGCAAATTGGCTGGAGGATCGTTGGTTTGAAGGAAGAACGGAAAACGCTTGAGGACGCGTTTGAAGCCGTGTTGCGAATAGAGCGCCGTCTTAGAAATCGCCGTCACGCTAGCGAGGACCGATTATCAAGGCGCGACTACGGAGAAGAAAGTTCGAACGAAAACCGAAATCATGAATGGGACCGGGGTCGACGACCTTTGTATCCTCATTCACCATCTCCATCACGCTATCGGGGTCGCTACTCACGAGATAAGAGCGTATCGGGGTCAGAGTCGGAATACGAGGAAAACCCTCGCAGGGCAACAGCCATGACTATGCACCGAAACAACACTCGCTCGCCCAGTCGTTTTTATGAATCAGGAGGTGAGGAAGACCGTCGCGCTGATAGGGATAGGCCTCAACTTTTTTGTTGGAATTGTGGTATTAAAGGCCACGACGGAAGAAGATGCCGGGAAAAGGGAAATTCTCGAAGAGGTTATGCCCCTTAGCAGTCTCCCGCAAATCAACATTTAAACTCTTATCGCGCTCATCGTACAGGCGATCCGGTGAGCGAATCGAAGGAAGATCGCCCCAAGAGAGTCAGCTTCCGCGAAGAGAAAACCCAGGACTACTCAAGGAGGCACCAACACCTCGGATCAGAGTCCAGGTCTCTGAGCTGGAAAGCGGAGTAGGAGAGTTCCTTGTGGATGGAGGAGCCTCCGTGAATCTGGTAGACCATGGGTTACTAGGGTACAAGGCAAAAACTATTTCTAGAGAGAAAATTGAAATAAAGGGTATTGCGTTGCCTTCCATTCAAAGTATGGGAACAACCATATTACACATAAACGGTATACGGACTCTTTTTTATGTTGTTAAGAACCTTAATGTAACAGCAGACGGTCTTATAGGAAGTCCTTTCTTATTACAAGAAGAGGCCGAGATCTCTTATCACCATAAGACACTAGTAACTCGTACTCAGCCAGTTAAACCTATTCGATTCATTAATTTTTTGGAGATGGAAGAAGAACAGAAAAAATTCCGGACGAGATATCGGATCCCGGGAAGGACGACGCAGCGTATCTTCCTGAAGATCCTCAACCCCGAGGTCAAGGAGGGTTATCTACCTCGTGTAAGATCACCCAAAAATGTTTTCATCGGAGAAGCTGCGGCACGCAATCATAATGGATCCTGTCAAGTCTTGGCCATCAACACAAGCGAGGCGGACGAGGAAATAGAGTTGGAACCGCAATATCTACAACCCTATGATATTTTGGACAGTTCGGATGAAGACCCGATCCATTCATATCAATCCAGTAAAATGAATCCAGAAGATAGGAAACAGATCATTTGGGACACGATAAAGACTGCGCACCTCAATTCGGAAGAAAAGAAGCACGTACAAGACATTATTCATGAATTTTCGGATAGGTTTTTTGTACCTGGAGACAATCTCGACAGCGTGCCAAATTTCCATCATTCCATTCATGTAACTGACGAGGTTCCAATCAATACGCGACAATACAGGTACCCGGTAGTGCATCAACAAGAAATCCAAAAACAGGTAAAGACACTGCTGTCGCAGGGGATCATTAAACCATCCACATCGCCGTATAATTCGCCTCTGTGGATTGTACCGAAGAAACCCGACGCAGATGGCAATAGACGTTGGCGTATGGTTATCGATTTCCGAGCATTGAATAAAAAAACTACCAGCGATAAGTATCCTCTCTCGCAAATTAACGAAATTTTAGATAAGCTAGGAGGGGCAAAATATTTCACAGTGCTCGATCTGGCCAACGGATTTCATCAAATAAAGATGAACCCCAAGGATCAAGAGAAAACGGCATTTACTACTCCGTTCGGACATTATGAGTTCGCTCGGATGCCTTTTGGATTAAAAAACGCGCCTCCCACCTTCCAGAGACGCATGGACCAGGTTCTGACCGGCTTGCAAGGAACAGAGCTGTTTGTCTATTTGGATGACATCGTAATTTATTCTTCATCCCTCCGGGAGCATGAGATAAAAATTAGAAAATTGTTAAATCGCCTTAGGGAGCACGGACTCACGTTACAGACCAATAAATGTGAATTCCTTCGTACGGAAGTTACATATTTGGGACATATCGTGACAAGTGAAGGGGTAAAACCAGACCCTAGAAAGTTACAGGCGGTAAAAAATTTTCCGATACCAAAAAAGCAAAAGAATATACAGCAATTCTTGGGTCTTACCGGATACTATAGACGTTTCATACAGGATTACTCCTTAAAGGCAAAACCTTTGACACAGTTATTAGGAAAAGGAATCAGATTTAACTGGACTGAGGAGCAACAGCGCAGTTTCGAGGAACTACGAGACGAACTCTGCAGGGCACCAATTTTGCAATTCCCTGATTTTGGTAGACCTTTCATCATTACAGTAATTTTTCGATCGGAGTCCCAACACCCGTGTGTTGAACGGACTTGGGTAGCGTAGAGAGGCTATTTTTTTATGACTCCGTCGACCGCGCCGAGACTTCAAACGACGAGCCGAACATAGAGAAGGACAGAATGAAATAGGATCGTGTGGCCGAAGCGTGTCGCTGTCGCCGGCACAGTTTAAAGGCCCGTGCGTCATCACAATGAAACACCAAAATCTTAGCTTCTTTATTTTCTATGATATCATTATGGAACTTTCACCAACATATTCGTGGCATTTTTCTAATGCAAAATGATACCAAATACGATACAATTGGGCCAATATTTAGTAGTTTAATCGACGATGAAAGTTTCGAACGCAACGAAGAACAGCGACAACGCGGGCCTTTGAACTGTGCCGGCGGCGGCTACTGTTCGCGTCTCTTTCTTTTCAATACGCTCTTCTTCGTTGCGTTCGAAACTTTCATCGTCGATTAAACCACTAAATATTGGCCCAATTATATCGTTCTTGGTACCATTTTAATCAGCGAAACGCCAGGAATAAGCTAGTTAAAGTCCCATAAACCGATCATTAAAATTAAGAAGTTTGAGACTTCGATTCAGTCGAGTCAATGTGTGGTGTTCACACCGATATACCCGAGTCGAGATAAAACATCGCCGCCCTACGGCGCGGCGCAGCGTTGGCCGGCAGTGGAGTGAGTAGGCACGGGACTACGGTTAGATAGGCGACCCAGGACTCCGATTGAAGATTTACTGTACTACGGACGCGTCAGATTTCGCCGTGGGAGCCATATTAAGCCAAGGGGAAATCGGAAAAGATTTGCCTATAGCCTACGCTTCTCGCAGCTTGAATTCAGCTGAAAGAAACTACTCCGCCACCGAAAAGGAGTGTTTAGCGATGGTTCATGCTGTACAATATTTCAGGCCGTATGTTTATGGGACTAAATTCACATTGATAACCGATCATCGGCCACTTGTATGGCTGCATTCGGTAAAAGACCCCACATCGCGTCTGGTAAAGTGGAAATTAAAACTCCTGGAATATGAATACGAGGTAGCGCATAAAGCAGGTAAAATTAATAAGAACGCAGATGCATTATCAAGGAATCCTGCAGCACTGTGTTTACCTCTAACTACAGGGGAAGATACAACAAATCCAGAATCCGGTACTATCGGTCAACGGATTCGAGAACTACGTAGAAATGGTAGAATACCCAGCTACGAAGAGATCAGTTACAATTTCGAGGATTCGAGTATACAAGAGACTCCAAGACGGCCCGGTCGACGAATTAACCGTCCCCTTCAGGAGGAGAGAGGACGATCGTCATCCGTACCATCACGTACCCTTCCTCTCCCTGAACCTGTACCAGGAAATACGGGGGAGTCAACAGACGAGGAGAGTACTTTAACCGCTGAGCTAAGCGAGATGGAATATACGGTTATATCGGTGGGTCCAGGAGACTTGAATGTGACACCAAATGCGCCCGATTACGCAATAGCCACGTCAACACCTTTAGGAGGAACAAACCTCACTCCTCAACTTCCATTGTCGTCTCCGTTACCGGTCCCACAAAGACCACTTCCGGTCCAACAGAATATAAGTAACCAGGGCAGTATCACTCCTATGGAATATGAATCTTCGTCAATTGAAAGCAACACCTCAGACGAGGAGGAGGAACCTTCCAACACCGGCGCGCCTCAACCCCCGCGAAATAGAGAGATACAAACTCCATTGGAGGGACATAGGCAGCAGTTGATGGAAGAGGCCCACAGCAGTTTGATGGGAGGACACAAAGGCGTAACAAAAACATTAGGGAGCGTTCATACCGAAGCCCCCGCGTGACTAGTCACGCGGGGATGGAGCACGCTGGTAATAAATTTCGAGCGTCTCGACGGGCCCGCTGTGCCCCCGCTGTGCGTGGCACAAAAAAAAGGTCTCTAAGGCTTTCACGGTTCGTTTAGGTAAACTACCGATAGCTTTCCTTTAAGGTGGTGGGATATCTTCGGATTGTAAGTAGCAAATAACTAGAATCTTACTGGAAAAATTGGGTTTGCGAATTTTCGCTTCATGTCCGTATACGAGCAAACACACCATCTAAAAATTTCATACGGTACACAGTGAGCAATTTGGACGTAATCTGTGTCAAAATGAAAGAACTTCCTCCTTATTTCTGCTATATTCTGCAAAGTTTCAGCTTTAATTTGAATAGAAATTTCATCGCTCTATATCTCATTTCTAATAGAAAGTTCTTTGATCTTGACACAGATTACGTCCAAATTGCTCACTGTGTACCGTATGAAATTTTTAGATGGTGTGTTTGCTCGTATACGGACATAAAGCGAAAATTCGCAAACCCAATTTTTCCAGTAAGATTCTAGTTATTTGCTACTTACAATCCGAAGATATCTCACCGCCTTAAAGGAAAGCTATCGGTAGTTTACCTAAACGAACCGTGAAAGTGTTAGAGACCTTTTTTTGTGCCACGCACAGCGGGGGCACCGCAGGTCCGTCGAGACGCTCGAAATTTATTACCAGCGTGCTCCATCCCCGCGGCAAAAGTCACGCGGGGACAGCATCTAAAAATTTCATACGGTACACAGTGAGCAATTTGGACGTAATCTGTGTCAAAATGAAAGAACTTCCTCCTTATTTTTGCTATATTCTGCAAAGTTTCAGCTTTAATTTGAAAAGAAATTTCATCGCTCTATATCTCATTTCTAATAGAAAGTTCTTTGATTTTGGCACAGATTTCGTCCAAATTTCCCACTGTGCGGCAGACATGAGATGTGAAACACTCCAGTAACCACAAACAGCTGTTAGGTTTGAATTGTTTGTTATTTCGGGTCCATAAGATTGCTGAATATTCTTTAGGGCAGCGTTTGTCCTAAAATTGCAACTTTCACATTGAGAAAAAACAAAACGCGGGGAAGGAGTACGCGAGATGTCGTTTATTTTACCTAAATTGTTGTTGGGGTGTCGTGCACTCCGAGTGTGCAGTGCACAGGTTAATACCGTCCATAGTAAGTGCATGTCACTTTGTTCTTTTCGTGCATTTACAATTGCCGAAATCGCCGGACGCGAATGATTTTTTGATGAAATGTTGATTTAACAAATCGATGAAAATGGGTTTTTTGGGATTTTATAGTGAAAACATTTGACATCAGAATTCCTATCCGTAAAGACCTAACAATTATTTATCTCCTACATTGTTCAAAATCAATGGCTCCGAAAAGGAGTACTGCATTGATTATTCAGGTAAGTTCTTCCACTCGGCGAGGTATGGGGCACGTGGCAATAATGAAGGTAGAAGGCGTTGTACCGTTCGTCCGTTAGCCTCTGCCCTAAGCCCGTCAATTTTATTACGGGTAAGGACGGCTACTGGTTGACTTTGCAAATGAGGCTGTTGTAAAGATTAGTGGCTTTGACGAGCATGAATTACTTTATGACCACCATCCGACGAAAACACGAAGGAAAACGCGTGGCCAACGCGTGTTGGAAGGGACTTCCTCATACCAAATTATAATGCACATCGTATTGTTTATGTTCCGAGTAGTAGTCGAATACATTGGCCCGTACGTGCGATAGCGAAACAGCAGTGGGCTAGGACCTAAGATATGAAACCGTTACCGCCCACTACTACGCGATTGTAGGAAGTGGTAAGACGCCATCGCGCATGGGTCCGAACTGTTGACATTGTATTGATGAGTGCCTTTGAAGAAGGTTTCCAGGCAGGACAACGATGAACGGCTAGGTACGAGTGCGCGGCCGATTGGACCAGAGTGGAGGAGGCAGGTCTCGTTTCACACGCATTTTTGGCTCTTGTCGAAATTGTATTGGTTACAGCGACCACACATACTATGTAGCGTGCAACGTCGAAGTCAAAACATTGAGACTACGGACCTTATGATAGGCGCGATTTGTTTAGGTGTCGTTCCCAGGGCTGTTCTCTATGGAGAGGTTTATGACACAGGTACTTTTTTTCGGACAACACGTGCTTACTGTAAAGTAATTTGTGTAGGCCCCGAGACTTCTCCGGCAAAATAAAAATGCTATATCCGAGCAATCTACGAAAAAGCACGTTCAGTAGTCCCTGTTATAAATGTTCGCTGTTTCCACGTACCTATAAAGTTATTAAGTGTCAACCGTTTCTCGCCCCGGGAAATTACACCCCCGCACCCGACGTCACTTAATGTATTTCAGCTGCCGAAAATGTATTTAAGAAACTGCGAAGCCAGATTTCCGCACCATTTTTTTGGCCTCCGTCGACGTAGTCACCTCGTGCGCGTGTTTTTTCGATATTTGTGACCTGTGACCTCAGCGAGCCATGTCAACTCAGCAGGACGAAAAACTTATTGAAGCTGTGAGGTGTCGTACCTTTTTGTATGATTTACAACATCCCAAATACATGGACTTGAAGTATAAGAATATCGCCTGGAGAGGGATCGCGGAAGAATTTGGTCTGTCTGGTCAGTATTCACTATATTTTATTAACAACTTCGTTTATACATTATGGTGGTCCTTATTTTTCAACTTTCGAATTTTTTTGGCCTTAGCTCCGTATAATATGACACTTGGTGAAAAAATGATTTGTGTAAAATTTTTGTTCGATCGGGCAATGGAAAACCGTACTGCATCGCGCTTGAAGATTGTTTATTTTTGAAATTTGATTTTCTGCATTAATATACATTCCTATATCGTTGACTTTGTCTTTCCATTCCCTATAACTATATAGAAATAAAATACAAGACATTTTATCATATATTTATTAATAACAAAGATCTTTAAATAACGCAGTCACTACACGCAGTTAGAGTTGCCATAATCTACAGGGGTGAGTCACCTAACGACCAGTGCTTTTAATTGATTATAACAAATCAGGTCGTTTGTAACAATTATAAAAAAGTCATTCTGTTTTAAAGGGCGTTCGAATACTTTCGTGAGCCACTATACATCAACTAAACGTTCAAATACCTTATTATTGTTATTTTTAATGTGTTTAATATATGAGAATACAACATACCTTCAAACTAATAGGTTATCAAATCCTTTCAAGAAAAAAATAATTACATTAGTTTTGTTCACAAACATTGTTTTTTTGCAAAATCTCGAGGTCTTAGACAAGTTTTGACACCAAATTTGAAATCAGCGTGGAAAAATCCACAAGAAATGATGTATAGCATGTGACAAAAAAAATTTTTCTATGCGTGGTGTTAGATAAACCACAGTTTTTTGGAAATTGTGCAAGTTTTACGAATTTTTTCGAGGTTAGGAAACGCCCGTTTAATTTTTTTTAAATCCATTACTCTACCTCATTTCTATCGAAAGTTCTTTGATTTTGACAAAGATGGATATCAGTATTATTCATTGTGAAAGTTTCATCGAAATCGATCGACGTTGCAATGAGCCACAAACAGTTACAGATGATTAATTAAGAAATATTTTGCTCTGTAGTGGACAATTGCAGAAAACGCTGGCAAAACATAAGGAACAGCTACAGAAAGCATCGCGCCCGCAACAATGCAACGCGGAGCGGACAGGCGGCATCCTGCGAGAGGCCATTTTTTGGAAGCAGTCTTGATTTCTTGAGCCCTTCCTTCCAAGAGAGGGCTACGTTGTCCAGCCTGGACGAGGAGAACTCCGGGGAGGTGACAGCGGCTACAACCGCGAGCCAGGACATGGCTTCGTCTTCAATACTTGGGGAGGAGGTGACAGCAGCTACCACCGCGAGCCAGGGCACGGCTTCCTCGATACTTGGGGAGGAGGTGGCAGCAGCTACAACCGCGAGCCAGGACACGGCTTCTGCGATACTCAGCGAGGAGGAGGAGGACGATTTGGAACCTCCGTCCAAAAGGAGACGATCGGAAACAGGGGGGGATGTAATAGACACGATTAATCGATGTGCTGGATTGATCGAGAGATCGATAACCGGCAACGAAGAAAGTACGAGCCAGGCTTCGAACGCCAAAGCAAGGCTAGTAAGATTTTTCAAGACGATGGCGCTCGACGTTTTTGAATTGAGCCGGAGCCGGCAGAACATAATTAAAATGACCCTCCTACAAAAAATAACAGAGATGCAGGACGAAGAGGAGCAAGAAAGAGAAGAACGAGAAAAAGATCTCCATGACAGCGGAGGTTATTATTAATTTGTAAAATCTCTACAAGATTGCTATTTTTTAGTATATAATTTGATCGAATCCGTTGCGCCGAGAACATCACCCTAAAATTTATTATTAATTGTTGGAAATACATTTTGTTTTTATTGAATGTAGTCGCATGAAAAAAATTTTATTAAAAAGAATTGAAAGTCTAGACAGGCATAGTTGAATTGTTTATTTGACCCTAGCACTCCCAAATTCCAATCCCTTTCGGACTCCATATCTATTCATTCTACGTAAAAAATTATTAGGGTACCATGGAAAAAGTTATTAATTTTCGATATATTTTCAAAGCCTGTCTTTATTGAAGAAGATTGATCAAGCGCATGGCGTTTTTGCCAAGTAGGACACTTGCGGATCGCCGAAATAATAAACAGCTGACAAGTGAATGCCATAGCGAGCGTGTGCGAAAGAGTGAGAGCGTGAATGTGTGTGAGAGAGAGAAGGCGACGATGGTGCGACAACCGCGAACTCGGCCTATATATGCAAGGCAGGTCGCGGCCGCGGGTTAGAGCGAAACAGCGAGCATTTCGAGCGTCGAGAATTTCATATATAGAGTGTTACGGATGACGAACAAGTGTTCAATATCATCTCTGGCAGGAACCGTCCTAGATAAATGAACAAAACTTGTAACGGGCTGATTGCCATTATACCGTAGGATGCTATCAATGTATCTTGTATAAGCAGTTAGTCACCGATTCCCGTCTAAGGGTCAACTTTGGAAACCTTTGACCGATGACTGTAATCTTCTCTCCGCCAAACCCAGCGGACCTGGGACCGTCCTATATCAATAAGGAATACTATTTAAGATTGTACAAAATTAAAAATAAAGCTCAGTTCCTGACTGTACGTCTACAGTAACGCTCATCGCAGTTCTTCTAAATACCTACCCGACCTCGTTCTACGGTTCGCGATCGTTAGGTGTTGAGTTCGTGCATGAAGTACGTTTTCCCCGTAACAAGCTACCCTAGATGAATCTATATAACTGTTTAGGTTAGTTTAGGGCCCGAACGTACGCACGACCAACTGGTGGTTGACAAAATACGAATGTTCACTTGAAGGGTACTGACAAGTACCACCCGTCATTGCAGGGCTATATAAGCCCTTACATTTCTACTCTCGTGGGCTAGTACTGTCGTAATCACGAATAGTGTCGCGTCGTGCTGCATCTCGGAAGTCAACTACCAGTGAGATCGGACGTTCGTTCCTTTTGAATCAAAGTTTAACCCGTACAAATTCCGCGAGTTCGGTGTAAAATCTGTTAGGCAGTGATAAGATTGCTCCGAGTCCCCCGCATTGCCAGTGCGTCAACACCGTGCATCTTAGTTTAGGTAATACCATCTTTCAATTTCTTTCTATTCTAAATTCAATTCATTCGCGGCAATCACACAATTGTAACACGAAGTCTATAGTAAGAATATATTTGTGTTCTTCGATAATTAACTCAAATTCATTGAACCCATAATTATTGTCCAATATCCTAATCCAGTAATTGAACGTCCCCACATGATACAATCTTACCGCTCGGATTGTATCAATTAAATTATACTAGTTACGAGGCTTAATAATTATCCTAGCGATTCCCTGATTAAGCATCAGGTCCTTTCGCGACATTCCAATTGTCCAAACAGAGATTTATCCAACTTAGCAGCTCCCCAGTTTCGCATTGGGTTCGTCCGCGTTCCTTAGCTAACAAATTGATACCATATTCCTAGGGTAACAACCCTTCACCGGCTACTCGTGCTGCTCGCGGCCCTGGCTTGTAACAAGAGAAAGAGTGCGAGTTGAGAGTATAGCGAGCGAGAAACAGTGAGAGTGAATGAGCAGCAAACCTGTATAATTCAATAACTGAAAAATATATATATATATCCACAGATATCACGTAGGGTTATCCTAACCGGTAAAAATCGTCCAAATCCCTACACTAATGAGCATCTTCTTCAGTAAGGACAGGCTTTGAAAATATATCGAGAACTAATAGTTATTTTGTCATGGAACCCTTAAAACGCTTAAAAACCGCTTAATGAACATGTCACATTACGAATTGTGTAATACTTTTATTTCTACAGTAGTAAGATGAGTCACGAAAGTATTCAATCGCTCTGAAATAAAAAGTTTCACGCTTAATAAACATAAGTCCAATTAAGAATTTAAAAATACATTTATTTATATAGTGCACCAAGTACATAAGTTTTACGAGTTTTCAAACGCTCGAAGAAAATAGAAAATTTGTGAATGTCCTTCGGACGTCAAAACCCTCCCTCGCCCCGTTGCCTCGTCGGGGGTTCTCTTGGGGGTTCTCTTGGGGGGGTGGGGATTCTGTCCTCCTCGCTGTTGTTAACCTCTCGTAGGCCCTAATAAAATTATGTAGTATGCATACGGCCATCACTACATAATCAACGTTTTCGGGGCTGAGATCGATTGTCCGATTGAATATGTTAAATTTTCGAGCCAAAATGCCAAACGCGTTCTCCACTACGCGCCTTGCCATGGAAAGGCGCGTGTTAAAATTGGCTCTATCTGCATGCTCTTCAGCTTGAGGTCCCGGATATGGCCTAAGGAGGTAAGGCTTTAGCGGAACCGCCTCGTCGCCCACAATGACGCAGGGCGCGCTAATATTTGTGCCCGGCAAGCACGCGTCGGGCAATTGTATTGTGCCGTTATCCAGTCGCTGCCCTAGTTTTGATTGGGCAAAAATGCCCCCATCACTGTTTCGCCCATACCCTCCTACCTACACGGCGAGGAAATTATAATCAGCGTCGGTCAGGGCCATCAGCACCGTGGAGAACGTCTTTTTGTAATTATAGTAAAGCGACCCCGACTTCGGTGGAGCCTTAATTGCGACGTGTTTCCCGTCTATTGCACCCACGCAATTGGGAAACCTACATTGTTCCCAGAATCGGGTTCTGATATTTTCCCATCCTTCCCTGTTGGGCATTCTAATAGTCTCCTTCAGTAACGTTGACGTAATAATCCGACATGTCTCGTTTACGATTTTATGTACGGTCGAAACCCCCATCCGGAAAGCGAAGCTTAGCGACCTAAACGAATTTCCCGTTGCTAGGTATCTAAAACAATTACAGATGATTAATTAACGGAACTCAGTCTACAGCCATAATAGCAATCAATTACATTGTCCAACAGCCAAAAATCTTTTCGATTCTCACTATGCGATTCTTATAGTTTTTCGCGCTGATTCCGAATCTGTTTTTAATTTTTTTCCTAGACACATAGTTTTTGAGAAATTTGAGTTTGAAAAAATGACCTATTTTTCAACTTTGAACAAAGATTGTGATGTTATCATAAAAGATATTGTATTGTTCTTTACATAAAAAGATTCTCTAGACTTTCCCGAATCCAGTGATATCCAATATTAATGCATTATGATTGTTTAAACATGTTTAAACAATGATTAAAGACGGAGAGACACCACTTTTGCACCAATTTTTGCGGATATTTCTCAATTTATCTCAAAAAATGAGGGTCTACCGGAAAATCGAACTACACCACGCGCTAAAGCAGATTTTTATCTTGAGGAACCACCCTTTCAACTTTCCAAAGTCGACGTTTTTACCGAAACAGAAAGCAAAATATCTTCGCCCGACACGAGCTGCCACCAGTGGCGCTTACCGCTAGAATAGGCGTTCCACTTATTTTATATATATTATATATTTACGATATTTTGCTTTCTGTTTCGGTAAAAACGTCGACTTTGGAAAGTTGAAAGGGTGGTTCCTCAAGATAAAAGTCTGCTCTAGCGCGTGGTGTAGTTCGATTTTCCGCTAGACCCTCATTTTTTGAGATAAATTGAGAAATATCCGCAAAAATTGGTGCAAAAGTGGTGTCTCTCCGTCTTTAATCATTGTTTAAACATGTTTAAACAATCATAATGCATTAATATTGGATATCACTGGATTCGGGAAAGTCTAGAGAATCTTTTTATGTAAAGAACAATACAATATCTTTTATGATAACATCACAATCTTTGTTCAAAGTTGAAAAATAGGTCATTTTTTCATAGGTAAGTTTTTTAAAAAAGTTAAAAACAGATTCGGAATCAGCGCGAAAAACTCTATAAGAATCGCATAGTGAGAATCGAAAAGTAAAAAAAAAGTTTGAATTTGTTGGACAGTGTTATTGAAAAATCACCTACCGCAGGCAAACGGCCAATCGTTCATCCGGGCCAATTGGAATTTTGTAGTTCGTGGTACGTTTCGTCAGCTGGTCTTTCAGTCGGCTTAGCAACAAATCAAAACAGCCACGACTCATCCGGAAATACTGATAAAATTTCTCCTCGTGGTCCATCGACATCTGTTTATATAATAGCAAATCGCCTTCGACGCCTCGATTTCGCCACAGTGGATGGACACTGTAGCGTCGTCTTCGCCTTCGTATTGGCCCTGGCCACGGTGTATTATAGAGGTGTTCTGGCTACTCTCGGGAAAGTGAAAAAGATAGCGCTGGGTTCTCTCTGGTCGCCGCCAGATGGATCCGTGTTCCGATACAGTTTTCGTGTACGTGTGAGAATGAGATTGTGTGTAGCTGCGTGTCCATACTAAGATATGTACCTATGTACATGTTGCCTCCAGTTGCCTCTGGTTGCCTCGCACAATCAATCAAATTTGTACGATTTTATGTTCTTCGCATGGAAAGTGAAAATTATAATTATTAATTATCCTATCTATGGTCATATCAAGTATATCGAATCGTCTCGTTGAAATTGCCTCTATAACATATTTTTCGGTAATAGCATGTTTATGCTTCTTTTTGGGTGGATTAATCCTCCCCTACTTTTAAGGTGAACTAATTCTCCCTGGTATGGACACGCAGCTACACACAATCTCATTCTCATACGTACACTGATTGTGCGAGGCAACTGGAGGCAACATGTACATAGGTACATATCTTAGTATGGACACGCAGCTACACACAATCTCATTCTCACACGTACACGAAAACTGTATCGGAACACGGATCCATCTGGCGGCGACCAGAGAGAACCCAGCGCTATCTTTTTCAAAACTTCAGCCTTACAGAGGGCTTAGTCGGAACACCTCTATAATACACCGTGGCCCTGGCACTGCTCCCTCTTGCTCCTCGAGCGGATCCTCTTGGTCCACCGCGATTCGCAACAGGTTCATCACCATCAACAAGAAGGTTCGCCATAGCACATTACTATGGTCGATACCCATATCCATATCCATATCCATATCCATATCCATATCCATATCCATATCCATATCCATATCCATATCCATATCCATATCCATATCCATATCAGAATCCAAGTCCAAGTCCGAATCCAAGTCCAAGTCAAAGTCCAAGTTCAAATCCATATCAATATCAATATCGCTCGCTGAGGTCACAGGTCACAAATATCGAAAAAACACGCGCACGAGGTGACTACGTCGACGGAGGCCAAAAAAATGGTGCGGAAATCTGGCTTCGCAGTTTCTTAAATACATTTTCGGCAGCTGAAATACATTAAGTGACGTCGGGTGCGGGGGTGTAATTTCCCGGGGCGAGAAACGGTTGACACTTAATAACTTTATAGGTACGTGGAAACAGCGAACATTTATAACAGGGACTACTGAACGTGCTTTTTCGTAGATTGCTCGGATATAGCATTTTTATTTTGCCGGAGAAGTCTCGGGGCCTACACAAATTACTTTACAGTAAGCACGTGTTGTCCGAAAAAAAGTACCTGTGTCATAAACCTCTCCATAGAGAACAGCCCTGGGAACGACACCTAAACAAATCGCGCCTATCATAAGGTCCGTAGTCTCAATGTTTTGACTTCGACGTTGCACGCTACATAGTATGTGTGGTCGCTGTAACCAATACAATTTCGACAAGAGCCAAAAATGCGTGTGAAACGAGACCTGCCTCCTCCACTCTGGTCCAATCGGCCGCGCACTCGTACCTAGCCGTTCATCGTTGTCCTGCCTGGAAACCTTCTTCAAAGGCACTCATCAATACAATGTCAACAGTTCGGACCCATGCGCGATGGCGTCTTACCACTTCCTACAATCGCGTAGTAGTGGGCGGTAACGGTTTCATATCTTAGGTCCTAGCCCACTGCTGTTTCGCTATCGCACGTACGGGCCAATGTATTCGACTACTACTCGGAACATAAACAATACGATGTGCATTATAATTTGGTATGAGGAAGTCCCTTCCAACACGCGTTGGCCACGCGTTTTCCTTCGTGTTTTCGTCGGATGGTGGTCATAAAGTAATTCATGCTCGTCAAAGCCACTAATCTTTACAACAGCCTCATTTGCAAAGTCAACCAGTAGCCGTCCTTACCCGTAATAAAATTGACGGGCTTAGGGCAGAGGCTAACGGACGAACGGTACAACGCCTTCTACCTTCATTATTGCCACGTGCCCCATACCTCGCCGAGTGGAAGAACTTACCTGAATAATCAATGCAGTACTCCTTTTCGGAGCCATTGATTTTGAACAATGTAGGAGATAAATAATTGTTAGGTCTTTACGGATAGGAATTCTGATGTCAAATGTTTTCACTATAAAATCCCAAAAAACCCATTTTCATCGATTTGTTAAATCAACATTTCATCAAAAAATCATTCGCGTCCGGCGATTTCGGCAATTGTAAATGCACGAAAAGAACAAAGTGACATGCACTTACTATGGACGGTATTAACCTGTGCACTGCACACTCGGAGTGCACGACACCCCAACAACAATTTAGGTAAAATAAACGACATCTCGCGTACTCCTTCCCCGCGTTTTGTTTTTTCTCAATGTGAAAGTTGCAATTTTAGGACAAACGCTGCCCTAAAGAATATTCAGCAATCTTATGGACCCGAAATAACAAACAATTCAAACCTAACAGCTGTTTGTGGTTACTGGAGTGTTTCACATCTCATGTCTGCCGCACAGTGGGAAATTTGGACGAAATCTGTGCCAAAATCAAAGAACTTTCTATTAGAAATGAGATATAGAGCGATGAAATTTCTTTTCAAATTAAAGCTGAAACTTTGCAGAATATAGCAAAAATAAGGAGGAAGTTCTTTCATTTTGACACAGATTACGTCCAAATTGCTCACTGTGTACCGTATGAAATTTTTAGATGCTGTCCTCGCGTGACTTTGTCCCCGCGTGACTTTTGCCGCGGGGATGGAGCACGCTGGTAATAAATTTCGAGCGTCTCGACGGACCTGCGGTGCCCCCGCTGTGCGTGGCACAAAAAAAAGGTCTCTAACACTTTCACGGTTCGTTTAGGTAAACTACCGATAGCTTTCCTTTAAGGCGGTGAGATATCTTCGGATTGTAAGTAGCAAATAACTAGAATCTTACTGGAAAAATTGGGTTTGCGAATTTTCGCTTCATGTCCGTATACGAGCAAACACACCATCTAAAAATTTCATACGGTACACAGTGAGCAATTTGGACGTAATCTGTGTCAAGATCAAAGAACTTTCTATTAGAAATGAGATATAGAGCGATGAAATTTCTATTCAAATTAAAGCTGAAACTTTGCAGAATATAGCAGAAATAAGGAGGAAGTTCTTTCATTTTGACACAGATTACGTCCAAATTGCTCACTGTGTACCGTATGAAATTTTTAGATGGTGTGTTTGCTCGTATACGGACATGAAGCGAAAATTCGCAAACCCAATTTTTCCAGTAAGATTCTAGTTATTTGCTACTTACAATCCGAAGATATCCCACCACCTTAAAGGAAAGCTATCGGTAGTTTACCTAAACGAACCGTGAAAGCCTTAGAGACCTTTTTTTTGTGCCACGCACAGCGGGGGCACAGCGGGCCCGTCGAGACGCTCGAAATTTATTACCAGCGTGCTCCATCCCCGCCGTAACAGTCACGCGGGGGCTTCGGTATGAACGCTTCCTAAGGGCCTCAAGGAGAGATATCAATGGCCAGGGATGCGAAAAGACGTGCAGGAGTTCATCAGGAAATGTAGAAGCTGCCAGGAGCAAAAATTGGTCAGGGCAAGGACTCGTCAACCGATGATTATCACAGACACGCCATTGGAGCCTTTCGATAAACTTGCCTTAGATACAGTGGGACCGCTTCCAGAAACACCAGGCGGAAATTGGCACATTTTGACGATGCAGGATAACTTGACTAAGTACTGCATAGCAGTCGCTTTGCCCGACATCCGAGCAACTACAATTGCAGACGCCTTTTTATCGCAGTATTTGGTGCATCACGTACTATTTTAACCGATAGAGGAACCAGCTTCATGGGCAAGGTAATGAAGGAACTGGCGGAAATTTTTAAAATCAAGCAGATTTCAACTTCAGGATATAGGCCGCAAACAAATGGGTCACTGGAGAGAAGTCATATCGTATTAACTGAATATCTTAACCATTATATGGATTCACAGGATGAATGGGATCTACTCCTCCCTTATGCAATGTTTTCATACAATACATCTGTTCATGAAGCTACTAATTTCACCCCACATGAGCTGATTTTTGGACGCACCGCCCGCTTACCGAGCGCATTCAACAACGATTCGGGCATGAAAACCTACGGGACTTATCTTACCGGTCTAATTACACTGTCCAACATCAAATTTGACCCGAATTACTGTTGGGTCCTTCGTATAGAGTTTTTTGCACTGATTCCGAATCTGTTTTTAATTTTTTCCCTATACGCACAGTTTTTGAGGAACATGACTTTGAAACTAGAGGGCTATTGTTGCTCGCTCGCTTCGCGAGCTCGCGGGTAGGACTGCTCTTGCGAGAGGGTTAGTGATACGTATGGCTAGTAGGGCCTACTGCTTTTAATGTTTTTTATTTGGTGTATGACTCTCCACGAGCCACACAAAGAACTTCCCGATTCAATAGTTTTCTACTTATCAAAATGTTTGCTATATGGCGTCGCATTAAACCAATATCGTATGCTCGTTGCTCGCTTGGTTCCTTGTTATAGCATACTAATGTTACAAAATAAATTGTCTTAATTAGTTTTTCGCAAACGATACAACTCATCATTATCCGGGTTTGCAGTATTGATCTTGGTTTTCTTCGATACTATTAATTTAAATTTTCTTAAAATATATAAACCGCTCAATTTTGAAACTCTGCTGAGTGCTACATAAACATTTGTAAAGTTCGTATTTCTGATGTTTTAAAATCCATACATACTTTCTCTTATGTTTGTCCCTGACTTTTATGAATCGTAATCGCTTCAGCAGGAACCACTGGAAATTGACTACGTGTGATTTCTTATTTTTCTTCACTCGAAATATTTACTTGATTCGATAATTTTTTATTATTGGTGTTAAATTTTGATTTATATTTGCATTTTTCATATAATCACGATAACGAGTTCTTACTTTCACTCCTACTATGGCCAATTGAAAATCTAACCACAATATAGACGGAATTTTAGTATTTTCTTGAAAAGTAATAAATTTTAATATACCGCATGCTCCATTAACCAATCCGTCGTCAACATCAATGTTATTAATTATCATATATTTTATATTAATTTTCAATTTAATCTCAGTTCACAATTCGTTTTGAACTGATTGTTTATTTAAAGATTGTAATATAAATGTTTTTGTACTTTCATCGATATTCTTTGAAAATGTATTCTCGGCGATGATTAACTCACTCTTGCATTGGAATAATTTTCGATTATTGTAAGCGGTTACATTAGCATTAGTTGCATAATTGGAAAAAAGTATTTTTAATTAAAAAAAACAAGAAAAAAAATTTTTTTTTAATTTTATAAAAAAATTTTTTTTTTAATTTTATAAAAAAATTTTTTTTAAAATATGTCTAAATATATATATATATATATATATATATATATATATAGTTACATTTACTTCTTCGGTGGATACGCCTTTCGTATAAATTGCAATGTTTAATCAACTCCTTTCGAAAAAAACTAAAAAACTACTTGACCAAAATGGACCAAAATCTAATCAGCTCTAAGTTACAGCGGGGCACATCGATTGCATCATTCATCATTCTGATCGCGTTGTTACTTTTTCAGAAAACGTTAACGAAAAATTTGATTACATAGAAACGGCCATACGCGCGCGCACGCACGCACGCACGCACGCACGCACGCACGCACGCACACACACACACACACACACACACACACACACACACACACACACACACACACGAACATTTTGCTGAAAATAGTCTAAAATGACTCCAATTACCATGAAACGTGAAGATCTGCTAAAAAATCGATTTTCGATTTTCGGGGTAATTACAATAACTTCCCTATAAAATCGGGAAGTTAAAAAAAACATATTTTTCAACTTTAAACAAATATTGTAATGTTATTATAAAAGATATTGAATTGTTCTTTACATAAAAAGATTCTGTAGACTTTCCCGAATACAGCGATATCAAATATTAATACATCATCATTGTTTAAACATGTTTAAATAATAACTAAAGGCGGAGAGACACCACTTTTGCACCAATTTTTGAGGACATTTTTCAATTTATCTCAAAAAATAAGGGTCCAGCGGAAAATCGAATTATACCACTCGATAGAGCAGACTTTTATCTTGAGAAACCACCCTGTCAAGTTTGGATCGTCGACGTTTTTTTCGAACCAGAAAGCAAAATATCTTCGCCCGACATGAGTTGCCGCCAGTGGCGCTCACCACTACAACGGTCGTTCGCAGCTCCGTATCCCGTCGCTGCGCCGTATATCGTCCCGAGCGCCACTGGCGGCAACTCATGTCGGGCGAAGATATTTTGCTTTCTGGTTCGAAAAAAACGTCGACGATCCAAACTTGACAGGGTGGTTTCTCAAGATAAAAGTCTGCTCTATCGAGTGGTATAGTTCGATTTTCCGCTGGACCCTTATTTTTTGAGATAAATTGAAAAATATCCTCAAAAATTGGTGCAAAAGTGGTCTCTATCCGTCTTTAATGATTGTTTAAACCTGTTTATATACTCATAATGTATTAATATTGTATATCACTGTATTCGGGAAAGTCTACAGTATCGTTTGCTGCAAAGAACAATTCTATATCTTTTATAATAACATCACAATATTTGTTTAAAGTTAAAAATATGTTTTTTTTTCACTGCCATGTTCCTCAAAAACTGTGCGTATAGGAAAAAAATTAAAAACAGATTCGGAATCAGCGCAAAAAACTCTATAAGAAGGACCCAACAGTAATTAGGGAACATAAAAAAAGTTGAAATTTGTTGGACAGTGTTACCCGGATGACGCAGATTCACGATATTGCGGCTGAGAACCTCAACTCCGCAAAGGAGCGATCAAAGAAATATTACGATAGGAGAGCGAATCCAAAGCAATTTAGGAAAGGGGACTGCGCGTATGTTTTGAAAGAACCCCGTACGAGTAAGTTCGACCCTCGGTACATCGGCCCATACGAGATAATAAATGTGACCGATTTAAACAATGTGATCCTGAAGACTGACGCTCGCGGGAACTTGATCACTAAACATTAGGACAAGTTGAAAGCTGCTGTTTTGTCCGACACCTCTTCCGACTCCGCATACAGAGAGATCATTTGAAACAATTTTTTCAGAATAGAGAATGCCGGTGCCGCATAATCTGTTCCGTTCCGAAGAGGAGGAGGGAGAAGAGTTTTACGGTCCTCTGGGTGGGGTCAGGCCAGGGCCGCCGCGTGCGGTTGTGCAGGTTGTGCGCCGCACACGGGCGCATCGTCCAGGGGGCGCCGAAACATGAACGGGCAAGGGCGCACGTTGCTGCCAGTGGGCAGAAAGCCTAATAGCAGAAGTAACAAATGTTGCAATGCAACGAAGGGGCGCTATGTCGCTATAATTTATATATTTATTCTATATTCTAGATTCTAGAAGCTTCTCGAAAGTAGTTTGTAGGCGGCCACGTGGGGCAGCGACGCGAGGGGAGCGGGCGAAAAGCCGATCGAGCTTAAACAATTCAATTGTTCTTCAATGGTTAATTTTGTTATGCGCGATTCGGCTTGTCGCTCCGCTTTTTGTTTTCCTTTTCCTCCTCGAATGTTTTATACAAGCGTTGCTGTAACGATGCATGGAAACCACCGCGTCGCGGAGCGCGGAAGACGAAAAACAATTGAACCACGACAAGACAAACGCGGATAGAGTTTTTGTTTTAATAAAGGAGTCTTTTATCAACCATCGTCGACGACACACGTCTTTTTCTCTCTGATCCCTCATCACTTCCTTTTATCCTCTCTTGTCAAGTTTAAATATATATTAAAGTGTGTGCACAAAAGTCGATATTTATTTAACGAGTTGTTGTTACTTCTGTAACCGTGTGAAAGCCTGTGAAGTTCGACATACAAATTTACGGTATCCAGACGCTTCGCATGCCACAAAGGGAATTTCCGGTGAGTGAATTACAAAGTGAATAAACAATGTAAGTATGAAAATGTATGTTAAAAATTATATATTATTGTAATGTAAATCCCCTAATCTCTAGATGTCGGAACAAAAATCAAAAAAGTTATCTGGGGCCCAAAACAGAAAAAGACGTTTACAACGTGAAGAAAATACATCTAAATTTATCGGGTCATTAAATAAATTCCTAACACCTACTGCAAAGAAGCAAAAGGACTGTTTGGAAGAACCTAGCACTTCCAGCGCCAGTATCTCTACTCCAACAGAATACAGAGAATGTGAAGAACGGACATTGCAAGAATATGATAAAGTCGACCATGTCGAAATATTAACCCACATTGACCGCTTCGAAACATCATCCCAAGTTGACGATGGAGTAATTTCTAATTTTGAGAGCGACGAATCAAATTTTAATTTTAACGATCCAGGCACCTGGCCGAAAGTTATGAACATCAAAATTAGGGATTGTTTAGTTGAAAACAATCCTTATCAACTTAAAAAAGACTTTCCTAAAGATAATTCTGGTCGAAAGTTTTCAGAATCATACTATTATCGTTCTTTGCCAAACGGTGAAAAAATATGTAGAAGCTATTTAGTTTATTCTGAAACATTTAATTCAGTTTTTTGTTACTATTGTAAGTTATTTGGTGAATGTAATTCGCAACTTACGAATGAAAACGGTTGTAACGATTGGCAACACTTGAGCCATATATTAAAAAGACATGAATTAAGTTCTGCTCATATAAAAAATGGATGAAAATATAATGAATTGAAAATGTCGTTAAGTCGGAAATGCACAATTGATGCAACTCAACAACGACTATATGAAACGGAAAAAAAATATTGGCAATCTGTTTTCGAACGATTAATCTATATAATACAATTTTTATCAAGACAGTGTTTAGCTTTCAGAGGTTCTTCTAAAAAACTTGTTGAGAATAATAACGGTAACTTTTTAAAATTAGTTGAAACTATTGCTAAATTTGATTCAATAATGGCAAACGTCATCGAAAAAAAATATTGCTCATTACTTAGGTGATCAAATTCAGAACGAAATCATTCATATTATTTCTAAAGCTATCAAACAAAAAATTTTAGAAATGGCCAAAGAATCAAAATATTATTCATTAATTCTCGATACTACTCCGGACGTAAGTCACACCGAACAGTTAACTATTATTATTAGATTTATTTATCATAATAAAGATACGAACATCGCAGAAATACGTGAACATTTTTTGGGCTATCAATCTGTAATCGATACTACTGGTCAAGGATTATTTGAGTTTATTATAAATCATTTAAAATTAATGAATATTAACATTTCGGATTTACGCGGACAAGCATATGACAACGGTGCCAATATGCGAGGTAAATATAAGGGACTTCAACAAAAAATTATTGAGGTAAATTCAAGAGCTTTTTTTATTCCGTGTTCTGCTCATTCTTTAAACTTGGTAGTTAATGATGCAGCCAAGATAACATTTGAGACAGTAAATTTCTTTGGAATAATACAGTCACTGTACAATTTTTTTCGGCATCTATTAAACGTTGGGCAATATTAAAAAAACATATTACAAATTTGATTTTGAAACCGCTTTCTGCAACTAGGTGGGAAAGTCGAATTGAAGCAATAAAACCGCTTAAAAATAACTTTAAAGAAATATATCAAGCTCTGTCAGATATTTCAGAAGATGATACTAACACTATGGATTCAAGAGTTCAGGCTGACAACTTAATTTCAAAAATTTTTTCATTAAAATTTTTATGTTCTATTTACATTTGGCACGACATATTAAATCTCGTAAATGTTGTTAGCAAAATAATGCAGAATCCTACATATAATATCCAAATAGTTACGCAAAATCTCGAACGTATTACAAATGATTTGAAGAATCGCAGGACCGATCAAAATTTCGAAGATATTATCACTTCTGTAACGAATATTGCAAACCAGATGGACATTCATCCTAGTTTTCCTGAAATTCCAAAGAGAAAAAGAAAGATATTTGAATACGAAGCAACAGATGAACCAATAACTGATGCTAAACGATATTATAAGATTAATTTCTTTTTCGCAATATTAGACACGTCTATATCCTCAATTACAGAGAGATTCGAACTATTGAAAGAACATGATAAAGATTTTAAACTTATTCATGATATAAGTAAATTAAAAGAGTGGAATGATGAAGAGTTATTAAAATACTGTAAAGCTATGGAAATAAAACTTAGCGATAATAAAAATACTACAAATCGGGATATTGATGGTAACACTCTATTTGAAGAACTGAAATCTTTACAATGCTTTATAAAATCGAAGATGGATCCTCATGCTGTTTTGAATTATATATATGAAAATAAATTAAGTGAGACCTTTGCAAATTTAACAATTGTACTGCGCATTTATTTAACTTTGCCTGTTTCGGTAGCTTCCGGAGAAAGGAGTTTCTCCAAATTAAAAATTATTAAGAACTATTTACGTTCTACAATGTGACAAGAACGGTTAACTGATTTATCAATCATATCTATCGAAAATGATATTCTAGATGTATTAGATACTAGTGCTTTAATAAAAAACATTGTGGCGGGCAAAGCCCGAAGAATTAATATGTAAATAATTATATACTGTATAATAAGAGGATAATTATAATAAATCAGTATTGTCTTAATATTCTTTTTCTGTGGTTCTATGTACGTATTTATTCCTAAATATAAAAATTTTCTTAACTGAAATCAGTTTTTATAATTATTTTATTGTAATTCACAAATCTTATATCACGGAAGAGGCAGGTCCGGATTAAGCCCCGTAGCCCGTAACAGAAGCGCTAACAGCTCTGATACTAAATACAAAACACTAAAATAGTATTATAGTGCTTTCAAATTCTTCTATAATGTCTTGATAGTTTCGTATTTAATCTGCAGTTTAGTTGTGAGAAGTGTATACAGTTATTTAATACTAAATTTTAATGTATAGTTATAACAGTTCGTCGTTAGCAGGTCTGTAGTGAAAATAGTAATAATGTAAATCATTCTTTAATATTGGACACAGGAGATACGCGGTTGGTATTAGTTTCCACAGCCGCTAGATGGCTACGATTCTCGCAAGTAAAAATGATCACAATAATAATTCATCACGAGACCGTCAGGTGGCTATGATTCTCGCTAGTAAAAGTAAGAATGAGAGAGTATACCTGACCGTTACGCTTTTTTATATCGCAAATTCTGTGACGCCAAAAAAGGGTCCTTTATTTTGCTGCTGGAAAAGGGGGGCGTCACGTTTCTTTTTGCACACGGGCGCTTATTACCCACGCGGCGGCCCTGGGTCAGGCCATCAGACCACCCGGAGGCCTACTCGGATCTGTTGACGTTACACTGTGTCAAGCGAATAGTGCGCACATTCTTCGCACATACACACCAAGTTTGTGAGAACTGCTGGCATCGGTTGACACTGGAGGACCGAGAACGCTTCCGTGACGATGGTTGGCACGAATTGCGGAAAACGGAGGCCAGCGAGAAGGAGTGCCGTTGCGAAGGCTGCGGTACTCGGACAATGCAACAGAGTTTGGCTGCGGAATGCCCCGAATGCATTGAAGAATATTTCGAGTTAACCAACGAAGGATGGGACAAACTCCAAAACGGAGAACCTATTCCAGTAATAACTCGGTGGTGAACACCTGCCATAGAGTTCGAAAAAAAAAAAAATTACTTTATATAGAGTATTGTCACAGAAATCGGGGGTAATAGCGGGATCGTTGCAAGAAACCCAAAAAGCAGAGTTGGGCAAAAAATTTAATTAGATACAAATTTCGGATCACGGATCATAGATAGAAAATTTTGAATTAGTTACTCCAAGATAAAGATAAAAAGTAACTTGTATCCGAAGTTGAATTACATAATTTCATATCCGAAGCAGAAGGATCCGAAGCTACGGATCCATTTTTAACTAGTTAAATATCTAATTCAAAGATCCTTTCGGATCCTTCAAGATCCTTTTGACCAGCTCGAGGCTTGAATGAACACGTTCCGAGGCCCGAGGGTCGGGCCCCGAGGCCTGAGCCCAGAATACAATAGAAGTACAATAAACACGGCCGGGGGATTGCCCGGCCGTGTTTATTGCACCACTTGGCCAAGGCGCCCCAGCCAACTCGTCGCTTCGTCGCCATAGCACCGATGATGCAGCAAAATTTTGATTTAGATACATTTTACCACGTCTTTTCAAAGATATCTTCACAAATAAAGGCAGTAAGCAGTGGCCGAATTCTATCGCGTTTAGACTTTTTTTAATCGGAAGAACGCCACGAATTGGCTCGTGCCACTTTCGTGAGGGCATTACGAAAAATGAACAAGTTCAGGATGCACGTGTCAGGCGTATCATGCCGAGCTACCTGGCTGGCCGGGGGATGGCCCGGTCGTGTTTATTGCACCACTTGGCCAAGGGGCCCCAGCCAGCTCGTCGCTTCGTCGCCCTAGCATCGATGATTGGCAAAAAATGGATTTAGATACTTTCCAAGGGATTTTCACGAGTAAAACTAAAACCAGTAAGCAAAGCCCTAATTAGATCGAGTTTTGTCTTTTCCTAATCGGAAGATCGAGGACGAAACGCTTGAGATACATAATTTAAAAACTGATAGGATTGTTTCAAGAATTGTGGCAGGATTTGATGGGTCATTCCTTCTAAGGATTTGGATTCAAAATATACGAAAATATGGATAGGAAAAGATGAAAGGAAAATAGAACAAGGTGAAAACGGTTTATATACAGTATATATGATTTATTCAATTTTGAGCAGTTCAATAAGACAGAAGGTACAAACATGTAACAAAAAGCAAAACCAAGGTTTCAACTTTCAAGTAGTACGACCGAGAAAACAAAATAGATGACAAATATGATACATATCTGAACCATGCATATATTACCGCATTCATTACACACACTGCACAATATCTATCATACTACAAAAACAGTATTTCCAAAAACGGTAAACTGACGCCGTGTCGGAGCAGGCGTACATTGCCACGGAGCGTGTGAGAATACGGAAAATTCAATTATCTCGGAAACTAAGTCCCAGCGCCGGGTAGATATACAGGGTGGGACAATAACTATTAGCACCTCAGATATATCTTCGAAACTATAAGTTCCACAGAAATATTTGCTGAAATGAAATTGCACAGTACGAAGGGGTCCATCCGGTGGCAATAAGTTTTTTTTGCAGGTGGAGGTATTCGGACATTTGAAGGTCAATTTTGTTTTTTTAAATGGAATGAGGTATTTTTTAATACATCAATCGATGCAGCTGAGCATTCGTTATAAAAAAGTACTAACCTATGTATGTCGAAAAGTTAGTACTTCAGGAGATATTTCAATTTAAATAACTCATGAACTAGTAACTTTTCGACATACATAGGTTAATACTTTTTTATAACAAATGCTCAGCTGCATCGATTGATGTATTAAAAAATACCTCATTCCATTTAAAAAAAACTATTATTGCCACCGGATGGACCCCTTCGTACTGTGCAATTTTATTTTAGCAAATATTTCTGTGAAACTTATAATTTCGAAAATATCTGAGATGCTAATAGTTATTGCCTCACCCTGTGTACAATATACAGAAAAGTTATTCAGAATCTTGTCCATGACAACATATGTCAAGGTCAAGATCAAGATCATCGGAGCTGCCCCCCCCCTAAACGTAATATTTACCTATTTACCTTTATAATTTACAATTAATTTGCATTAATGTTTTTCCAAATGTTACAATTAGATCTGTCCGCTGTTGCTGTTAAGATTCTTATTTGTTATCTTCGACGAAACGTCCTCTTCTTGACAAGAGGGGATCAACGGGGTCAGATTTCTCTTGGAGTTTCCTTCTGTTGTTTTTCGCTGGTCCTCGCCGTCGTTCTCGCCGTCGTTCTCGCCGTCGTTCTCGCCGTCGTTCTCGCCGTCGTTCTCGCCGTCGTTCTCGCCGTCGTTCTCGCCGTCGTCCTTTAGCCTCCGATGACATGAAAAAAAAAACGTTTTCACATGAAAATGTGTTTGTCACATGTACAATTGGAGCTTTAATACAACTCATATGGAAGTCATGTCATGTTGTAACTAACCTGGCGTCATGTCGCCTTGCGGTCATCCCCACGCTGCTGTCTCCGATCACATGAAAAGAAAAACGTTTTCGCATTAAAATGTGTTTGTCACACGTACAATTGGAGCTTTAATATAACTCGTATATAAGTCATGTCATGTTATAACTGATCTGACATCCTGGCGCTTGCCTTCCACGTTGCTGTCTCGTTGGGGGCTGTTTCCTGGTTCCTGAGTGCTGGATGGTAGACGACGTCTCATCACTGTCTCATCTTCTTCATATTTGCTTTCAGCAGCACTCGCCTCTCAAAGTTTTCGTCGGAAAGGCGATTCCTCTTCGGGGAGTTGACCATTGTCGCGTAGGAAAAAAGTCTTTCCACGGATCCTGACGACGGCAGCGGCGTATTCTGCTTGATAAATATGGCCTTAATGGCTGGATATTTGTCCAGAATTGTCCAATCATCAGTTCTTTCCTTTAGGAACTGTAGTATCTGTAAAACAAAATTTTTTAAATTTCTGACATACATACTGCATGTGCCGCTGTGTATTGATTAAGTAGGCAACATTTTACAAACCTGCAAGGATGCCTCGGATGCATAGTCCATAGTTTCTGGTGTTGGGGTCTCTTCGAAATCAAAGAATTCTTTCTGGATCGTTGACGTTGACGATGACCATGACCATGATGATGATGATGTTGGCACGCCTGTGGCTGGCGGGTTGCTCTTCTTCAGCTCCTCAATGACTTGCACCTTTAATGACTTCATCAACGCATCTCGGCTGCTCTGTTCGATGCAACTGAACCACCGATTCTTGAAATGCGGATGGGTGAGTGCTGCAATTCCCGCGTTGTCCGCCTCCCTTGTGATTAGCCTGAGGTGGTCCCGGAATCTAGTCTCTACGCTGTGAAGTAGGTGGACACTCAATGATCCATAAAATGTCCACGTACTTTCTGCCAGCACTGCTAGTTTTCTTCTCAGGGACAGAAGACAAGGCAGCAACGTGCCGTAGAAAACGTTTTCCTCCCCCTGCAATATGTCAATCGCCACGGCGATGGGTTCTGTACACTTCAGGTGCTCGTGGATATATAGGAATTCATTTTCCCTCAACATATCCTTTTCTCCAAGCGCTCTACATATGTCGGGAATCTTGTCCCTATTCTCGTACAATTGCCTCAAGGAATCATACAGGGAGTTCCACCTGGTTTCTACAGGTCTTTTCAGGGCACGGCCTATTATTTTCTGTATTTCTTCAGCCGCTTTCGGTCGAATTGACGCTTTCCATAAGATGTTGCATTTGTGCATCACTGCCTTGTGTATTGCCAATAAATACTCTTCTCCTTCTATGGCGCTAATCATATCTGTGGTGACACACAGGTTCAGTGTGTGGGCAGCACACCTGATATGACGGGGCAGTATGTACTCCATGTACGAGTCGTTAACGATGTCATCTTCTTCTTCAGATTCTTCTTCTGCGTCCTCGCCTTCTTCCGCTTGCGACGAGCCCGTCGTCTCGATATAATGCTGTATGTCCTCTTCGTCCTCGGTTCTGATCGCGCACCCATGAACACCGAACTGCTTAAATGCTTTCACGAAATTTCGAGCATTGTCAGTAACCGTCGCGATGATTTTATCGTTTGTGAGCCCGAATTCGACGTGAATCGAGCTCAGCATGTCCGTGATTTTATCGAATGAATGCACACCCGCGAAGCGTCGACAGGCAAGTGCTACTGATTTCCTCTCATACTTGGGGGAAATCCAATGCGCTGTCACGCCAAAGAAACTTCGTTTTCGCGAAGACCAGATGTCCGCTGTGGTGCACACGAACGGCACTGTCTTTAGTTCGTCCGCGATTTCGTTATTCACACTCACGAACAATGTCGCCATGGTTCGGCCCACTGTGCGCCGACTAATGGTGGAGTCGGAGCCGGCACTCCGAAGTCCGTGTATGAGCGGCGGAAGTATGGATCTTCCACCGCTCGTAGTGGGACCATGGCGTTAATTACGTAATTTGTAATGTTCGATATAAATTGTTCCCTGCTGCTCCTCTTCTTCCGCGGTTGGTCCTCTCCAACAGGGGTTGCCGTTACATTGGTATTGGTGGGTGATCTTCCTTTGCGCGTCTCTGCTTTGTACTCTTCATACTCCTCCGGATGCTTCCGCTTCAGATGCCTCAAGAAATTCGATGAGGAAGTCAGCTGTCCTTTTACTTTGTTCCCCGCAGGCTCGCAAAATTGACACAGACTCACGACATTTCTGCCATGTGATTCGACGATTCTGAAATATTTCCCATTCCGAATCGTTGGAACTGGATTTCTTGATGTTGCTGATCCTGCTGCTGCTTCTTCGTTTGAGTCAGTCGTAGCCGTGGCCGAGGCTTCGACGACTGATCCAATGTGTTGCTGTTCCTCTAAGTGCGAATCCATCGTTGGTTGTGTGGTGTGGCGAAATGCTGGTCACGCTGGACGGATGCAAAAACTTTCAACTTGAAGGTTTCAAAGTCAGTTGTAGACTAATTCGGAACAATTAAGTGAACCGGTATTTATAGGCGATGCGGTACCTGCTCCCTATTGGGGGTGCCATCATCCCTTCCACTGCGCCTCGCACCCCTCCACTTCACCCACGCCTGCCGGGCCTTACGGCGCCATGGCACCATGCATGGCGCACAGTGGTCCCATTTGGCCAAAAAGCGGAAAAAATCTATAAAATCCAATCTATCTAACAAAACTGTTTGAAAATTTGTGGAAAGCATGCCGTAGGTACAACGGTTATGCGGCAGAAATTAATTAATTTATTAATTTCTTTATTTTTTTATTTGGGCCCGTAATGAAAATTCGAAATCCGTGTTTTGTAGATCTATGTTAGTTAAACATATATGTGAATATTGCATCGAAATCGGTTGACGATGAAAAAAACAACACGCATCCAAAGATGTACAAATCTGTGCATCTTGAGCAAGAACTGACCAGGAGCTGTGCATATCAAGATTTTCACCACTTTTAACTGCACATACCCCGTGTATATGTTAATCGATTTCAATGAAATTTTTGGTATACATATACAGGGTATCCCACAATTCCTGAACATCCCGGAAATGGGAGTTTCCTGAGACCATTTGAAGTGACATTTGCCTTTGCAAAAATGTTATCCGCGGTTTTGTTTAGGAATTATTAACGAACGACACGGACCAATCAAAGCGCGACCTAGACGCGAGTTGGCACAGTTGGCCAATCGACAATTGACGCGCCGGGCCGACTGTGCCACCTCGCGTCTAGGTCGCGCTCTGATTGGTCCGTGTTTTTCGTTAATAATTCCTAAACAAAGCCGCGGATAACATTTTTGCAAAGGAAAATGTCGCTTCAAATGGTCTCAGGAATTTCCCATTTCTGGGATGTTCAGGAATTTTGGGACACCCTGTATACGGGGTGCGGCACAAATTAGTCCACACGATTTTTCAGTCTCTTCGAATGGTCGGACAGAAAAGTGTTTCGTACCAAAGTTAATCAGTATTTAATCGACAAGAAATTGCAATTTTTTAAATAAAAAAAAATCGATTTTCAACAAACAATCGAGGTCGCTGTGATATCTTTAAATGGAACTAGGTATTTTTAACTTCATAATATTGTAAGCGACGTCGAAAAGAATTCAACGACCTGCTATACGATGACTTTCAGCTAACCCTGAAAGAAAATGTCGCCATGAATCAATTGTCAGAATATTTTAAGGGCTCGCATTCAGAGGTAAACAAATGAACATTTTGAATGCTCATTTCCTCAATTGTTGTCTGTTCGTGTTGCAAGATTTGTTAGTCCATTATATGAAATTGTTAGATACATTATAACAATGAACCGCTACGCTAATAGTGAAAAAAAAATGTTAAAAAATAAAATAAAACAAGAAATAATATTAGAATATTTTGGTTTTTAGAATATTTTTTCAATTTAAATATTCTGCAAATTGATTCACGGCGATATTTTCTTTCAAGATAATCTGAAAGTCATCGTATAGCAGGTCGTTGAATTCGTTTTGACGTCGCCTACAATATTATCAAGTTAAAAATACTTAGTTCCATTTAAAGATATCACAGCAACCTTGATTTTTTGTTGAAAATCGATTTTATTTTATTTAAAAAATTGCAATTTCTTGACGGTTAAATACTGATTAACTTTAGCAAGAAACACTTTTCTGTCCGGCCATCCGATAGGGCTGAAAAATCGTGAGAACTTGGGATTAATTTGTGCCGCACCCTGTATATATGTGTATATATATATGTTTTTTTAAATCACCGTGAAAAAATCTACGGGAAATGACGTATAGCATGTTCGCATAACATTTTTTGCGCGCATGATATTGAAAACCACAAATTTCTTGAAGTTGCGCAAGTTTAACAAATTTTTTCAAGGTTTAAAAACGTTCGTACCATAATCTCTCTATTTTTACTATATTCGGCAAAGATTCAGCTTTAATTTTTAAATAATTTCATCGCTTTATCTCATTTTTTTTTTAAAGTTCTTTGATTTTGTCAAAAATTTCGTCCCAATTGCCCACTGTGTGGCGAGGATGGTGAGCACGCGGAAATCCCGGCGGGCTAGACCGATTTGGTTTTCAATGTCTTTTTGGTACCTGGCACGGCTATTTACACTTTATGGTAATGCCTTTACGATACGGCTATTTCGCCTGGAGCGAAAGGGAAAAAGTGGGTACCAGCTGAGGTACCCTAGACTCTAGAAAGCTCTAGGCAAAATATTGCTTGAAGACTTAATGACGGTAAAATAAACATACCAAATACCAGACAAGACCGGTAACTGTTTTTTGGAACGAAGGTTCCTGAAAAAGTAAGTAGGGCTTAGCGTTCTAGCAATGGATCTAATCCATCAGGATTGCCGGCCGGGTTTATTACACCACTTGACCACGGCTACCGAAGCCATTGTCGCCTAGGCGCCTCGTCACCCCAGCAGAACATAAGCAAAAGGATCTTTTGAAAATCTACCGATGCTTTACTGTGTTTACTGCCTTTATTCGTGAAGATATCTATGAAAATGTAACTAAATAAAAAATTTGCTCCATCATCGGTGCTAGGGCGACGAAGCGACGAGTTGGCTGGGGCCCCTTGGCCAAGTGGTGCAATAAACACGACCGGGCCATCCCCCGGCCAGCCAGGTAGCTCGGCATGATACGCCTGACACGTGCATCCTGAACTTGTTCATTTTTCGTAATGCCCTCACGAAAGTGGCACGAGCCAATTCGTGGCGTTCTCCCGATTAAAAAAAGTCTAAACGCGATAGAATTCGGCCACTGCTTACTGCCTTTATTTGTGAAGATATCTCTGAAAATCTATCTAATTCAAAATTTTGCCCATCATCGGTGCTAGGGCGACGAAGCGACGAGTTGGCTGGGGCCCCTTGTCCAAGTGGTGCAATAAACACGACCGGGCCATCCCCGGCCAGCCAGGTAGCTCTGCATGATACCCCTGACACGTGCATCCTGAACTTGTTCATTTTTCGTAATGCCCTCACGAAAGTGGCACGAGCCAATTCGTGGCGTTCTCCCGATTAAAAAAAGTCTAAACGCGATAGAATTCGGCCACTGCTTACTGCCTTTATTTGTGAAGATATCTCTGAAAATCTATCTAATTCAAAATTTTGCCCATCATCGGTGCTAGGGCGACGAAGCGACGAGTTGGCTGGGGCCCCTTGTCCAAGTGGTGCAATAAACACGACTGGGCCATCCCCGGCCAGCCAGGTAGCTCTGCATGATACCCCTGACACGTGCATCCTGAACTTGTTCATTTTTCGTAATGCCCTCACGAAAGTGGCACGAGCCAATTCGTGGCGTTCTTCCGATTAAAAAAAGTCTAAACGCGATAGAATTCGGCCACTGCTTACTGCCTTTATTTGTGAAGATATCTTTGAAAAAACGTGGTAAAATGTATCTAAATCAAAATTTTGCTGCATCATCGGTGCTATGGCGACGAAGCGACGAGTTGGCTGGGGCGCCTTGGCCAAGTGGTGCAATAAACACGGCCGGGCAATCCCCCGGCCGTGTTTATTGTACTTCTATTGTATTCTGGGCTCAGGCCTCGGGGCCCGACCCTCGGGCCTCGGAACGTGTTCATTCAAGCCTCGAGCTGGTCAAAAGGATCTTGAAGGATCCGAAAGGATCTTTGAATTAGATATTTAACTAGTTAAAAATGGATCCGTAGCTTCGGATCCTTCTGCTTCGGATATGAAATTATCTAATTCAACTTCGGATACAAGATCCTTTTGGATCCGAACCTTAAGATCACGGAACTTAGTTACTTATCTTTTAGTTGGATCTGGATTTAGATACGTTTTGACTTAAATACTGCCCAACTCTGCCAAAAAGCAGTCCGGAGGGCCAGGATAGAGTCGTTAATACGACACTGGATGCAGACTCTGGATTCCGCGGTAGAGAGATATAGATCTCATTTGATCATAATGGTGGATGCAATTCTCTTTGCGAGGCAGGGACTGTTGCATCCAGCCATCTTATCGCCGAGGCAGCTCCTCTCGGCCACCCAGAAGATAAAGAATACCACCACCTACGAATTTCCATTGACGACGGCCGAATTACTGTCGCAGCAAACCAATGGAATAACGGAATTGCAAATTGCATATACCAAGGGAAGAATTTTATTTCAATTGACGGTGCCATTATTGGACGCGGAAACCTTCGACCTCTATAAAACTCATCCTAATCCGTCAACGCAGAAGCACGGTGCCAGCCAGTTGACGATATATGTGAAGGCGGTTTCCCCGTTTCTGGCAATTTCAACTACTAAACAACGTTACGTTCTGCCCAGCACGTCGTACATACAAAACTGCTATCGTCACCGCAAGCAGTACATCTGTCAGGCTTCCCTCCCAATGTATAAGATGGGGACCCGACCAATATGCGAATTGGAGCTACTGACACATCCTAGTCAGAATACCTGGGGAAAATGCAACGTGCAGGTGTCAGCAACGACCGACCGATTAATTGTAACCGCGTGTGCGAAAAGAAAGTCGGCCCGAAGTTAGAAGGCGTAGAAACACTCGCTGCCGAGATTAGAACGCTGCCGGTGGTAATTGCCAACCAGGCTTCTCATTTCCATGATTTCGTGTAATTTTTGGTGAAATTTCCGCGTGGCTCAGGCGGCATTTTTGTGATTTGTACGGTTGCTGGCGGCTCGTCCTTGAAGGACGACCACTTGTTTCGTGTGCCGGTTAACGGGTGCCCTTTTGTGCACTCCTTAGGCGAGAGTTTCCCAGCGAGAGCGACTAGCGCGAGTTCCGCCGTGAAACACGTGTTCGCGTACCGTATTTTTACTCTGCCGCGCACAGTCGAGATTAACCCGTAGTTGGTCAATTCCCCACCGCGACCCCGCGACGGCCTAAAGTCTCAGAAAGCTGCCGTCGCGAGTAATTCTGTATTTTCCGAGCAACGCGTTTTACACCGGGAATCGGCAATTCGTAGAGTCGCTCGCCACGTGCCCGTTCGCCAGGCAGGTTGCCGGTTCCGACGCGGCCATCTTGGATGCGAAATAGTGCTTCAACTTTCCAATTGTTAATTGCAAATTGTTTATTGCTGCCGGGTCTTCACCCGACAGCGTGTACAGAATTACTAGTAACTTCCCACTAATAATAGATTATTTGATTGCCGTTACGGAGATTCTACATTCTTTACGAGGTCCCTTCCCGCCGTGGGGAACGCCCCGTCCGATCCTGCGTCGAATCCTGTGCCCTTTTTCGAGCCCTGCCGCCTTCGTACGACAGTAATGGTGTTTAGAATTATTTAAATTGAAATATCTCCTGAACTACTAATTTTTCGACATACATGGGTTCAGTGCCGTAACGAGAGTATGAAGCGCCTGTGGCAAGTGTCTAACTTGCGCCTCCCCGTCACCCAATAATGACAAAAAAAATAGAAATTTTAATGTAACAAGTTAAATTTTACTAAATGCAATATATTAAATACTATTAAACTCATCAAAATGAGTTGCCTGTATATACAATAATGTATTTGTCAAGGTATTTGTATGAATAAATAATCTATAACCTAAATGAGAACAAATTTTTATTCATATTCAATGAAACAAAAAATAAAAGAAATATAAAACATAGGTATATGTTAAAATAATACAGGGTGTCCTAAAATTCGTGAAAATCCCGGAAATGGGAGGTTCCTGAGGCCATTTGAAGCGACACTTTCCTTTGCAAAAATGGTATCCGCGGCTTTGTTTAGGAGTTATGAACGAAAAACACGGACCAATCAGAGCGCGACCTAGACTCGTGTTGGCATAGTCGGCCAATCGACAGTTGGCGCGCCGGGGCGACTGTGCCAACTCGCGTCTAGGTCGCGCTCTGATTGGTCCGTGTTTTTCATTAATAACTCCTAACCAAAGCCGCGGATAACATTTATGCAAATGAAAATGTCGCTTGAAATGGTCTCAGCAACCTCCCATTTCCGGGATTTTCACGAATTTTGGGACACCCTGTATAATAAAAAGATAAAACAGTTCAGCATATTGTTTTATAAAGTAATTTTTCTCGTTTTTTCATTTGCAAACAAATCTATTATATTGTCATAATTTAATGTTTTGGCAACATCTTTTTCAATTGATATTATAGACATGTTTGTTAATCGCTCTTGTACAAAAGAATGAAGGTACGATTTTACAATTTTTAATTTGCTAAACGAACGTTTGCAGGAAGCTGTTGTTACTGGCATTGTTATGAAAATTCTTAATTCTATGTCTAGATTTGGATACGTGTTTTGTAATAAGAGTTCGTAATTTTTTTGCAACATTTGGAAAGCGTCTAAGCGACCCACTACATGGGTTAGTACTTTTTGTATAACGAATGTCCAGCTGCATCGATTGATGTATTAAAAAATACCATATTCACTTTAAAAAAATGAAGTTGACCTTGGAATGACCTTGAAAACATGATGAAAATTTAAAATGGATATGACTGTACTGCATCAGTCCCTCCTTGACTTAAACTTTATATTTTAAATATTTTTTTCTCTGGAATTTAGTTTCCGAGATATTCCAGGTGGCGAGAATAAATGCCCCACCCTGTATACTTCCAATTTATTCCAAGGAGGTTTGTATTTCTATCATCAATTGGATACTGTCCCTTGCGAAAACCTAACGACAGCACGTGTACTGTCCAGAGAACGGGGCAAGAGGAACTCAAAGGTAATCGGAATGGTCGGGCTTTTTTCCCCGTTCCCTTCAAGCTAGTTTTGTCTCGTGCTCCGCACAGTACGTGCGCCATCTTTTTGTCCGGGATTTAGTACATGTTGCCATTCAATGATTCGTTTTAGAGCCTCAAGTTAAGATAGCAGACAGCTCGAGCAAAGCACACAGCGCCGGAAGCTTGGCAACCGCTCTGCAGGACCGTGGACCACACCTGATCCGGGTGCAGCCGAATCATTCTTTGCCGATTCGTCCTGCTTCATTGTAAACGCGAACATTTCGCAAAAACGGCCCGCCCACATTGGTTATGTCGAAGCCTGCCACCCTGGACGTTATCGAAGTGGAGTTGGCAAAATCGGACAGCGCAACATCTCAGGAGTCGATTTGCAAACAGAAGGACGCGAGCATCGAGACACCGTTGAGAGGCGCCTCGGCTCCCCAGGTCGTCTCGCAGATTTCGAATGCGTCAAATTTCCGCGGGACGAAGAAGAAAAGTAACGACGACTGCAACCAGGAGAAAGATTGCGCCAAGGAAAACTAGAGGGCTATTGTTGCTCGCTCGCTTCGCTCGCTCGCGAGTAGGGTTGTTTTTGCTCGCTCGCTTCGCGAGCTCGCGGGTAGGACTGCTCTTGCGAGAGGGTTAGTGATACGCATGGCTAGTAGGGCCTACTGATATTAATGTTTTTTATTTGGTGTGTGACTCTCCAAGAGTCACACAAAGAACTTCCCGAAAAGTTACTCCTTCGCCAACATCGCTAACATCGTTTTTTTTTTGTACTTTCATCGATATTCTCCCAAAATGTATTCTTGGGAGTAGAGATGATTAACCCACTCTTGCATTGGAATAACTTTCGATTATTCCAAGCGGTAACATTAGCATCAGTTAAAAAAACAATTAAGAAAAAAATTTTTTTTATGCAATTGCGTTTGGTTCTTTGGTGGAAAATTTTCGTCCTCCCTTATAAATTGCATTGTAGAATCAACTCTTTTCGAAAAAAAACTAAAAATCTAAAAAACTACTTGACCAATATGGACCAAAATCTAATCAGCTCTAAGTTACGACGGGGCACATCGATTGCATCATTCATCATCCTGATCGCGTTGTTACTTTTTCTGAAAACGTTAACGAAAAATTTGATTACATAGAAACGGCCATACGCACGCACGCACGCACGCACGCACGCACGCACGCACGCACGCACGCACGCACGCACGCACGCACGCACGCGCACACACACACACACACACACACACACACACACACACACACACACACACACGAACATTTTGCTGAAAATAGTCTAAAATGACTGCAATGACCATGAAACGTGAAGATCTGCTAAAAAATCGATTTTCGATTTTCGGGGTAATTACAATAACTTCCCTATAAAATCGGGAAGTTAACAAGAGAAGAAAAAAATCGCACGAAGCGGGCTCAAGCCAGGGCAGGGAGAATGACTTGAAGAGCTCCCCCAAAGATTTTCTGAGTAAGGTTTGCGGCTCGACCGATAACAACGGCCCCCGAGATCAGTGCACCGACACGTGTACAGGCGTAGTTTCAACTACAGATGGCAAGAACAAATGCTGTGACAAACTGGTAGTTCCTCCGTTGAGATTGAAGAAAGTTGTTCGTACGGGTAAGCGTTATCGTTTGGCAGTAGTGGGTATCAACCGATTAAAATTGTTAACTTGATCGATTCTTGATCAATGATTGATTAATTAATCGTCAAGCTTCGTCATTGATTTTACCGATCGATGGGTTCATTAAAAGTTTTAATCGTTGATAAATGGTCATTGGTTACAATGTTAATCGTTGATAAATGGTTGTTTGTTTAAAATATTAATTTGAAATTCCATTTTGATCTATGCTTCAAGCTATTCACACACTTCAGAATCGTTTTTATCACACTTGCTGTAATTTTATGTTCAAATTCAAATATGAAAAATATTGTTCTTTTTCGTTGTAATATTAATATTCATACACAGGGTGGAAATTCTAAAGCATTACAGACGAATATCTAAAAAAATATTGATTATACGCAAAAATGTTTCAGATGAAAGTTCAGTACCGAGGGGGGCATCATGTGGTAGGATTTTTATTTTTCCCGATGAACACTCCAAGGTGAGGAGAAGGTCAACTTTCATTTTTTAAATGGAATGTCCTATTTTTTTTGTATAGATCGATAGAATATCAAATTCTGAGTATAAAAGTGTTGACCTTCATATGTCCTAAATCTAATAGTTACGAGATATTATCCAAAGAAAGAAAATTGTTTCAATAATATCTCGTTAACTATTAGATTTAGGACATATGGAGATGAATACATTTTTACTCAGAATTCGATAGTATCGATGCATGATGCAGAAAGTAGGTGTTTCCATTTTAAAAAATCAAGGTGAGCTTGAAATCTCCTATATGCCTCCATCCACGCAGAAAATGTTTATGTCACAATATGCCCCCCTCTGTATACAGTGTAAGTTTTGTATACAGGGTAGGGCAGTGACTATGTCCATCTTGAAAAATGTTATCAACAAAATTTGCACGGTACAGAGGGGGACATGTTGCGTGGGTGGAGGCATATAGGAGATTTCAAGGTCACCTTGAATTTTTTAAATAGAATGTCCTTATACCATAAATCAGGCATACACAAATGTACGATTTGGGGACCGGAGACCTAGCCGTGACCTAGCTCGGACGTATGGAAGGGGAACCCACTAAGTGTAAGCATGACTTGTAAACACAGCGCGAGAGAAGACGCTTAGTGGGTTCCCCTTCCATACGTCCGAGCTAGGTCACGGCTCTGAGAGCGCACGGGAGCCGTTTGGGAGCACAAGAGCCGCTCTGAGAGCTAAGATTTGTGCATGCCTGCCGTAGATCGATAGAGTATCAAATTCTGAGTATAAAAATGTTGACCTTCATATGTCCTAAATGTAATAGTTAACGAGATATTATTGAAACAATTTTCTTTCTTCTTTGAATAATATCTCGTTAACTATTAGGATTAGGACATATGAAGGCAAAACACTTTTATACTTAGAATTTGACACTCTATCGATCTATGGTATAAAAAATAAAACATGCCATTTAAAAAAAAGAAAGTTGACCTTCTCCTCACCTTGGAGTGTTCATCGGGAAAAATAAAAATTCTACCACATGATTCCCCCCTCGGCACTGAACAACTTTCAATATTTTTTGAGATATTCGTCTGTAACGCTTTATAATTTCCACCCTGTATAGGGTGTTCATTCTAACCCGTGCGCCTAAATTATTTCCGCTACTGTTGAAAGTAAGAAAAAAATCACTAAAGAGGATGCACATGGTTTTAAGGCGTGCATTTGATGGTGATAAAAAATCCTGTGAATGTCATTTTGACGGGGTTTTCAAGGTCAATGCATTATTTCTTTTGCATATTAACATGTATTTTTCGGCGTCAAGATGACGTCAATGACCTAGACATCATGACCTTGGAGTGACCTCGAACGCAGTAACCTAGACCAGATCAGACCTGGGCCAACTTTATTTCAAATGAAAATAAGAAAAATAACTATTTCAAATTATCTGATTTATACACTAGGGAGCTCTCGCCGTTCTCGATGACCTCGAAATGGGTTGTCAAGGTCAAAATTAGGAACAACTTTTCCCTATACACCCAGTAAACAAAATTCCGCCATATTGACGAAAGACTGGCGTCCTTTGGCACCCTCTTTGACCTTGACGGAGTTGATCGTAAATATTGTAGGAGTCGTGGATTATAACACAGACGACGTCGTCTGTGTTTTTGATCAACGTCTGCTTCAAATCTGGCACCTGCGTCTGCTAGCAGACTCTGCTAGTCAATATGGCGGCAGTTTGCTCACTGGGAATGCATGTTTTATTTGACCCGGTTCTCACATTGTTATAGTTTTATGGTGTAATCACATTATTTATATGTATTGATAAAATGTTTACTGCTAAACATACATTTTTATAAATCAAAAGGTATCACTTAGCAAAACTGGTGTGACATGGTTAAACTCATACTTGGATTTGTAAACTTAAGTAAACATTTTTACCAAACCTTCACGAATTAAGTAGGAACTTGTGAATTTTTTCAGTTTCCATATGTGTGCAGGGTGCGGCGCAAATTAGTCCCCACAATTTTTCAACCCTTTCGGATGGTCGGACAGAAAAATGTTTCGTACCAAAGTTAATCAGTATTTAACCGACAAGAAATTGCAATATTTAAAAATTTTTTAAAAATATATTTTAATGGAACTGGGTATTTGTAACTTAATAATATTGTAGGCGACGTCGAAACGAATTCAACGACCTGCTATATAATGACTTTCAGATGATCTTGAAATTTAATTTAATTATTAATTAATTATTTGTACATGTTTAACATTTGTGTTTTCAATTTGGCTCCGTATAAATTAGGTTTTTGGTGAGTTAAGTTCTGAAGCAATGTTTACGTTCATTCGTTTACCCCTAAATGCGAGGCGTTGCTATTATACGGACCGTCGAATTATTTCAAATATTTTGGCAATTGATTCATGGCGATATTTTCTTCCAAGGTCATCTGAAAGTCATCGTATAGAGCAGGTCATTGAATTTGTTTCGACGTCGCCTACAATATTATGAAATTAAAAATACCCAGTTCCATTAAAAAATATGACAGCGACCTTGATTTTTTTGTTGAAAATCGATTTGTTTTTAATTTAAAAAATTGCAATTTCTTGTCGATTAAATACTGATTAACTTTGGTACGAAACACTTTTCTGTCCGACCACCCGAAGGGGCTGAAAAATCGTGGGCACTAATTTGCGCCGTACCCTGTATAATTTTTTAAAAATACTTTTCAATTTCAAGGACAGTAATAGTAGAACAATTTTGTTTACAACTCAGCTTTAACAGTAATAGTAGTACATTCTCATTTGCATATTAATGTTCTGTAGACTTTTCTGAATAAGCTGATATAGTTTAATATCACGTTATTAGTTGTGACGTTGCAAGTCTGCGACGTCACTTCTCCGTTTGAGAAACGGTCAAACAACCGTATCGGGAGTGGACCGGACCGACCGTTAGCGATTGCGAGAACCACCCGCAATTTTGAGCACTCCTTAAGGAAGAGGTTCGGTTCGAAGATCGCTCCTAATGCCATCTATGGCACGCGCCGAGAGCGGCTACTTTCAGGAACGTGCCTAGGGAGCGACAACTATCGTAAAGGCGCCCCGCAACAGAGGATCAACAGGACGACAAAATAGTGGCCGTAAAACAAAAACCATTCCGGATCCGGAGAGGTGGCAAAGGGCACCGCCGCACACGAGTGAGGAAGCTCGGAGGCGACGATGTGGGACGAAGGGGTCACACATGCGTAACATCGGGCATTTTGGTGGGTCCCGCCGTCGTCTCATCCCGTTTATATCTGACCCCGGCAAGGGTGGTGCGGAGGAGCGCCTGGGAGGAATCAACCTCCCCGGTCGTCATGGGCGATCGTAATTTGGTGTTTGTGGAAGGTCTGGGGCCCAAGACCTGTTCCGAAAGTTCGGTCCTGCAACTAGGAATAGTTGCGTTGCGGGTGCGCCCATAGGGAATTTCGATAGGACGAAAGGAGTGGGGAGACCGAGAATCGATGCGTGCCATCGATAAGGATCCGCGGATCACTGTCGCGCCGATTGTCGAATGAGCTACCTCTACTTCCGAAGTCTCGCTGACTTACGTACGAATTCCGCCTAATCCAAAGTTAGTACGCATCGCGGGTGGTTTGATTTCCGCGTCATAATTGCCGTGTACCGCGAGTTCGGAACCGAAGGCGAAGGTTTCGGCCTTTCCAAGGAAATCCAGCGAGCGTAGCCGACCACGGTAAGTCGATTCAGTGATCCTCGGTTCGCGAATTAGTGTTGGCTCGGGATTTAGTGCGAGGACGAGACGAGAGCGTGTCGTCCTCGATCCATTGGTGTTAGCCGAGGCATTGGGCCTCGTGCTTTGTACTCGCGTTCTCGCAGAGAACGCTTTGAGTCCGGTAGAGCAGTCTCCCCCTTCGAATAGTCGGAAGTCTTCCTTAAGGAGCCGCGTCGGGAAAAGGATAATTTCGGAATTAGCGAGTCCGGTAAATCGGTGTAGATCGCGCTCGTCAATCTCGCGACAGTCCGTCGAAACTGCGCCGTCCATCTGCGTCACGCGAATTCTCGTCTTTCGTGAGACTTGCATTGTACCGCCGTACCGTATCTTGAATCGCGTGGAAATCTCGACTAACGCGCTCCGCGATCGAACAACTATCGCCAAAGTGTACAAGGAGCGCGGGCTCCCGGGTCGCGGCCACGTGGCCGCCTTTCTGTATTTATTTTTGACTACGAATAAATTCGTTAGAGCCCTAAATTCTCGAGATTATTTCCGACCTGCGAGATCCGTCCTGCCGCGAGGGCTGTCCTCGTTATCCCTGAGTCCGAACTCCTGGCCGTTCGTGTCGTAAAATTCCGTCAGTGAGCGCGAGAAGATTCTAAACTCGTGTTCGACTTCCTCGAACACGAGACCTTGGTGTTCCGTTAGTGTGGTACTTCCGTGTACCTGGCGCCCGAACAATTATTAGTGTTCTTTCTCGAATCTTCTCGTCAGTCACCTTTGTACCGAGAGGACCGTGTCCGCGCGGCCGCGCACGGCCCGTCCTCAGTGGCTGTAAATTCTCGGAAGTTGGTCGTTTTCGCCGGCCAGAAACCCGTGCGAAAAAGGGCAACGTTACATAGTTTTAGCAGAGTTTTAGGGGATATATTTAATCAATGGTTAAAGCGAGAAAAGCATGTAAAGTGTATCAATTGTCAAGGATATTTTTCAATGTATGTACTTCATAACTTAAATGTGCAAGTTTAGTTTTCTGTGGATGTTCACATTTATTGTTTCTATTTTTTTGTTTGGATATGGATGTGTGCACGTCAATTGTAATTTTTTATAATGTACCAAAAATTTTTTCAATAATGGCTATAATAGACTTATAATTATGTATAGAAACGGACAAAAGAAAGTTTAAGATGTAATACATGCATACGATACCACAATTTTTACAAACTGCAATTTTATTTTAAAGTAACAATGAAATATTCTATAAATATCATCATTACCATAAAATTACCAAATGGATAGAAAACTTTTAACTAAGACGATGAAACAAATGAAAAACTGTATTGACAACTTTTATATTCAAACATTTTGTTAGTTTTAATACTTTGTGGGACCACCGTTGCTGTCTATCATGTCTTGTAGTATCCTATTTGTTTTATTACTTTCCAAAATAATTCTTTGTTAGTACTGTTGTATTTTGTAGTTTGTTAGTAATTCTTTGATACAAGAATGAAGAGAAGTATCTATCGACAAATGTGCGCACAAAATATTTTAACCCTTAACACTAAACATTTTGTGATGACATCAGCAACTCTAATTGTTCAAACGAAACTCTGGAGGAAGGAAATTTTTAATCTCAGACGAGAAATTTGCAAATGTCTGTGAATGATTTTTACTTTGATTTCTTCTATTGGTTTGCTGTATCCTAATCTAAATCGGTAATGTGTTAATAAAATCAAATTTTCTATTAATTGGGTATTTAACACATCAATATTTTTCTCACAGTTACAGCCAAAATGGCGCCCCTAAATTTTCGCGCCCCGGACAAATGTCCGGGTTGCCCCCCCCCCTACTCCCTAGAGCGGGCCCTGTATGTAGTATTGCTACTGTATGCAGTTATGAATGTCATCACAGCGCAGCTGTATAGGGTTAACCTTGCTTTTATCCACGGATCGTATAGTGTTGCGGGCTTGCGTTACATTAGATTAGACGAATCTAAATTACTATATCATTAAACTTTTTTTCCTCCGGCCACTGTAAAATGTTACTTTCGATCTTCTGCTATTAAACAGTTTCTTTCTTATATTTTATAGAGACAGAAAGTTGCGATGATTCCCTCGTCGCACCAGAAACCAACCACGAATCGAACTACCAGATCATCAAGGACAAGACAAGGACAGGCAAGAATAACTTGCTTCACGAAAAGGAGACGAATTCGGCACCTCTGAGCAACAACAGCAGCAAAGTATTGTATCGCCGCAATAGACTAAAACAGAAGATCCATGAGTTAAGAACCAAGAAGGAGAATCTGGCGATATTGATGGCTGTCGATCCTAACTCGCAGCAAAACACTAGACTGAAACAAGTAATGAATCGGTACGATAAACAAATCGAGAACCTGTCGATCAAACTATCCACGGCATGTCCATCTCCGGATAAAGACGAGGACCCTGAATATTCATCGAAAGTCGAACACCTTTCCGCTGGCTCGAATAAAAACAAGAATGAATCTGTGGAAAATAAACCTCCAACGTCGACGTCTCCCGAACCTCCGGAACTGTCTCCTCGATCTTCTACTACTTACGAGAATATACCACCCGAAGAGGTCAGGAACAGTCCTCCCATCCTGCCCAGAGTTTGTCTGGCCATTACATCGACTCAGGACGGAAAGTTTCAGATCTCCGAGAGTAAAATTGGCCCGTTACCCAGGAATTAATGGATCAGACAGTCTCTGCGGATCCTATCGGAGATATTCCTGTAAAAACGACGCCGACTGACTCGGAAGAATGTAGGCAAATAACGGAGAACAGTTTAAACATAGAAATAAATGATTTTCAACTAGACGAAAAATGTTTGAACCAATACGACAACAACATAGTTCAACTGTTCGAAAATAGTCATCCGAAAAAGAAGGATGAAGAGAAGCACGAGGTGGACGAAGATGAGCTCTCTCCAGGCCGATTGGTCATCCACGAAGAGGAGAAAATAAATTCCATTCACTTTCCTGATTCTGGACCAGTTATCAGCTCGGTGATAAGCGTACCCGAAGTGGCCGCTACCGTTTCCGCTGGTGACATATTTAAGTCTACCAGTAGCAAGCAAGTTTTGCAAACCAATTTTTACGAACCTAGTCAGAAAGAGAGACGCGAAAAAGTTAGCGAAGTTAACCAGAACGCGCAACAGGTACGAACATTGAAATATCTTTTTTCGAATGTAAATTATACGTCTGATTATTAATTTTTTTTTCTTAAATAGGTTACCTCAAGCTCCAATCAATCAATCCAAATCCAGTTCATAAAGGCTCCTCCGAGACAGGAAACTATCATGTAAGAGAGAAAATTGATAGATCCTTTTTGTTGTATTAGAAACTTCCAGATTTTCAATTTCGAATAACCCTGATTTTTCGTTTCGTTGTCTCTATTCATCATATCTCTAATGAACATAGGTCTGAACTTGATATAAATAATAGTAATTACGTTTATTGTTTATTAATTTGCAATTCTTTGATAATTAGAACCAGCAACTGCTTCATGTAAAGTACTTAAAAGTTATTTTTTAAAAGTACATAAAAGCAATTAAAATTACATGAGTTGTATATTGTTTATAGAGCATGTTTTAAAAAGAACGTGTTGACTGTTGCCATGATTCCAGTCCTAGATCAAAACAAACAATGAGGACATGTCTGTATGTTATTTGGTATATGTATACATATATGTATTATCTACAAAATTTGATTGATCGCGTCGCCCTAAATTGTGACACCTGGTGAAAAAATGATATGTGCAACATTTCAGTTCGATCGGACATTGTTATTACATAGTACATACATAGTACATCGTAAATATATATTTCTATATCGTTGAATGACTTTCCATGCGCTATAACTACATGCAAATAAAATACAAATAAAAGAAATTTCGAAAATTGGATTTAAAAACTAAAATTTTTTCTTCAGCATTATATTTACTTATGTGTATTATAAATATTTTTTATGCGATTAATAGACTACAACAAAAGTGCAAGAAAGAAAAGCCGTCCAGTGATGCTGCTCAAGAGAACATCAACAATTATACAATTACTGAACAATTTCCAACGCTTGGTAACTGGGTAGCTCGAATGTCTAAGAATGTGGGTACTCTTCCGCTTAATGGACCAATTGAAAATCCTGCCCGTGTAAGAATAGTTTTAATACTTCGTAAAATTGATTTGTTTCTTATATATTTTTATGACCAATAGGGATTTTACAGGTATCTATATCGAAAATCCAAAAGACAGTTACTCCTAATGTATCTAATGATATGAAGACGAACGTTCAGTATGGTGCTGAGCCGTGGCAGTACTATCATCACCAACAACAGCGGCAGCAACAGTTGATGCAACATGTTGCTTCTGTGGCGCTTGCACAACCAGTCCCAATGGTTCCACCACCACTTTATCGACCTGCCATGTATCCACCTATATCGATGAATCAATATTACTCAAACAACTATCCTGTAAGTAGAAAAAAGCTGTACATAATTATGAGCAGTTTAGTGTTACGTTATACTACACTATGTCAATATAGCTGAAAGTTCGAATTTTGAATCGCACACTGTGAAACAGATTAATATTCTAAGTAATTTTTTAACTTCTAGATGGATCCCTACAACAGTGCACCTCTGAACTATCATCCAGCAATCTGTTCTTATGGTCCCTAACCATATCATCCTCGACTATATCCACCATCGTTGCCAGGGTATCATTTCCCCATGCAAGAAGACCTTCGACCAATGCAACCGCCAGATAAACGTTACCCTCCTCTACCAGAACCTGTACTGAAGTATTCATCACCTATAACAAACAATCTACAACCATCATCTGCTTTACCTCCTGATCGTCTTCGAGGGAACATGAACGCTAATATGAACGGAAATATGACCGGGAACATGACCGGGAACATGACCGGGAACACGACCGGGACCATGACCGGGAACACGACCGGGAACACGACCGGGAACACGGCCGGGAATATGGCGGGGAATATGGCCGGGAACATGGCCGGGAACATGGCCGGGAACATGGCCAGGAACATGAACGGGAACATGAACGGGAACACGGCCGGGAACACGACCGGGAACATGGCCGGGAACATGGCCAGGAAGATGAACGGGAACATGAACGGGTACATGAACGGGAATATGATCGGGAACATGAATGGCAACATGAATGGCAACATGAATGGGAACGTGACCGGGAATGTGACCGGGAATGTCACCTACACCGTTGCCTTCATCACAACAAGCTCTATCTGGACCAATTCTGCCTGGATATGCCCCAACCAATCAACTCTCCCGGAACAGAATGATTCCTGACGTAGTAGCGGCAGCAGCTGCTGCTGCAATTGTTGCAGCAGCTTCCATGGGTAAGCAAAGTGACCTAGCGTGCAATGTAAGAAAGACTGACTTGTCCAACGCAACGATGACAAACATTGTACATCCAGACACGTCTTGTGCTGGAAGCTCCCGTAAAACAGAGGTTTTAAATGTAAATATCAAATGTAAAGTTTTTACTTTTTAACAACTACTTAAAAATGTTAGTTTTTACTTTTACTTTTTTTATTGTAAATTTAATTTTCGTTATGTAGCTAGGCTCTAGGTTTTCGCTTGCAGAGTGGTGAGTCTTGTGTTCAAGAGGATATGTTTTTTAACCAGAAATCATTCTGATTGGTATCCCCGCAAAAGCGTCACCGATGACGTCGAGTCAACAGTCGCGTCGGTAATCGACAATAAGCTGTCGGTCTCTTTGCCACCGATTACAAAGCACCGGCCGACCCTTAGAATTCGCTGTGCCTAAAGCACCGGCCGAGCAACAAAGTATTGGAACCGATATGAAGACCGATATAGGATCGAAAAAATATCGGTCCTAGACCGTTATGCTAGGACCGATATCCATGTACGAAGGACCGTAATCGAAACCGATATCAACCAATATTTCGGTCCTTCATAACAGTTATTCAGAATATCGGTCCTTCATAACTGTTTCGATCAAGCCCGAAATGAAACAGTTTCAAACAGTTATTTTCGGGCCCGTTTCAAGCCCTGGCTGATCCTCCATTAGGAAATACAAGTAGTGATTTCGACACCCATACGCTTCTACATACCCATACCGTTCTGGTGGGAACGGTGGACGTAGGACCTCAACGTCACTACAATAAAGTCGCGATTTGTTTCCCATCGCCAGTTCCGAGCAGGGAGAGAAATTGTGTAGGGACACTATTGTTTTAAGAGGGGGCAGAGAGATGCATATAAGGAAAGTTACAAAGAAAGCAAGAACAACAATGGCGCAGATATGGGGAATTGGACAAAGAATGATCAAGAACAATTTTGAGAGAAGAATGAGAATATTTAGAAGGATAGTGAAAAGTATCTTACTGTACGCGTCAGAAATCTGGAGATGGATGGAAGCAGAGAAAGTAGAGAAAATGCAGGAGAAATATAATAAGGTGGACGTCAGGTTTGGACTTCAATACACCAGCTTATCTAATTTTGGAGGAAACTAAAAGGGACAAAGTAAGGATAGAAGCGGGGAAAAGAGCAATAACATATGAAGGAAAAACTAAACGGTTGAACAAGAATAAAATAGTCCAAGAATGCTGGAGGGAAATAGACGCGAAGCAAGAAGAGAAAAAATCGAAATGGGAGGAAATGAGAGATTCATACTATAGGTTGAAAATGATGGACACCCAGGAAATAGAAACAGAGAGAGGGAGAGGAGAGGAGTTTGCAGAAGAATTAGCACGAAGAGACAGGGCAGAGCAGGTACAATGGCAATACGATAGAATATTAGGGGGCAGATACAACGTAAATGAGTAGAAAATGAGACAGTATGGAGATTATGTAAAGGGGAAAGAGAAACGCTGGACCACATAATTAAAGAATGCAACCAGCTGACAAGAGAAAACGTAACGATAAGAGAGATACTAAAGGGAGAAGAAGTAGGAACCGAGTGCATGCGTACGGTACTTGAAAAAAGGAGAAGGGAAGAAGGCCAAGAGGAAGGAGGAAGACTAATTGAAACCACAATAAGCTAACCAAGACACACAAACACATGTAACCCCATTTTGAGGCCGAAAGGCAAAAAATAAATCTATTTACTACACTATTGTTTTATGACTGCGTCTACCGCGCCGAAAGTACGAAGGAAGCCGAACGTAGGAAAAAAAACAGCATGTAAACACAATAAGCTAACACAGACACACATACACACAAACAACACATGTAAACCCATTTTGAGGCCGAAAGGCAAAAAATAAATCTATTTACTACACTATTGTTTTATGACTGCGTCTACCGCGCCGAAAGTACAAAGGAAGCCGAACGTAGAAAAAAAAACAGCATGTAAACACGGATCGCGCGGCCGAAGCGTATCGGTGTGAACCACTATTAATCCAATTACGAAACTTCTTTATTTCTGGCATTTTTCTGATTAAAATGACACCAAACAAGATACAATTTGGCTCATATTTACTCTACATGTGAAGCATAACTTAGTTACGCCATACCGTCAATTAAACGTTTAAATACAATTGAAATTATATCGTGTTTAGTGTCATTTTAATAAGAAAAATTCCAGAAACATGTTGATGAAAGTCCCATGAAAAAATAAGTAATAATATAAAAGTTCTTTATTAAAGAAATAAAATCAAATGGAATCAAATGTTAGAACGAGTCTGTAGGCTGACTCTCCTAAATACAACCATACATTTCATCAAGATGTGATGAACATTCTCTGATGAAAAAGAGCAGAAAAATCGAATTTGCGGCTAACCATAAAAGCTGTATGAACTTTTATTGAAGACAATTATGTCTATATTTTTTGGTAACGTTCTAAACGTTTAAACTAGCTTTTAGTTTTACTAGTAACTAGAGTTAGGTACTAGATCATGTAATGTTAAAAATGTTATTTGTTTTTAAAGGGTGTCCGCTTAGTTTTGCCCCCGAGTGTATATACAGGGTGTCCACGCAGTGCCGTAACGAGGGTATGAAGCTCCTGTGGCAAGTGTCTAACTTGCTCCTCCCCGTAACCCAATAACGACAAAAAAATAAAAAATTTTAATGTAACAAGTTAAATTTTACTAAATGCACTATATTAAATACTATTAACCTTATCAGAATGAGTTGCCTGTATATACAATAATGTATTTTTCAAGGTATTTGTATGAATAAATAATCTATAACCTAAATAACAAAACAGGTATGTGTTAAAATAATATAATAAAAACATAAAACAGTTCAGCATATTATATAAAGTAATTTTTCTCGTGTTTTCATTTGCAAACACATCTATTACATCGTCATAATTTAATGTTTTGGCAACATCTTTTTCAATTGATATTATAGACATGTTTGTTAATCGCTCTTGTCCAAAAGAATGAAGGTACGATTTTACAATTTTTAATTTGCTAAACGAACGTTTGCAGGAAGCTGTTGTTACTGGCATTGTTATGAAAATTCTTAATTCTATATCTAGATTTGGATACGTGTTTTGTAATGAGAGTTCGTAATTTTTTTGCAACATTTGGAAAGCGTCTAAGCGACCCACTACATGGGTTAGTACTTTTTGTATAACGAATATCCAGCTGCATCGATTGATGTATTAAAAAATACCATATTCACTTAAAAAAAATGAAGTTGACCTTGGAATGACCTTGAAAACATGATGAAAATTTAAAATGGATATGACTGTACTGCATCAGTCCCTCCTTGACTTAAACTTTTTATTTAACTTCCCAATTCATAGGGAAGTTACTGTAATTACCCCGAAAATCGAAAATCGATTTTTTAGCAGATCTTCACGTTTCATGGTCATTGGAGTCATTTTAGACTATTTTTATCAAAATGTTTGTGTGTGTGTGTGCGCGCGCGCGAGCGCGTATGTCCGTTTGTATGGTATCAAATTTTTCGTTAACGTTTTCAGAAAAAGTAACAACGCGATCAGGATGATGAATGATGCAATCGATGTGCCCCGTCGTAACTTAGAGCTGATTAGATTTTGGTCCATATTGGTCAAGTAGTTTTTTAGATTTTTAGTTTTTTTCGAAAAGAGTTGATTCTATAATGCAATTTATAAGGGAGGACGAAAATTTTCCACCAAAGAACCAAACGCAATTACATAAAAAATTTTTTTCTTAATTTTTTTTAGATTAAAAAAAAATTCTTTTTTTTTAACTGATGCTAATGTTACCGCTTGGAATAATCGAAAGTTATTCCAATGCAAGAGTGAATTTATCATCTCTATTCCCAAGAATACATTTTGGGAGAATATCGATGAAAGTACAAAAAAACGATGTTAGCGATGTTGGCGAAGGAGTAACGAATCGGGAAGTTCTTTGTGTGACTCTTGGAGAGTCACACACCAAATAAGAAACATTAATAGCAGTAGGCCCTACTAGCCATGCGTATCACTAACCCTCTCGCAAGAGCAGTCCTACCCGCGAGCTCGCGAAGCGAGCGAGCAAAAACAACCCTACTCGCGAGCGAGCGAAGCCAGCGAGCAACAATAGCCCTCTAGTTTTATTTTTTTTGTTTTCAGGCACGAGAGGGATATTTACTATTTTATTAATTTCGGCTAAATTATTTATAATTTATTAATCCTTTTGTTCTTTAACTTGTTGTATATAAATAAATGTGCAATCTCTTACAAACAAGTCAATGTTACACAGCGAATTTATTTATAATTTATTAATCCTTTTGTTCTTTAACTTGTAATAAATGTGCAATCTCATATAGACAAGTCAATGAATATTACACAGTGAAAAAATAATATAAATAAATATGAAAAAAAAATTTTCGACAGACGAGAATCGAACCCTAGCCCATCCACCTCTACAATAGCAGATTTAAGCAGTAATGTAAGAACTTTGTTCATGAATATCTCAACAACTATTGAGTATTAGCGTCTATAATGGTATATATTCGTAAATGGGAGAGCGAGATCTATAAGTATACAGAGTATCAACTAAATCGGTGAGACGTCGTCCGCGCACTCTCCTTGTAAGTACATTAAGTAAGCAACAGTTGTTGACAGGTATCCCGAGTGAACTGGGATCAGAATTCATGAAGTGCAAGACCTGCATTGAGAATAAGATGCATAATCTACCTTTTAGTAATGTTACGTTGTACCAACGTCTTGTTCCGGAATTTGCTCGAAAATTCCGTCATGTATAATTCATGCGAGCGAATCGTGGCCGTTACGCCCAACCGTAATTCTATTTTCGTTTAGATTAATCAAAACACTTTCAAATATATATATATCCTCATCAAATCGCCACCACGAGACACCGGTGCGAGCGAACGCTGGCTTAGTAACAACCGTTTGTATATCACAATGTACATCGCGCCTTACGCGAATAATAGAAACGCGGAGAATAATACATCGATAATAACATGTCCCCTGTGATCGAGACAATGGATTTCACGCTCCACCGAATTCTTCTGGTCCGCGCTCCCATTATAAATATGGCAAGATCCGCGATCTAGTTCAGTTCTCTGCAACAGTTCCTTAGTTCACTTCGCGAATAATTCATTTAGTTCTCAAACGCTGACCTAGTCGTGCCGGATCTTGCCATTTCGTTATATTTCGTACATTTCATTCTATTTCTTCTAATTTCACTTAGTTCTAGTTCGTTAATTTAGTTTATTTCCATTATTATAGTATTGCGTTATTCTTATTCTTAGGTTTTAGTCGCGCCGCGTAATTTATTTTATTTTGTATTCTATTCTTTCTTAGTTAATATATTCTGTGTTAGTTACACTAGTCTTATTCTCTTTCTTTTGCGTGTTCTTATTCCATTGTGTTCGTCAGGATCACGTCAGTGTCGTAGTGTACGCAAGTGTGTGTGTGAGATACCGTCGGTGGTATTCCGTTCGATTTCTTTTCGTTCTCTACTCTTCATCGTATGCCGCGACGCGCTGGTCGCAAGTATCAGCTCAAGAAGCTGTTCGGAGAACTATATCGGGAAGGAAAGGGGACCTCCTACGACCCGAATCTTGGTACCTCGAAAATCCCGCGTATCCTAAGCAACGCCATATTCACTGGCACCGTCCGAATCGTCGATCCGAAGGAAATGTGCTGGAATAAATCATCCGAGGCTCATCAACCCGCGAGTCCTCCCCCGTGGAAACTCACTCCCATTACTTTCGTACCGAGTTTCCCTTCGCCAGACAATATTCCTACCGAGGACCCGCGTTATCAACGTTATGTTATTCGTGAAAAGCTCGCCGCGCAGTGGTACCATTAGTGTAAACGCTAACGAGTGATCGTGCGTGTGGAGCACGGTGTCGACGTCCGTCACCTCCTCACCTCCCCGTTCTTCCCACTTCGAAAACGTCGATACCTTCGACTACAAAAATCGGTGTTCCGCCTCGTACGTCTGAGCCCACCAGGGCCCGGTACAATCGGAAGAACACAGATTCCCGCGTCCGGATCTATGCTAATTCCGCAAATCGAAAACGTCGATATCTTCGACTACAAAAATCGGTGTTCCGCCTCGTACGACTGAGCCCACCAGGGCTCGGTACAATCGGAGGAACACAGGTTATCGCGTATCGATCCATCCGCGTAAAATCAAAACCTAAACCCACCGATACGACGTACCTGGCTCCCCGCGAAGACACCCGTCGACGAGAGCCTTGATTCATGTCGAACCGTGCCTCCACGTGACGTGAATCACGAACCCCCTTTCAGACCACGACGCGACTTATGTTTACCCTCGTTCTCCCACCACGAGGGCAATCGATATCGGGCCTGGTCAGACGTGGACGTACGCGCCACGTGGACCCAAGATCGCGTGCATAAATTATTTGGGTGACGACCATCCCCCAAACGGGTCGTAACAGTAACAATAGAACTAAAGCTAAAGATATCTTAGAAATCATTCATACAGATGTTTGTGGAAGTTTTCAGATAGCAGGTTTAAGAGAAAAATATTTTGTATCATTCATAGATGATTATAGTAAAATAGCCAAAGTTTACTGCATAAAGTCTAAGGATGAAGTATTCGATAGTCTAGTTCAATTTATTAATGAAGTTGAAAATTTAACTGAGAAGAAAGTAAAAGTATTGCGATGCGATAATGGTAAAGAATTCTTGAATAACCGATTCTATAAATTTACTAAAGAAAAGGGAATAATTATAAACAGCTGTCCAACGTACGTACACGAACTGAATGGTACAGCGTAGAGGTTTAATAGAACCATAATGAATATGGCACGTTGTCTTTTAGCAGAGGCAAATGTGCACAAAAGATTTTGGCCAGAAATAGTGTGTGCAGCGACATACTTAAAAAACAGGACGTTAGCGCCCACTTTAGAAAAGAAAACTCCGTTTGAAATCTTTTTTAAAAGAAGACCAAACGTAGAAAATCTACGTTTATACAGTAGCAAAGTTTTTGTCAAAAGGCCTGAACAGTGTAGGGTTTCTAAATGGGACGCAAAGGCTGATATGGGTATCTTATTAGGATATAGCGATGTAGGATATAGGGTCCTAATAAATAATAAGATAGTAGTTGCGAGACACATAAAGATCGTAGGAAGAGATGAAAAATGTATTGGTATTAATAGTTATAACGAAGATATTGAAATCAATGCTAGTTTTGATGAAAATGAAAGTGATAATGTGTTTGATGATGAATTAGAATCCACAGAGAAACAAAAGATTGAAAAACTAGAGTTAAAGATGCCACGTAGATCTTCACGCGAGAAAAAAAGCGCAGTGAGATATCCAGAGAATAGTTCAAGTAATATGTATATTAATTACTGTAGAGTAGACACTCCTTATACATTTGAGGAGGCGGTAAATAGCAAGGACTCTAAAAACTGGAAAAAAGCGATGGACAAAGAAATAGAAAGTTTAAAAGAAAACAAAACATGGGAATTAGTCGATAGAGTTAAAGGAAAAGAGATCATAGACGTAAAGTGGGTATATGGACGTAAGTCCGACAATGTGTATAAAGCAAGATTAGTTGCAAGAAGTTTTCAACAGAAAAATGTAATTGATGACATATACGCCCCTGTAGCAAAAACTCAGACTTTAAAAGTCATGTTGTCCTTTTGTTGTCAGTCTGGTTTCATTATAGAACAAATGGATGTAGTTACGGCATTTCTTACTGGTAAAATATGCTCAGAAGTATATGTCAGTCAACCTGAAGGCTATAATGATGGAACAAGTAGAGTCTGTAAATTGTTAAAAGCGTTATATGGATTACGTGAAAGTCCAAGAGCAATAACAGGCTTAGGATTTAGAAGAAGTAATGTTGATTATTGTTTATATACCTATGGAAAAGGAATAGAAGCTATATATCTGTTAATATATGTAGATGATTTGTTGATTTGTGGTAATAGCAAAAGAAAAATTCAGAGTATAAAAAGGGTTCTCTCAGAAAAGTTCAAAATGAAAGATTTAGGTGAAGTTAAAGAATATCTTGGCATAAATGTAAAGTATGACTATCGAAAATGCGAAATGAAATTAAGTCAAACCAAATATATTGAGTCACTAGCTAATAAGTACCAATTACAAAATAGTAGATTGTATAGTACTCCTATGGAAGGAGACCTCAAGATTGAAAAGGGTAAAAATTGCGAATCAGATCTCAAATATAGAAACCTTATAGGTGCTTTACTATATATAAGCTCAAATACAAGACTTGATGTAAGTCATAGTGTAAATTACTTAAGTCGATATCAAAATAGTTATAATGAGACACATTGGAAATATGCTCTACGAATATTAAAATACTTGTACTTAACAAAAGATTTAGGCTTAAATTATGAAAGAGATGTAAACTGTGAAATTATAGACTGCTATGTAGATGCAAATTGGGCTGGTGATCATGTCGACAGAAAGTCCACCTCCGGGTATGTAATTAGGTCCTTCGGAAATGTAATTGATTGGAAATCAAGGAAACAAAAGAGTGTAATAAAAGCATCTACTTATGCTGAATATATAGCGCTATCGGAAGCAGTCAGTGAAGTGAAGTTTATACGAGAACTAATTAATACCTTTAATGTTAGGTTGAGTGATCCTGTAAAAATTTTTGAGGACAATTCAGAAGCTATAGATATTGCGAACTTCGGAAATTTTACAAAAAACTCTAAGCATATAGAGACCCATTATCACTACGTACACGACAGCGTAAAAGAAAAGTTGATAGAAGTATGCAAGGTTGCAACGGACGAGAATATTGCGGATATATTCACAAAAGCGCTAGGTAAAGAAAAGTTCGATAAATTTAGAAAACTTTTTAATGTAGAGTGAACAAATATGTATGATAGAAAAGTGTGCAATATAAATGTAAGGAGGCGTGTTAGAATGAATGATACATTTATATAAGCATGCGAGAGAAGATGTGTTTGAGAACGCGTGTACGGTGAGATGTTGCGCAGGAGATGTTGCGCAGGAGACATTGCGCAGTAACGACGGACGTTAGTCGGTACCAGTGCTGCCAGATGAGGGGAATCACGCCGATATATGATGTACCCCCTCTCTGATGACCAGAGTAATATGTGACACGTTGCGCATGGGCGACGGAGATTGAGTGGGGCAAATGGGAGACACGTTGCACGTGCGCGACGAGGATTGAGTGAGGCGAATGGGATAGTGGAAGGGGAAAAGGAGGAGTGTATTTCCGAGAACTGTGGCTCCGTTTGGAGCCAACTTGGCAGCACTGGTCGGTACAAACGAATAAGAGACAACACACGTGTTAAGAGAGTTTATCCCAGCGTCTAATATATCATATTGTTATAGTTAATATAATCATTATTAATATATCAAACACGACTCCAGTAAGTATCCACAATCCTTTCAGTTATTTTATATTACAATTATATATTATCGACAGGTTTTCAATTCCGATGAAGAACGGACAGCATTCATACGCGGATGGAGGCATGCCATGCGATGCTACCATATCGAGCCGCAGGAGTGGGACGAGATGTACATCACCGCAGTAAGGGTGCTGTTTGAAAAAGCGGTGAGTAAAGCTAAAATAATTTTATATATTTATTAATTAAAAATTAATACTTAATAACATTTCTTTTTTTACAGGGGGAAAAATTCAAAGTCGCGTCTTTATAACTGATACTTTACGTGTTTTTATAATTGTTAACCCATGCTCGAAATGTTTGCACTTCGCGAAGACAGCAATGGTATGTGACGTTTTTTGCCGGTTGCCAACGGTGAAGTCGACACGGTTCGCCGCCAGCAATTTCATACACGGGATCGCGAACTAGTACGTCGTATTTCGGACAGTTGAAATCTTCCAAATTTATCGAGTTTATTTGCATTTTTCGAAGGATGTCTCTCTCGAAACATCCACCTTTGTACGCTACGACAGGATTCGCGTAATCGCGCACAAAATTTTGAATTACTTCGAATATATCGTGCTGTTGATAGTTTTCATAGCCGAAATCTTTAAATGAAAACCCGTGTATGAAATTGCTGACATACCATGCAGACTTTTTGTCAGCGTCGGATAAACAACGAAAGTTCTTCCCTAACAAGGGAACATGTTCAGATGCGAAAATCGGATTTTGATGAAACTTTGGGAGCTTATAGTACTTTGAAAAATATTTGACACGTATTTTTTTTATCGGCAACCATCCACTCTGAAGGGGTGAAAACAGCCCTCAAAGTTGGGGGTCAAAACCATATTTTTTGAGATATCTCGGAAACCAGAGGTCCAAAAAATTTGAATTTTTTTAAAAATTGTGTGGTATTCAGTGGGGAATGTAGTCGCGTAAAAAAATGTTAACAAAAGTTTTTTGTTTAAACAATATATTAAAAATTTGATTTTTTTTTTTGCAGTTTGGGAGAATATCGATGAAAGTACAAAAAAACGATGTTAGCGATGTTGGCGAAGGAGTAACGAATCGGGAAGTTCTTTGTGTGACTCTTGGAGAGTCACACACCAAATAAAAAACATTAATATCAGTAGGCCCTACTAGCCATGCGTATCACTAAACCTCTCGCAAGAGCAGACCTACCAGCGAGCTCGCGAAGCGAGCGAGCAAAAACAACCCTGCGAGCGAGCGAGCGAAGCGAGCGAGCAACAATAGCCCTCTAGTTTAAATATGTTTTTCTCTGGAATTTAGTTTCCGAGATATTCCAGGTGGCGAGAATAAATGCCCCACCCTGTATACTTCCAATTTATTCCAAGAAGGTTTGTATTTCTATCATCAATTGGATACTGTCCCTTGCGAAAACCTAACGACAGCACGTGTACTGTCCAGAGAACGGGGCAAGAGGAACTCAAAGGTAATCGGAATGGTCGGGCTTTTTTCCCCGTTCCCTTCAAGCTAGTTTTGTCTCGTGCTCCGCACAGTACGTGCGCCATCTTTTTGTCCGGGATTTAGTACATGTTGCCATTCAATGATTCGTTTTAGAGCCTCAAGTTAAGATAGCAGACAGCTCGAGCAAAGCACACAGCGCCGGAAGCTTGGCAACCGCTCTGCGGGACCGTGGACCACACCTGATCCGGGTGCAGCCGAATCATTCTTTGCCGATTCGTCCTGCTTCATTGCCAACGCGAACATTTCGCAAAAACGGCCCGCCCACATTGGTTATGTCGAAGCCTGCCACCCTGGACGTTATCGAAGTGGAGTTGGCAAAATCGGACAGCGCAACATCTCAGGAGTCGATTTGCAAACAGAAGGACGCGAGCATCGAGACACCGTTGAGAGGCGCCTCGGCTCCCCAGGTCGTCTCGCAGATTTCGAATGCGTCAAATTTCCGCGGGACGAAGAAGAAAAGTAACGACGACTGCAACCAGGAGAAAGATTGCGCCAAAGAAAACTAGAGGGCTATTGTTGCTCGCTGGCTTCGCTCGCTCGCGAGTAGGGTTGTTTTTGCTCGCTCGCTTCGCGAGCTCGCGGGTAGGACTGCTCTTGCGAGAGGGTTAGTGATACGCATGACTAGTAGGGCCTACTGATATTAATGTTTTTTATTTGGTGTGTGACTCTCCAAGAGTCACACAAAGAACTTCCCGAAAAGTTACTCCTTCGCCAACATCGCTAACATCGTTTTTTTTTGTACTTTCATCGATATTCTCCCAAAATGTATTCTTGGGAATAGAGATGATAAATTCACTCTTGCATTGGAATAACTTTCGATTATTCCAAGCGGTAACATTAGCATCAGTTAAAAAAAAAGAATTTTTTTTTAATCTAAAAAAAATTAAGAAAAAAATTTTTTATGTAATTGCGTTTGGTTCTTTGGTGGAAAATTTTCGTCCTCCCTTATAAATTGCATTATAGAATCAACTCTTTTCGAAAAAAACTAATAATCTAAAAAACTACTTGACCAATATGGACCAAAATCTAATCAGCTCTAAGTTACGACGGGGCACATCGATTGCATCATTCATCATCCTGATCGCGTTGTTACTTTTTCTGAAAACGTTAACGAAAAATTTGATACCATACAAACGGACATACGCGCGCGCGCGCGCGCACACACACACACACACACACACACACATACGAACATTTTGCTGAAAATAGTCTAAAATGACTGCAATGACCATGAAACGTGAAGATCTGCTAAAAAATCGATTTTCGATTTTCGGGGTAATTACAATAACTTCCCTATAAAATCGGGAAGTTAACAAGAGAAGAAAAAAATCGCACGAAGCGGGCTCAAGCCAGGGCAGGGAGAATGACTTGAAGAGCTCCCCCAAAGATTTTCTGAGTAAGGTTTGCGGCTCGACCGATAACAACGGCCCCCGAGATCAGTGCACCGACACGTGTACAGGCGTAGTTTCAACTACAGATGGCAAGAACAAATGCTGTGACAAACTGGTAGTTCCTCCGTTGAGATTGAAGAAAGTTGTTCGTACGGGTAAGCGTTATCGTTTGGCAGTAGTGGGTATCAACCGATTAAAATTGTTAACTTGATCGATTCTTGATCAATGATTGATTAATTAATCGTCAAGCTTCGTCATTGATTTTACCGATCGATGGGTTTATTAAAAGTTTTAATCGTTGATAAATGGTCATTGGTTACAATGTTAATCGTTGATAAATGGTTGTTTGTTTAAAATATTAATTTGAAATTCCATTTTGATCTATGCTTCAAGCTATTCACACACTTCAGAATCGTTTTTATCACACTTGCTGTAATTTTATGTTCAAATTCAAATATGAAAAATATTGTTCTTTTTCGTTGTAATATTAATATTCATACACAGGGTGGAAATTCTAAAGCATTACAGACGAATATCTAAAAAAATATTGATTATACGCAAAAATGTTTCAGATGAAAGTTCAGTACCGAGGGGGGCATCATGTGGTAGGATTTTTATTTTTCCCGATGAACACACCAAGGTGAGGAGAAGGTCAACTTTCATTTTTTAAATGGAATGTCCTATTTTTTTTTGTATAGATCGATAGAATATCAAATTCTGAGTATAAAAGTGTTGACCTTCATATGTCCTAAATCTAATAGTTACGAGATATTATCCAAAGAAAGAAAATTGTTTCAATAATATCTCGTTAACTATTAGATTTAGGACATATGGAGATGAATACATTTTTACTCAGAATTCGATAGTATCGATGCATGATGCAGAAAGTAGGTGTTTCCATTTTAAAAAATCAAGGTGAGCTTGAAATCTCCTATATGCCTCCATCCACGCAGAAAATGTTTATGTCACAATATGCCCCCCTCTGTATACAGTGTAAGTTTTGTATACAGGGTAGGGCAGTGACTATGTCCATCTTGAAAAATGTTATCAACAAAATTTGCACGGTACAGAGGGGGACATGTTGCGTGGGTGGAGGCATATAGGAGATTTCAAGGTCACCTTGAATTTTTTAAATAGAATGTCCTTATACCATAAATCAGGCATACACAAATGTACGATTTGGGGACCGGAGACCTAGCCGTGACCTAGCTCGGACGTATGGAAGGGGAACCCACTAAGTGTAAGCATGACTTGTAAACACAGCGCGAGAGAAGACGCTTAGTGGGTTCCCCTTCCATACGTCCGAGCTAGGTCACGGCTCTGAGAGCGCACGGGAGCCGTTTGGGAGCACAAGAGCCGCTCTGAGAGCTAAGATTTGTGCATGCCTGCCGTAGATCGATAGAGTATCAAATTCTGAGTATAAAAATGTTGACCTTCATATGTCCTAAATGTAATAGTTAACGAGATATTATTGAAACAATTTTCTTTCTTCTTTGAATAATATCTCGTTAACTATTAGGATTAGGACATATGAAGGCAAAACACTTTTATACTTAGAATTTGACACTCTATCGATCTATGGTATAAAAAATAAAACATGCCATTTAAAAAAAAGAAAGTTGACCTTCTCCTCACCTTGGAGTGTTCATCGGGAAAAATAAAAATTCTACCACATGATTCCCCCCTCGGCACTGAACAACTTTCAATATTTTTTGAGATATTCGTCTGTAACGCTTTATAATTTCCACCCTGTATAGGGTGTTCATTCTAACCCGTGCGCCTAAATTATTTCCGCTACTGTTGAAAGTAAGAAAAAAATCACTAAAGAGGATGCACATGGTTTTAAGGCGTGCATTTGATGGTGATAAAAAATCCTGTGAATGTCATTTTGACGGGGTTTTCAAGGTCAATGCATTATTTCTTTTGCATATTAACATGTATTTTTCGGCGTCAAGATGACGTCAATGACCTAGACATCATGACCTTGGAGTGACCTCGAACGCAGTAACCTAGACCAGATCAGACCTGGGCCAACTTTATTTCAAATGAAAATAAGAAAAATAACTATTTCAAATTATCTGATTTATACACTAGGGAGCTCTCGCCGTTCTCGATGACCTCGAAATGGGTTGTCAAGGTCAAAATTAGGAACAACTTTTCCCTATACACCCAGTAAACAAAATTCCGCCATATTGACGAAAGACTGGCGTCCTTTGGCACCCTCTTTGACCTTGACGGAGTTGATCGTAAATATTGTAGGAGTCGTGGATTATAACACAGACGACGTCGTCTGTGTTTTTGATCAACGTCTGCTTCAAATCTGGCACCTGCGTCTGCTAGCAGACTCTGCTAGTCAATATGGCGGCAGTTTGCTCACTGGGAATGCATGTTTTATTTGACCCGGTTCTCACATTGTTATAGTTTTATGGTGTAATCACATTATTTATATGTATTGATAAAATGTTTACTGCTAAACATACATTTTTATAAATCAAAAGGTATCACTTAGCAAAACTGGTGTGACATGGTTAAACTCATACTTGGATTTGTAAACTTAAGTAAACATTTTTACCAAACCTTCACGAATTAAGTAGGAACTTGTGAATTTTTTCAGTTTCCATATGTGTGCAGGGTGCGGCGCAAATTAGTCCCCACAATTTTTCAGCCCTTTCGGATGGTCGGACAGAAAAATGTTTCGTACCAAAGTTAATCAGTATTTAACCGACAAGAAATTGCAATATTTAAAAATTTTTTAAAAATATATTTTAATGGAACTGGGTATTTGTAACTTAATAATATTGTAGGCGACGTCGAAACGAATTCAACGACCTGCTATATAATGACTTTCAGATGATCTTGAAATTTAATTTAATTATTAATTAATTATTTGTACATGTTTAACATTTGTGTTTTCAATTTGGCTCCGTATAAATTAGGTTTTTGGTGAGTTAAGTTCTGAAGCAATGTTTACGTTCATTCGTTTACCCCTAATTGCGAGGCGTTGCTATTATACGGACCGTCGAATTATTTCAAATATTTTGGCAATTGATTCATGGCGATATTTTCTTCCAAGGTCATCTGAAAGTCATCGTATAGAGCAGGTCATTGAATTTGTTTCGACGTCGCCTACAATATTATGAAATTAAAAATACCCAGTTCCATTAAAAAATATGACAGCGACCTTGATTTTTTTGTTGAAAATCGATTTGTTTTTAATTTAAAAAATTGCAATTTCTTGTCGATTAAATACTGATTAACTTTGGTACGAAACACTTTTCTGTCCGACCACCCGAAGGGGCTGAAAAATCGTGGGCACTAATTTGCGCCGTACCCTGTATAATTTTTTAAAAATACTTTTCAATTTCAAGGACAGTAATAGTAGAACAATTTTGTTTACAACTCAGCTTTAACAGTAATAGTAGTACATTCTCATTTGCATATTAATGTTCTGTAGACTTTTCTGAATAAGCTGATATAGTTTAATATCACGTTATTAGTTTTAGCAGAGTTTTAGGGGATATATTTAATCAATGGTTAAAGCGAGAAAAGCATGTAAAGTGTATCAATTGTCAAGGATATTTTTCAATGTATGTACTTCATAACTTAAATGTGCAAGTTTAGTTTTCTGTGGATGTTCACATTTATTGTTTCTATTTTTTTGTTTGGATATGGATGTGTGCACGTCAATTGTAATTTTTTATAATGTACCAAAAATTTTTTCAATAATGGCTATAATAGACTTATAATTATGTATAGAAACGGACAAAAGAAAGTTTAAGATGTAATACATGCATACGATACCACAATTTTTACAAACTGCAATTTTATTTTAAAGTAACAATGAAATATTCTATAAATATCATCATTACCATAAAATTACCAAATGGATAGAAAACTTTTAACTAAGACGATGAAACAAATGAAAAACTGTATTGACAACTTTTATATTCAAACATTTTGTTAGTTTTAATACTTTGTGGGACCACCGTTGCTGTCTATCATGTCTTGTAGTATCCTATTTGTTTTATTACTTTCCAAAATAATTCTTTGTTAGTACTGTTGTATTTTGTAGTTTGTTAGTAATTCTTTGATACAAGAATGAAGAGAAGTATCTATCGACAAATGTGCGCACAAAATATTTTAACCCTTAACACTAAACATTTTGTGATGACATCAGCAACTCTAATTGTTCAAACGAAACTCTGGAGGAAGGAAATTTTTAATCTCAGACGAGAAATTTGCAAATGTCTGTGAATGATTTTTACTTTGATTTCTTCTATTGGTTTGCTGTATCCTAATCTAAATCGGTAATGTGTTAATAAAATCAAATTTTCTATTAATTGGGTATTTAACACATCAATATTTTTCTCACAGTTACAGCCAAAATGGCGCCCCTAAATTTTCGCGCCCCGGACAAATGTCCGGGTTGCCCCCCCCCCCTACTCCCTAGAGCGGGCCCTGTATGTAGTATTGCTACTGTATGCAGTTATGAATGTCATCACAGCGCAGCTGTATAGGGTTAACCTTGCTTTTATCCACGGATCGTATAGTGTTGCGGGCTTGCGTTACATTAGATTAGACGAATCTAAATTACTATATCATTAAACTTTTTTTCCTCCGGCCACTGTAAAATGTTACTTTCGATCTTCTGCTATTAAACAGTTTCTTTCTTATATTTTATAGAGACAGAAAGTTGCGATGATTCCCTCGTCGCACCAGAAACCAACCACGAATCGAACTACCAGATCATCAAGGACAAGACAAGGACAGGCAAGAATAACTTGCTTCACGAAAAGGAGACGAATTCGGCACCTCTGAGCAACAACAGCAGCAAAGTATTGTATCGCCGCAATAGACTAAAACAGAAGATCCATGAGTTAAGAACCAAGAAGGAGAATCTGGCGATATTGATGGCTGTCGATCCTAACTCGCAGCAAAACACTAGACTGAAACAAGTAATGAATCGGTACGATAAACAAATCGAGAACCTGTCGATCAAACTATCCACGGCATGTCCATCTCCGGATAAAGACGAGGACCCTGAATATTCATCGAAAGTCGAACACCTTTCCGCTGGCTCGAATAAAAACAAGAATGAATCTGTGGAAAATAAACCTCCAACGTCGACGTCTCCCGAACCTCCGGAACTGTCTCCTCGATCTTCTACTACTTACGAGAATATACCACCCGAAGAGGTCAGGAACAGTCCTCCCATCCTGCCCAGAGTTTGTCTGGCCATTACATCGACTCAGGACGGAAAGTTTCAGATCTCCGAGAGTAAAATTGGCCCGTTACCCAGGAATTAATGGATCAGACAGTCTCTGCGGATCCTATCGGAGATATTCCTGTAAAAACGACGCCGACTGACTCGGAAGAATGTAGGCAAATAACGGAGAACAGTTTAAACATAGAAATAAATGATTTTCAACTAGACGAAAAATGTTTGAACCAATACGACAACAACATAGTTCAACTGTTCGAAAATAGTCATCCGAAAAAGAAGGATGAAGAGAAGCACGAGGTGGACGAAGATGAGCTCTCTCCAGGCCGATTGGTCATCCACGAAGAGGAGAAAATAAATTCCATTCACTTTCCTGATTCTGGACCAGTTATCAGCTCGGTGATAAGCGTACCCGAAGTGGCCGCTACCGTTTCCGCTGGTGACATATTTAAGTCTACCAGTAGCAAGCAAGTTTTGCAAACCAATTTTTACGAACCTAGTCAGAAAGAGAGACGCGAAAAAGTTAGCGAAGTTAACCAGAACGCGCAACAGGTACGAACATTGAAATATCTTTTTTCGAATGTAAATTATACGTCTGAATATTAATTTTTTTTTCTTAAATAGGTTACCTCAAGCTCCAATCAATCAATCCAAATCCAGTTCATAAAGGCTCCTCCGAGACAGGAAACTATCATGTAAGAGAGAAAATTGATAGATCCTTTTTGTTGTATTAGAAACTTCCAGATTTTCAATTTCGAATAACCCTGATTTTTCGTTTCGTTGTCTCTATTCATCATATCTCTAATGAACATAGGTCTGAACTTGATATAAATAATAGTAATTACGTTTATTGTTTATTAATTTGCAATTCTTTGATAATTAGAACCAGCAACTGCTTCATGTAAAGTACTTAAAAGTTATTTTTTAAAAGTACATAAAAGCAATTAAAATTACATGAGTTGTATATTAGCCGTTAAAGTATAGCGATCGTATGAAAACTCATAAAGAGAGTTTATCTTGGAGAATCATTGTATCCTCAATAGACGGTCCGACATACAAACTATCAAAATTTTTGGCCACAATATTGGTTAAAATAGTGGGTAAATCACCATACCACACTGTGGACAGTTGGAGTTTTGCAAGTGAATTGAAAAACTTTGAACTTCCTAATGACTCTTTTGCTTTAGTGTCCTTAGATGTTACAGCACTTTTCACAAATGTCCCTATAGACCTGGGTCTACAGGTGATTGACAGCAGATGGGACGACATCAAGGAACACACATCTATCCAGAAGGAGGAATTCCTCCTGGCTGTAAAATTTGTATTGGAATCAAATGTTTTCCTGTTCAATGGAGAATTTTACAAACAAGTATTCGGTACGGCTATGGGATCTCCAATTTCCCCAGTCATTGCTAATTTAGTTATGGAAAGACTAGAAGAGGTATCTATTTCAAAATTACCATTCACTCTGCCATTTTACAAAAGGTATGTTGACGACATCATTACATGCATACAACCTGAACAATTACAAGTTGTGTTGGACACATTCAATAGCTTTCACAGTAGATTACAGTTCACTCATGAATTAGAAAAAGATTCCAGCTTAAACTTCTTGGATATTAACGTTATTAAATTAAATAATAAGTTAATATCCAACTGGTATCATAAGAAAACATGGGCAGGGAGATATGTTAATTATCTCTCTGCTCATCCGATGCAACATAAGGTTGGTTTAATCAAAGGTTTAATTGATCGTGCAATTATATTATCTGATCCTACTTTCAGATCTGATAACTTGAAATTAATCAGAAACACTCTTTAAAAAAATGGATATCCTGACAGCTTACTTTTGAGAGTTATCAAGGAAAGAGTGTTCGAAATTTATCACCCTTTTTACGTCAGTAAACGTAAAGAGGAAAGAATGGAAAAAACAGGACCGATAAATTGGAAGAACACGGTCGTGATTCCTTATATTGAGAGCGTTTCGGATGACATTAAAAGGATTTTCCGAAAAGCTGGAATACATACTATCTTTAAAATTCCACAGTACTTGAAGTGTCATTTTCCAAATGTTAAAGACAAATTGCATCTATTAAAAAGCCATAACATTGTATATTCCATACCTTGCAAAGGGTGCAGCCAGGTTTATATCGGACAAACAGCTAGACGTTTGGAGACTAGATTAAGGGAGCACAAACACAATATTTTCCTACCACCTATAAATCACACCGCGTTGACTAAGCACTCAGTAGAATTTGACCACCCGTTCGATTTTGAAAATGTAAAAGTAATTGACCGAGAACCCAACTTATACAAAAGGCTAAGTTTAGAAACCTTTCATATGATGAAAAATAGTAGCGTAAATCTGCGGTATGAAACACCAAAGATACATGAACTGTACGCAACATTACTGAACCAGTAATGATTATGATGAAATCTTTCTAAACAGAACAAATCTTTCTAAACAGAATAATTTTTTCAGTTTTATACACATTTTTACATGTGGTTGTGTCTATATGTATGTGCACATGTATATGTACACAGGGTGTCCCAAAATTCGTGAAGGACCCGAAAGGGGGTGGTTCCTGAGACCATTCTAAGAGACATTTTCCTTTGCACAAAAGTCAAATTCGGCTTTGTTTAGGAGTTATTAACGAAAAACACGGACCAATCAGAGCGCGTCCTGGCCCGGCGCGCCACGCCGCGCTGGCAAGTGAGTGTCGGTGGTACGCCGCGACATCGCAACGAGCAAGAGTTTCTCGATAATGTGAATCCTCTCCGATTTCGATGAGCTTTGGATATGTTGTCAAGACCAGGATTCTGAACAACATTTCTCTTTGGACTATTTGGCGGTCGGCTTTAGTTTACGAGCTGATCGTAAAAAAAGAGAAGAAGCAGAAACTGATTGTATTAAAAACTCACTTATTCAGCCGTAAATCCATTTGCTGCTTCGAAATGTGTGTCACTGGGTCACTCGGTGACGAACTGCACAGATGTCTTCAGGTATACGGCAGCACCGAAAGGTAAGGGACATACGGCCAGGTCGACGAACTGCACAGCCGGTGGTAGATAGTAAGAAGGCCTAAGGGATGCGCGGTCAAGTCGATGATCCAGAATTTCACTTTCACTTTCGAATCGTTAAATAATTCGTATGTTTATTTCACACAGATGCCTTGAAATTTTTCCACACTCACAATCACTGTTCACATTTGTCTACACACATAGTTATGTACTAATAATAATTGCCATATCCGCAGTCTAGTGATTAGTTTAAATATCACTATCAAAAACACAACTAATAGCAACCGTTAGCTTTGAATTGACAAATCTTTGGAGATGTTCTCTCTACCGCGGCTCGAACGACACTGATTTTCTGCAAGATTTTTCTAAAGAACTTAGGAAGGGCATTTAGCGTGTCGAAATTCGAAATACGCGCTGTAGCACGTTTACGAAAACGACGGGACGATGAGACGAAAAACAGGATGCGAGAAGGACCGCTGTAAGATTTATGGCAAACACATGTTTAGTTTTTCCTGCAGATTGGTACGTAGAGTCGATGGGTAACCGTGCGTATACCTGAAGACATCTGTGCAGTTCGTCACCGAGTGACCCAGTGACACACATTTCGAAGCAGCAAATGGATTTACGGCTGAATAAGTGAGTTTTTAATACAATCAGTTTCTGCTTCTTCTCTTTTTTTACGATCAGCTCGTAAACTAAAGCCGACCGCCAAATAGTCCAAAGAGAAATGTTGTTCAGAATCCTGGTCTTGACAACATATCCAAAGCTCATCGAAATCGGAGAGGATTCACATTATCGAGAAACTCTTGCTCGTTGCGATGTCGCGGCGTACCACCGACACTCGCTTGCCAGCGCGGCGTGGCGCGCCGGGCCAGGACGCGCTCTGATTGGTCCGTGTTTTTCGTTAATAACTCCTAAACAAAGCCGAATTTGACTTTTGTGCAAAGGAAAATGTCTCTTAGAATGGTCTCAGGAACCACCCCCTTTCGGGTACTTCACGAATTTTGGGACACCCTGTATATACATGTATATATGTGTGTGCGCATATATGTATGTACAATAAAAAAAAATTTTTTTTTTTTTAAACATTGATACATATGTTCTTAGTGGCAAATTCTTTGACGTAGCTCATACTTGTTTATTACCTATATATGTATAACGTGTGGAAATGGGGAAACGATATGATTTGAATTTACCGCCTTATTGCGATCTCAGACGCAAATCGATACATTTTCGGCCATTTGTCGTCTGCTTGTCTATACAGTCCTCACCAAAGAGGATTAGATAGAGGTGAAGGTCCCATAAGAGCCCTATGTTAAAAGCTGTGGCTCGTTTTGCAGCGCTCCTAACGAGTCAAATACCGAACTATTCATCTATCCCCTTGCTCCGCACCCCGAAAACAGTCCCATCCTCTATACCTCATTTTACGGTTCGCTCTACATTAAACTCCAAGACTAAATTTTTTTCTGACTATACAATTTAAAAAATTTTGAAACCTTAATTCATATACATACATGTTATATAGTTAGGAAGGAAGAATATAAAATAGAATTGGAAAGTACATTTACATTTATTTTCAAAAGAAATATACGTATACATCAGTGTCATCAGTATACATATATACATACATATTTACAGCACTTATACATATTGACTCGACTTACATATGTGGCTCTTTGGGTATATTAAACAAACTACGAACGTTCTGCTCCACTTTTTGCTTCCAAATGCAGCAATGTTTAGGCATTTTTGTCTAATTTCGAAAACACAAAACCAAAAATACTTGGAAATATAGGAAGCAATGAACCACTCACAACGATTTGATTACAAATGGCGTACATATTTCAGTCGGCGTGTACAAGAAAAATATAAGAAGGGAAATAAGCTGAATAGAACTGCAACGTATAGTTCGGTATTTGACATAATAGATAGCGCTGTAAAAGTGGCCACAGCACCTTCACCTCTATCTAATCCTCTTTGGTCCTCACTACGGTGGTGACCAGGGAGTGTCGACTCCTATGTTAAAAAGTGGCAACGAATTTAGTTGCTCTCGATGATTTTAGGTGTGGTGGCAGCACAGTAGTTATAACGTATATGTGTTGGTGATCACACACACCTGACTCACACATAGCCAACCTCTTATGTACGTGTAATCGTATTCATTGCTAGCTATTGAATATGAATGGTTATGAATTTGTTAGAAACATGAATTTGTAATAAAACATATTTATTCATAAAATTACGTATATGCTACATACATAGTAAATTTTACAATAATAGTAATATATATATACATAATAATATATATCAGCAAACTTATATTTTCTTCAGTATTTATGCATTTATCATATTAAAATAAAATAGAAAGTTTATGCAAATATTGCTGAATATTGCATCCAGCGATGTCGATCAGTCGATGCCAAACAATAGCACTGAATATCACACAATAATGAATACAGAAGACACAGTATGCAACCGTATTAAACAATCAAAAGCAATTAAACAGTATCACATATGACAGTTGACAGTGCGCGGCAATGTGCGGTGGAGTGGGGGTACAGTTTATATCCCCACCGCCGGGGCACTACTGTGCTGCCATCACACCTAAAATCCAGAAGAAACTAAATTCGTTGCCACTTTTTCATATAGGAGTCGACAGCCCCTGGTGGTGACTGCCTAGGCAGCAACATGTAGTCACAAGCGCTCCTCTAATAGTTTCTTTAAATGTTCTCTATTTCAATTTCTAATGTTTTCTTATAAAGTGTTCTAATAATTCACCGTAATGGTAAACAATTTTCTGTACACTAAGCAAGTGAGTATGAAAGTATTGTGGTTATTTCATTTCTTTATTAGGGGAAAAAAGGATTCAGTTTTTGTTTATTTGGGACGGTTATATTAAAATAAAAAAAAATGTTATATTTTAGTTTATTTTTTGGCTTAAATGCAATGATTAATGTTTTGTTAATTTCCATTACAGACACAATACATTTTTTGGTATTCTCTTGATAATGATCTAAATTGAGATCGAAACGTTGAGACAAATTATTGTGCCTATTTTGCAAATTGTGTAAATAGTAACATTTGATCGAACCAATGCGTCGAAAACATTTTAATTTTGCAGTAAATATCGCAGTAATAAAAGGGAAGGCGCCTTTAAATCACAAAGTATAGTAAAACGATGAAACGGAACAACTATTGCTATTCTATTTTAGAAGTAGTCGAGGTGCAGTGCGGCATTTGATTTATCGCAACTCTAAGAGGCGGTGTTCTCTACCACTTATTGAAAACTTGCACATTGAACTGATTCGATTCTGCAAATTCTCACGGTAACATACGAGAAGGGGAGTATACTTCGCGGCCTCGAATATTATTGCAGAATTGCAAAAACCAGTGGCGCGATGAACATTAAATTCCATCGATAAAACTACTTCGCTTAACGCAATGATACCTCGTCTTTTACCTTACGGACCGACGAGGCGTTCGATATGTATCACATACCGCGGAGAGTTGAACGTAGTAACGTTCACCATGATCTTGCGCTAACTGCTTACAGCAACCTGGCCTAAGAACGTACCAATACGTTTCTTCTCTACGTAGCGGTACGCTGGGCGTATGCTCCACATTTTGACGGTATCAAAAACTCTATAGTAATATAAAGTATTGCATTCACGTTGGGATGCAATCAAAGAACATACCATTATCAAAAGGGAGGAATTTATTCATGCGGTTAAGTTTGTACTACAATCCAATGTTTTCGTTTTTAATGGTATATACTACAAACAAATCTTTGGTACTGCTATGGGGGCCCCCATCGCCCCTGTCATTACTAACTTAGTAATGGAGGAATTAGAGAATGTTTCGATACCAAAACTTCCGTTTGAATTAATTTTGTATAAACGATATGTGGACGACATTATTACTTGTTGTACACCGGATCAAATTGTAACAATCCTTGATATCTTCAATGGTTTTCACAACAGAATCCAATTTACGCATGAAATTGAGACAAATTCAAGCCTTAACTTTCTTGACATTAACATAATTAGGGACGGTATCAACTTAAAAACTGATTGGTTTCATAAGTCCAGTTGGTCTGGCAGATACTTAAATTACTTTTCTTTTCACCCGTCACAGCACAAGTTAGGCCTCATTAAAGGTTTAATTGACCGAGCCATACTTTTGTCGAATCCAGAATTCAGGGAAAAACATTTATCCATTGTTAGAAATGTTTTAAATCAAAATAATTACCCCAGTAATCTTATTTCTAAAATCATCAAAGAAAGGATCTTTGAATTATACAACCCTCTTTCTGTCGAGAAACGAAAAGAGGAAAAATTCAAAGAAACAGGTCCAATTAATTGAAAAAATACGGTTGTGATTCCATACGTTGAAAACATTTCTAACGATATAAAAAGAATTTTCAGAAAGGCTGGAATTCACACTATTTACAAAATACCTTTTTGTTTAAAAAATTGGTTTCCACCGGTTAAAGACAAACTACCACTTTCAAAAAATTGCAATACAGTTTACTCAATACCGTGTAAAGGTTGCAACAGCACATATATTGGACAGACGTCAAGACATTTGGACACAAGAGTTAAAGAACATAAAAGAAATATTTTCTTGCCTCCAACACAACACACCGCTTTGACGAAGCATTCTTTCGAGTTTGACCACGCATTTGATTTTGAAAATGCAAAAATTTTAGACAGAAAACCTAATTTAGAACGTAGAATACTACTAGAAACTATTCACATGATTAAACATCAAAGCGTAAATCTTAGGTACGAAACATCAAAGATTCATGAATATTACGCAACATCACTAAACCAGTAATGTATGTATGATGAAGTTTCTACTTATATACAAAGTATTGTTTCTCTTCTACCAATAAACACTTTGTGTTTTATAACATCTCTGGTCAAAACTATTGAATCAATGTTCTTACCATATCTAAATGGTATTCAATTGGATGTGTTGTGTGGAGATTGGTATTTCGTCAATTTGAATTTACCGCCAAGAATCGATTCAACAACCTGTCGATCATCATGCCTGATTTGTTGAATGTCAATAAGCGTCGTTTTCAATAGTTGTGTTTGCTCTCTCTTAACGGTCTGTACCTTAGTTCAATGTAGACCAGCATGAAACTCAGTCAGTTATTAATAGTTTGTTAACATTTCTTTATACATAGCAAGTACGTTATTTAAAAGTTTATCTTGTAATCAGTGTTGTCTCTCTTGTTAAATATCTATTATATTAATCATGTATATATTTTCAGACGCATTTCTCTTGAAAATGATCCAAATCCGGATCGAAACGTTGAGAGTTTAATTTTTGCAACTTTGCTTTGTTTGTATTATTGATCGAAACCGCGCGCCGAGAGCATATTTTATTTTATTAATATAAAGTATCTCTGGGATTTAATGGTCGTATACTCCGTACGCTACTGGTTCCGCAATGTTGATCCTCTACTCTAATACGAGGTCGCGACTCTTATAATTAAATCGAATCGTTTAGGTGCGTTTTTCAATATGCGTGTAGACGCGATCGTTCAACTATTGCGTCCACTTTAATTCCGCCTATAGACAACGCGGTGGTATTTTTCGCGACACTAACACAATCGCGACAACAGATTATGATTCTCTCGCAACTCTAATCGAAATCGCGAATACCTACACCGCACCCGGCAGCCGTATCGACTGCGTGAACCGCTTTTGCAGTGGCTCGTTGCAGCTGGAGCATGGGCGCCTGAAATGTCGAAAGATTCGAACGCAAACGCGATTCTTCTGCTGCGCAATGCTAATTCAACGAACAGAGATCCAAATGATTACTGTAAAGGGTATAGCCGGATAAGCATGGGCCAGCGGCCCCCGCTCCGATTTTCCTGATTCCTGTCTCAAAAAACATCATTTTATGTCTAAAAAAACATTGTATAAAATTTCAAATGTCTACCCCCACCGATAGGGGTGATATTGAGGTAAATTCCTCCGCACTTAAATGCAATTTGCTCTAAAACGAGAAAAACTATCGACATGGGATAAACGGCAAACAAAAGATATAGATACACTCTATATTTCAGATTTTTTCAGAATTTTTTGCTAATTATTTATAGTTGAAAATAATTAATTAATTTTTTGGGAATTTTTTAAATTATTTTCCCCTGGGTCGACACCTACCAAAAAATTTTAAATATTGCTATGAATCTAACCTATTCCGTAAAAAAATCTCATAAGTGTCCGTTTGGTGGAACAGTGTCAAAAAAAATAAAGTATGCCGGCGAACGCTCGGTTTGATCAGTAACGACGCAGCGACCGAGTCCCCTTGCGGTGGCTAGTGACGGGAGCGAACGGGAAGTCGGCGCTTGTACGGAAAGTTGATACATGTAAAAATGCGACTAAATCTTCTAATATATGATTACAGTTGGAGATCTAAACAATTGTATTCTAGGAAATAGCTTACATTGAAGAAGAAAAATACGTGTAAAGCTAGTTTGTTGCTGTCATGTAACAGAAAGAAGAAGCTTCTCACAAGTCTGTCGTATGGTCACGGTGTTAGAGGTTCTGCTCAATGCTCTGAAGGGCACCAGTTCGAATCCTCCTTAACTCAACTTTTCTTGTTCTTTTCTTTTTTCTATATGTATTTGTAAACTAAACGATTTTTATTGTTCGCATTTCAATATTCTATAAAACAAACATAATTATTAATTTAATGAGTTCACGCGTTTCGCGTTTCGCTCATTTCGCGGCATGCCGCCTTTGAACATGCCGCAAAGCAGGGCTTGAAACGGGCCCGAAAATAACTGTTTGAAACTGTTTCGTTTCGGGCTTGATCGAAACAGTTATGAAGGACCGATATTCTGAATAACTGTTATGAAGGACCGAAATTCTGGTTGATATCGGTTTCGATTACGGTCCTTCGTACATGGATATCGGTCCTAGCATAACGGTCTAGGACCGATATTTTTTCGGTCCTATATCGGTCTTCATATCGGTTCCAATACTTTGTTGCTCGGCCGGTGCTTTAGGCACAGCGACTTCTAAGGGTCGGCCGATGCTTTGTAATCGGTGGCAAAGAGACCGACACCTTATTGTCGATTGCCGACGCGACTGTTGACTCGACGTCATCGGTGACGCTTTTGCGGGGATACCAATCACAATGATTTCTGGTAAAACAAAACATATCCTCTTGAACACAAGACTCACCACTCTGCAAGCGAAAACCTAGAGCCTAGCTACATAATGAAAATTAAATTTACAATAAAAAAAGTAAAAGTAAAAACTAAAAAATGCTATGAACTATGTCCCTTTCTTTTCCATACGCTCTCCTTCTTTGCGTCGCAAATTTTGATCGTTCATTATTTTTTCTATGATTTTCTATGATTCTATCATTGAAACAATTGGCTTGTGATAGCTAAAATATCATGTAAATATTCTTGATTCAATTTTGTCTAAATATCTTGCAAATACTGCATCGAGAGTTGTTCCTGATCTTGTTGTCGCTTCATTAGGATTATTTACCATTTCCAATCTTAATTTACTTCTAAACATTACTGGATCGAACCTGTGCGCCGAAATTACAATTTCTATTAAATTTCTAAAAATTAATTAATTATTTGCAACTATAAATAGTTAGCAAAAAATTCTGAAAAAAATCTGAAATATAGAGTGTATCTATATCTTTTGTTTGCCGTTTATCCCATGTCGATAGTTTTTCTCGTTTTAGAGCAAATTGCATTTAAGTGCGGGGGAATTTACCTCAATATCACCCCTATCGGTGGGGGTAGACATTTGAAATTTTATACAATGTTTTTTTAGACATAAAATGATGTTTTTTGAGACAGGAATCAGGAAAATCGGAGCGGGGGCCGCTGGCCCATGCTTATCCGGCTATACCCTTTTCTGCAAAATAGCTATGCAAACTTTACTCTTAAAAAATTGGAATATCATAAAATTGCTTCAAGTAACAGTAAAAATGGAAAAGGGAATCGCGACTGTTTGGCTAACTTTGATCACTGTTCAGAAACAATTAATGCAACACGCGTGGTTTTTTCGCAACGCTACTGCAAATCGCGGGCGTGCCCATCTCCGCTGCTCATTGGAGCGGCGAGGCCTGCCCATATGTACAACTAACTACTTCTACTATTACTATTTCTACAGACGAGTACAGTGACAAGGTAGTAATGAAATGACTTCGCATCCGAAAATGCGAGGCCATTGTAGTTGCCCTCTTGAGCGATAGTTTGTCGGGGCCAATTCGGCATATAGCCCCTTCTTTTTCTTCGGCGGTCCAGGAAACAACTGAAATCCTACACGTGCTCGCAGTGAAAACGATCGACGACTTCCGAGACGATATACAAGTTTCGAGAGAAGCCGATCGTTCCGCTGCACAGTGGGGTATTTGATTGAAAAACGGGAATAAAATATTGTAGCGTTATTTATGGGCTCAGGGACATAAATAAGTAGGTCTTTGTATTCGTCTTGACTCCAGCTATAAAATTATGAAATAAAAATTGTACTTTAACATTTAAAAAATCAAGATAATTCTTATTTTTTGTCGAAAAAAATTTTGTTCGAAATTTTAAATATACAATTTTGTACATGTCTACATACTGTTCAACTTTATTTCAAACATTTTGTCGTCAGATTATCCGAACTCTTGAAAAGTAATGATAATTGAATGCTTTGATTACGATGTATGTACTGAGTTGAGGTGTACAAGTTGAGGTGTACATACTCTTAACAGATTTCATTCTGTTATCATCTAAATTAGTATTGTTATTAATATTCCAACATTACCAATCATCCTGTAAGTTCTTTTTCGATTTCAAAACTTTATTAATGATTTTGGTGAACCATGCCTTTGTATTCCGCACTCCTTCTTGTACCATTACATTCGATAAAGGTTTACGATCATAGTCCAAAAAGAATTAGTTCCGAATCGTACTGAATTGGAGAGTTGTAACTAATTTAAGTAGAAAATAGAGGGCTATTGTTGCTCGCTCGCTTCGCTCGCTCGCGAGTAGGGTTGTTTTTGCTCGCGGGTAGGACTGCTCTTGCGAGAGGGTTAGTGATACGCATGGCTAGTAGGGCCTACTGATATTAATGTTTTTTATTTGGTGTGTGACTCTCCAAGAGTCACACAAAGAACTTCCCGATTCGTTACTCCTTCGCCAACATCGCTAACATCGTTTTTTTTTTGTACTTTCATCGATATTCTCCCAAAATGTATTCTTGGGAGTAGATATGATAAATTCACTGTTGCATTGGAATAACTTTCGATTATTCCAAGCGGTAACATTAGCATCAGTTAAAAAAAAAATTTTTTAAGTCTAAAAAAAATTTTAAAAAATTTTTTTTATGTAATTGCGTTTGGTTCTTTGGTGGAAAATTTTCGTCCTCCCTTATAAATTGCATTGTAGAATCAACTCTTTTCGAAAAAAAACTAAAAATCTAAAAAACTACTTGGCCAATATGGACCAAAATCTAATCAGCTCTAAGTTACGACGGGGCACATCGATTGCATTAATCATCATCCTGATCGCGTTGTTACTTTTTCTGAAAACGTTGACGAAAAATTTGATACCATACAAACGAACATACGCACGCACGCACGCACGCACGCACACACACATTTTGATAAAAATAGTCTAAAATGACTCCAATGACCATGAAACGTGAAGATCTGCTAAAAAATCGATTTTCGATTTTCGGGGTAATTACAGTAACTTCCCTATGAATCGGGAAGTTAATAATCATCGAAAGTCGCGACTTTCGTTTTGAAATCGAAAAGAAACTTACAGAATGATTGGTAATGTTCAAATATTAATAACAATATTAATTTAGATCATAACAGAATGAAATCTGTGAGTGCCCTATACACCTACCTGAACTCTGTACATCGTATTTGAAGCATTCCATTATCACTACTTTTCAAGAGTTCGGATAATCTGACGACAAAATGTTTCGAATAAAAGTTGAACAGTACTTAAACATGTACAAAATTCTATATTTAAAATTTCGAAAAAAAAATTTTTTCGACAAAGAATAAGAATTATTTTGATTTTTTAAATGTTAAAGTACAACTTTGATTTCATAATATTATAGCTGGAGTCAAGACGAATCCAACGACCTACTTATTTATGACCCTGAGCCCATAAATAACGCAACATATTTTATTCCCGTTTTACAGCGAAATACCCCACTGTGCGCTGGTGCAATCGAGTAGGTGCGCAACGTTCTGAAATCCAAATTCGCGCGCGTTCGCGAAAAGCTACACAAGCAGGAACAATCGAGCACGAAGCATCAATTCGAACGTCATGCCTCGTTCGATTTAGCTTCGAGACGAACGTTCATGCATTTTTGCAAAATGACTCTACTTTCAACTCAAACTATAATCTCAATTTCCAAATTAAATATTTAATTATTGAAAGAAAATTTAATTGTTGAGCAAAATGAGACTAAAAAAGATTGTAATAAAGATATTCAACAATTCATTGATTTATTTGTTCTGAATTTTTATGAATGGAAAAATTACTCTACTAAATGTAAAGTACTTATGAAAGTAATACACGTTAATTTGTTTTGTCTAAAGAATCTATACGTCGCGAATCGTCTTTTTGTACCTATGGTATCTAATGCTTCCGATCAATTTAAAATAATTTTAAATTACAAACGATATTCTTGATGATAAAAAACGACTCTAGTAACTATGCACCAAATTACGGAAGATTGTTATCTTTTTACAAATTCGAGAATATATTGTCGAAAGTGTTAAATTTATAAAAACAAACGCGACGTACAAAAAGACCCTACCTAGCTAAGAAACATATTACTACCCGCAGGAACGCCTGGCGTTTCCACGGTCACTGTACTCGTCAAAATCTATCACTAAGAAAGACAGTTGTTTGTTCACTTACTACTTGTTGAGGCGAAGTGAAGCTGCGTTGGAGTTGTTGTAAAGCTGCATTGGGGTTGATGTGAAACTGCATTGGGGTTGACTTGAAGCTGCGTAGAGTCCTGGAATAAAAAAGGAAACAAGGTATTTAAAAATCTTTGTAAAATGCCATCGGGATATATTGAGACCATTTGATTAATCGGGTGATTATGCATAATAAACGGTTATTATACATAATCACCATTGAGGTTGCCAGTTATTATACATAATCACCAATTTATTACATTTACCGTAACATATACATATAGAAAATATAATATACATAATATGAATAAAATATAACATAACTTGTGTAGACTGAAGAATATATTTAGGTACTCACATCCTCTCCTGCTTGAAGAAAGCACTGCAGTTGCGTTGGGGTTGACGGTGAAGCTTCTTTGGGGTTGACGGTCAAGCTGCATAGAGTTCTGGAATAAAAAAGGAAACAAAGTATTACAAAATCTTTGTAAAATTCCATCTGGATATATTGAGTCCATTTGATTAGACAGAAAATATATATGTTACGGTAAATCTGATCAATCCGGTGATTATGCATAATAACCACTAAGATTGCCGGTTATTATACATAATCACCAATTTATTACATTTACCGTAACATACATACAGAAAATATAGTATACATAATATGAATGAAATATAACATAACTTGTGTATTTAGGCTGAAAATTATAGGTACTCACATCCTCTCCTGCTTGAAAACAACATGACTCGTTGCATCTCAATCTCAGAAATCGATGTCGTCTTTGAATTCGTGGATTCTTTTCCCTCAGGCACTGTGACAGAAAGAACAAATTCATTAATTTTAATCCATCAATTGTCAAAGGCTACATTTGAATTAAATATAATTATTAAAATCGAATTAATTAATTGTTTATTAGTGGATATTATTAGTGGAAGATAATATATAGGTACTCACGCTCACGTCGTTTCCTCTTTGAAGAAAATACGACACGCGGCACGCTTTCGATTATCGAAAGCATCGATGTCGGCTACCAAGAAGCTTGGTCCAAGCTGCTCTTTCGATCGATTGATTTCTTTCTCCTCGGAATCTGTAACAGAAAGAGCAAATTTATGAATTACAATAGACAAACAGTCAAAACCTAAATCACAATTAATAATAAATAAATAATTCAAGTTGATCAGAAAATAAAAATTTATTTGAACGGAAAATAAATAACCTTGATTTGAAGGAATTTATCGTACATCGTGATATGTATAATATGCCAGGATTGTTCGCCGATGTATTAAACACGATAGTTTTTGAACGCCAATTTATTCGTGAAGTTATTGTGTTCGTGATTTTGATATTCGAACGGCTAGCATCACGAACTCCGTACGGTATGTTTACACGAGACTTGTCCGGACGTCCGGACGCGGTGACCCCCGATACATACTCCCTAGCCGAGACGCCTGTTATGGGAATAACAAATACAAGTGGCCCAAATTCTTACGTTTTTGCCATGACTTTGACCGTTAACGACTTTGATCTACAACAACTTTTAACGACAACGACTTTACTCTACGGCAGTATTATTCGATATTGGAATATTAACATCGTTTTACAACAACGTATAATTCTTATATATACGCCACTGTGCAAAAGAAACAAGCACTCGGTATAATTATAAGATATAATGACAAATGATATCTTTATGTAGAAACTGTATTGTACAATGATTGATTTATTGCATTTAAAGTATTAAATAATCCGCGATAACACATACATATATTCTCAGAACTATTCAATTAAACAGCGGAATCCTTTTTCAAAAGTTACTGTGTTCTAATTTGATTTTTTACGCTTTTCTACTAAATATGGCCGGGTGCTTCAGTCTTTTGCACAGCAGTGTATATGTATGTAGCGTAATAAGAATATTTTTATACGAAACTGAAAGAATACAAGTGTAGAATAGTTAAAGAAAAAGATGTCGGTATGTACTTACTGTTGTCGGTAAAATCTGGAATCGGTGATGATCGGGATCGGCCAGGATCTCGAATCGATGAAACATAACACTTGATAACACTACAATACTGAACAATACTACAACCGAACGTTACGAAAGCCAACGCGACAGTGCCATCCCGATTTTCGGTAACGCTAAGACGCGGAGCGTCGATCCTATTTCCCCCTGCCGCCTTAGTCATGACTTATCCTAATTGGCGCGCTTCACGCGCGAATCCTAACAGACAGGACCGTATCCGCGAATAGTCCTTAGGGGTGTGGGCAGGGAGTGTAAGCTGCAATGGGAATGAATGGGAATCATTCAACCAGTAAAATTAGTTCGGCCCTGGGAAACAGGTGGCGTTGGTGGCGCATCAGCGCATGCGCACTGATCATAAATGGCGTGAAGCCACCAAGCTGCACCAAGCCAACATGGAAGCCAAGCCAAACTCGCTCATTGTCGCAAAACACTTCCACGAGTAAATTGGAGTGAATAGGAGTGAAGCCAATCTCAGTTCTGTATCTTCTGTATCTACGCGCATCCACGTGTAGTGTCTAGTGCTTTATACAGCTTTATATCATTCTGTATCGTTGAGTAAAATTGTTCAAAGTGAGTGTATTTAGTGAAAAGTAGCTATGGTTGCGAAATTGTACAAAATAATATACAAAACATTGTAAACGAAAATAAATATATAATAAATATTTAATTTTATTTGAAACTGTACAAATTTCTACCCTTTTTACTTTAAATATTAATTGTATGCGTGTACACATATAGCTACGGTATATAGAGTTGTGTGAGTCACGCGAGTATCTGTGTATAGGTGAGTTAGCGTTTATATCTATATATACTGCCATTAGTTCGGCCCTGGGACATAGAGAGCGCTAAAATACTAGTTTCATTTTTAACACGGCAGCTTACGCTCCCTGGGTGTGGGTCGGATTTTGACCTTGATCGTAGTATCGGTGCCCTCCGCATTTGTAGCTAGGAGCGCTAGTGTTTTTAGTCACTGTTTTACCGATTCAGTCACTGTATTGGTAAAATATCGGTAAAACAGTGACTAAAAACGCTAGCGCTCCTAGCTAAAAATGCCATGGAACTAATACTTACACCAAAATCTCCCGTATAGGGATCTACTTCGTAAATTTCGTTTGCTGTGTTTAAACACGTATAGTTTAACATAATAAAGGTTTCATTGACATTGTATGTGACCCTGAATTCCGGGATGCCTACATTTTTTTCTATAAGAACCCTAAATCTCTCGATATTTAAGAAAATGTATGTGTCTCGACAATGGCAGCACTGTCGCTTCCTCCAATATTTGTGAAACTGCGCTACATGCTGCCGAATAATGCAAATTACGCCTCGAAAACGCAAAAGTAGGCCATATAAGGAAGCATCCCGTAATGGTGGGTCTTTTATCTAGCGATTGCGACTACGTAGGGGCCGCAAATGTGCCTTAGAGAGACAGCAAACGAAATCTACGGAACCCTTGCAATCTCGTGTACGTATACAGTATCTATCGGTGTGTTAAGGTACTACCACACTCGCACTCGACCAAGGTCAAAATCCGACCCACACCCTTAGGCCCCGGACCTACGCGAAAAAGACAATTTTTAATCTTTCTAAAAAATGAATGAAAGGGCCGTAGCCGATTAAAATGGTCAAAACTGCCCTTAGAGATTTTTCAATAACTATTGAATCATTCGAAAGCTGAGCAAGAAAAACTCCTCTGAGTAAAATTTCAGCCCTCTAGCTTGCCTGTGAGGGTAGCTACAGGGTAAATTATATGTTGCGCTTTTTTGTGCATTTTCCGATCTCAAATGCGTTCTAAAATTCTGAAAAAAATGTGACATATTTCGGATCCTAATGCGCATTTTAGAGAATTTTTCAGATTATTTTTGTTGCAAACTGTGGTCGTCAACATTGAAAAACCCCCCAAAAAATCGGAAAAATGCAGAGTTCTCGAAAATATGAAAACATATTATTCTACTGTTTGGCTCCCTGCTAAAGTACTATAACAGGCAGTGCGGTCAATTTATTTCAGATTTTTTGTTGTGGGTCATCATTGTCAAAAACAGTAAAAACCGAATTTTTTCGACGTTTCTGTTGTGAGGAGGAAAGTTACGCTTCTTGATTTTACCGCGGGTGTATATCAAGTAATTTTTAACGTTATTACATTGGAAAAAGCAATTGTTTCACCTAAGAAATGCAATTTAAGAGAAAAAAGAATTGTATTCTGTGTAATATACATATACCAGAATGTTCAGATAGACTGGGGTTCAAATCCTATTGCTGGCAGTAATATTTCATGGTATTCATTATATGCTATTATTGTTATATTATAAAACCGTTATTGTTATCACGTTTTTTTCTTAACCTATACCTGTATTATACACAATATTATAAATATTATAAATTATTATAAACAATATCTTTTGACACGCTTGTGAGGCGTTTTTATCTTCTTGACACTTTTTGTATGCGTTGATTAGAAATAGATTCCTCAAATTTAAATTTACCCATTCTATAAAGCATTGCATGTATGAAACGTAAATATAAAATACATACTTAGAAAGTAAAAAATGGTTTGGAAAATTTTATTTAAACAATTATTATTTAATTAAAAATTTCAATGGAAATTAATGAAAAATTATTGTTTAACAAATGAAAAAAATATTTATTTGTCTGTAGTCAAAATTGACTATTTTTTAAAACGAATTTTAGTGTAAATTTCATCCCGATATCTCTTATGGTTCAAAAGTTATAACAAAAAGTCACTGAATTTCTCGACGCACAGAATACAATTTTTCTTCTCTTAAAGTGCATTGCTTATTTCAATGTAATAACGATAAAAATTACTTGATATACACCCGCGGTAAAATCAAGAAGCGTAACTTTCCTCCTCACAACAGAAACGTCGAAAAAATTCGGTTTTTACTGTTTTTGACAATGATGACCCACAACAAAAAATCTGAAATAAATTGACCGCACTGCCTGTTATAGTACTTTAGCAGGGAGCCAAACAGTAGAATAATATGTTTTCATATTTTCGAGAACTCTGCATTTTTCCGATTTTTTGGGGGGTTTTTCAATGTTGACGACCACAGTTTGCAACAAAAATAATCTGAAAAATTCTCTAAAATGCGCATTAGGATCCGAAATATGTCACATTTTTTTCAGAATTTTAGAACGCATTTGAGATCGGAAAATGCACAAAAAAGCGCAACATATAATTTACCCTGTAGCTACCCTCACAGGCAAGCTAGAGGGCTGAAATTTTACTCAGAGGGGTTTTTCTTGCTCAGCTTTCGAATGATTCAATAGTTATTGAAAAATCTCTAAGGGCAGTTTTGACCATTTTAATCGGCTACGGCCCTTTCATTCATTTTTTAGAAAGATTAAAAATTGTCTTTTTCGCGTAGGTCCGGGGCCTAAGGGTGTGGGTCGGATTTTGACCTTGGTCGAGTGCGAGTGTGGTAGTACCTTAACACACCGATAGATACTGTATACGTACACGAGATTGCAAGGGTTCCGTAGATTTCGTTTGCTGTCTCTCTAAGGCACATTTGCGGCCCCTACGTAGTCGCAATCGCTAGATAAAAGACCCACCATTACGGGATGCTTCCTTATATGGCCTACTTTTGCGTTTTCGAGGCGTAATTTGCATTATTCGGCAGCATGTAGCGCAGTTTCACAAATATTGGAGGAAGCGACAGTGCTGCCATTGTCGAGACACATACATTTTCTTAAATATCGAGAGATTTAGGGTTCTTATAGAAAAAAATGTAGGCATCCCGGAATTCAGGGTCACATACAATGTCAATGAAACCTTTATTATGTTAAACTATACGTGTTTAAACACAGCAAACGAAATTTACGAAGTAGATCCCTATACGGGAGATTTTGGTGTAAGTATTAGTTCCATGGCATTTTTAGCTAGGAGCGCTAGCGTTTTTAGTCACTGTTTTACCGATATTTTACCAATACAGTGACTGAATCGGTAAAACAGTGACTAAAAACACTAGCGCTCCTAGCTACAAATGCGGAGGGCACCGATACTACGATCAAGGTCAAAATCCGACCCACACCCAGGGAGCGTAAGCTGCCGTGTTAAAAATGAAACTAGTATTTTAGCGCTCTCTATGTCCCAGGGCCGAACTAATGGCAGTATATATAGATATAAACGCTAACTCACCTATACACAGATACTCGCGTGACTCACACAACTCTATATACCGTAGCTATATGTGTACACGCATACAATTAATATTTAAAGTAAAAAGGGTAGAAATTTGTACAGTTTCAAATAAAATTAAATATTTATTATATATTTATTTTCGTTTACAATGTTTTGTATATTATTTTGTACAATTTCGCAACCATAGCTACTTTTCACTAAATACACTCACTTTGAACAATTTTACTCAACGATACAGAATGATATAAAGCTGTATAAAGCACTAGACACTACACGTGGATGCGCGTAGATACAGAAGATACAGAACTGAGATTGGCTTCACTCCTATTCACTCCAATTTACTCGTGGAAGTGTTTTGCGACAATGAGCGAGTTTGGCTTGGCTTCCATGTTGGCTTGGTGCAGCTTGGTGGCTTCACGCCATTTATGATCAGTGCGCATGCGCTGATGCGCCACCAACGCCACCTGTTTCCCAGGGCCGAACTAATTTTACTGGTTGAATGATTCCCATTCATTCCCATTGCAGCTTACACTCCTTGCCCACACCCCTAAGGACTATTCGCGGATACGGTCCTGTCTGTTAGGATTCGCGCGTGAAGCGCGCCAATTAGGATAAGTCATGACTAAGGCGGCAGGGGGAAATAGGATCGACGCTCCGCGTCTTAGCGTTACCGAAAATCGGGATGGCACTGTCGCGTTGGCTTTCGTAACGTTCGGTTGTAGTATTGTTCAGTATTGTAGTGTTATCAAGTGTTATGTTTCATCGATTCGAGATCCTGGCCGATCCCGATCATCACCGATTCCAGATTTTACCGACAACAGTAAGTACATACCGACATCTTTTTCTTTAACTATTCTACACTTGTATTCTTTCAGTTTCGTATAAAAATATTCTTATTACGCTACATACATATACACTGCTGTGCAAAAGACTGAAGCACCCGGCCATATTTAGTAGAAAAGCGTAAAAAATCAAATTAGAACACAGTAACTTTTGAAAAAGGATTCCGCTGTTTAATTGAATAGTTCTGAGAATATATGTATGTGTTATCGCGGATTATTTAATACTTTAAATGCAATAAATCAATCATTGTACAATACAGTTTCTACATAAAGATATCATTTGTCATTATATCTTATAATTATACCGAGTGCTTGTTTCTTTTGCACAGTGGCGTATATATAAGAATTATACGTTGTTGTAAAACGATGTTAATATTCCAATATCGAATAATACTGCCGTAGAGTAAAGTCGTTGTCGTTAAAAGTTGTTGTAGATCAAAGTCGTTAACGGTCAAAGTCATGGCAAAAACGTAAGAATTTGGGCCACTTGTATTTGTTATTCCCATAACAGGCGTCTCGGCTAGGGAGTATGTATCGGGGGTCACCGCGTCCGGACGTCCGGACAAGTCTCGTGTAAACATACCGTACGGAGTTCGTGATGCTAGCCGTTCGAATATCAAAATCACGAACACAATAACTTCACGAATAAATTGGCGTTCAAAAACTATCGTGTTTAATACATCGGCGAACAATCCTGGCATATTATACATATCACGATGTACGATAAATTCCTTCAAATCAAGGTTATTTATTTTCCGTTCAAATAAATTTTTATTTTCTGATCAACTTGAATTATTTATTTATTATTAATTGTGATTTAGGTTTTGACTGTTTGTCTATTGTAATTCATAAATTTGCTCTTTCTGTTACAGATTCCGAGGAGAAAGAAATCAATCGATCGAAAGAGCAGCTTGGACCAAGCTTCTTGGTAGCCGACATCGATGCTTTCGATAATCGAAAGCGTGCCGCGTGTCATATTTTCTTCAAAGAGGAAACGACGTGATTTTTATAAATTTAACAATTTCGACAATATATTCTCGAATTTGTAAAAGGATAACAATCTTCCGTTATTTGGTGCATAGTTACTAGAGTCGTTTTTTATCATCTAGAATATCGTTTGTATTTTAAAATTATTTTAAATTGATCGGAAGCATTAGATACCATAGGTACCCACTCAGCAAAAATCCTCGATTGTGGCCAGGTCACAAAAGATCGTGTGGGCTCGTAGTTTTTTTCGACACCATCCCGGCACAAGTCGTTCTCGCCACAATCCTGGCCGATCGGGCCGTTTTAAGAGGGCAGCACAGTCGCACTAATGTGGCGAATGCCGTTAGTTATACAGGGCACTCTCTTTTTTTTTACTTATTTTGTACACACGCAAGGAGGGAAAACGAAATAATAAACCTCATTAAATGATAGATTTTATTTATTGTAGTATTTGTAGTAGTTTTCCTAGACTGCGGATCTTTACGTAAAATAAAAATTGTCTGCATCGATTGCAAGAGATAGAAACTAAATTGAATTTTCTTCTTCCCCCCTTGCCGTACCATTTTCTTTACAGTTGCATTGATCAAGTCTTTATGCAAAAAAGAATTAAAAGGGAAAAGAAAATTTATATTTCTTGTATGCGGCTACATTTATTTTGATGCTCATATAAATTATTGATTAGAAACGAATCAAATTTGATTTCATGTATAAAGAAAGGCGTAACAATCTTATTTGTTAGAGTTAAAATCTTCAGAAAGAGTCTGACTCGTTAAAATACAAAAATTTTGAATTTCATCTACTCAATTTAACTTAACTATTAACTTAATTTTATGCCGCAGGGGGTTGGTGAAGGGATAAAACAAAAATGACATGGAGAACAATGAATGTTATATTTATTAATTTACTTTATTAATTTTTTATTATCAAGGCCAAATTACAATACTTTTATAAACTTAAATCTATCTTATAATTTCATTATAATTTTTTCTTCTTGTGGCCGGTGACAACATATGTATGTTATGACATACACAGGATATCTAAAAAATACAAGGAAAATCATGAATATACAATATATTCATATATGTACAAGGGCATAATTATGATAATGATATACTTACCAACACACCAGAAACTAGAGGCCTTCCTCTCCCCTGGTTGCAGCAGCTTCCTTCTCCTTCCCGGAACAGCACATTATATTTTTCCTCTGTAGTGGCAAGTCGAGCGCACCGCTATAGCATGTTTTGGCATAGGCGGGAACCTAGAAAATACAAAAAAATCAGTAATGTACAATTATATGTATACGTGTGTTGAATGGCATAATTAGATATACGTACCACACCAAAAGCTAGAGGCCTTCTGTTCCGTCGCGCAGGAACAGGATTCGTAGTTTTCCTTCGGACAAGATTTATGATGCGAACGTGCGTAAATATCCTCTTCAAGAATTAAACAAACTAGGGTCATTCGGCGACCAGTCAAGGCATCTGGCTAATGTTTAGTTTTTATACAGCCTCGAAAATACAAAGTGTCATAAATCTAGTCCCTCCGAAGGACCGCCCGCGATCGGTACGCACGGTGTCGAATTACCGAGACCCGTCGCGTCGTCGACCGAGTAAGAGATCGCCCCACTCCTCCTTCCAGGGCCTCATTCAGAGCTACGGGAAGGAGGTTCCAATAGTCAAAAGTGTACTGATTGGGAAATGCAACTTTCGGCAGGAACCAATCAGTGCATCTTATTTCCTGCTCGAGAAGCCTGACGAACATTGCGTTGAGACCGCGTTCGTCAGTTGAGTTTTACACTCTAACGTCGCGACATTTCCCTCCTCGGGTAGAGTCCTCGGGTAGACAAGTACAACGCACGAGCCGTTGTCTTGTCAATCGTTTAATCACACGAAAAATTAGCATCACGGTAGTTCAGTGTCTAACTATTAGGGCACTCGACAAAACGGGATCGCGTCGGTCAAGATCCCTCGCGTACGGGATCGCATCGGTCGAGATCCCTTGCGTGCGTTATAATTAGAAACGCGAAATTATATCATTATCTGCGTGCGTATAAGGCAGGACCTGCTAGATCAGCCTTACTGACGAGTCCACTAGCAGGTCCGGGACGAAACGCTTTCTTTAACGTATTCATGCGTATTTCATTGTCACGCGAATAGAAAATTGTCTTTTGCGATCATCAAACCTTGAACTAGCTGCCCAAGATTAACTTGGCGGGCAGTGATCCGGAACATTCGCGAACCCACAGTTCCGCGACAAAACACCTTCCTCTGCCCCGGGTGCCGCAGCTTCCTTCTCCTCCTTGGAGAAACCGATTCAATAGGTTTCCGCCTTACCCTGGAGGTACTATTGACAATGCGTTTTTTTTTCAGTGGTATCCCCTGTAGGTCTATTCCAGCATCTCTATGAGCGAAGCGCCCAACCTAAAAAAATAAGCATTGGTTTGCATATTGATTGTTTAGACTATACTCACTTTTATTATAATTTTACTATAATATACTTACGGCACACTTCCGCAGTATCGTCGTTTCATGGTGGAGGGGGAGAGGCTGGCACGTCGGCCGTCCCAGCGCACAGTGGTCTTTTCCAGCGATTTAGCTAGCCAAAATTATTTATAATGTTTAATGATTCCATAACATTTTCAAATCATATATAATATCATTTTTTATTTGTTTAAGTATTTTAAAAACATTTTTTAATACTTTTTCAATATTTTTTGGTACGTTTTTAAGTAAAAAGCAATATATTGTTGAATTAAACAATAGAAATTAATAATAAGGTACTTACAACTGTTTCTGAAGCTTATAAAGTAGAATTGGAAGTTGTTGTATCAAAATCTTCAGTTGAAGATTGTTCTGAACTAGATGAATTTTGCTCGGAATCTTACTGCGAATTTCTGCTGGTAAAAGCATGTCCATGGTTTCACTTGAAAACGGTTTTGTTTTTTTCCTGGGTATTTTTCTTATTCCACTCAAAAGAGGGTCGGATGTTAATAATAATCTATTTAGTACATCCAAATTGCATATTTCTTTGGAGAACTTTCGGGCATAATTTTGTCGATATAAACGAAAATGCTTATTGCGGGCTTCGGCTGCTTCCTCTGATAGTTGACCGATCGCAAGTGGAGAATGTTTGACTATTATTGCACTATGCATTAAAATCTTGTGCATGGTTGGTGTCATTGGATACCAACCATATAAATTTACATATAATTTGGCAGTATCCAATGTATATTTTTCCAATTTTTCCACGTTTATTTCATGGCCACTTGATATAGTTTCTAAAATTACTGCTAGGCGATATATAAGGTTTCCCAGATAGCCAAAATGCTCGATTCTGGCCAGGGCAGTTATGACCGTGTGGGCTCGTAACGTTCTCTCGGCACAAGCTGCCCCTCGGCCGTCGGTCCTCATTTCTGCCAAATTTTAAGTAGGTCCGAGATTATAAGAGGGCAGCACGGTCGCATTAATGTGGCGAATGTCGTTATGCAGGACAGGTCGCACTAGTGTGGCAGATGCCGGTAAAGAAAATTTTTACTTATTTACTTATTTTACTGATTTGACATGCAAGGAGAGAAAACGAAATAATAAACCTCATTGAATGATATACTTTTATAATTTTATTTTCTATATTAGTTTTTCTAGACTGCGGATCTCTGTGCAAAATAAAAATTGTTTACTTCGAATGCAAGAGATAGAAACTAAATTGAACGTTATACGCAAGAAATACGTCGTAGAAGCGAAAAGAAAATTTATATTAATTGTATGGCTACACAAACATTTATTTCAAAATAAATAATAAATAGATCAAAATATAAAATGGTTTGTAGCATGTATAGAAAATTCGAGAAGAAAAAATAAAACAAAACGCGGAACGACAAGCTTCTAGAAGCTTCTCGAAGGTAGTTTGTAGGCAATCACGCGGGGAAGCGACGCGAGGGGAGCGCTCGAAAAGTCGAATCACGCTTAACGACCGGGTGTTGATTTCACGTTCGCAGATAGCAACGAATTTATATAAATAGAGGGTTCACGGAGGGACTCGGCCTATTTGCTATTCCGAGAGAGAGGACGAGGTAAGGACCACGGCCGCTCTTGGTTAGCACTAGCACCCCGGCAGGAGAGTACGGCGATAATACCTGGACGCCTGTCGAACGAGAGAGAACGGGTCAACTCCTGGCCGCCCAGGGCTCGGCAGGAGTGTACGGCGACAATACCTGGACGCCTGCCGAGAGGGAACGGGAGAGTGTTCCTGACCGCTCGTCTCGACAAGGAGAGTACGGCGATAATACCTGGACGCCTTGTCGAGCGAGAGAGGACAGAGCATCTTCTGGTCGTTTGCGAAAATACCACGGAACCTAGCTACAGTATAGGCGGGTCAGTGGCTCAGGTGGTAGAGTGTCTGATTCGTAGCAGGAAGGCCAGGGTTCGATTCCCGGGGGTGGCATAAATTTCCAAGGTGGTTTTTCTCCCGCTACGGGCTCAGTGCCTACTGTCGGGGTCATGGGGCAACCAATGGCGCAACGATTTCCCCTTTATCCAGGGAATCGGTAACCTATTGGGAGCCCAAGTTGGCCATCCCGCCTCATAAAGGTACACCCGCCGGCTCCATCTCCTCTGTTTGGGGGATAAGAGTAAGGAAAGGGGGTGGTCAGCGAACAAATGGTACTACTGAGGAGAAACTGGGCATGGACCCTACAAAAAACGGAATCAAAAACGCAAACGGCACATCAATTAGAAACCTTTAAGGGAAAGGCCTGGTGGACGGAGCTAATAGCTGAACACCGACCAGAACCGAGGATATGGTGGTCACATCCGAACAATCAGCCATATTTTCTAGGATGTGTCAAGCCCACCCAAGAAGGAAGATCCCGATGAACCTGATATCAAATCTCTGAGGAGACAGATTTCGGTGAAGTTGGTGAACCCTTCCTTCTCAACCCCATCGCGAAGTAGGTCGGCAGGTGAAGACCGAATGGAATTGATATCTCGGCCCAGCCGAGATTTCGATGAAGTCGGATTGGATCCGAAGTACATAGCAGTAACTTCTTCCCAATGGTCAAAAAAACAATACGCGGTCCCTTGTATTTGTACTCCCAATAGACTCACAGCATAGGCGGGGAGGGATTAGCCCTAGGGGAGGGTGTGGAATAGCCCTAGGGGAGGGTGTGGGTAAGTTTCTGGACTATCCGGAAACAGTGTAGGGACGGGCTCAAAACTTGACACATTCGACATGAAAATATGGTGAAGGGGGGGAGTCTAAAAGGGCAGGCGAAACACCCTGCAGGTCTGAAGGTGAGGGGGCCCGACGTACACACCGAGCCGTAAAACAGCTCAGAAACTCAAAAAATTAGGTAGCATGGCCCGCTCATCAATGACGACCGACCCGTCTAGTAAGTCGACGACTCTGAAAATGGCCCGGGCCGAATAAAACAGAGGGGACGGCTGAAAAACGAGGACAATTGCAACCCGCTAAAGGGCCGAGTGCCGGCAGCACCAATTGTGAAACTGGTGTTTAAAAACCGGTGTGCCCTAAGGAAGCGAGGGGCGGCCGAACCGCCCCTCCCCGGCAATAAACACGACTACTACTACTACTACTACTAGCTAGAGTATACGTGTGATGAGAGAAAGTTTGCATGATTGTGATTTATAATTCGAGCAATTGAGTAATTTTATACATATACCTCACTTTCCTGTACCCTTGTTCCTAACCCAAAAATAAATCTGTTTGTCCAGCATATCCTGGTTTATCCCTTATTTATGGCTACAGGTTAAATTAATTACTTTAAAAAATTAATTATTACATCGCAGCCGGTTGTTAAAGGGATAACAAATGGATGAATGGATGATAAATGAACATTGTAATTTTTCATTTAGTATTATTATTCACATTCTTTATTGTGAAATAAAAAATTACATCAATTACAAACTTACCATACTTTAACAATCTGTTTCAATTCTTCTTTCGATGTCATCATTAATGTTCCCTCTCCTCCTCGATCCCTGGACAGCACACATTGCATTTGTTGTTGGCGCATCGTCCTCGTCCCCCAACTTGTGGCCGGCACACAGTGGTCTAAAACGCGAAATTTAGTGACATTTTACCCAAAAACCAACTGTATCATATAGATATCTGTTGAGTGTTTATTACTTTCTAAATATCTATGAACCTCGAAAATGAAAATATTAATAAAATTTACTAAAAACCATTACTGTAACAATCGGTTAAAGTTGGAAGTTTTGAAGATAGCCTTTCTCGTGGAAAAAATTGCTTTTCTTCTTTAAGATGCCCTGACTATCCTTTTTAATATTTTCCTTCCAATTTCTTTTTAAATGAAAGGTTTATCTTTAAGCTGTAAAGTGCCATTTGTCAATTGAAAATTAGTATTTATAATACATTAAAAATGTTACGCTAAATGTAATGAACAAAATTTGAAAAATTATCAAGACTTCGCAAGGAATATCTTTTGAGTCATAAGAGGTCATAGAATTTGACAAAATGGAATATTTTCAGCATACTTTCCTCTATGTAATCATGCAAGAATCATTTCCTAGCTCGTCCTATATCAAAAGTTATTATTGTTTAAAGCCGTCCGTGCGGCTGTGCGTATTGGTTCTCGCATCCATCGTCGGGACTCCGTGACGACTAAGAAACACTTATGCAAAATTTTTCGAGCGTTATATTCCATGTTTTTTCCTTTTTATTTAAATTTTGTTTTGTGCAGTTTATATTTAGTGCGTACCTCAGTATACTTTATGCATTAGTTCAGTATTACCATCGTTTAGTACAGTTTATATTAATACACAAGGAGAATTAAGTATAATTCTCCGAACGTTGTAAACGTTTTAAACAATCATCTTATACGACCGTTTCTCCCACCAATATTCGGAAAAAATGCTATCGATGAATTCGTTTGCCCGATCGTCAATTTCACGCCTACTCCAAACTTATATTGTTGTCACTTTATTCATCATCACACACTCACTGCAACATACTTTAACTCAGCACGAGCCACACGTTGTTTACAGTAATTTATATTTTGTATTTGTTATATATTTTGTGTTTGTTATATTGCGTTTATATTTTGTGTTTGTAATATCTCGTTCGTGATAAAACATATCGTTTTACTAATATTTGGTAAGTACATAAATAGTTGGACATTTATTACGTTAACTATTTTCCGTGTTCAATATTTCTTCCTTTATTATTCAGGTATTTGTTATTTATTAAGAATGGAGGCGTTCCGTACAAATCTGAATTTATTAAATTTATTATTGTTTACATTTCACTTTGTGCTTTATACAGGTACCATAGATTGTGAATTTATAAGGATCAGATAATTTTCTCCGGAGGCCTTGGAAAATTAAGAAACAAATTTGGATTCAAATAGCGAATTCTCAAAAATTTAGAAGAATAATATATTGACTAAGCTGAATGTATTCCGTTTCAAAAATATTTGCTAAAAGTTGTTAAGTTTGTAAATAAGTTTAAAAAATAATAAAAAAAGCTATTAAATAAACGATAAGTATACCACATTATACATTATTAAAAAAGATTACATGTTAATATACTACACCCCAAATTTCACGTCGATATCTTTAGTAGTTTAGAAGTTATACCAAAATGTCACTAAATTTCGCGTTTTAGACCACTGTGCGGCGTTCCGACTGAAATGAAACCAATTTTTCGATTTTAAACAAATATTGTGATATTAGTATAAAAGATATTGAATTGTATTATACTTAGCTAAAAAAACTTCTATAAAACAAAAATCTATTTAATTTACCTATGTAAATAAAGTAACAATTACTAATAGGTGAATTCCATTATCCATCCCAGATAAAAACATAATCTCTAATTAATCAAATTTAACGTTTAACCGTTTCGTTCTCATGGACGTGTTATGTCGCTACGTCGAAACTGTTCGTATAAGGTCACTTACGTTGCTTAACCACTTCGTTTCCCCCGGACGTGTTATGTCGTCGACGTCGATACCGTTCGTATAGGATCACAGACGTGATACGACGCGACGCCGATACTCTGTACAGATCAGAGACGTGTTATCACGCGACGCAATTTCGCCTGCGCCGGTGCCACGGACGTGTTATCCCGCGACACAATACCGTTCGTGCGGTGCTACAGACGACATATCTCGCGTGCTTCATTATTACATGGGCTTTTTCCGGCTGGAAATGGACAGAAAAAGAATAAAAAAATTACTTTCAGGGTAACATTTTCTCGAAAAAGCCCATATAATAATGAAGCACGCGAGATATATAGCGTCGCACGAACGATATTGCGTCGCGGGATAACACGTCCGTGGCACCGGCGCAAGCAACATTGCGTCACGTGATAACATGTCTCTGATCTGTACAGAGAGTATCGGCGTCGCGGCATAACACTCATAACACGTCTGTGACCCTATACGAACGGTAATGACGTCGCGACATAACGCGTCGCTGAGAACCAAGTGGTCAAGATGCGACGCTAGATTAATCTAATAAAGAATCACGCGAGATATATCGTCAATAGTACCGCGCTAACGGTATTGCGTCGCGTCTTAATCCGTCAGTGATGTTATACGAAAACAGTTTTGACGACATGTGTCGTGGCGACATAACACGTCCATGAGAACGAATAGGTTAATGACAAATAAGGGGATTATGATACGGACGTTTTTCACGAACTTTGGCTACTAGAACTTGTAGAAATTTCAAACATACATTATTCATGATGTCGCTGGTTGATCACTGCACTGTTTCAATACTGCTGCACTGGTCACTACAAAACCGCCGCGCGTTACTCGTGGTGACACTTGAGTAGAAGTCGAGAGGATCGCGTCTCAAGAGCTTCTGTCGCTTCTGATTTTTAGGTTTTGCTACGAACATGCAGGGGAAGCTGCGCTGGAGGAGGGGCCTGTACTAAGAAAGGCGCTGATTGGACAGCGTCGTCGGTTGCTTTTTTGGGGCAGTACACCCCCGCCATTCCTTGCGTTTTAGGCGCGTTTTTCGGGGATGCGTGATGTAACCGTCGAGGTTTAACCTCTTTCCCTGTGATTTATTTCGCGATTTTAGTGATTAAATTTTTTTTTGTAATTCATAATTTTATTTAATGTTTTATTCTATTTTAAAGGGCGTACGAATACTTTTTGGGTCCGCTGTATATTAGACTCTATTTAGAAACTGTATCGTGAGTCTGCCGCAATATTCTCGAGCAAGGGGTTGACTATGTAGGGCACTGATGATGGAGGCTGCGCCCCACAGTGGGACAAACCGATGAATCTGTGTGAAAATCAAAAAACTTTTGACGGAAATGAGATAGTGCGATGAATTTCTTTTCTGACAGCTGAATTATTGCAGAATATTTGGGAAAAATTGAGAGATTGTGGTGATAACGTTGTTTAGCCCTGGAAATCTGTACGAACTCCAGTACTTCTGGTCCAGACAATCACAGGATGTATGACGACGGAATTACATTTAGCAAGCAGAGGTGGGCATTATTTGGCGAAACAAATATTTCAAACACTATTTGAAATATTTTAGATGCCCTTCTACTTAACAATAATCCTACCAAGCATTAAAAGTATCTGGTAAATATTGCCTTTTAAAAATGGCAACGCTAAATTCATTGAGATCGTCTGTAATTTTGTGACACGACAGATGCTTGGACAAGGAAAGTTATTCCACTATATTCCATAAATGGATTTTACAATTTTCAAAATTGGGAAACATATATGAAGCCGGTCATTTGATCGTGGTGGGTTTACTGTTAAAGAAAATAGTGTTTCGCATATAAGATATACAATTTCGAAAATCAAATATTTCTATTTAAACAATCTGAACCTCAAAACAAAATAGTTCAGTTTCAACAATCTGAAACATGAAACACAATATTTTGCTTTTCGCATTGTTATAATAGTCTGAGAAACCGCATAAACGTACAAGCTATCTTATCGTTAAGAAACGATTAACAGTCTCAGGAATATATCGAATCCGAACCATTATTTTCAGCAGTAATATTTACAATTGCAATTAACAATAAAGACAAACTAGAGGACTATTGTTGCTCGCTCGCGAGTAGGGTTGTTTTTGCTCGCTCGCTTCGCGAACTCGCGGGTAGGACTGCTCTTGCGAGAGGGTTAGTGATACGCATGGCTAGTAGGGCCTACTGCTATTAGTTTTTTATTTGGTGTGTGACTCTCCAAGAGTCACACAAACAACTTCCCGATTCGTTACTCCTTCGCCAACATCGCTAACATCGTTTTTTTTTGTACTTTCATCGATATTCTCCCAAAATGTATTCTTGGGAGTAGAGATGATTAACCCACTCTTGCATTGGAATAACTTTCGATTATTCCAAGCGGTAACAATAGCATCAGTTAAAAAAAAATTTTTTTTTTAAATCTAAAAAAAAATTAAGAACAACATTTTTTATGTAATTGCGTTTGGTTCTTTGGTGGAAAATTTTCGTCCTCCCTTATAAATTGCATTGTAGAATCAACTCTTTTCGAAAAAAACTAGAAAAACTAAAAAAACTAAAAAACTACTTGACCAAAATGGACCAAAATCTAATCAGCTCTAAGTTACAGCGGGGCACATCGATTGCATCATTCATCATCCTGATCGCGTTGTTACATTTTCTGAAAACGTTAACGAAAAATTTGATTACATAGAAACGGACATACGCACACACACACACATACGAACATTTTGCTGAAAATAGTCTAAAATGACTGCAATGACCATGAAACGTGAAGATCTGCTAAAAAATCGATTTTCGATTTTCGGGGTCATTACAATAACTTCCCTATAAAATCGGGAAGTTAATTACAAATATTTTCAATATATTCTTTTACTCGGTGGCCTTTGCGGGATCCCCGGGTACCATCGACTTGGATCTTGTACCAATTCGGAGTTTTATGACTCTTTACAAGGCTTTAAGCAAAATTAAAACGATTTCGGCGCATTGGTTCGATCAATTGTTCGAACAATTGATCGAACCAATGGGCCGAAATCGTTTTAATTTTGCTTAAAGCTTCATACGATCGCGATACTTTAACGGCTATCTTTACAAGGCTATTGAGACTGCCGCTAATAAAAGAAATACCGTCAACCTCAGCAGATGTCTTAATCACCCTACCTGACAGTTTCCTGAAAAATAACATCGATTGTTGCACGAGTCCTAAAACCTCTCCAGCATTTGCACACCAAATGTTACTTTATTTTAGGCATAGCTGGCCGCTACATACAGTTGGTGTGGAGAGTATTCGTACAGTGACAAATTGAAAGTAAAACTGTGTATATTCATGCCAATAATACATTTTATGAGGAAAAAATGATTAATAAATATTCTTAGATGTTTGTAGAATCAATTTTGCGTAAACAGAATTTTAGTTCCCTTCAGCATTACAAAAGAATCAACAAAAACAGATAAATGTGCAGAAACAGACGCGTGGAAAGTATTCGTACAGTCAATTAACAAACGAAAAAACTATGAAAATATACTAAATATTTAAGGGTTTAATATTTTGCCTTTTGATTTTGCAATAGCTTCGAGCCTTCTTGACATGGAATGTACTAAGTTGGATATCAGGCTCTAGTTTATTCTACTCTTCTGGTAAAGCAGCTTTTAAACTTTCTTTAGATGTAATATTGTGATTACGAATCTTTGTCTCCAAGTAACCCGATAGATGCTCGATGGGATTAATGTTTGGTGATTGTGGTGGCGTCTTCAAGTATTTTGGTGTGTCATATAAAATCCATTACCTATGGTATTATATGCAGAATGCTTTGGATCATTGTCATGGGTCAATATAAAATCGTTGTTAAGTCACATTTTATTTGCATTAGAATGGAGATGATTTTTAAGGATGTCAACATAGATTCTGTAAACCATGATACCATCGATGACATGTAAGGACCCACTCTAGTTGCACTCATGCGACCCCAGACTTCCAACAGACCTAGTGAAGTAAGAGGCTTCGGTCAGACATTTCAAATGTGTGGGTAGGCCCGTCTGTAAGACCCTTCTAGTTTCGTCCTGCATCGACCGACATGTCGCCAATCTGGAAGTATCCGTATTTTTAAAAACGGGTCCGTAAAGAGGACACTTGGGGCTATATTATCATTATTTTTATTTTCTGGCGCTTTGATAGCAATGCACCTGTTTAAAACAATTGCTAAATAAACTATGAAAACACATGTTTTCTCAACTGGAATAATTTTTATTGAATACTCTTATGGTTTCACTATGAGCACCCAAAACTAATTTTGTTAGTTTGGCCCTTATAATTTAAGGATAAACTTGTGACACCTCATATTACACGTCTGTAAAACCAACAATTTTCAAGACTTTTCAAGACTCAAGAACCGAGCGCCGAACGGCGAAAGGAACGGATTTGTGCTATTTCCAGAATTTCTTGTGAACAACTATGGAAGCTGCAGCTGGGTAGACTGCAGAAAGAAATACAGAAAATGTTGGCAGTTCATTGAGTGAATTAAAGTTTGTCATTAAATTAGAAGAAAACGTATTACTCATATAGTATGGAAATTTACACGGGACGCGATCGAAACTGCCACACAGAAGTAAAGCAGGATCAACGCGTAGTGCTACAATTAGTTGAAGGTTTGGGTGGACGCAATGTTATGTGTGACAATTTTTTTACTTCACACGAATTAGTAATTATATTACAAAAACAAAAGATGACGCTTGTAGGGACCATACGAAAAAATAGAAAAGAAATTCCACAAATACTCGATACGAAGAAGAAGCCACTTCATCATTCGGAGTTTGTTTTTGAACACATACTAAAAGGTACAATGGTGTCTTATGTGACAAAAAGAAGACGATTTGTTATTCTACTTAGTACATACCATACGTCAAAGCAAATGAGTAGTGAAGTAGATAAAAAATCCTGAAATAATAAAGTATTATAACGCTACGAAAGGAGGCGTCGCGTCGATGTCCTCGATGATATGGAAATGGTGGGCACATACAGATGTAAGCGCGAAACAAATAGATGACCAATGGCAATTGTTGCTAATATGTTAGATATATCAGCATGCAATGCTTTTATAATATTTCCTTCACTCAATGCAACGTGGAATAAAAATAAAAAATATTGTCGACGCCATTTTTTTATTGAAATTGGACATTCTTTGGTGCATTCGTATATGTATTACGTTTCGCACACATCTACCGCGAGGATCTAATGCGACTGCACTTGTTGTACAAATAAAGGGCATACCAACAGTGATTGTACCGTCTTGTAGTAATCGTATAATGCATACTCCACCAACAAAAAACGAGCCCGGTGTCACATATGTGAGAAATGACCGAATGCTAATATACATAGTGCCCGATGTGATTTGTCCAAAAAAGCAATATGTCCCACACATCGCTTTATTTTATGCGAAAATTGTGCAAAAACTAAGATGCAGATGTTAACGCATCCATTTGAATACAAAAATATCGAAAAATAACTTTCTATCTTGTTATTTCGTCGATATTTTACCACTGTGTCAATTTGACACCGAGGGACAGATTCAGTTCGCGAAATGAGGGACGGATGAGGGTTAAAACGCACTAAAAAGTATAAAATAAAATTTTTAAAAACGCCACGTTTAAAAAACGGACTAAAACGTATAAAATAATTTTTTCTGGCCCCATACAGATTCCTAACCCCTTAAAATTTGTGATTGTGAATTTTTAATGGCTAAGAAAATACTTGTAAGATTTAAAACGAAAAACGCGGGGCGCAAGATAATACATAGTAAGGAGTGTAGAGAGTAGCTGCCGCTGAGAAATCTCGTACAACACTTCATAACATCAAGTAGAATAACAAATCGTCTTCTTTTTGTCACATAAGACACCATTGTACCTTTTAGTATGTGTTCAAAAACAAACTCCGAATGATGAAGTGGCTTCTTCTTCGTATCGAGTATTTGTGGAATTTCTTTTCTATTTTTTCGTATGGTCCCTACAAGCGTCATCTTTTGTTTTTGTAATATAATTACTAATTCGTGTGAAGTAAAAAAATTGTCACACATAACATTGCGTCCACCCAAACCTTCAACTAATTGTAGCACTACGCGTTGATCCTGCTTTACTTCTGTGTGGCAGTTTCGATCGCGTCCCGTGTAAATTTCCATACTATATGAGTAATACGTTTTCTTCTAATTTAGAAAAAATCAATTTTCCTTCAATTTCCGAATGCCGTATAAATTTCTCATTGAAATAATGGTGATTGAAAAACTCCGCGACAGTACGTAAGAGTACATGTGTCATATTGACACACAGGGACTCTTTCGTAAGAAATTCGACTTGCAGTTTTGACATTATTATTTTCCATAAACAATGCTAGGTATATGTGTTTCGCATTAAAAAAATAAAAGTCACAAACTTTCGGGCAAATTTACCGACAAACAACAGAACAGTACCCCTTAATTCGCGAAAACTGTGTCAAATTGACACGAGGGACGGATGAGGGTTAAAAACGTGGTATTTTTCAAAAATTTATTTTTATTTAAATAATTATTTTCTGCTTTTTAGTCTTGTATGTGTGAAATTTTACAATCGATTTTGAACATTTTGATGAGATTATAACAGAGACATGTAGTCAATTTCAGACGGTATTGCGACGCGTCATATCGAAAACGCACGCCGTGGTAAAATGTCAAAGATAAAGGTTCGACGGAGAATTTCGGTGTAACTGTTCTTTCGCTTGGTAAACAAACATTATAGTATACTAATACGCAGTAACTTTGTAAACACCGCACGGAGCTCGAACGCACACTGAGCTCCTTCACTGCGAAGCACGTCAGTGGAGTGGGGATAAGTCGGAGTAGGAACCGAGTGGGCACTACCGGTCTCGCGCGGGGACGTGTAACGGTTAAATTTTTAATAAGTTTATATCTCCTAAACGCGTAGGCTGTTGTAAATTAAAAAATTTTTTTTTAAATATTGCATTGTCATATAGTACTGAGCTATGTTTAAAATTTCAAGTCTCTAGCTCATCGAGAAGTTAGTTTAAAATCAGTTGTAAAATTTGTACCGAACAGACAAACAGACATACAAGAAAGCGACCTAATAAAAACGTGGCAAAATATTTAATGGCATACCTGGTGATTTGGCGACTTCTCTCTGAAAATCATCATTAACGAACTGCTCCTATTTTGTAGACATTATTTCCAGATTATAACAGAGACATGTAGTAAATTTCAGACGGTATTGCGACCGCATCATATCGAAACGCCGTGGTAAAATGTCAAAGATAAAGGTTCGACCGAAAATCTCGGTGTAACTGTCCCTTCGATTGGTAAACAAACATTATAGTATAATAATACGTAGTAACTTTGTAAACACCGCACGGAGCTCAAACGCACACTGACGCACACTGACGCACACTGAGCTCCTTCAGTCAGTGATGGGATATTCGTGGGCCGTGGGCCGCTCCCCTGACGCGCTGGTTTCCCCTTCCCTGACGTACCGTCGTATCCGTGTCGACCGCGCATGCCTGTGTTGGTGCCTGCTCGATTGCACGCGCGCTACACACACCAGCGTACCTCTACTCTGTCCGTGTAAACTACCTGCTCGGCTGATCGACGCTGAAGCGACCCTTCGGTTTTCACGTTTCCGAAGTTTCGAAAGCATGAGGCGAAAAGTCGGAATCTGGAGACGGCGCGTATTTGAATCCCGGCACAGCGCGGCGCGACGCGGCGCACATTTTGCTATAACTTGTGATCTAAAAGAGATACCGAAGAGAAATTTGGACTAAATTTTTGTTGAAAAATTGGGTTTAATGATGTAAAGAGAATAATATTTTCTATTTTTTAAATAATGTTTTCGTTGATTCTTAAGGTATATCCGGATAAGATGGTCAAAAGTATCCATCCAAATTGATTTTTAGTCACGTCATGTTCAACAGAAAATAATGAAAAAAATCATGAATATTCTACCTAATAGCATACGCGACTGAGATTTTTTTCAAAATTTTTGGTTGTGTTACGTCCTGACGTCCGTCACCGGACTCTCCCCTTATATATTTGCACTATAAGTTAATATATAAGTAATTGATATTAATATCTGAGAAGACTCCCATCCGACGTCATCACTTTGGAATGTGATCACGTCAAGCCTCAGTGATTTTGGGCATAACAATTCCAAGGCCTGCTCACTCAAGCATACGACGCTATTGTTTCCCCCACGCATCCACTGCCTGCTCTCTCAGGCGTGTAATCCTCCTATTGTTCCCCCACCAACTCTTCTATTGTTCCCCCACCACAAGTCCACCTGGCAACAGGCCTATAAAAGCCAGGATCGCAGAGCAGAGAGACACAATTCGACAATTCGAACACACAATTCGATAATTCGATCATTCGATCATTCGATCATTCGATCTCTCGATCATTCAATCATTAATAAGCAGTAACTCAGCACTAAGCATTCTTATCATTCAGTCAGTCAGTGGAGCAATCATTGACGAATTTCATTTACTGTTATTTAATTATTCATTTATCAGGATTATTCCAATTCAGTACTATTTCGGGAAATTATTCATTTATCAGGATTATTCCAATTCAGTACTATTTCAACGATTCAACCTCCGAACAATACAGTTCTCGTTGATGAACCAATGCGGGACGCTATAATTTATTTATAGTAGATAACCGTGATCTGAGAGAACGCTTCCTTCCCCAAAGGTCTCCTTAAAGTCTACGTGCGGTTCATCAGAAGTGCAATTCATTAAGTGACGTGCGCGCGTGCGGCGGAGAGAGTGTCACGAGTGAGAGTGAGAATCGCGTACCGGGCCCAACATCGTTTCTCCCTCGAACTAGGCGGACTTGGTCCAGCCGTTCGAGCCAACGATCCAACCCCGAACTAGGCGGACTTGGTCCAGCCGTTCGGGCACCCTCCTCATTCACGGTCAGGCGGACTGGGTCCAGCCGTCCGAGAATTCCCAAATCCTAGCTCAAACCCTCGACGATCGAACCGCAACATTCCATTTGATCTCTCTCTCGGGCCGGATCTGCGCGGTACGCTCCCACGTCACCGCGAGTCGTGAACCACACGCAAATTCGAGTGCCATTTCGAGTCATCTCTCCGAGTCTCCGACGAAATATCCCTAATCCTCCGCGATATCGTCCTGAGGTCAAACCTCGGTCGTAACAGTTGCAAAATCGATTTTTAAACAAATCGGAAAACATAAAATTGCCGATTTTATATCAAGGTCTTCAGTTGACCACATTTATATTATTACGTTAGTTGTGTCTCATCATGATTATTAATGTGTATTTTTTTCAGATTTTTCGGATTATGGAAACATGTTTTAAAAAATTGAAAACCTCCAAACATTCGGAGAAAATGCATATTTTGTATTGAAGTTTTAGAGACACCAGTTTTATAAAAATTCAGTACTTACAAGGAGAGTGCAAGGCCTCCGGGTCACCGATTCAGTTGAGATTGTGTATACTTATAGATCTAGATCACCCTTTTACGAATATATAGCATTATAGGAGCAAACACTCAATATTTGTTGAGATATTTATAAACAAAGTTTTTTCATAACCATTACTATAAATATGCTATTGTAGAGGAAGTATACAACGAATAATTTCCTGGTGTAGTGGCAACATGCTAGACTTACAACTCGGTAATCTAGGGTTCGATTCCCGTTCGGGAAAAAACATTTTTTTACTTATTTATTTATATTATCTATTCGCTGTGTAACATTGACTTGTTCATAAGAGATTACAAATTTATTACAAATCAAAGAACAAAAGCTTTAATAAATTATAAATAAATTAACCGAAATGAATAAAATAGTTAATTACCCTCTCATGTCTGGATACAGAAGAAATAAAATAAATATAGGAAGAGAAAATATGGTATACGATCAATTTAATAATATTGTACTTACAATTACATATTTTTAATTATAACAGTGGTACATGTCGTAAAAGCATACGAAACAGCTTGCACATCGAATAAGTGCAGTATTATTGCATTGGCACCTGCTTCCTTGTACATTTATGGGAAAACAGATATGATTGACGTTTTTAAACATTTATCTCTGCTGTAAATCCGGCTACATACCGTGCATGTTCCAGCATAGATTGAAAAATTAGTGCACATAATTGTTTGTATTTTATTAATTTCGGTTAATTTATTAAAAATGGTAATCTCTTATGAACAAGTCAATGTTACACAGCGAATAGATAATATAAATAAATAAGTAACAAAATATTTTCGTCGGACAGGAATCGAACCCTAGCCCAGCGGGTTGTAAGTCTAGCATGTTGCTACTACACCAGGATATTATTCGTTGTACAATTTCTCTACAATAGCATATTTATACTAATGTTTATGAAAAAACTTTGTTTATTAATATCTCAATAAGAGAGAAAAGTTATAGAGGATAGCTATACATTTGTGGTTGTTTAACGAAATAGCGTACCCGCCAAAATAAGAAATAAAGATTAAACGATCTACAATACTACAAATTTTGCGTACGCGACGAACTTGCATACAAATTGCTTGATGTCATTAGAGATAAATGTCTATCGTCGATAGACATGGTGTGACTATACTAGAATTAGACTAGAATGGGTTATTTTATTCCTTTTTTTCGTCTTGATATCGGGAGTCAATGAGAATATCCTTTCGGCCTCGGCATTTGAATGCGGCAAACGTCTGACAATGCTGCACAGCCGACGCAAGTTCGTGAAACGAAGAACTTGTTCCGCGTTTTCTTGTCTATCCACATATTGTCGAATGATAAATTCGACCATTGGTTTTTTATATAATATAAGGCATTTATTTTGCTCAAGAATTAATCTCATCGATGAATAGATGAGATAAGTATACGTTGTGTTAATATTGTGTTCTATAATATTGCAATTAGAATTATGATTCTAATTATGTTTGTTTCTTCTTCGAATATAGGAACACAGGGGACCACCTGTAGCGGAATTTTCGAATACATACCGCGAAACCATTCTGCACTTCGCAATCATAACTTAAATTGTTTCTTTTTTTTCAATTAAAGAAAGTGGACAGCGAAAGTCGACAGCGCGAACTGCATCAATCTTTTAAGTTGAAAATAAATGTAGACAATTAAAAAATGGATTTTTGGTGAAACTTTTCATTAAAACTCAAAGCAATAAGTATTTAATGAAAAAAAATTATTAGGTGCGGGATTCGATTCGGGGCCAGAAGATTCCCGGCCGTATGACTGTTCTTTGAACGATTATGCAATCTCTTAATAATTATAAAAAACTTAACAACAATTACTTCAATAATATCTAAGTACTGAATTTTTATAAAACTGGTGTCTCTAAAACTTCAATACAAAATATGCATTTTCTCCGAATGTTTGGAGGTTTTCAATTTTTTAAAACATGTTTCCATAATCCGAAAAATCTGAAAAAAATACACATTAATAATCATGATGAGACACAACTAACGTAATAATATAAATGTGGTCAACTGAAGACCTTGATATAAAATCGGCAATTTTATGTTTTCCGATTTGTTTAAAAATCGATTTTGCAACCAAAGATTTTGAAAAAAATCTCAGTCGCGTATGCTATTAGGTAGAATATTCATGATTTTTTTCATAATTTTCTGTTGAACATGACGTGACTAAAAATCAATTTGGATGGATACTTTTGACCATCTTATCCGGATATACCTTAAGAATCAACGAAAACATTATTTAAAAAATAGAAAATATTATTCTCTTTACATCATTAAACCCAATTTTTCAACAAAAATTTAGTCCAAATTTCTCTTCGGTATCTCTTTTAGATCAAAAGTTATAGCAAAATGTGCGCCGCGTCGCGCCGCGCTGTGCCGGGATTTAAATACGCGCCGTCTCCAGATTCCGACTTTTCGTCTCATGCTTTCGAAACTTCGGAAACGTGAAAACCGAAGGGTCGCTTCAGCGTCGATCAGCCGAGCAGGTAGTTTACACGGACAGAGTAGAGGTACGCTGGTGTGTGTAGCGCGCGTGCAATCGAGGAGGCACCAACACCTTCCCAACAGGGAAGGGGAAACCAGCGCGTTAGGGGAGCGGCCCACGGCCCACGAATATCCCATCACTGCCTTCAGTGCGAAGCGGGTCAGTGGAGTGGGGATGAGTGAGAGAGGGAACGGGTAGTGAAGTAGGGAGCGCTGTCGCGCGGCGTGGCCATCGTTGAACGCGATGACGTAGGTTTCGCGTGGGGGTGAACAGGTAAATATTTAATTGTTATATCTCCGAAACGGATAGACTTTTTAAACATTTTTTTTTTTTAATAATGCATTGTCATCCAGTTCTGAGCCATGTAACCGATTTCAAGTCTCTAGTTCATCAGGAAGTTAGTTTAAAATCAATTGCAAAATTTGCCACCGAACAAACAAACAGACAAACAAACAAGAAAGCGAGCTAGAAAAACGTGGTAAAAAGGTCTCCTATTCACATACTACTCATAAACCCAGGTACGTCGGCAGACCCTCTGTACCGCTATTCCCTTTGCGAAGGCATACGGAAGGCATACGGAAGGTATACGGAAGGCAAAGAATACGATTTCTGCTGATAGACTACAATCTTATAATAGAAAAGTACGAGGACAAATTAATTTAAAGAATTATTTCCGAGGTAACAGAGAGTTCGCTACGCGACAGACGCTCCGCTCACTATTCGAACGTCAATAGTTTCAAACAGGAATAATTTGAGAACTGGATCGAGCTGAACACTAATTCCTTTACGATTATGTAGGGGAAGGTGTACTAAAAATAGTCCAATTTGTTAGAAACTGGGATATCCTGGGACCTGAAAGATCTCCCTTAACAATTATAAAGAATTTTTAAAATTTTCTTCATGTAGTTCAGCATTGACTTTTAATATATTATGCAGACTAATTAATAATATAAGATATGATTTCTCATCGCAAAAATCTGCTCTTCAATTTAAAAAAAAAAAGCGAGAGAAAATATTGAATAGCAACGTCAAGGCATCGCATCAACGAGAAGCAATTTTTCTCATGAAAAATACTCCTCTTGAAACGTCCAAATTTCAATGTTTATTACAACTATAATATTTATTAAATTGTACTATTTTCTTCATTACCGAGGTCTATGGACATTCGGGAAGCAATGTTCATATATTAGATATCGATACGAGAAAGTTCGTTTTAGGGGTAAATGTCACACTTTTCCCCAATCCGGCCCACTGTGGGCCGTCGGGTTACCCGGGTTTATGGCATTGCTATTGTGTTCTGGGCTGAGGCCACAGGGCTCGACCCTCGGGCCTCGGTACGTGTTCATTCAAGCCTCGAGCTGGCTAAAAGGAACGTAAAGGATCCGAGAGGATTTTTTAATTAGATACAGATACTACATAATTTTTCAAAGTCAAAGTCATAAGAATAGTGACCTCGAATGTTTTCCCAGGTGTATCGGACCCGGAATATGGCTATAAAATAAACCTAAAAACTTAAAAGGCAACCACAAACTGGACGCCTACTGTCAGCTGGTTTGCTTAGGAAGGATCTTTTGCTAATGATGTTGTAGCGGCCATCGTTTGCGAGGCAAGCAGCAATAAAGCTATTTTTGAGAAAGCCGTTTTTAACGCGTACAATTTAGATGTTGTAGACAATGTATGTCCCGTTCTGTAGAATCTTTCGTTGCTGGCCTCAATAGCAAATGCTGGTATCGTAAACCCCCGAGTTTCCGAAGGGTCGCGCCGACCGAGGTACGTGGGGCCATTCCAAAGCCACGGTAAGTACCTCGCAGACCTAGAGGAAAATCCCGCTATATCATAAAAACCCTCACGGTCACTTTCAGCATCCCCGAAAAAGCGCGCCTCGAGCGCAAGGAATGGTGGGAGTGTCCTAAAGAGTGAAGACAGTCTGCTAAATAAAGAGACATTCCCGCGTACTCGTTCTTTCTTATTTGAATTTCGAACACAACAACCTAGCTTCTTCAATGTTGAAAAGCTTTTATAAAATCTGATTGTATAGAGTTCTACATATACAAAAAATTCGATTCTTTAATGACCTATGAGCGAATTTGAAAGAATTTTTCAATGGCTTAAAAATTGTTAACTTTACAGACGTGGAAAAAAAGTGTTACCCTTTTTTCTTTAAATTATAAGACTAGAACTAACCAACCAATGAGAATTAGTTTTTGGCATTTTTGGCGTTTTTAGAATTCATTCATATTATCAATATTTCAAGAAATACATAAATAATCAAATACATAGGAGATTTAAATTATCTAAGAAACTATTAAATAAGTAACAAATAAACAATTTTAAATTTTATTTTAAGACATAAAAATTTAACAATTAAAGAATGATTACAAAAAATATATATTTATTGCGAGAATTATCAGTGGATAGGAATCATTTTATAATGAATTTTAGTGCAAATTTCATCACGATATCTCTTACGGTTCAAGAGTTATAGTAAAATGTCACAAAGTTTCTCGATCCAGGCCACTGTGTTCGGCTGTCCGTGGCTGTATATCGTGATGTAATATTTACTTCAAATAATTTTAATTTCGTCAATTTTCAAATGTCCATTTTTAAAACATGTCCATGACGGGTACACTTGGGGTAATACATATCATTTTTTCAAATTTTTAGAAAGTTCCCGGCTGTAAAAACATTCATTTGTTTAAAACAATTTAAAAATAAATGGCGAAAAATCCATTTTTTTCAAATAACATTTTTAATAGATACTCTTATTTTTTCACTACATAAGCTCCTAAAATCTTGTTTGTATCGGTTTGTTAGTTCTAGTCTTATGATTTATTGGAAAAAGGGTAAAATTTTTTTACACGTCTGTAAAATCGACAATTTTCAAAATATCGAAAAATCCTTTGAAAAAGAAACAGTACTTCAAAAAGTGTCCGATTTCGTATATGTAATGACCCGCATTTAATATCATATGAATTTAAAATCCAGATTCGTTTATTACACGTGCAGACACTGCAGACCTGTATTTACATACACGAAAAATGAGGATCTCCAGTGTAGATTAATCGCTAGGACAGATGACCATTACTTTTCTTACAAAGTATCAAACATGATACAGTTACCCCGGGCTTACTGTCGAACAGTCGTGTTCTGCACTGATTGACTGACAGTGATCGTTTGGGGACATTATTGTTTTATCACTGCGTCTACCGCACCCACCGCACCGACCGGGACCACGACCGCGCCTAGATCAGGGTTTCAGTTCAAAATCCAAAGTCACTTTGTTGTAGTACGTCTTAAAGTCGGCCATGCTAAGCATATGTACTTAGTTTTCAGCATAAATTCACGCGCATGTTTGAAGAAACCGTATGCGCCTACAAAAATAGTTATAAAAAATTTTCTTCCGGCTTCCTTCAAGTACGAAGGCCCGGAATAAATCGCGAAAAATGTCTATTTTTAAATTTTTCGAGTAGTTTTACCGATAATGCTATTACACGGGGGAAAGAGCAACGTTAATGAAGTTTGAAAGACGATATCTCTCTTGTGCCAACGTGCGCCAACGTGCCCATGGAAAAATAACGTTTATGGATATCTATGTAAACAATAAATGCAAGGTTCAACTGCAGTAACCTGCGGCTTTGGGTTTTATCACATGAAATGTCGGTGAGAACGCGACAAAGAACACTCCGCTTTCTGGAACATTTGACGGTCCGTCGTGCGTTATAGTTATATGAATTAAATTTCATTTTTAATTTATTTTTTATATTCAATTGAAGTGTAAAACTAGAGGGCTATTGTTGCTCGCTCGCTTCGCTCGCTCGCGAGTAGGGTTGTTTTTATTCGCTCGCTTCGCGAGCTCGCGGGTAGGACTGCTCTTGCGAGAGGGTTAGTGATACGCATGGCTAGTAGAGCTTACTGATATCAATGTTCTTTATTTGGTGTGTGACTCTCCAAGAGTCACACAAAGAACTTCCCGATTCGTTACTCCTTCGCCAACATCGCTAACATCGTTTTTTTTTTGTACTTTCATCGATATTCTCCCAAAATGTATTCTTGGGAGTAGAGATGATAAATTCACTGTTGCATTGAAATAACTTTCGATTATTCCAAGCGGTAACATTAGCATCAGTTAAAAAAAAAATTTTTTTTAATCTAAAAAAAAATTTTTTTTTAATCTAAAAAAAAATTGAGAAAAAAATTTTTGTTTATGTCATTGCGTTTGTTTCTTTGGTGGAAAACTTTCATCCTCCCTTATAAATTGCATTGTAGAATCAACTCTTTTCGAAAAAAAACTAAAACTCTAAAAAACTACTTGACCAATATGGACCAAAATCTAATCAGCTCTAAGTTACGACGGGGCACATCGATTGCATCATTCATCATCCTGATCGCGTTGTTACTTTTTCTGAAAACGTTAACGAAAAATTTGATACCATACAAACGGACATACGCGCGCGCGCGCGCGCGCGCGCGCGCACACACACACACACACACACACACACACACACACACACACACACACACACACACACACAAACATTTTGATAAAAATAGTCTAAAATGACTCCAATGACCATGAAACGTGAAGATCTGCTAAAAAATCGATTTTCGATTTTCGGGGTAATTACAGTAACTTCCCTATGAATCGGGAAGTTAAAAATTTATTATTTATTTTTTAATTTATTTATTACTTTTCGTGTCCAAACTGTAAATAAACGTTAGCTGTATATAATGAATCTCCATTAAATCTTGTACGTAAACGTATGCTTTTTGTTTCATTTTATTTTATTATAAATTACATGCAATTATTAATTTAACTACCTGCTACCTGCTCGCTGGTCGACGCCGACGCGTCCCTTCGATTTTCACGTTACCGAAGTTTCGGAAGCATGAGTCGGAAAGTCGGCATCTGGAGACAGCGCGCATTTGAATCCCGGCCCGGCACGGCGCGGCGCAATCCACATTTTGCTATAACTTTTGATCTAAAAAAGATATCGAAGCGATATTTGGACGAAATTTTTTTTAAAAAAACCGGGTATAATGGTCCATCCTAAAATATGTTTTGTATTTCTTAAATAATTTTTTCGTTGATTTTTAAAGTTAAGATGAGCCAGAGGGCCCCCAACACAAAATTGATTTTTAGTCGAACCATGCTCAATAAACAATTACGAAAAAATGTATAAATATTCTATCTAATAGCACACATGACTGAGATTTTTTCAGATTTTTCAGATTATGCAGACATGTTTAAAAAAATTGAAAATCTCCAAACATTCGAAGAAAATAAGAAATTTGTTCTCGGCGCACAGGTTCGATCAATTACTACACACTAAACTAATATTTGTAATACTCTGTGGACTACGGCTTAGCTATCATTGTGTGATTCTATTGGAGTGTAACAGACCTACAATAACGTAGGTTTGTTACTAAAATACTCCTGTCAAACCTCCACCGGTCATACGCGAGATTCAAAGCGCGCAACGTACCGTCGACCCCCGTCATCAAAACAGCACCGCCCGTACCGCGTTATCCGAATGGGCAGAAACATCTTTTTCAAATATAATATTTAATTACGTCACCCTAGATGAACATAACGAACATGCTGATTGTTTACAAGCTCGTTTTGCAACAGCATTACCAATCACAGGCACTAGAAGCTTTCATAGCTTTACACCATTCTCGAACAAAAAAAAAACTGCTATGCAAAACCTGCTCGTGCGATAATGATGGCTCTGTTTTTAGTGTAATAGAATAGTTTCTCCCTACATGATCCCTATAAAAACTAATATCTATAAAAGAAGTCATGATTAAAAAGGTGTTGTTGTCCAAGAGTGGTTACTAATATTGTTCTCCAGGTTTAAATAGAGTTATTACAGTGTGCTGGTATTTTCTCGAGACCAGCGGTATATGTAGACAACGGACCACAACAGCGGTGCGCTCGACCCACCTCTACCTGAAACGGGGGTACACGGCATCCTTTACCAGCTCATTGTGGCGCCAATTTTAATGATACCATCTTTTTCAAGGGCTCATTTTAAAGGGGAAACTTCCAGGAATATTACCATATTTTTTTCAAAATTTAAATCACTGAGCCCCATCATTTAAAAAAACGCAGAAGAAGAATTTGTTTAAATTTTTCGACATTATAAAGTTGATTTTCAAGGTTGAAAAAATTATTTTGTAATAGCCCAATCCTTTCCGAATAAAACAAACAAAAATTTAGCTCAATCGGACAAACGGTTCTTGAGATAAAAATTCGTAAGTGAGGCCCGTTTTCGCCGAAATGGGCAAAAATTGAAAAATTTGAAGGCCTGCCATTTCTAAAAAAATTCGAAACCGGCAAAATGATGACTTAAACCCCCCCTAATTTCACATGGACTACAACATATTTCATTTAGAACAAAATCGGCGATGGTGCCTGCAAAAAGTGATCGATTCGGCATGGAATGACCCAAAATCAATATTAGCAGATTCAAGAATGACTTGAAGGAAAAGATAAGTGTATGCTTACATTAATATTTCATTCTGTACTTTGTAATTATAACTTTAACTATGTGTTTTTTATGTTGTAGAAAGGCAGAGGACCGTTTAATGTCGCGATAACGTAAAATCAATATTAGCAGATTCAAGAATGACTTGAAAGAAAAGATAAGTATAAACTATACTATAAAGTTACATTAATATTTGATTGTATACTTTGCAATCATGACTTTAACTAATTTTTGTTTTTTTTTGTTATGTTCCAGAAAGACAGGGACCATTTAAAATCGATTTTCGTAACCGGAGATGTATGAAACTTTACAAATGTGTTTGAAATTTGTGTTTTATTTGTCAAGTTTCATACTTAACGACCTGATATATGTAAAATGTCGTTACAATAATTATGTGATTACCAAATTTGTTAAGAGTGATGCATATATGTATATTGAAATATAACGTAAATAAAATATTTTATGTTGCATCATCAAGTCTGTACATTATTTTTCTGATTATAAAAATATTCAATATTACATAATAGATCAACAAAGAAGTAAAGAAGTATCGAAAAAATTGATTTCGATTTTTTAACACCGATACAATTTATGAAATATTCTGAAAAAAATTAAGGAGAATTGTTTCAGTAATATCTGACTACTGAATTTTTATAAAACTGGTATCTCGAAAAATTCAATACGAAATATGCATTTTCTTCGAATAGGACGAAACACCACCTTCAGTTCCTCCTGTAACGGTCCTGGTTCCTGGTGCGCGACTTTCTCGCGGTGGTGCTCCTCGTAGCCGGTATAGCTCGCCGCTCCAGGGTTCGTAACGTGCGAGGAGAGTGTTCGGCGCGGGGGAAGGAGTCGGTACGGTGATAGAGAAATAACGAGACGAGTGTTTCGAAATATAATAGTGCTCGCTGCCTAGTGATTGATTACGTTCCGGTGTTTCGGCGTACGGTGTTCCCGGACGTGATATTCGATTTCGATGCTACGGTGCGCGGGTGACGATGTACTCGAGTGCGGTCGAACGCGGGGGTGCTACCTGGTGAAAAAGGTGACGCACCTTGTCTTACTCGTCCGACCTCGAGGACGACTCGTCTCCCGGGGATGCAGGTGACGCACCGTGCTTTAAGACTTACTAGGCGGTTCTTAGGCGACGTGGAAGGGTGGCGCACCGCTTCTCGTTCTGCCGATTCTGCAGGCGACTCGCCTTGCGGAATTTTACCGGTGACGCACCGGGTGTTTGCGAGGTGGAACGCGGTTCTCACCAGCGGAAGTGCAGGATGTCGGACAGGAGACGGATTGGTGGAGTCGAGGGGTGACGCACCTCTTCGAGTCCAACCGATGTCGTAGACGACGCGTCTCTCGGCTTTACCGGTGATGCACCGGAGCGGTTCCTCGGTGGAACACGGTTCACACCGATGGGAATCAGGATCCCGACGACGAGGGGTTCGCACGGCGAACGAGCTCGTAGTCGGCGGGTACCGGGATCCTACTCGCAGAGCAGGATTTCTGGCAGGATGTCGTTCTAGATAGCTCCAGGCAGACTCAGGTCATTTTGACGTTTTCCCGACGGCTTATATAGGAGTCGCTTGGTGGTAAGGGATGGTAGTGCGGGGAGGTATTTTGCTGTTTTGGAAATTTGATTTTGACTCCCATTGGAACAGGAAGGTCGGTGCGGGGATAACGCGGTACGGGCGGTGCTGTTTTGATGACGGGGGTCGACGGTACGTTGCGCGCTTTGAATCTCGCGTATGACCGGTGGAGGTTTGACAGGAGTATTTTAGTAACAAACCTACGTTATTGTAGGTCTGTTACACTCCAATAGAATCACACAATGATAGCTAAGCCGTAGTCCACAGAGTATTACAAATATTAGTTTAGTGTGTAGTAATTGATCGAACCTGTGCGCCGAGAACAAATTTCTTATTTTCTTCGAATGTTTGGAGATTTTCAATTTTTTTAAACATGTCTGCATAATCTGAAAAATCTGAAAAAATCTCAGTCATGTGTGCTATTAGATAGAATATTTATACATTTTTTCGTAATTGTTTATTGAGCATGGTTCGACTAAAAATCAATTTTGTGTTGGGGGCCCTCTGGCTCATCTTAACTTTAAAAATCAACGAAAAAATTATTTAAGAAATACAAAACATATTTTAGGATGGACCATTATACCCGGTTTTTTTAAAAAAAATTTCGTCCAAATATCGCTTCGATATCTTTTTTAGATCAAAAGTTATAGCAAAATGTGGATTGCGCCGCGCCGTGCCGGGCCGGGATTCAAATGCGCGCTGTCTCCAGATGCCGACTTTCCGACTCATGCTTCCGAAACTTCGGTAACGTGAAAATCGAAGGGACGCGTCGGCGTCGACCAGCGAGCAGGTAGCAGGTAGTCCACACGGATAGGGTAGAGGTACGCTTGTATGTGTAGCGCGCGTGCAATCGAGCAGGCACTCACACAGGCAGAGTAGAAGTACGTTCGTGTGTAGCGCGTGCGCAGCAGAAGCAACGTGGCGAGGACGGTGCGTCCACGGTACGTCAGAGTGGGGGGTCCTGTGCCGGAGGGGAAACGTCCTCTGGAAAAAACCCACGACCCATGATTCTGGCATCACTGCACGGTGCCCGTGCCGTAGACTGATCTGGTTATCAGAGAGGGGGTAAACTGTATTCCTCTCGATGTCCTCGATCTGGCTTTGATTTGACTTTTGATAAGTGGGGAGTTTTCGTAAAGTGGAGAAGCTGCGTGGGGCATTGTGGCGAAAATCGGCATCCCCACTACAATTTTTCCTCGCGTAGTGCTACCAGAGAGGATCTCTGGAATTACTATCTGGGGGTATGGGGGCCCAGAAACCGTAGAGGTACCACGTTCTTCAACGTTTGCCATATATAGAGAAGGACAGCGCGTAAACGACAAAGATACTTACCTATGTCACAACTCGCTACGATATAGGTAAATATGATTGAAACTCTAACGAGCTTTTTTTCTACTAGGAACTATGTAACAACGTTTTGTTCAGTGATCACCATCCAAGTCAAATTCGGGTCTTTAAACAATTCACTATGCGAGGCCTAGAAGCGAATGCGCACTGGGTCTTTGAACTGTTGGGTGGACATAGCCCACTATCTTCTTTGTTTTTTCTAGTGAATTTAGATAACATTTATCCGAGCAGATTTTCTGCAATTTTAATCGAGCATTATTAGAAAGCGTTTATTTACACCTTGCATTTATGAGGCCAAAAATAGCAAAGTTTAATTTTTGATTTAATATCCGAAAATTTAATCGCTTATTATACGAGTAATTGTAATCGTAATTATATCGTGTAGCATGTTCTTTTCATTTTTAATCTGAAAAAAATGAACACGGTGGAAAGAGTTTCATAGAAAAAAATAAGAAATTATAAAAGTTGCATTCATTTGCTTCGCGTTCATTTCTGTGAGTCTCACCGATACTAAACACTTCGCTAGCTCGGTTACTAAACCAACCGGGACCCCCCGTAGTAGGATACCAATATTTACAGTTCCTCCCTCTCCACTCTATCAAATACATATCGTGCTCTTCCCAATTTTATCAGAAGGAAATAATATTAATGAATCATAATTAATTTATCATGAATTTTTATTAAATTATAGTGAAAACAGACATTTTTTTCCTCTATTTGTGTACACTGTACACATACCACACAAACCTGGTCTAATACATTTTATATATTTTAGAATTACCAACTTATGTATATGCGTGATATTTTTTTACATTCTCAGATAAGTGCCGTATAATCAAACAGTTCTCTTACCCTAACATACCGTCGCCTTGTCTCCTTCGCGCGCGCGCGTGATCGCAATCTTGAAGAACAATATTCTTATTCTCAAGACAGTGCGACGTCGAATCGCTTATCATTTCCCACTTTCAGTCTCTCGTAAATATTCGTGTGCCGTTTGATAGCTGATTGATCCCATACGTTCATCTGCTTCCACCCGACGAAAGTTCCAATTATTGGGTTGGCAAATAAGTTCGTTCGGTTTTTTTAGAGTGGAATAGAACACAAAAACCGAACGAACTTATTTGCCAACCCAATACAGTTGGTTTCCCCAAAATGAAAATTTTACTATTTTCCTGTGTATCTGAAATCATTTTTGAAATCATTGATATTGTCAAAGTAGTGCTAGGTGTCCACTCTTTGTTAATGACAATCTCTCAGTAATAATTCTATGTAGCACATTACAGCGAGTCCCATCGTCGACCGATTTGCACCGATGTTGGTAGATTTCCAAACACAGGATAACCAAGTTTGGTTATGTACGACAATATGGGTAGGATTGAGAGGAAAATATAAAAGGAATAATTATTTAAATAAAAAAAATTTTTAATATACCACGTTTTTAAGGCGGACTGAAAAGTATAAAATAATTTTTCCTAGCCCCATACAGATTCCTAACCCCATACAGATAGTCCCGAAAATTTGTGATTGTGAATTTTTAATAGCTATGGAAATACTTGTAAGATTTAAAATGAAAAACGTGGGGCGCAATATAATAGTAAGGAGTGTAGAGAGTAGCAGCCGTTGAGAAAACTCGCATAACAGTTCATATGATTTTCAGTGCAAAAAATTGTTAGTGACTTAGGACTTAGGTGAACTATTCATGCATCAATTATCTATTGCATGCGCCCCACTCGTACTTTTGCCGCGAATGAAATAAAAGAAAGATTAACTCGCGAAGAGATATCTTATGACTCTTAAGAGGTGAGGTGAAGCGAAACGGGAAGTGTTCGTGGGAAAAGACAATCTTTTATTACCAATTTTACAGTCGTTCATCGGCCGTATCTACTGGGTCTTATAGGCGCATGGTGGGAGTATCGATTGGTTCTCAGGTGAATTGTCTATCGAATGGTTTTCTTATCAGCGTGTCATGAGGATACCGATTCAGATATTGATTGAGGTGTCGGTTGAGGTATCGGTTGAGCTATTGATTATGTTTCGGATTATCGCATGGTTACACGCCCCCCTTCTTATTTTGTTTTTAGTCCCGAAAAACGTACTTTCCTAACTTGTTTTATTTTGGGGATTGGAGATGTTATTTCTAACTCACAAATTTGCCGAGGTGATCCAGAGTATGATGGTGGAAAGCGGGTGGTCGATGTTAAATTGTTGACTTCGTTGTTTTGAGTGGAATGAGCTATTGGGCAGCAAATGTTGATCGTCAGCTGAGTGAGTCCTTTTAGACAGTTGAGGACCCCACATCGGTATAGCAGGTAGATTCCAATAAGTCCTATAGCCAGATACCCCAGATATTGGAGTATTGAATATCCAATTGATGTCCAGTTCTGTATGCGGTGTTGGCCCTTTAATTTGTTTAGTTGATCGTCCATCTTATCGAGTGTGGTTCGGAATTCTTTGAAGTTAGTGGATATTACATTTGTTTTGTCTAATTTTTCGTGAATTACATCGAGATCTTCCGGTGCATAATTTATAGAAATATTTTTGAATCGCGTTTCGAATTCTATCTCTTTTGGTTTTAATCCTATTTTCATCACAGTGTTCTCGCTAAGAAGGATGCAATCACTGTTACTTGGGATATCGATGTGTATCATTTGATTCGTTTTACATAATGCCTGAATTGTCGTCGGGTTCTCGGGAACTACAATAAATCTGTTGGAGTTATCTATCGGTATGTAAGTTAAGTCAGATATTTTAAATAACGCAAATCCGCAATTTTTTGTGGTTTTGGTGTGAAGTTTCAAAAGCTCGCTTTGACATTCGTGACTACTAACAAGTGAGTGACTGGGTCTTGTTCGTTTACACAGAGTAAATTCGCTATGGATAGTACATTGTTCTTTTAGAAATTGGCTGTCTAACAGTATGAATTCGTGTCCTGATTCCAAGATAATATTGTCATCTAATACTAGGGCTATGAAGACCTTGCCGCGCTTTTGAGGTATGGGGTACAATCTTTTGATGGTCCATTCGGTGTTTTCTAAAGACGGTACGGATATATGATAAACAATTTTTCCTGACTTAATAATTATCTTTACTGAACTGATGGAAAGTAACGTTTGGTAATTATCTGGATTTGCTTCTATTGGGTCAGAAAGTGAATTTTTTCCTCTAATTTCTTTTAGTGCTTTAAGGAATGTCTCTGGTGTTACTAATTCAGGGTGGATGATACCGCCAGAGAGGAAATGAGAGTGCTCACGCCCGGGGTTTGGCCGTGCCGCTTTTGTCTCCACATCATGTTTAGCCTGGAACAGCTCCTACATCATCTTTAGCATGGAACAGAACCTACACCATCTTTAGCAGGAAACAGAACCCACTTTACTGTTATTAAATCTGTGTAATGGATTAGAACTAGCTTCAACCACCGACCAGATACTATTAAATGATATTAACTATTAAATAATAGTATCTGATCGGTGGCTGAAGCTAGTTCTAATCCATTACACAGATTTAATAACAGTAAAGTGGGTTCTGTTTCCTGCTAAAGATGGTGTAGGTTCTGTTCCATGCTAAAGATGATGTAGGAGCTGTTCCAGGCTAAACATGATGTGGAGACAAAAGCGGCACGGCCAAACCCCGGGCGTGAGCACTCTCATTTCCTCTCTGATACCGCTTTTGCCCAACAATATTGCTGTATTAAGTGTGTTAGTGTTTTCCATGAGTTCAGCTGTGAGGGATTCTATTGCTATTAGTTGTGCTGTGATATGCAATTCGTCGTGTGTTTCAATATACAACCGATGGCTTTCCTGATGTAATTTTGTGAATGCATCAAAATTAGACTGGTTAAGAATTGTACGAATCATGTTAGTTTGATCGTGTACTATATTGGTTAGGTTGTTATTGGCATCGAAAAGTTTATCTATATTTTTGTTAATCAGCTCTAAATCGTCGTTATCCAAAGTTCCATATAAAAATTTTGATACACTACCCACTATGTTCAATAATCCTCGTTTCATTCTCAAATATAATATTTGTTTTAAACGGTTTACAGTGTTTTGCGTTCTGGATATTTTTCTATTAATCTCAGCTATTTCTAGTTTGAATTTACAATCATTACATTGTTGGGTCGTTCTGTTCATAAGTTCTTTAATATTGTTTGCTGATTGTATAATATTTTCTGGGTCAACTGCTATTACCAATTTTAATTCGCTATGATACAAAAAGCTTTTCCCTAATTTTTCTATGAGTATAGTTGAATCGTTAAGCGGGTTAACTATTAAGCAATTTACATAAGGTAATAATAATATCGTTAAATATATGGGATCCATGTTAACCTATAATAGATCGAAAAAGTTTTAGTCGATTACCATGTATCTTTTGCGTTCTATCGGGTTTGTTTAAATATCGGATAGTGTAATTAGGGGGCTTAGTCTCGATTATTTGTGCAGGTCCTAACCATTCTGTGTCTAATTTGTGTTTCTTGTGGTCGTTGTGAACCAATACTTTGTCACCAGTGTTAAAAAGAGATTGCGTTCGTATAATACGTCTGTCCTGGTCGCGTTTGTAACGTTCTTTATTTTTCGTCAAGGTGTCTCTAGCTCTTTTCAGGTATTCTTCATGTCGGTTTTTCCAGAGTTTAAATAACTGTTCTCGTGTTAATGAAGGTGTAACAGCTATTGTCGAGGGCATATTGGCTTTATGACCGAATGTAAGTTCAAAAGGTGTAAATCCAGTAGATTCGTGTAACGATGTGTTATATCCCATACAAATTAGATTTAAATTTTCGTCCTATTCATTCTGTCTGTCGGCGGTACATGTTCGTATTAGGTCTTTAACTGTTGCATGCGTTCTTTCAAGAGATCCGTTTGACTGGAGGTGAAAAGATGTCGTTTTTATGTGTTTAATTTTGAATGCTTGTTCGAACTGTTCCATTAGGTTACAAACAAAGTTACTACCTTGGTCTGTTAGAATATGTTTTGGAGAAGAAAATATGTATATATAATGCTCCAATAGTTTCGGTATAATAGTAGTTGCTTGTCGATCTTGGATCTAGGACACTTCGTCAAAAGACATTTCGTCGAAGACATTTCGTCGAATGGACATTTCGTCGAAGTGACATTTCGTCGAAGTGACATTTCGTCAATGGGACATTTCGTCGAAGAGACATTTCGTCGAAAATACATTTCGTCCAATTTCTTGACCCAAGTTTTTGTTTTAATTTTTTGTTTTGTTTTTGGTTTTGGTTTTGGTTTTAGTTTTGGTTTTGGTTTGGGTTTCGTTTTCGGTTTCGGTTAACCCAGTCCTAACCCAGTCCTAACCCAGTCCTCGTCGTGACTCCCGGTTCGACAGAGATCGGCTAAAACATTATGACAAAAGAAAAACCATAAAACACGTGAAAGGAAATTAATCGACAGCCCAATGCAAGACAAAACCTAAGAGATAAAGCGGCTACGAATAAAGCGCTATGCCACATCCTACGATACCACTTCTTCAAGATACACATCATTCTCAGGATGCAAAACAGACCAAAACCAAAACCAAAACCGAAACCGAAACCGAAACCGAAACCAAAACCAAAACCAAAACCAAAACCAAAACCAAAAACAAAACAAAAAATTAAAACAAAAACTTGGATCAAGAAATTAGACGAAATGTATTTTCGACGAAATGTCCATTCGACCAAATGTCCATTCGACCAACTGTCCTTTCGACGAAATGTCCATTCGACCAAATGACTTCGACGAAATGTCCGAATTCGATTTTCGACGAAATATCCTTCGACGAAATGTCCGGGTCCCGTCGATCTTTCATAGGTATAAGGACAAGGTATTTGGTTAGGGACCCGGACATTTCGTCGAAGGATATTTCGTCGAAAATCGAATTCGGACATTTCGTCGAAGTCATTTGGTCGAATGAACATTTCGTCGAATGGACATTTCGTCGAAGTGACATTTCGTCGATGGGACATTTCGTCGAATGGACATTTCGTCGAAAATACATTTCGTCCAATTTCTTGACCCAAGTTTTTGGTTTTGGTTTTGGTTTTGGTTTCGGTTTCGGTTTCGGTTTCGGTTTCGGTTTTGGTTTTGGTTTTGGTTTTGGTTTTGGTTTTGGTTTTGGTTTTGGTTTTGGTTTTGGTTTTGGTTTTGGTTTTGGTTTTGGTTTTGGTTTTGGTTTTGGTTTTGGTTTTGGTTTTGGTTTTGGTTTTGGTTTTGGTTTTGGTTTTGGTTTTGGTTTTGGTTTTGGTTTTGGTTTTGGTTTTGGTTTTGGTTTTGGTTTTGGTTTTGGTTTTGGTTTTGGTTTTGGTTTTGGTTTTGGTTTTGGTTTTGGTTTTGGTTTTGGTTTTGGTTTTGGTTTTGGTTTTGGTTTTGGTTTTGGTTTTGGTTTTGGTTTTGGTTTTGGTTTTGGTTTTGGTTTTGGTTTTGGTTTTGGTTTTGGTTTTGGTTTTGGTTTTGGTTTTGGTTTTGGTTTTGGTTTTGGTTTTGGTTTTGGTTTTGGTTTTGGTTTTGGTTTTGGTTTTGGTTTTGGTTTTGGTTTTGGTTTTGGTTTTGGTTTTGGTTTTGGTTTTGGTTTTGGTTTTGGTTTTGGTTTTGGTTTTGGTTTTGGTTTTGGTTTTGGTTTTGGTTTTGGTTTTGGTTTTGGTTTTGGTTTTGGTTTTGGTTTTGGTTTTGGTTTTGGTTTTGGTTTTGGTTTTGGTTTTGGTTTTGGTTTTGGTTTTGGTTTTGGTTTTGGTTTTGGTTTTGGTTTTGGTTTTGGTTTTGGTTTTGGTTTTGGTTTTGGTTTTGGTTTTGGTTTTGGTTTTGGTTTTGGTTTTGGTTTTGGTTTTGGTTTTGGTTTTGGTTTTGGTTTTGGTTTTGGTTTTGGTTTTGGTTTTGGTTTTGGTTTTGGTTTTGGTTTTGGTTTTGGTTTTGGTTTTGGTTTTGGTTTTGGTTTTGGTTTTGGTTTTGGTTTTGGTCTGTTTTGCATCCTGAGAATGATGTGTATCTTGAAGAAGTGGTATCGTAGGATGTGGCATAGCGCTTTATTCGTAGCCGCTTTATCTCTTAGGTTTTGTCTTGCATTAGGCTGTCGATTAATTTCCTTTCACGTGTTTTATGGTTTTTCTTTTGTCATAATGTTTTAGCCGATCTCTGTCGAACCCGGAGTCACGACGAGCACTGGGTTAGGACTGGGTTAACCGAAACCGAAAACGAAACCCAAACCAAAACCAAAACTAAAACCAAAACCAAAACCAAAACCAAAACCAAAAACAAAACAAAAAATTAAAACAAAAACTTGGGTCAAGAAATTGGACGAAATGTATTTTCGACGAAATGTCCCATCGACGAAATGTCACTTCGACGAAATGTCACTTCGACGAAATGTCCATTCGACGAAATGTCTTCGACGAAATGTCTTTCGACGAAATGTCTTTTGACGAAATGCCCTAGATCCATTTGGTTAAGCTGTCTTGTATTGAGAGGATGAATTGATTTCCGTGTTTGGTTTTGGGCAAAGGTCCGAATATGTCCATTGCAATTTTGTCATTAGGCTCAAGAGGTGTGTCGGTTATAACAGCTTCTTCTCTGGGACGGATGCGTGTTAATTTTTCTCGTTGACATGTTTCACAATTTTCAATGAATTCTTTTACATCTTTTTCTAGCCCGGTCCAATGATGTTTTTCTTTAATTCTGGCTAGTGTACGATTTTCTCCAAAATGTTGGGAGGTTTCCGGACTGTGGGATTCTCGAATTATGGTATTTTTATCTTCTTGGGAATAGGAATGGGGGGGATCTTCCGCTACGGTTAATTTTCCGTTAGGTACTCGTGAGATAAGAAATCTTAGCATAAGTTCCAAATGAACAATTTCTAGTCGCGTTATAGTGGGATCGTTTATACCTAGTTGAATTTGCGATTTCTTAGTTCTGTCGATTTCTGAGGTAACTATTGCGTGTAACTTGTTTAACCAGTCTGATTCGTTATAATTTCCTAATTGTTCTTCAGTGATTTGTGTCCATTTAAAGGAATTAGGTTTCTTTGTTATTGGGGATGCAGATGGGGTTATTTTCCAATCTATATACTGTTGGTGGAGCTCGTCTCGTTGTCGTGAGGATTCAGGTGGTAAGGTATCAAGACTTGTTGTGTCATTATATAAGTCGAGTAAGTCGTCAGTGGTAAGGGCTAAGTCATCTGTTATAGGGAATATACGGGACAATGCGTCTGCGGCTGTGTTTTCCTTTCCTTTTTTGTATTCTATATCGTAGTCATATTGTTCTAATCTGAGTCGCCATCTCATCAGTCGGGACGAGGGATCTTTAATATCTTTCAACCACTTAAGTGCCTGATGGTCAGTTTGTATAATGAACTTTCGTCCAAGTAAGTATTGTCTAAGTCTTTTGATTGCCCATACTATCGCTAATAATTCTTTTTCAGTGGTGGTATAATTCCTTTCGGCTGAATTGAGAGTTCTGGATATGTAACAGCACGGATGTCCGTCTTGAGATAAAACTGCTCCTAGTCCTTCGTTTGATGCGTCAGTCGTTAAATAAAATGTCTTACTATAGTCTGGGTACTGTAGGATTGGTTGTTCACATAATTTCTGTTTAAGTATGTCAAATGCCTTTTGTTGAAAGTCGGTCCAATGGAAGGGAATATCTTTCTTCGTCCGCTCTGTTAAAGGTTTACTGATTTTTGCAAAGTTTTTTACAAATTTCCTATAATATCCTGCAAGTCCTAAGAATGATTTTACTTCAGTTGGAGTTTTAGGAGTCTTGAAATTTTGGACTGCTTCTATTTTTGCACTATTAGGTTTTACTCCGTCTTTAGATATCGTGTGCCCTAAATATTGAAGTTCCGGTCGTAAATATTCGCATTTGTCTGGCTGTAAGTCCTACGTCTCTTAATCTTTGAAATACGATAGCCAAATTTTTATTATGTTCCTGAAGACTTGATCCAAATATAATGATATCGTCCAAATAAACAAAACAATATTTACCAATTAAACCATTTAATGCTCTGTCCATCATGCGTTGGAATGTTGCTGGGGCGTTTTTGAGGCCGAAAGGCATGCGTCTGTATTGAAAGTGTCCGTCGGGTGTGGAAAATGCTGTGTATTTACGGGATTGATCGGCCATGGGAATTTGATGGAAACCAGATGAAAGATCAAGTGCAGAGAAAAATTTTGCCTTGCCTAAGTGATCTAATATATCTTCAATATTCGGTAAAGGATACGCGTCTTGATCGGATTGTTCGTTCAATTTTCTAAAATCGATTACAATTCTCCATTTACGTTTTCCAGATGAGTCCGTTTTTTTCGGTACCACCCATACAAGTGCGTTGAAAGGGGATTCACTATGTTCTATGATTCCCTTTTCAAGCATTTCGTTAACTTGTCTATGAATTTCAGCCTTGTGACACTCCGGAGGTCTGTATGCCTTAATATTAATCGGTTTTTCTGACTTTAGTGTAATACAGTGCTGAGTGAGACTGGTTTGTGGTAAAGGGTCAGTCTCTAATGCGAAAATATCGGCGTAACTAATTACAATTTTCTCAATGGTTTCTCGTAGTTCTTTTTCTATATGATCTGTTCTAATTTTTGATTTTAATTCCTGGATTCTATACGGGTTATCGTTTTCAATTTCAAAATTTGAGGTAGTAATTTCGTTGTTACCTGGATTGATGTAGCAAACCTTGGTTGGTTGATTATTCCAATTGACTGATTTTATTACGTACTCCGATGGTCTCAAATGAATCTCTCCAAATAGGGATAGGCGGTTATGGTCTAAAATCAAATGAGTGTTGTTTAGGTTATAGTCATACTGCTGTAAAAATGGTTGGCCAATTATTCCATCCTCTTTAAGGGGAAAGTCGTCGGATACTATATGGAAAATGTGACTCTTTTTGAAGGATGTTAATTCAATGGATTCTTTGGATATATGTTTGTCATTGCCCATGTAAAATATTTTAGTGTATGGAATTAGACTTTTGTTACGTGATATGCAAGACTCTTTGATTAGATTGATTCCTGCTCCGGTGTCGATGAGCAAGCTTCCTTCTCGTCGCATTCCTCGGAACTGTCCTCGTATGTGTTGTAGTTGTCCTGGTACGTAGTTGATTCTGGTTCGCTCCAATTCTCCAATGGTTCTTCGTCCGTTGTTATGTTGTTCAGTCTGGGGGGTAGTTTGCCGGACTGAGTCAACTGAAAATTTTTACTCTTTGCGAAACACTTATCGCGAGTGTGTCCGATTCGTCCGCACTTGTCACATTTCAAATTTACGCGTGAGGCTAGTGGCACATTTTGAAACGGTGGGTTACACTTGTCTTCTTGTCGTCTTGGTGTATTTGGCTGGATCATTGGTCGTCGGAGTGGTACTTCCCTTGAAGGTTCCTTCAACCATAGTTCCATGTCAGCGGCCATTTGCTAGGCATCGGCCATGGACTTTGGATGACTCGGTATCACTAGACGGCCTATATCAGGTTTTAGGTTTTGCACGTACGTGCGTGTAGCGGCATCTTCTTCTTCTTCTAGCGCTATGTGACGAGCTGTTGGCTTATTGTGCTTGTTTTGCACAGTGTAATATAATTCGTTTAGTTGTTGACGAAACCGGAGGTTGTATGATTGGACGGTTTCAACATTGCCCTGTTTTATATTGCTAAGTTTGCTGCGGCAGCTGCCTACAGTAGTTGGTGTAGTAAGTTTCGTCGTAATGCGGTATACAACTCTTCGCAGGTGTTAATGGAAATGAACCATATGCTTCTCTCAGCCTGGTCAACTATCTTCTCGGCTAAAATTAATTTTAGAAGCATTTGTTGGTCGGCACATGCATTTCTTGCGTACTTTATGTTGACAATGAAGTCCCTTTCAGAGGTTTGATGACTCTAACGATGTCCTTTGCTCGTTGGAGTACAGGATCAGAGTTATTGGTCCTTGGGTTGGACGTCATTCTCACCGTTCGACCAGCCGATCCATGGTTAGGAAGACGTGATCTGGGCCTTGACACAGTTCCGCCTTCTTGTTCTTCTTCGTCGCCTTCTTCTTGACAAGTCGTTTGATTTCGGCGCTCATTCTCCGAGATCGCGCTTGTTTCGTCTTCAGTGATCGTCTGTTGTTGCAATTGACGAGCCAGTTCCCGGATTTCGGAGGCTCGTTTCTGATTCTCTCGATTTATCGTCTCGAAATTCTTTGTAACATGTTCTTCTAATTTAGAGAACTTGTCCAAAATCATTTTCAATGCAGATCCAACAGAGTTTGCCATTTTTGGGCTAATAATTATTTCCTCGTCTGAGTCTAGGACGGGAGTAGAATCTCTATATTGAGAAAAAGCCACTTCGCTCACCTGTTTATATTCCGGTTACTGTTGATTTCTCGTTCTCAGGCGCTCGTAGTCCCTCGAAGTCGCACAGCTCTCGTAGTCTGAGGTTCTTCAAGTTTTCGAACGACGGATTGATCAGTATCCTGGCAGGATCGCCAAAAATGTCACGCGGCACAATCGAGGAAAGAAGAAAACTAACGTATAGTAATCGAACTGACACTCGTACTTTTGCCGCGAATGAAATAAAAGAAAGATTAACTCGCGAAGAGATATCTTATGACTCTTAAGAGGTGAGGTGAAGCGAAACGGGAAGTGTTCGTGGGAAAAGACAATCTTTTATTACCAATTTTACAGTCGTTCATCGGCCGTATATACTGGGTCTTATAGGTGCATGGTGGGAGTATCGATTGGGTCTCAGGTGAATTGTCTATCGAATGGTTTTCTTATCAGCGTGTCATGAGGATACCGATTCAGATATTGATTGAGGTGTCGGTTGAGGTATCGGTTGAGCTATTGATTATGTTTCGGATTATCGCATGGTTACACTCGCTCGCTTCGCGAGCTCACGGGCAGGACTGCTCTTGCGAGAATGTTAGTGGTACGCATGGCTAGTAGGGCCCCGGCCATCCCGGAGCTGAGCTCTGGGGTGGCGTGGGGGGTGGGGTGGGGATGGTCGGGGCGTTTCGGATGCGCCTCCGACGACCTTCCCTTACCGGTGTCGGCGCCCTCTTGCCCTGGCTGGAGCGGGAACCTTTGGGTTCCCCGCTTCGAGCAGGGCACGAGGGCACCGGGAGCTGTGGGTGGACCGAGCTGGGGCTCGGGAAGCTCAATTCGAAGGCTCCAGGGACGGGGACACCGGGCGGGTCCCTCCGCCCGGGGTCCGATTAGATTAGGGTGCGGGGGAGGTTAACCCCTCCCCCGCGGGATGATTGTAATGCTAGGAAGGGACCTGTTGAATACTCGCGTGATCCAGGCACTTCCCCTATAGCTTAGGAGGGCGTGTGTTTTTAGTGCGGTAGGCCTCGGGAGAGGATCGAGTCGCTTGCGAGTCGATCCCCACCCGAGGAGAGTCCCACATAACCTCGGCTATCCCCCAGGATGCCGAGGTATGCGTAATGCATTTTCGCACGAAAAAAAAAAAATGGCTAGTAGGGCCCACAGCTATTAATGTCTTTTATTTTGTGTGTCTCTCCACGAGCCACACAAAGAACTTCCCGATTCGTTAGTTGCTGTATATTATTATTATTATTATTTATTAAGTGTACGTTTTAAGAAGATTATACGTTTTCAGGGAAATTCAATAGTTTTCTACTTATCAAAATGTTTGCTATATGGCGTCGCATTAAACCAATATCGTATGCTCGCTGCTCGCATGGTTCCTTGTGATAGCATACTAATGTTGCAAAATAAATTGTCTTAATTAGTTTTTCGCAAACGATACAACTCATCATTATCCGGGTTTGCACTATTGATCTTGGTTTTCTTCGATACTATTAATTTAAATTTTCTCAAAATATATAAACCGCTCAATTTTGAAACTCTGCTCAGTGCTACATACAACATTTGTAAAGTTCGTATTTCTGATGTTTTAAAATCCATACATACTTTCTCGTATGTTTGTCCCTGAATTTTATGAATCGTAATCGCTTCAGCAGGAACCACTGGAAATTGACTACGTGTGATCTGTTATTTTTCTTCACTCGAAATATTTACTTGATTCGATATTTTGTTATTATTGGTGTTAAATTTTGATTTATATTTGCGTTTTTCATATAATCACGATAACGAGTTCTTAGTTTCACTCCTACTATGGCCAATTGAAAATCTAACCACAATATAGACGGAATTTTAGTATTTTCTTGAAAAGTAATAAATTTTAATATTCCGCATGCTCCATTAACCAATCCGTCGTCAACATCAATGTTATTAATTATCATATATTTTATATTAATTTTTAATTTAATCTCAGTTAACAATTCGTTTTGAACTGATTGTTTATTTAAAGATTGTAATATAAATGTTTTTGTACTTTCATCGATATTCTTTGAAAATGTATTCTCGGGAGTAGAGATGATTAACTCACTCTTGCATTGGAATAATTTTCGATTATTGTAAGCGGTTACATTAGCATTAGTTGCAGAATTATAAAAAAATTTTTTTTAATTAAAAAAAACAAGAAAAATTTTTTTTTTAATTTTATAAAAAAATTTTTTTTTGATTTTATAAAAAAAAAAATTTTTTTAAATATGTCTATATATATATATATATATATATAGTTACGTTTACTTCTTCGGTGGATACGCCTTTCGTATAAATTGTAATATTTAATCAACTCATTTCGAAAAAAAAATAAAAAACTACTTGACCAAAATGGACCAAAATCTAATCAGCTCTAAGTTACAGCGGGGCACATCGATTGCAGCATTCATCATTCTGATCGCGTTGTTACTTTTTCAGAAAACGTTAACGAAAAATTTGATAACATACAAACGGCCATACGCACACACACACACACACACACATACAGACATTTTGATAAAAATAGTCTAAAATGACTCCAATGACCATGAAACGTGAAGATCTGCTAAAAAATCGATTTTCGATTTTCAGGGTAATTACAATAACTTCCATATAAATCGGGAAGTTAAAAAAATTTGATTACGATCATGCTGTTGTAAATCTATCTTTATAAGTTTATGATGACATTGTATCGTAATACATACAGTTACAAAACTTTTATTACTGACTATTCTAATCATTTGTTAATAATAGATTTCTTTTTGAGTATCTTGTATCTCCGCCAAATAGATGCTCGTGTTCTTTTTAAAACCTCGGCCAAGGCAGAGTACTTCTTCTTCTCGTCAAGATTCGCGTTGTTTTCTAAATGGTCTAAAATCATCTTATCTTCTTCCGGAAGAAACCTTAATTTATGGAAGCAAAATAAATGTATAACACTGTAAAATTTGTATTACAAATAATGTTATATATTTTACCTTCTTTGTACACGGTCTGAAAACAAGTTCCTAAATCTGTGATACACACTGTACAAAGTTCTATTTGGTATCTCTTGCGCTAGAAACTGGACAAACTTCCGTCTCTGTTTTTTACTACGAATAAACGTTTTATTGTTTACCCGTAACAGCAGGAATGGCATGTACTTCTGTGAATTCCAGTTATGTATCTATGTAGATATAAGGAAGATTTTTACAATAACCATCAAGGAATTATGGTTGATATTTTTTATAAATATATAACAATGGTTTCAATTGGCAAACCTTGCAGAATGTTGCCCAGTTATCACTTATTTTTTCGTCTTCCAATGGATGGAAGCTGCCTTTTTTAAGGATAGCATACTGTTCGAATTGTTTTATTTCTTCATGCGTTGGCGGCCGAGAGCCTGCCCGCGACTCGATTTGATGCTGTGGTAAAATTGGTCTGGTAAAATGAATTTCTAAGTTTCGTAAAATCTGTAATAATAATAAAAGTTTTCCATTCTTCAAACTCAAAAGCTTTCACTTATGCTTCACAACAAAACAATTAATATGGGAATTCGTAATTATTCATGAAGGAATTAATTTTCAATTAAATAATGATACTAGACAATCGTTGCAAAATTACCTGTTCCTCTTTGTCGGAAAGTTTATTCGAATCCCGGATTCCTTGAGCTAGCAACGTGACGTCATCCAAATCCATTTTTCCGCAATTCTATTTTAATTGTATGTGAATATAAAATAATTAACATAACTAACCTAAGGAACTTTCATCAAAACAATGTGAACTATAGTGGTTGTTTCACTACAAGATTCATTACAAACGTAAATAAATAATATTTTATTGTGCTCGGCATGTGATACATTCGTTTGTTTAATACGATTTTCATTTGTTTTCATATATCGCAGATATTATATATTTAGTAGAGCTGGTAGTAGCACAGACCAGATATAGATATAGGATTCGACTATATACATTGGCTCATTGGCCGCCAATAATTGGCCAGGTTTTATCGCGCATGCGCACACGAAACAGTAACGTATCTACAGGGTGACCCACGAATCGTGACCAGTAGAAATTACTCTGTTATTATACAGTATACACTGATTATATCAGTGATTATCAGAGAGGATATGAGAGTGCTCACGCCCGGGTTTTCGATGCCTCCAAATCCTAGCCTGGATCAGATCCTAGACCGACGGTAGAGCGGTTTCCCCTGGTTCCCCCCTCCCACTCTTAGCCTGGATCAGATCCTAGTCCCAAGGTAGAGCGGATGCTTAGCCTGGTCCTGTCTCATGCTAATACCACCGACGAGATACTATTAAAGACTGCCAGCACCAACGAGATACTATTAAAGACTTCCAGCACCGACGAGATACTATTAAAGACTGCCAGCCTTATGGGAGTTGGTGTCCCTCGAATTTTTCGGTGTTCTCTTACGCCCTCTAGGATATATTCTGCCTGGAGTGAGAAACAGAACGTTCCTTTCCCACGCGCCCGCGCGCTACACACACGAGCGTACCTCTACTATATCCGTGTGCGCTGCTTGTGCGCTTGCGCCAACCACAATCTATTTTTAGCACTTGCCGTGTTGTATTGCTCTACAGCAGGGATGGGCATTTTTGCCTCAATTGAGGCAAGACCGTCCGCACCACAGCGCCCACTGCCTCCCACCAGCTCCACCGTTACCATGGAGAAAGAACGCACTTCGCCCGTAGCGAGCAGTGCGCATGTCTCGCGAAGGCTTCGCGCATTGCGGCCACGAGGATGCGAGGGGAGCGCCCTGTGCGGCGAAGGCGCACGTTGCATGGAAGAGAGGTTGGTGGGAGAGGCAGGCGTTTGAGGGGCCCCACCCGTGCCCATCCCTGCTCTACAGAAACGAAACTGAAATTCGGCTGTCGAGCCGTCGAGCGTATGAATCGCAATCTGGAGCTAGCCTTCGAATCCCTGTGCAGCGATTTTTATTTTTATTTCTCATTACTTTTTTAATTACATTTTTAACCTTGCAAAAAATTAAAAATGTAAAAACTATGTTCAAAATATGTATTCATTTTAAATAGAAACGTTTTGTTACTGTCATAATTGCATTAATAAAAATTGTTATATGAGAACCGGTTGATGGTATTTATTTGGACTGATTGGAGAATACGAAAATGCAGAAAGTATTTTTTAGTTTATGAAACAATTTATAGATTTATTAGTTGTTAAACAAATAATAGAATAAATTGGATAATATATATAAATTGATTTTACTAGCATACACAAGTTTATTTGATCTTCTGTCTTCCTATAATAAAAAAATACAGTCATAATTATAATTATAATAGAATTTCATAGAATATTGAGGTTATTGCAAACTCATCTTTTTTCGCAATGATGTTCTAATTTCATTGCTTCTCTCAAATGTCCATTTCCTTCCGAGACAGTGGCGTTTATAGGTGTAAATAACAAATGTTGATATTCATCATAATTAAACTACAATTATTCTAATAACGTGGAATGTAGTACATATTAAGTGTTAGTTACCCGGATTTTCGTCTTCGACGTTAAGCATTCTTTACTGCTTCTCATAATTTACGTATATGTAACATTAGGGTTGACCTTATTTTTCGACCATGACATTGTTTTGGTCCCGTAAACCAGAATTACAACAAATGTTGAGAAAATGTTCTGGAAAAATTTTGGGGCCGTTTGGATCATGGGAAAATGAGGCGCAGCAAATTTGAAAATTTTGAATTTTTTAAATCTTGTCATAAATAGACGTTATGATATATCGTTGAATTTGTCTTTTTTCTGTTTAAGAGTCCATATACAGTATAAACAGGTGTTGATAGAAAAAACATCCGTGACCTTAAAAACTTTAAATAATAACTTTGAAAAATTGTTTTTTCTTTGATACTATATCCACCTCCTTATATACTACAACTTTTGTTTGAAGAGTTTTTTCATGTATACATAACTGACCGAGATATCAAGGGGCGGAATTTGCATTATTCGGAAGCATACAACTACGCATGTAGCTATTTTTATAGATGAGAAGGTGAATCCAGCACCCTTGCAATCCTGGAAGTCTCTCTACTCCCTTAAATAAATTCATTAATATGCTCCAATCTACAAAAAAACAGTTCTAATATCGGAAAAAGAAGTTATTATGAATAATAAGCAGTCTGACTGAAACATGGACTGAATGTGATCAATGATACCGCTGAACGGGGCGTTAAACTTATGGAGGATCATAATTAAATTTTATCTAGAAACAAAGAGGAGAAATAATATATACTATACAAACTGTGATGGAATATCGAAAGTAGTAGATCCTGACGCCACAAAATAGAATTTGTCAACGGATTTTTAAGTATTTTTTAATATAGAGAGAAACACCTGAGCAATCCCTGCATGATTAATTGCATTTTTAAGAGGCATTGAAGACTGCTTATTAACTAAGAGTTATTACATTTTTAATTTTCCTCAGAGTCAGTAAGTTCTTTATTTTTCTCGGAGTCGATACGGTCGTGATTCAGCATCAGAAGCAACATTGTAACGCACACCGTATTGGCATTTACTAACTAAAACCAATATTACTCATTATGAACGTTATCATAATGATATCATCACCTATCGATTGAAAATGTTTTCCCAATCAAAATAAGCTCAAACACGGCATAAATCGGATAATAATAATAATACAGCCAGGTTGCACTAGAAAATATCAGGCGAAACAGTCATGTTTCAGGCGTACGAATCGTCAAGTCGGAGCACTGACAGGACAGACAGTCGAGGCGTCGAGCGAGCTCAAGCGGACTCGAGTCGGGTACGGGATACATCAGACACATCCGGCGGCCCATGACTCACCTTTGTCGGGCGGCTTCTAAAAGAATAGAACAAGACCGCGCGAGCGTGTTATCACGATACCCGAAAATCAACTCTGGGTTCTTATGAAATAGATAATGATAATAATGGTACGTATTTCTTTCATAACTTATAATGTGATTTTTAATATATGTACTTGGATTTTTTAATAACTACATTATAGGTATATTCGGCACAAATGTGCATGATCTTCATTTGTATTAAAATTTGAAATAATGCACGTTTCACGTGAAAAAATTATAAGAAAATATTTACAACATGGTATGTAATAAGTTATGATAACTTTTTAGTGGGTGATGTTTTTATTAACTGTTAAGTAACCTACTTACTTAACTATCATTAACCTTACACAAATTCTTAAAAGATAATATATAATATACAATATAAAATGAAATAGAAACTAACTTAAAATAAAATCATATAATATAAAAAATTATATAGAGCCTATAGATAATACAGAATAAAATATAAACACGAAATATAATACATATAATGTTTATTTTTATATTTCGTTTTTAATTATTGCCATACTTTACCATATTGTTATACCTTCTAGGTGTATATAACTCAGTAAAGATATTTTAAAGATATTATTGATACATATTTGAGTTCATTCGTAAGTTTTTCACGTGAAACGTGTATTATTTCAAGCTTTAATACAAATAAAGAGCAGGCACACGTTTGCCGAATATACCTAGTGTAGTTATAAAAAAAACCTAGTACATATATTAAAAATCTCGTTATAAGTTAAGAAAGAAAACCATTATTACCATTATCTATGTCATGAGAACGCAGAGTATTTGATACTCGGATATCGCAATAACTCGTTCGCTCGAACTTCGATTCTTTTAGAATCGAAGTCGAATCAACGGGCCGCCCCGCCTGACTTTCTGCGACCCGACCCGAACCCGAACATCGAGCGGCCCACACATCCCTAATATTTATAATTATAAATATATTATATTAAATGACCTATTATATTAAATGACCTATTATAATAACCTATATCATTGCGAGTTATGATCACGCTTTAAATAAATAAATGTGGCTCAAATTATGACGTATTTAGACTCATTTTAGTTAGAAGAATCTCACAAATACGTTGGTAATACCGTAAAAGAAGAATGAAAAATAAAAAACTTTTCTATGCGCATTGACGTAATCGGTACTCAGCCTTTTGAAATGTGCCGGCTGCCTCGTACCTCAGTCCCTCTTTGTCGTTTACGCGCTGTCGTAAAAAAAAGTTCTGGTATGTTGCTAGTCTAAAAATATGATCAATGCTATTTTTGAATTTCTCTAGAAACACCTGCATTTGTCGAATTTTGGCGTATTTTCACTTTGTGTAAATAACATTTTGAACCAAAAAATCGGGAAGAAATCTCAAATATCATTTCAATTATTTGCAATTAAATGATTAAATTAATGCAAGTAAATGTGAAAAATTGACCAAAAATTGAATGGCGCAACGGCTGTTTAAATAATTCGAAGGACTACCTCATCCGGCTAGGCCCTTTATTCCAAATTGTAATATTCCAATATTTCAATATCATTTTAAATATTTCAAGTACTATTTGAAACTATTAATGAGTTTTAACAACAAAATATTTTAAATAGAAAACTAAATTTTGACAAATAAAATACGATTATAGCAAGCTTCCTATAAATGTCGAAACCTTGAGTCTGGCCAGAGACATTCAATTTTCAGGAAACACTATTCTGTGATGACGAATGGAGAAAAGGCAAGCGAAGCTCGAGGGCTTCGGACGCCGTGGAATGAAGCGAAACATTGTACATAACATGATACGGGTTGGGTCGGGTATAACAGTGTGAGACTTCTAATCAAACAACAAAACTTAATTATTTATCATTATTTTTTTATAGGATTTTCCTTAACATATTTGGTGAATTTTTTTTATGAAAATGACATGATATAATTCCGATGATATTTGCTTGTGCAATGAACGACACAAGTTTCGAACACAAAGAAGGACAGCATCGGGAAAAAAGAGACGCGGGGAGTCCTTCTTTTAAGATTTCGACTTCCGACTTCGACTGCTAGCTCTTCGCCTCGTCGCACAATGTATACAATGTATAAGCGATTCATATTTCAGGAAGTGGTTCAGTTCAGAATGAAATAAAATCATGTTACACGCACTTTTTAAATAGCGTCATGTTGCAAGAAATTTTCGTATAGAGTGAAATAGAATTATTTTGTTAGATATCTTCGTACGAAATACTGCCTCTAAATAACATTGTATGGATAGGAGCCGTCGAAAATTAGTTTAATTAGTTAATACTTTTATCTTATTGTTACTACCTCTACTATATAATAATTGCAGTCAATTCTGTCGAGCATTACAAGTATGGGATAAATAAGTAAAAAAATTAATTTTCTGTTTCCTACTAAGGATCTTAATAAGAACGATTGAATTTTGTCATTACATAACATAACAGAATATTTTTTAAAAGTCATTATTTTATATGTAACGCAATAACGTTCAAATTACTTTTGAATTCCGATAAATTTGTAGAATATTACGTAGTAATTACTTTAATTTTTCCTACATCTATAAACCATCGATTATACTGTAAAACAATTATTACAATGGTGATAATAAGGAAAATAAGAATGCAATAAGAGAATTATTTATAGTATTATAAGGTAATTACGGAATGGGTAATGTCAACATTCTACTATATCATTCTTCTTCAACTTGACGAATATCTCGCCGGTGGTGGAACTTTTGGCTAGGTAGTATATCAGATCACTGTAAGCTCTACGTTATCGCCGCGCCCATCGCGCCCACTTAGGGAGCGTTCATACCGAAGCCCCCGCGTGACTTTTACCGCGCGGTTTGGGACTTTTTCCGCGGGGATGGAGCACGCGGGTAATAAATTTCGAGCGTGCAGACGGGCCCGCTGTGGCCCCGCTGTGCGTGGCACAAAAAAAAGGTCTCTAAGGCTTTCCTTTAAGGAAATTTCCTTTAAGGAAAGCTATCGGTAGTTTACCTAAACGAACCGTGAAGCCTTAGAGACCTTTTTTTTGTGCCACGCACAGCAGGGGCACAGCGGGCCCGTCAACACGCTCGAAATTTATTACCCGCGTGCTCCATCCCCGCGGCAAAAGTCCCAAACCCCGCAGTAAAAGTCACGCGGGGGCTTCGGTATGAACGCTCCCTTACCCGTCTCGCTGTTTAACACTGGGGCTGGCAGTCTTTAATAGTACCTCGTCGGTGCCACTGTGTTAAACAGCGAGACGGGTAAGTGGGCGCGATGGGCGCGGAGATAACGTAGAGCTTACAGTGAGCTTATATACCACATAGTCAAAAGTTCCACCACCGACGAGATATTCGTCAAGTTGAAGAAGAATGATATAGTATAATAGAATGCTGACATTACCCATTCTGTAATTGCCTTATAATACTATATATAATTCTCTTATTGCATTCTTATTTCCTTATTATTACCAGTGTAATAATAGTTTTACAATATAATCGATAGTTTATAGATGTAGGAAAAATGATAGTAATTACTACGTAATATTCTACAAATTTATCGAAATTCAAAAGTAATTTGAACGTTATTGCGTTATATATAAAATAATGATTCTTAAAAAATGTTCTGTTATGTTTATGTAATGACAAAATTCAATCGTTCTTATTAAGATCCTTAGTAGGAAACAGAAAATTAATTTTTTTACTTATTTATCCCATACTTGTAATGCTCGACAGAATTGACTGCAATTATTATATAGTAGAGGTAGTAACAATAAGATAAAAGTATTAACTAATTAAACTAATTTTCGACGGCTCCTATCCATACAATGTTATTTAGAGGCAGTATTTCGTACGAAGATATCTAACAAAATAATTCTATTTCACTCTATACGAAAATTTCTTGCAACATGACGCTATTTAAAAAGTGCGTGTAACATGATTTTATTTCATTTTGAACTGAACACCACTTCCTGAAATATGAATCGCTTATACATTGTATACATTGTGCGACGAGGCGAAGAGCTAGCAGTTGAAGTCGGAAGTCGAAATCTTAAAAGAAGGACCAAAGGAATTCACCAAATATGTTAAGAAAAATCCTATAAAAAAATAATGATAAATAATTAAGTTTTGTTATTTGATTAGAAGTCTCACACTGTTATACCCGACACAACCCGTATCATGTTACAATGTTTCGCTCCATTCCACGGCGACCGAAGCCCTCGAGCTTCGCTTGCCTTTTCTCCTTTCGTCATCACAGAATAGTGTTTCCTGAAAATTGATGTCTAGCCAGACTCAAGGTTTCGACAGTTATAGGAAGCTTGCTATAATCGTATTTTATTTGTCAAAATTTAGTTTTCTATTTAAAATATTTTGTTGTTAAAACTCATTAATATATTATTATCATTAATATATTTGAAATATTGGAATATTACAATTTGGAATAAAGGGCCTAGCCGGATGAGGTAGTCCTTCGAATTATTCAAACAGCCGTTGCGCCATTCAATTTTTGGTCAATTTTTCCCATTTACTTGCATTAATTTAATCATTTAATTGCATATAATTGAAATGATATTTGAGATTTCTTCCGTATTTTTTGGTTCAAAATGTTACTTACACAAAGTGAAAATACGCAAAAATTCGACAAATGCAGGTTTTTTAGAGAAATTAAAAAATAGCATTGATCATATTTTTAGACTAGCAACATACCAGAACTTTTTTTACGACAGCGCGTAAACGACAAAGAGGGACTGAGGTACGAGGCAGCCGGCACATTTCAAAAGGCTGAGTACCGATTACGTCAATGCGCATAGAAAAGTTTTTTATTTTTCATTCTTCTTTTACGGTATTACCAACGTATTTGTGAGATTCTTCTAATTAAAATGAGTCTAAATACGTCATAATTTGAGCCACATTTATTTATTTAAAGCGTGATCATAACTCGCAATGATATAGGTTATTTAATATAATATAATTTTTGATTATAAACGTAAGGGAGATTGCGGGCCGCTCGATGTTCGGGTTCGGGTCGGGTCGCAGAAAGTTACGCGGCCCGTCGCGTCGATTCGACTTCGAATTCGTCGGGCGGGTTCGAAAAGAATCGAACAAGTTCGGGCGAACGAGTTATTGCGATATCCGAGATTCAAATACTCTGCGTTCTTATGACATAGATAATGGTAATAATGGTTTTCTTTCTTAAGTTATAACGTGATTTCTAATATACCTGGTTTTTTTTATAACTACATTAGGTATAATCGGCAAACGTGTGCCTGCTCTTTATTTATATTAAAGCTTGAAATAATGCACGTTTCATGTGAAAGACTTAAAAGACAATATTTCTGGCTTTTTAACGAATTTTCTCCGAGTGAACTTAGATATGTATCGATAATATATCATTACAATATCCTTACGGAGTTATATACACCTAGAAGGTTACAATATGGTAAAATATAGCAATAATTAAAAACGAAATATAAAAATAAACATTATACATATTATATTTCGTGTTTATATTTTATTCTGTATTATCTATAGGCTCTATATGTATAATTTTTTATTTTATATGATTTTATTTTAAGTTAATTTCTATTTTATTTTATATTGTATATTATATATTATCTTTTAAGAATTTGTGTAAGGTTAATGATAGTTAAGTAAGTAGGTTACTTAACAGTTAATAAAAACATCACCTACTAAAAAAGGTATCATAACTTATTACCACGTTGTCAATATTTTCTTATAATTTTTTCACGTGAAACGTGCATTATTTCAAATTTTAATACAAATGGAGATCATGCACATGTGTGCCAAATATACCTACCCAGATAGCACAAGGACATCTTAAAGTACGCCTAAAAGTTGCCTGACGTAAGACGTAACGTACATCTTTAAGTCGTCCGTTGCGTCTGTGGCACGTCGTTTTCACATCTTTTCCACGTACTGTGTACAACTCTAACAGGTCTTTGTTACAAAACTGTGCATCTTAAAGTCGCCTTTCACAGGTCTTTTCTACATCTTTAAGATGCCGCTTTAAGATGCAAAAAAGTTGCCTTTTTGGACATCTGAAAAGACGTACAAAATCTTCAAATTTAAGAAAAAATTAGAATCTATATATATATTACTACTTTCATGTACTACTTGAGAGAGAATATTCCATTTTGTCTCTTCGAAAAAACCTTATTACAATTTAGTTTTTATGCAGCATACTCTGGGCGGGAATCGAACTCGGGCCTACCATTTAACTTCATGATGGTTTCCTCGCTGAGCCATGCGAACCTTTACTGTTAGATTCATTACTTTTTATTCTTATACGCTCAAATCATATCAAATCATATATATTATTATATAAAAAATATTTTAACAGAAGTTTATCTCTTCTAATAATTATATAACCTAATTATTTAATTATTTACCTAAAATATTTTTTAGGTAAAAATCAAACTACTTTTTTTTAATGAAGTATAGTATCAGTATATTAACGATTAAGAGATATACATATTTTCGTAAGTACTTCAATCGTTTCTGCCGTGAAAACGGCGTTGCGAAAGTGGCAACTTTTACACATCCATAAAGGCACCTCTGCTGGGACGACGTTTTCACGTTCGAAGGTAGGTGCCTTTTATGCATCTCATTTCTAACCTGAAAACGGCATACCGAAAGAGGCAACTTTTACGCGTCCTTAAAGGCACCTCTGCTGGGACGACGTTTTCACGTTCGAAGGCAGGTGCCTTTTATGCATCTCATTTCTAACGTGAAAACGGCGTCCCAGCAGAGGTGCCTTTATGGACGCCAAAAATGCGTCTTACTGAGACGTGAGACGTAAAGATGTAGACCGGACATGAAAACGGCAACTTAAAGTCGTCCTGTGCTATCTGGGTAATGTAGTTATAAAAAAATCCAAGTACATATATTAAAAATCACATTATAAGTTATGAAAGAAATACGTACCATTATTATCATTATCTATTTCATAAGAACCCAGAGTTGATTTTCGGGTATCGTGATAACACGCTCGCGCGGTCTTGTTCTATTCTTTTAGAAGCCGCCCGACAAAGGTGAGTCATGGGCCGCCGGATGTGTCTGATGTATCCGCGTACCCGACTCGAGTCCGCTTGAGGTCGCTCGACACCTCGACTGTCTGTCCTGTCAGTGCCCCGACTTGACGATTCGTACGCCTGAAACATGACTATTTCGCCTGATATTTTCTAGTGCACCCTGGCTGTATTATTATTATTATCCGATTTATGCCGTGTTTGAGCTTATTTTGATTGGGAAAACATTTTCAATCGATAGGTGATGATATCATTATGGTAACGTTCATAATAAGTAATACATATTGGTTTTAGTTAGTAAATGCCAATACGCTGTGCGTTACAATGTTGCCTCTGATGCTGAATCACGACCGTATCGAACGTTGCGTCGCGTTGTGTGCCTCCTAGAGACAACAATGTAAGCGTTTCACCATCATTTATTAATAGCAATTAAATGTTTGTTACGATTCAGAATTCTGCCATGGAAATGTTATCAATCGATTAGTAAATGGTTTGCTGATGAAAACAAGTCTAAACACGCAACAAATCAGACAAGTTGGAGTACAGGCATGCCCAACGCCCAACTCGCCAGCTGAGAAAGTTAAAGAGAGTAATAAAAAATTCAATAACTCTGAGAAAAGTAAAAAATTCAATGACTCCAAGAAAAATGAAAAACTTAATGACTCCGAGAAAAATAAAGAACTTAATGACACTGAGGAAAATGAAAAATTGAATAACTCGAAGACAAATGGAAAACTTAATGACTCCGAAAAAAATAAAGAACTTACTGACTCTGAGGAAAATTAAAAATGTAATAACTCTTAGTTAATAAGCAGTCTTCAATGCCTCTTAAAAATGCAATTAATCATGCAGGGATTGCTCAGGTGTTTCTCTCTATATTAAAAAATACTTAAAAATCCGTTGACAAATTCTATTTTGTGGCGTCAGGATCTACTGCTTTCGATATTCCATCACAGTTTGTATAGTATATATTATTTCTCCTCTTTGTTTCTAGATAAAATTTAATTATGATCCTCCATTAGTTTAACGCCCCGTTCAGCGGTATCATTGACCACATTCAGTCCATGTTTCAGTCAGACTGCTTATTATTCATAATAACTTCTTTTTCCGATATTAGAACTGTTTTTTTGTAGATTGGAGCGTATTAATGAATTTATTTAAGGGAGTAGAGAGACTTCCAGGATTGCAAGGGTGCTGGATTCACCTTCTCAAACACGGGGTTTTCCACTAGTCAAAAACGCTAGATAAAAGATCGATCTAGGGCACTATCTGCCTCAAAAGTCCCATTTTTTCGTTTACGAGGCGTAATTTGCATTATTCGGCTGCATGTTGCTTATAAAATAGCTACATGCGCAGTTGTATGCTTCCGAATAATGCAAATTCCGGCCCTTAATATCTCGGTCAGTTATGTATATATGAAAAAACTCTTCAAACAAAAGTTGTAGTATATAAGGAGGTGGATATAGTATCAAAGAAAAAACAATTTTTCAAAGTTATTATTTAAAGTTTTTAAGGTCACGGATGTTTTTTCTGTCAACAACTGTTTATACTATATATGGACTCTTAGAGAGAAAAAAGACAAATTCAACGATATATCATAACGTCTATTTATGACAAGATTTAAAAAATTCAAAATTTTCAAATTTGCTGCGCCTCATTTTCCCATGATCCAAACGGCCCCAAAATTTTTCCATATCATTTGCTCAACATTTGTTACAATTCTGGTTTACGGGACCAAAAAAATTTCATGGTCGAAAAATAAGATCAACCCTAATATTACATATACGTAAATTACGAGAAGCAGTAAAGAGTGCTTAACGTCGAAGACGAAAATCCGGGTAACTAACACTTAATATGTACTACATTCCACGTTATTAGAATAATTGTAGTTTAATTATGATGAATATCAACATTTGTTATTTACACCTATAAACGCCACTGTCTCGGAAGGAAATGGACATTTGAGAGAAGCAATGAAATTAGAACATCATTGCGAAAAAAGATGAGTTTGCAATAACCTCAATATTCTATGAAATTCTATTATAATTATAATTATGACTGTATTTTTTTATTATAGGAAGACAGAAGATCAAATAAACTTGTGTATGCTAGTAAAATCAATTTATATATATTATCCAATTTATTCTATTATTTGTTTAACAACTAATAAATCTATACATTGTTTCATAAACTAAAAAATACTTTCTGCATTTTCGTATTCTCCAATCAGTCCAAATAAATACCATCAACCGGTTCTCATATAACAATTTTTATTAATGCAATTATGACAGTAACAAAACGTTTCTATTTAAAATGAATACATATTTTGAACATAGTTTTTACATTTTTAATTTTTTGCAAGGTTAAAAATGTAATTAAAAAAGTAATGAGAAATAAAAATAAAAATCGCTGCACAGGGATTCGAAGGCTAGCTCCAGATTGCGATTCATACGCTCGACGGCTCGACAGCCGAATTTCAGTTTCGTTTCTGTAGAGCAATACAACACGGCAAGTGCTAAATATAGATTGTGGTTGGCGCAAGCGCACAAGCAGCGCACACGGATATAGTAGAGGTACGCTCGTGTGTGTAGCGCGCGGGCGCGTTGGGAAAGGAACGTTCTGTTTCTCACTCCAGGCAGAATATATCCTAGAGGGCGTAAGAGAACACCGAAAAATTCGAGGACACCAACTCCCATAAGGCTGGCAGTCTTTAATAGTATCTCGTCGGTGCCCTATTTGTTGGTGTTCTCTGTCGATAACATTTGTCTACCAGTTTGAGAGTCTCGCCGCTACGGAGAATGGCGCTATTTTCAAATCTTACGAAGCAAATGATTCTTGCCTATTGTTTCGAAGTTCGAACAGCTACAGCCGCAAGAATTTGAAATTTCCATTTGTTGTGTCTAGTTTTTTCACAATTCAGTCCAACGTGGATACAACCTGTATAGTCTTCAATTTATAATATCTCATAATGCAAACACAATTTGATCAAATAATGTAAAACACAAATAGTAGGTATAATTATTTTGTTCGATAGCATTCTGTACTATTTTTCTGTCTCTTTCGGTCTCCTCTTCGTTACTTCGTTTTATTTTGTTTATTCGATGTAACTACACTTGTCAGTCCACCTATAGTTTTGAATTTAGAATGAGAATTTAATTTCCAATAAGTTATTTTAAGTGCACGGCAGAAAAAATTCGGCAAGGTGAACATTGAACAACTCATGTTTCCTAAAGGGTGGTTATGCCAGTGGTTCTCATATTGCATCAATTTAATCAATCATTCCAATAATCATTCCTAATAAAATTGAAACCAAATTGTATTGGTCGAAAAGATACAATTACGATGGAAATAGCATCATATTTTTGATAGAATAGTAGTTTTCAAATTGTATCATAATAACTGTTTTTAACCGACTTCGAAAAAGGAGGAGGTTACTCAATTCGATCCGTATGTGTCCTATTACGCCGAGATGGATAGACCAATCGGAACGAAACCGTTTGCATTTTATAGAGTATGTCCCCGGGGTGGTCCCATGAAAAAAATTTTGCATTTTTTTATTCCTTACGATTTTATTTACAAAAAATGAATTATTTCATGTACGTTCGCCGATTACTCCGAGATGGATAGACCAATCAGGACGAAACCGTCTACATTTTGTAGGGTATGTCTTCCGATTGGTCTTTTAAAAACAAATTTTGCATTTTTTAATTCTTTGCAGTTTTTATTGCAAATAACCAATAAGACCGAAAAACCATCCTACGGTGTTCTAAAAATTCTGCTCGTTTCACTAAAAAGTGTGAAATAAAAAAAATTTTATAAGAAAAAATTAAACCGACTTCGAAAAAATGCACTAAAAAGTATGAAATAATTTCCATTTAATTTATGTGAATAGACACGAACTTAAATACAATACAATCTTCTCGGAGGCGGCGCAAAATTGAAAATTTTCGACATTGGTAATTACGAAAATCCTTAAATTCTTCTACATGCTTTCACATATTAATATATATTCTCTTTCCACCTACTGATTTCCAAGTCCATCTTATTCCAATGAAATCATAATCAGCAACATCTGTCATTTAGAAAATTTTTAATTTTTAAGTTCGTGTGTATTCACATAAATTAAATGGAAATTATTTCATACTTTTTAGTGTGTTTTTTCGAAGTCGGTTTAATTTTTTTTTAACTCCTTCAAAAGGAAATTGCAGAACATATGAATAAACTTCTCTTTACATAATAAACTACTCTTTATCAAATTGTATTTGTTCGAAAAGACACAATTACGACGGAAGTAGCATAATGTTTTTGAAAGAATGCTACCAGTGGTCCTCAAATTAAACTGTTTCAATTTTTCCAGAATGAATATAAGTTGGAGAACGTATATATGAACAAACATCTTTGTATATGGAACCAAATTTCAGTTGTCCGAAAAGACACAATTACAACAGAGGTAGCATAATGTTTTTTAAAGAATGCTACCAGTGGTCCTCAAATTAAACTGTTTCAATTTTTCCAGAATGAATAAGTTGGAGAACATATAAACAAACAATCTTTATAGAAGACTGGTAGCTGTCTAGAGATGGCTAAGTTAGTAACTACAACACGAATTAAGAACCTTGTACCAAACGGTTCTTATGATTTTTCCGTTGTCTTTGCGAGATCGCGGTTGCAGATCCTGGACCAGCATCGTCGCGGCGGCTCATGGTCCCCATTTCCTCGACGGATAAAGTGAAAGCCATGATCGAGGCTAGAATGTAAAGAAGTCGACGAGCCGAGAGAGGGAAACCACTTTGCCGTCCAGTTACTCCAAGGCAAGCTAAAAGGAATGTTGAACGCTGTGTACCGCGAAATCGTCGAGTCCTGAGCATCTCTAGTCATCCGTCGCAGAACAACATTGTCAACGAAGCGTCAATGGTGAGTCAATCTTCAACCCTAACCGTTCGCCATCTTGAAATGTATCCATCGCGTGTCACCCTCTAACCACCCCCAAAACCATTGTCCTAGTCAGGAATGCATTTTGGACCAATTGGTCACAATTTTTGTAATTAGCACCTTAATTACTATCTTTGTAAATGGGACCAACCGTTCATTATCTTTTTGTAATCGGGACCAACTCTATACACTATTTTTCTGCAGTTGTAAACACTATCGTAGTTTTTGCAATTCGAAAAGTTTCGACCACTATTTTTTAACTTGGTACCAATACTGTTTATGCTTTTCGAAACTAGTGCCAATTGTCTACAATTTTAACAAAGTTGCGCCAATTGTTCTATATTTTTACAAATGGGAGCACTACGATCTTAATTTTTGTAACCACACGTTTTAGGACCACTTTAATTATAACGTTTGCATCTATAACCAAATTACTACAGTTTTTAAAGTTGGGACCAATTGTTCACAATCTGTGAAAACTGGGACCAGTTGTTTTAGCTTTTGAATTTAGGACCAGTTGTTCACAATTTTTCATTATTTTAGTAATCCAGTGCTAATTCTTCACTATTTTTGTAATTGAGAATACTATGATTAGAACTTTTACAATTGGGACCATGTTAATTATAATTTTTACATTCGGGATCATTGTATGTCAAACTATATATCTAATAGACATTAACATAAACAGCGTACTAATAATTGCATACACGCAAATTATTTTATTATTTTAGTATTATATATAATTATAATTATAATTATAAAAAATGGCATGAAATTGTCACACCACAGTAAGAAGGAAGTATAAGACTAACATATTTTATAATGTTCTGAATCGTCAAATTCCACAAAAAGTTATAAAACTAAACTCATTAGTGTCAAATAAAGATTACAAGGGGATTGCAAAAAATCATTGTACTAAGAAATGAATAAAAATTGATGGAAATTTGTTAATCGACAATCAAGGATTACTAATGCATGGAGCAAATGTGCATTCGATTAAGCAGCTTTATATAACTTTAGAGAGGCAACGTTAATTATAAAATAATTTTTCCGCAACAGGAAACGTAGTATTGGAAATTTCTACTGTATTGCTATCTTTTTCTGCTGCTAATTTTCAAACTGCAACGTACAGCAGAAAAATTTCAAACTAAACTTTCATATCATAACAGGCACTACAATACTGCCGTAACAAAGCTTGAAAAAAATGAAACAACAAATGTTTTTGAGGGAAACATTTTTTTCCAAATTTGGGTAATGCAAGTATATAGTGTTCGTTAATTTTTATTTCTAATTATTAATGATTTTTAAAAATTGATTAATAATTAAGTTAATAATTATTAATGAGCTAAAAGTGGAAAAATATTTAAAAAATAGTCGCATTCAAATACCTTCTAAGTTTTTATTTTCGATCAGCAGGAGGATCGGAATCCACACATGGTTTCCAAGACGTACTCTATAAAAAAATATACAACTCCTGTAATTTTGATTCTTTTTACTTTGAAAAAATCACATGCCTACTCCAAACGTCAGTAAACATGTGTGCAAAATTCTAAAAAATCCTAAAAATTGGTGAGCAATAGCCTCTGAAACCAGATTACCCCCTCAATGGTTCACTAATAGTTCCCATACTTAAAAACAAATCTGTAACATGTAATTCTGATTGCTTCTGTTAAAAAAAGAATATAGGTACTTCAAATACGTATAAATGTTTGTACAAAATCCTAATGGAAACAGTTCGATAATTTTTCTGACAAAAATTGGTAAAAATTGTTGAAAAAAAACCCTCGAAAATGAGAATACCCCCTTAAGGTTACTTTTCACGGGAGAACTGTTCGGGTCTAGTAATTGGCTAACGGTTCGCCCGTTGCCGGATTTGAATGCAAAAATCAGGAACACATAGGCTGTCGGCTGCGGGAAGTGTATCTCGTCGCTTGCATCTACCGTGCTCGACGAAATCCAAGTGAAAGTACGTCACCGTTCGCGTGAACGTGTGTTCGGTCCGGCCAGCACGTGCTCACGTTCTTTTTTTATAATTGGGGCATCGTTTACATCGCGTTACGTTAACGCCGCTCCGCAAAGTGAAACCGAGAGTCCCGGATTCAGTCGAAATTAGTATTATGCGAACAGTTTTTGCCAATTAACATTTCCATTATTCCGCTCACCACGGCCGAGCCATGGTTTTTGCTTTATACGATCTCGTTTTGCGAAACCTATCTCGAAGAATGTAAACACAACATTTACTGCTGGGACTATAATTGAGAGAATAATCTAATGGGCCTGACAATGCCTAATTGGTTCTAGGACCAATTGATTAAGTCCAGGAGTAATTGATTAGACCTAGAAATAATTTACTAGACCCAGAAATAATTTATTAGAGGTTCGGATCAGGCTCGATCTATATAGTTGTTAAAAATTATTAATTAAAGTCTCCTTCTGTCAGTGTTTATTTGGAAACGATCACTTACCGGTACACTCACCCTATCGAACATACAATATTTCTCTGGAAGTGATCGCTCCGTGACGCATTTCACTATCTGAAAAGTCGGTCGCATTAAACAACGCGTGACAATGAGAAACCGTTTCCTTTTCCCGCGGACGAAAAGCGATCGGCAGCCGACGCGCTCGAGCGGGTTTTCATTCGAGGGCACCGGTGATTGATCGGCAGATCGACATTCCTCCGGATCGTTTGCTTTCTAAGCGGCCCGTGTCACGTGCGCCGGATATTTCTGCACAAACACGTGCAGCAGCGTTACACGCTCGCTCGTGACCACACACGGCCCGCCATTTACATGTTATAATGCAAGGACTGTGTGCAAAACGCTCGCCTGCTCCCTTTTGCGTGCGTCCCACGCGGCGCGTAATTTATGTAACAGATTTTCACGGCGCGAGCTGACCAGTAAATTACCTAATCTTGCATGTCTGCAAGTTATCAGCGGCCAACTGGAAAAAGTTCTGGGCCGGTGCTCGCGGCGCTCGTGTCGTTGCACTTGAGAAATTATAGGGATACCTGATCATGGTTGTCGATGGGATAGACGTATTTCATAGTCTCCTTGCGATCCGCCCAAACTGCAAATCGATGTCTCAATTAATTATCGAGATACGCGCGTTAATTGACCGAGACTTCGCTCCGAGTTAGGAGATGCGTGATCTATTTTATGGAATATCTCAGGAAACAGTAGAGCTGGACAAAAGTAGTAAAGAAGTAAAAAGGTTGTACCTTTTAGGAGAATGCGAGGATATGAATGACATTTATAAAGATTGATGCATGGCCCAGATACAGGCTTTTTTTATGCACACAGGTAGCTCGAAATTAGAATCGTAATTACAATTATGAATTGAAAGTGATTATAATGGCACGTAAACGACCAGAGAAGTTTAATGAGTTAGCATTACCGGATTAAAAATACTTAAACCAGACTCGACGTTGCGAAATGCCGCGGGTAACACTGTTTCAAAACAGCCAACTTCTTTCGCTCGCTCGACGCTGAATCAGACGGTAGAAAAAGGATTGGGAATAAGAAGTACATTCGTTTTCACTCAGGTTTGCTTCGAGTGTATGCCGGATCTAATTAACCCGATCGATTTACCTAATATGTAATCTGTGTGTGTCGGAAAAAATAGAATAAATATTAGATATAATACAGTGTTGTTTGTAAACTGCGAATTTTATGCTTTTATGGGCAAAACAAATGAAATTAATTAGGAACAACAGAGTGGTTAAATGGTGATTTTGGGTCGAAATGGACCCAGACACTATTGGAAGGTCTAATTTGTTGGAAAGGTGGGCCAAAAATTGTATTGCGCACCGGGGATTCTACTTAATAGCGTGAAACCACGTGGAATACAGAATGGGTTATCTAATGGGCAAATGTGAACTGGCTCTTGACAATTGGAAGATTCACGGGGATTGTTCTCGCGACAATGGCACACCGTGGGAACCGCTTTCGAAGATCGACAGACTTACGAGATAACGTGGCGGTTTCCTAATGTGAGAATTCGTATTTCCACCATAGATATTTTCGTACATAAATCAAGGTACAATTCAACAATTGTCAACTACACAGTCCACTCACAATTTTCATTCGCAACTGTTTACTTTCTTCTCTCATCTTCAAATAAAAACATTCATCCTAAAAGATCCTTTGAAGGAAAAATATAGCAAAAATTATATTACATCAAATGCGGAACATTCAAAAAATATTTAAAGAATTTGAGAATACTGTTGTATAAGTTTCCGCCCTTTTGGAGATGTCGTTGTGCTCAAGTACCGATCGCGTATTTGATGGAACGTAGTACATGTTTTTGAAAGGTTTATGTCTAAGCTTCAAAACGCAGTTAGTGGCAATTGTTTCGGGCGTGAACAGCAGTCAATTTTTCGCGTGAAAAATGTCGACTTTTGTTGCAAGTAAGCAGCATTTGCGGAAAGTCATGTTGCATTATTTTGTTTTAAAGAACGGTGTTATATATTTACTATATATATTTGTTATATATTTACGGGGACGATGCTCCACCAAATATGATTTCGACGTAAGGGCAAAAATTGCGATGGTGTGCCAAAAAATTCGAAGATACAGATTTCCCAGCATTACTTGATGGAAATCCACGTCAAACACTTGCAGAACTGTCAATTGAATTAAACGTCGACCGATCTGTTGGAAAACGTTTTCACGCTATGGGAATTGTTTATACGCTTCTTTTCAACAAAAAGGGGCGGAAACTTATTCCCATACCCAATATTTTCAACAAATGCTAAGAATTCTTATTGGTGTTGACATTTTCTTGGTATCGATGCACAAAGGCTCGCGCTCCGGTACACCAATGCACCAGAAACTGTCTCGTGACGTCGATTGTTCACGCAGAACTATAGCCAGAGGAGAAACATGCTCTCAAGTATGCACACGTGTGCCCTTGGTCCGCTGAAAAATTTCACGCAACAAAACAACCAGAATATTTTAACCGGCCATGATTTTCGACCTTGCTGACGCACGCTCTCGTATCATATGTTATCGTAAACCCAAGACCGCCAACGAGAGACTAACAAATTAATTGTCTGAAATCTATAAAATAGTGGTTTTAATTTATCACGGTAATTTGTGACATCGCAACGTTTCCAAGAAAGAGGATCGAGCAGAAGAGTTCTCGCGTTAATAAATATAGCTTTGTTTAACGTACAGCTATCATAACTTTTCTGTTTACTTTTGAATGGCTTGATAAAAATGTATATTCTGACTCAGAACCATACGTTTAAAGGTTATGCTACTGACTTACCGCACACTGCACAAGAGATTTCATATAAAAATTCATCTACAAGTAATATTGCGATCTATAAATCATTTTCTAGCAAAATAAACGCTACATAGTATTGTTATATTTTTTTGTTTGAAATACAAGGCTGCATCAAATGTTGATTGCGATCAATGGTATAGCAACACAGAGTCACTATCTCCAGTTAACCTTTTCCTCCCGACTATAGAAGAAGACGTTACTAGTTACTATGCATGGGAAAGTGCTTTCCTAAGGATTCTCACAAATGCAGAACGCAGTTTGACCGCAACCATAAGATGTATTACGGGGGTTCCGTGAAATTCTAACTCGATTGATCAATCATAATTATTCAGAGAGACCGTGCACACCTAACTGCTGGGCAGAGATCGCTTTAGCAGCCTCAAGATAAGCAACCTGGTACCGCAATACATTGGGAACGTACTTTTTATTGTTCTTTTTCTCAAGATCGTACATAAATTCCCGTGTATACGCACGACTAATAAATATTACCATTAATCTACAGCGTGACCTTCAAACGACCTTGGACTTGGACTTGACGATTTTTAGATTATGCACAGTCGTTTGAACGCATGCTGTGACATAAAAGACACCTTTCCATCAATATTCAACTATACAAAAATTATTGTTGATCTTGCAATTAGCAACCTGTGTCATTTCTTATCAATTTTGGAAAATTCTTTTCGTGTTTACCACTGTATCATCTAATTTCTTATCTTGCGAGTAGAATTTAAAATCAATTACTGCTGATTCATAACAATGCTTAGTGAAATGTCTTGAACCCCGAATTGGCACTTGTAACAGAATCGAGAACCTATTTAATTACAAAATAATTATTTATGAATAATTTTTTAACTAACAAGTAGGGATGGGATCAAGTACAATATGTACTCACGAATCCGAGTCAAGTTCAATAACCAAGTTTCATTTCATGGGTTTCGATTACTACTTAAACGCAATAAAAGTTTCAATGATAATACTTGAAAAGTATTCATTGTATACTAGTAGTTATCGAACCTCGGAATGAGTATAAACAAGTTTCGAAAAGATACTTATAAGTACTTCGATGTAGAAAGTAATCGAAACTTTCACAAGTAGTACTCGAATCTTGGAAATCAGAACTGCATAGTAGGTTTTAACTTTCTTGATTAAATTCGTAACTATTTAAGAATAATATTTCATTTACAATACTTTATCCTATTTCAATTTTTATCCATGATATTTCCTGCTTTTGAAAAAACTCTTTCTGAAGGTACAGAAGTGGCCATTATGCAAAGATAGTCACGTGCAATTTTTGATAAAATGGGGTACTTGATTGAATTTTCACGCCAGAATAATAACGGGTCTTCTTTGCGTTCTAAATGTTGTGATTTTAGATAATTTTCCACTTCTAACACAGCAGACGATCAGACAGGTATCGTATTATTTGTAATTGTTATTTCATTGTCAAAGGATGACCAAATTGATAATTCGCTATTGTGCTGATTTTCGGACATCTGCGTCTGTGAACTATCACATGCTGTAGATGAATTATCATTATTAATATAATTAGTGGCTATATCAGTCAAGGAATCCCGTGCTCAAGGGATAGATTCATCTTTAGAAAAAGCTAATGTTTTGAATTGTGGATCCAATAATGCAATTAACATATACAAATGATTGTTCTCGACATCACCTAGATAATGTTCGATATAATATATCACTTTTTGTCGCAAAGTACATTCCAAACTACAATCATCGGTAGAAGCATGTAAAATTATGAGACCCCGTTTTCTCTCTCATCTCCACAGCGTGTTTACAAATAAAAGTAAACAGACGCCGCGCCGGAACAGCCTTACGTTGCCACGGAGCGTACAAGAATACGGAAATTCGTAGATATTCATAAAAATTTCGAAAGTCTCGAAACTGTTCGACCAAGATTCGAATATACTTGCAAGTATTATTTACGTTTACCACAGTACTTGTAAAGGGTTCGAAACTGTCTGGCAAAGGTTCGAGTATACTTGGGAGTACTATTTTTTTTCGAAGTACTTATAGAGAGTTCGAATTCCATCAATCAAGGTTCGAACCTGTTTGCGAGGTACTTGATCTCATCCCTACTAACAAGCCAATATCCTAGTTTTCTTCTTCTGAATAAAATTGAAGCAACCACAGGTTCTAGGGCAGACAGAATCTGTCCAATCAATAAGAAACTAATTATCAGCGATAAAGAGAGGCTGGCGATGTTCGCAAGGAAAGAAAGTGACAGTCGGTGAAATTCGTCCCGAAACGAAATGAAGAAAGGCGAACAGCGGGCGTAGGAACCGGTCGATGGTCAGTCAAATGACCATGATCTTGGATCTTGCCCAGAAATCCCGTTCCCCATTGATGACCGGTTTCACCGTGCTCGAGGAAGTGACGGTGTACGCAATTATGTGTGACCGTGAGTCGAGTTTTTGAGACACGCGGAATGCCGAACCGTATATCTCGTGTTCTTTGAATTAAGTATGGTCTTTGATCAGCGAAAAGTCCGATAGTCTAATGGATCATTAAGAAACACTAAATTCGCTCAAGCTAAACATCCCGTTTTAATGGCACAGTCGTGTTATGCGACTTCAATCAGTATTATTTTAATCTTTAACTCAGAAATAAATGATAGTTATTTGTAAACATTCAGCAGAATGTTTCGCCATTTGTCCTTTTTAGAAATACGAAACTTCGTTTGTAAGCGATGCATACGCAAATTTATTTTAAATAAACATCTGGTGTCTGATATAAGAAACAAACATTTGTTAAGTCGATTGTGACGAACATAAGTGAAATATGTATTTCTTCTTTTAAAAATTTTAACAAGTCGAATAAATAATATAGCAGCATTCTTTAATTCTTGTAATATGTTCATAGAATTATGTTACACGCATTCTCTGTCGTAAATGCATAAAATCCGCAGTCTACTAATTATTATAATTGCTCCAGTGTTTAGAGAAATGAGGAGCGAGTTGAAAAATTGGGAGAAGTGGGTTGATTTGAAAGTGATCTTGCCTCGGAGATGTATGTATTTTGTAGAAAGTGCCAGTGGTTTGTGCGGTTTACCATAACTGTCTCCAGACGCTGAGAAAATGGCCGATCGGTTGGTAACTTATTATCAGTTGTTTCGAACAATTGTTAATAATGTAAGTAATGTAACTTAATCGTTAATAATTCATTCGGAATTAAATCTGTTTAAAATTGTAAAGGGATGGCGGAAACATGGTTCTATCGCCATTACGAACGTTCGTGTGTTTGTCACGTGACGATCAGCAAGTGAATTCCCCGGAAGCGATTCATCACCTCGTCGCGATTTCGATAAAATTCGTATAGTAATTCATTAAACAGGAGATTCCGCATAATCAAGTGACACCAGATTCCTCTGTCAATCGTACACAGGTCGTTGCCGCCTCTTTCAAGGTTGCTGGTACGACCCGGACGTATTTAACAGTATGGCGGAACGATGGAAGAGAAGCGATCGAGTTTCAATTCAAAATAGATAAATTACTGAGTTCTCCTTGAACATAAGCATTTGCGGTTGGACAATGTGGAGTGGACCTTCGGCAACTTTAGCTAAACATTTTCAACAGAGTATGGTCTCTGATTAAATTGTTATTGACAATTTTCAAAAAGACACGGAGTGGATCAATTATTAATTTTTTAATTTTCTGGGATTCATCAGTGCGCTGATATGTTTATGTTAGTGTCGATGAGACAGAATATGTTCGTGCGTGTGCTTCGAGACAAACGAAATTTAAATGGACATTAAATTGAAGTCGCGAAATACGAAAGAAAACCTTATTATTATTATCCATTGTTATACATAAGAACATTAACCCCGCAATATAAAATACTAATGTAAATTATAGATACAAACTTTTCAGAATCTTTTATTTCTCCGTCCGATCTACAGTACACTATTGTTTATTCACGCGAATACGTCCGAATAACTCTTCCTGTCTCCCAAAGCCTATTTTCGCAGTACAAAACACCACGCTTCTAAACAATCACTAAACACTACGCAATACACTTTCCGAAATCGTGACCAAGAACAAGAAGAACTCAAAAACTTTTTACATTTAATTTCGACTTAACCCTAGGGTATTTTAATACCATATATAAAAAGGATATTAGTTAAAATATAACATTAAAATTGCATTTTAAAATTAATATAAATTTTTATATCTTTTAATTGAAACCAAAATTTAGGTAAATTATTGTTAATAATTTTTTTTGAAATTAATTTTTTCCAATTAAAGAAATATTTAAACTAAAAGAACTTCTAATTCTTTAAAAAATGATTAACATTTATATTTCTCTAATTTATATAGTTTTAAAAAAAACATTATATTTTCAATATAAAATTAATAATTATAAATTTATAAATTTATTTAAAAATTTTTAATTATCTTAATATTCTCAATATTATACTTTTTTTATTAAGCTATTTAAATTTTTATAATTGTATAATAATTAAATAAAAAATTAAAAGAATTACATAAAATTTTATTAATTTTATTATATGAATTCTAAAAACCCACTTATTTATTAAAGGATATATTTTTTGTAAATAAAATATTTTCTTTATATTAACCCCTAAAATTTTAGGTGAACAAGAAGAAGTTAGAACGAGAAGACTCCAACCACGATCAAAATAGTACTGCGATATTAACCCCTTGCCCTACGATTTATTTTACGGTTTCAGTGATTGAAGCTTTTTCTGTAGTTCGTAATTTCCTAAAAAAGGAGAAAATTTATATCTTTTGTATGTCTACATGTTCTGCAATAACTATACACTAACAAAACCAAAATAGAATTTCATCTCGGTTTAAAGGAAATTAATAACGTATGGTACATATATTTATTAGACTGTGTTCTGAATTTTGATCACGAGTCTGACACGACATTGTAAGGCACGGGATTAATGCGAATCGGCTCCGAACTGGCCGATTATTTTGCAACCACCGCGCCCTGACAACTTCAACACCGACAGATGAACAACACGTGGGTCAGACCCACTGAAGCGACGAGCATACATAATACATACACTAATAAATCACGCAATTGACAATACGAAAAGGATTTTCTGTGACAGTTCGCCACTCCTGAACCTAAAGTCCTTCCGACACTCGCGTCCAATTAACAAACGTTACATTTCCCCACCCAAATCCACCCTTAACCATTCACGAAATAAAACGAGGTATTTAACAATCGTAGTACTATTTTGATCGTAGTCAGAGTAACTTCTCGTTCGCTGTCACGATGTTGGAAAGTGTATTGTGTAGTGTTTAGTGATTGTGTACAAGTGTGATGTTTTGTGCTTGACAGTTATTAAGACGAACAGAAGTTTAGTATAGTGATAACGCCTGCGGTGGTGGGTGTTAAGCGCGTATGGTGAGGGGGGAGGAGGGTAATACGAAACCGAAAAAATTATTTTGCAGAAATGAACGCTTACCGATATATTCGCAAAAAACTGCTACTGCTACTACATCGGGATCTAACGTATGCGTGCACATCCCTGGCAGCGCATAGGTCGGGAAATAAAAATAAAAATAAGATAGGTTAGGTTAGGTTATTTGCAAATTCTGGATGATATCTACAATGGAAAGATTATGCTATCAGAATGAGTTTGGATTAGGTTGTTGGTAGGGGCGGAGAGGGCCGGCTGCTAGGCCGGCACGATCACGCATACGAAAATCCCTAAATTTAAGCCGTATTCATTCGAATTATTGCAAATATGTAGATTTGGGTTAGGTCTATACAATTTGCAAATTCTGGATGACATCTACAATGGGAAGATTATGTGTTTGGATTATGGTGGGGGGTGGGGGGCGGAGAGGGCCGGCCGTTAGGCCTGCCCGACCACGCATACGAAAATCCAGGAATAGTCTCACACAAAAATATGCAGAGGTCTTAAAATTCCTTCAAAATCCGGAAATGGTAGGTTCCTGAGGTCATTTGGAGCGACATTTTCCTTTGCAAAAATGGCGTTAGATTAGATTTAGGGTTAGCTTAAGAAGTTATTAACGTAGGACCAATCAGAGCGCGGCTATAGCGAACGGAGTCCAGTGACAGGCGACTGGTCCCTCATAGCGTGGCGTCGCTGATTGATCCGTGTTTTTCGTTAATAACTCCTAAACAAAGCCGCGGGCGACATTTTTGCAATGAAAAAAGTTGTTAAAAATGTGTAGCTATGTAAAATATTTAAATTTCATCAAAATCGGAGAGGAGTACCTCTTTAAATAATTACAGTTTTTTTTGCGAATACATATCTCGGTAACCGTTCATTTCCGCAAAATAATTCTTTCGTTTTCGTATTACCCTCCTCCCCCCTCACCATACGCGCCTAACACCCACCACCGCTGGCGTTGTCAGTGTACTAAACCGCCGCCTTAAGACGTATTCGCGTAAATGGCAGTGTGCTGTGGATCCGATTGAGGAACAAAAGAATCTGTAAGTATACCTATGTATACTTTACATTAGCATTTTATAATGTAGATTAGTATTCTTATGTGTAACAATAGATATAAGGTTTTCTTTCATATTTTGCAACTTCAAATTTATTTGGTACGGGCCTAGCGACGAATGTCCCTTTAAATTTCGTTTGTCCTGAGGCACGCATACGATTACTATGTACTGTCTCATCGGCACGGTCAGACGGACTGTAGTATGTAGTAGGCTTTTATTTATACGAATAATTCCATACAATCAAATTTTGTTAGCGACATATAGTTTCTTTCAAACTTTTTCTCTTCGTCGACGAGTAGAAAGTGTATATGTAAAAAAGCTTTAAGAACAATTTCCTTGGGTATAAACAATTTTGCGGCAAGTTTCTTTTACAAATGTCCACCGATCCAGAGGTGTAGATTCACCCCTATAACGGACGACTATTACTTTATGTATAATATAGGCATGTTAAACTCTTTCTCCACCAAGGGCCTCCTTATGTATTATAAATTAATTCGAGGGCCGCAATAGAAAAAAACAAACTCGAAATAAACAGTTAACACATTTTTTTTATTAACGTTGCTGTTACACATATAAAATAACAAACGTGTAAATGTTGTTTTTTTCAAGTTTACTTTATTTGAATAAAACTATTTCATTTTTGTTTCAAAGAAACTTGGGAATGTGTTCCAGTAACGAAATTTTGAAAATTTGTTTGAATTTGATGAACTGTAATTATTTTTGAAATTGATTGTACACGCGCTGGTCTGTTAATATAACTTAATATAAATGAAAATAATAGAACGGTCGTTCGCCGCGCCGCACAGTGGGCTAGATCGCCGCGCTAGCGGTTCACGCCTATTTCACCATTATTTCAAAACATAAGGACCACATTAAATAGGTCGTTGGATTCGTCTTGGCGCCAGTAATAACATTATTGAATCAAAAATATATAGTTATAAATAAATAATGAAGGTAAACACAATTTTTTTTGAAATTTTTTGTATTGAGATTTGTAAAAGACTGTGCACTGATTACTTTTTGTAGGAAACATTTTTTTGTCACACCACCGGAAATGTCCGAAAAGTCGTGTGAATAATGAATAATAATTGAAAACTGGCTATTCAGGCATTCAAACAAGAGTAATCCATAATTTTTAAATGAATGAAGTTTATTACATTTAATGAAATAACAAAAATGTGTTATTACTGTCTTATTTAAAGAATCACGAATATTCAAACAAGATTAAGTATTATATTTTACAAAGTTACTGACTGCTATCAATTGATCATGCGGATTTTCTGCTTGTGACTATATTTATCTATTAATAAACAAAAATGTATACTATAATTCCTCTTAACAAAGGTAAAATACAGGTTTTAAATATATGGAAAATATGGAAAAACTGCTGCGATGCTATACTACGATGCTATTACATACTATGATCTCTCAAATACAAATGATTCAACTAAGCTAGCAAGAAGTTCGAATGTTTATCAATGGTCATATAATCTAAAAAATTCATAAGATAGGTCTGGGTTAGGTCTTTACACTCTTACGAGCCGCTGAGTGGTCGTCAATGCGACTCGAGCAACGCGACTCGCCGCGGAATTGCGTATCACGCGACGCTTTAAACTATCATAACTTCGGACTTGGGATTAGTTGGGATCTGAATTTTGCACGATGGTTTAGAGGAGATCTTGGCGAAAATGTTTCACTTTGTTAGAACACATGAATCGACACGAATGACAACTTTATCCCTTGTCAAATGTGAAAAACTTTGACAATTTTCCTTAGTAGACTAAATATTTTTTTTTATAATAAATTATGAACAATAATGTTTAGTTCCTGGTGCGTTCTCAACATAGATATACATACTTCGTATAAAAAAAATTGGCCACTTAATCTTCAGTAGGTTTTCCAGGACACCGTTACAAAGAAAAGGAATCTTATTTCGGTGATAAATCGTATCTGAAAAAGTTTGATCTTCGAACGCTTATTGTGACGAGAGAATAACTTTAATTAATATTATCGTTTTCGAATGTAATGGACATTTAAGAAGCATTATACATTCGTTAAAAATCGATATGAGAACTTTGAATTTTTTGGCCCATGAACAGCTAGACGTATCCCGTACTGGCGGCAACTCATGTCCGGCGAAGATATTTTGCTTTTTGATTCGAAAAAAACATCAACGTTGCAAACTTTAAAGGGTGGTTCCTCAAGATAAAGGTCTGCTCTATCGCGTGATATAGTTTAATTTTTACGCTGGAGCCTCATTTTTTAAGATAAACTGAAAAATATCCTCAACAATTGATGAAAAAGTGGTGTCTCTCCATCTTTAACGATTCCTTAACCATGTTTAAACATTCATAATGTATTAATATCGGATATCACTGTATTCGGGAAAGCCTACAGAATCTTATGCTGCAAAGAACAATCCAATATCTTTTACAGTAACATCACGATATTTGTTTAAACTTGAAAAATATGTTTTCTTTTTCAAAATCAAGTTTCTCAAAAACTGTAAGAAACTCTATAAGAATCGTACAACAGTAATTGTTGAACAAATTTGGTGTTAGACAATTTAAATCGAATCGGCAACTTTCTTCTAGCTGTTCTATTAATCGGGAACTTTTTTCCGTGTAACATTTTGTTTGTTTTCTCGTTTCCTTGTTATAATAAATGGAAGCTTATGTTATTTTGTTGTTTTTCATTCTTCAATAAGCCCCTTTTCATTTCAATATTCATTTTAATATTTAATACTTCTAAATTGTGAATCTCGAAAATCCGTATCAATCCCTCCGATCGGAAACATTCTGCCAGGGGTTGTATTATACATTTAAGAAATTCTAATTTTATTTACAAGCATTTAATAATTCTTCCAAAATAGCTGATCTCAATCATATTTACGACAAATCAAATCTTTGTTATTACTGAATATATGAAAAAATGTGTCAAACAAAAGTTGTATTGTTAGACGAAATAAATATAATGCTGAAGAGAAAAAGTTTTTTGGAAATCCAATTTTCGAAATTTCAAAGTTGCGGAATTTTTTTCTACGATGACCTTGTACTTTATTTGCACATTGTTATAGAGCATGGAAAGACAAATTCAACGATATATAGGGATGTATATTTACGATGTACTATAATGGAGAAAACCAAGTTTCAAAGATAAACAATTTTCAAGCGCGCTGCGGCATGGGTTCCCATTGTCGGATTGAGCTGAAATTTTGCACATATCATTTCTTCGCCAAGTGTCATGTTATAGGGAAGCAAGGCCAATAAAATCTTTAAACAAATTTTTGGCTTCTATAGCTAAGGACCACCGTAGTATTGAGTCTTCCCTCATAGTAATGACACCGTTTACGTGTGTCTAAATAAATATATAATTTCATCGACATAAATAAATATTTATCTTTAATTATTAGTTAATTGAATTTGGAGTGTAAAACCTATAAATTGTCATCAACAGTTTCAAAGTATTTGGTCGGACATGCCTGGTCTAAATGATATCAGAATGGCCTCAAACAGTGCCAAATCCTGGAATCTATCTTAGAACCTTCTTAATATAGAAGTAGTAGACTCCAAATTTCAGGAAATTCCAGGTCCATGATCAGCGATCCCACACGACAATAATATTCCCGTTGAATTCACGCGGAAAGTTTCACGCAATCGACATAAATCCATGGTCTACGTTGCACCGGGGAAGTATGTGAACGCCTTGGGACACCCGTTCACTTTTTCTCGATGAACCGCGCTAGTCTTGCGCTAAACGAGGAAATGCGGGACATAAGACCGATCGGAACGAGGCTCTAGCCTGTTTCGTCGAAATTCTTGCTCCGTGCCCGCTCAATTTTATGAACTTCTACTACTTTCTCGCCGTATGAAAGCGAATTCTCTTCGACGAAATTTCAATAGAAAAACCGCGTTTTTACGTCAGTGTTATTTAGTTTGATATAAAATTGCAAACCTATAGAAAACAGAAAGGTATATTTTAATGATTGATGACACACGTTTTTTGATAACGATTCCAGAACCGTTATTGTTGACTCCTGGCTTAACATTCCAGACGCGAGCGAATGGCAAGACTCGGATAATGAGATTCATCCAAAATAATCGTTTCGATCTTTCGCGAGGCGAGAAGTCGAAGCTGGCGAATGTCGTTAACGAAAATTGAACGAATAAATGATTGTCACCGTTCCACAACATTATGCGAAACATGGATGTCTCCATTGAATGTTCGTAGAATTTATTAGCATGAGTTCGAAGCCGTGTGTTTGCATATTTCATGGCGTGACCACGTCGCTGAGTATTTTATGTAGATACGTTATAGTGATTTTTTTGCAATTCATACTTTTGCGTATTATAATTTGTTATTGATAAATTGCCAAAACTATTAATTTAATTGTTCATCGATGTTATGGATTAACGAGAGAGAAAGAGAGAGAGAGAGAGAGAGAGAGAGAGAGAGAGAGAGAGAGAGAGAGAGAGAGAGAGAGAGAGAGAGAGAGAGAGAGAGGCAATGCAAAAATTTCAGTAATGGTGTAAAAGCAGAAATTGTTGTTTTATGCGGAGAATTATTATGGGTTCTCGCAGTGAACATTTTTAAAAATAGAAAATGATCGACACCTTTGAGCATTTCGTTTCACAAACGTCGAACGACGTGTTAATATTCAGCCACCGTGCATACAACGTTAAGTTAACGTTTCTTTGAACGTGTTCTACTTGAGCATGCGGTGTTATGGTTGTGTGGGGTTGTAATTGTGAGGCCACTCCTTGCAGACGTTGCGGAATGGTTCACTTTGCTCATGGTAGTCCTTGGAGCATGACACATAGGGATTTTGGTCTTTGAACTATTCTTTATCGTTGCAATAATAAAATTCTATTATACGATACTAATGATTACAGCTGGTTGATTAGACTAACGATTAGAATCGATGCAATTCCAAACTGTCGAAAATTAAGAGAATTTGAGAATGTCAATATAAAATGATAATTAATAGTTAATATTTTTATTATGATCTAACTTCGACGATGTAAGAATAATAAAAGTAATTCTGCAGGCATAAATGATTATGATTTTAGCATTATTGGAGCGTTCCACGATGGAAGCTCGCGAATCGAGGATTGCTCGCACTTTTAACTGCAGTCGAGCAGATTATGCGAACACCTTGGTGCAATATCTTGGGAGAATACTAGTGAAAGGGACGGGTTATGAACTCGCGGTGCACTTCTGCCAGCAGCTGCATTTTGTTCACTTCCACGGCCGAAGCCTAATTAAATTTAATCTAATTAAATACCATAAACTTCGCTATAAACCCATATTTATTCAAAACTGAATTTAGATAAAGATCAATCAAGTAATTGAAATGTAAATATAATTTTATTCATTTGATTTTTATTACTTATTCAATTAAAAATAACTAAATGGACTGTACATATCTGTATAAATCGTTTCTCGTGCTCAAAATAAATACAGTGAAATTTACCTTCCGAAACCGCAATAATTAGGTTCGCGGTTCCCTGTGTACATTGAGCAAATACTTTTGCGTAACGCAAACATAGTAATACCGTCGATGCACGGAGAATTTGCGATTACGAAATTCAAGGACGTGTTGCGACAACAGAATTTCGATGACGAACTTTTTAAAAATAGTACAGTGTATTAAAAATTGCAATTTACATTGTTTCTCGACGGCAAGATGCTATTTCTGCTCGCGAAAACACGCGATTCGCTCGCACGATGCATGAATGGCGACTGCGTGATGCACGATCTCATCTCGCGTGCGTGTACCGTTAAAGAAGCCAACGAAATTATTGCATAACAATGGCGTTGGTAATCGGTTAGCGCGAAACAATAGTAAAAGGCGATACCGTTCCACGATGGATGCCTAACAGCCATGACAGGAATTCGTAATTTTCAGATCGACTCGACGAGCTACCAGCGATATCGATCCTGATTTTCGAAAACCCAAATTTTTCGAAAACGTGAATGTTGATAAGCCCATTAAAGTTTGAATTTATTTTCGAAATCATTTATGTACTTACTTCGTTTCAAATTACTTGTATAATAATCAATTTTCAATCACTCGTGGAACATATTCTTCACTATTTGTGTGATATTCAATTATTACTTGTTTTTGTAATATTTCATTTTCTTCAAGTACCTACAACTTCAAGTATAAATTACAATTCTTCTACTTCTTTTCGATATTTAAACTCTGGGCGTTGAACAACGTGCTCGACTGCGTTTTCATAAATGTGTACACTCTTTCGGGGAGGTCCTATCGTAACATAATATGTATGACCTTCGATAATGTACACTGCCATTGGTAATTAATTAAATTTCGATTGATATAACATTTTTCGAATCTTTTTCTGTTTCAGATTAAGCATTCAGATCGAACAAAATGCTTCTGAAAGATTTCTTCATCGTCATATCCTTGGTATACGGTAAGTTTGTGCAAATCGACAATTTTATCTTTTCCTTCAATCTCTCCTGAAGGTTAAAGATACAGAAATTCGCGACAATTAATTGAAAAATAGTGTTTATATGAAAATTGATCACCTTGGGAAGTTAGAATAGTAAAGCGAACGCTACGGCTGGCATAGTGGGTGTAATAGTTGCTTTTCTCATCACGTACGATTCCTCGTGTAATTACAAACGATGATTCTATACCGTTTTCATCGGTAGGTTTCAATATGGACGCCCCAGGCGTTTCTTTATTACCAAATGGCTACACTTTCCCACACTTGCCACGTTCTAGACAGACACACACACACATGCACACGTGTGATTGTACTCTTCCCACAATGTGAAGAACTTTAATTTGTAAGCAATGCTGTGCACAGTTTGTTACGGCATCGAAAAAAACTGTGACACACCCTCCTTCTACGAAATTCACTATGGTTGAAATTTCAGGCTTGACAGGGAACGTAGTTGTCGTTGCTTCACAATAAAAATTATTCTCAATATAATTTCCATGCTATATTCCAGGGATGTGCAACTTTTTTTTACAATGGGCCAGCTACAAATTTAAAAATGTTGTGCGGGCCGCATGTAAGAAACGTATGATAATATAAACACTGAATGATGAAATCAAATTATCTCTTTATTAACACAATAAACCTAGTATAAAAAATTACAGAAATAAAACACTCGTTAATAGAAATACTATTCTTCTTTGCCATCGATTGGTCTATATGTAAATATTGCTGTGTCGTCTATATCTGTAAAGATATAGACGACACAGCAACTCGCACGCAGGTTTCTAACTGTACATCATTTAATCTCGATCGGTGATCGCTTTTAATTATTTTCATTGCGGAAAATAATTGTTCGCAAACATGGTTGCTTCCAAAAAGTGTTATTATTTGCTTTGGATGTGCGCCTAATCGTGGGAATTTTTCTGAATTCATGTAATTTTGATAGAAATTATGTATGTCAACATTTTGAAATTTATTTTTTAGACCCGTGTCGCTTTGTAAATCTATTAATTCCATTTATAACTCATCCGGAACTGTTTCCACGTCTATATTAAATGGCGAAGAAAAAATGTTAAAACTAACAACTGTTTCTTCTGACTTAAATATTTTAAATCGCGATTCAAATTCCGTTATCAATTTTTGTAAATGCTGGGCATATTTTCGGGTTTCCGAAGGAGTTTCTTTCCTTAAGTGTGCAAAATGTGACGTGTTGTTTGACAACAGATGTTTGTTCCAAATTTTGAGTTTGCTTTCAAAAGCATTAATTTTATCAAACATTTTATGAATAAACTGGCTTTTTCCTTGAAGTTCCATGTTTAAGTCATTCAAATGCTGAGTTATATCGACGAGAACCGCAAAATCCACTCTTTATCTTCGAATTGGGGAAACGGATATTCTTTCATTTCCACAAATAATTGACTATCACTTTTTTATTTATATATTCTTTTTAGCATGGTACCTCCAAGTACGTTTGTAAAAAGACGATCGGCCGAGGCTTCGTAGGCAACGCCGTACGGAGAGCTCGCAGTCTTTTTTAGAACAGCGGGACACTGTAGGAATTTTTAAAAGCCAAAATGTAAAATCTTTGAAGGGCCGCACGAGAAAGTGTGGCGGGCCGTGGGTTGCTCATCCCTGCTACATATATTCAATCTTGCCGAAGATACAATAAAATGATGCTTTATTTAATTTGTTTAATCGTGGCTGACACGTCGTCATAATGAAATTGATTTTCAACTAAAATTAAATTTTCATTCTTCTTTTAGTCTAAACAAAGACATTGACACAATAAAACTTCATAAGAAAGATGAAGCTTAATTAAACTTTGATTTTCAATCGAGTTTTAATTTTGCCAGAATGATAAACTGAATCAGACTGCTTAAAATGTAATTTTAATTCTACTTTTGATCTTGTCAAGGAACGTGATTGTCATTATTTCATAATAACACTTTGAATAATGAAATATGTTATAAAGTTTGCATGTGATTAATACTATCAGGTGTCACATGGTAGTAAATGCTTCAGATCATTATGCAAATATCATGTCTCCAGGTCTGGGATAAAGGGGTAACGTAATCTCGCAGTATAGAACCACAACGTAATGCGTTACATAAAGGTGTTGCGTTTTAGGATTACGATTCTTCGAACAATCGATTGTTTATGAGACGTAAACGAGTATGCGTTTCACTTTTAGTTACAGAATGCGCGGCCCAAGTTTACAAGAGCCACTCGACCGAGTCAGCGGCAGTCATCAAACCGGCGGTTGTAAACAATGATTTTATTACACAGACGGTCTACGGTTTCTTGGATTTCACTACCACCATTGGTAACACCGTTATGGTGTTCAGTCCGCAGAGCGCGCCTCCTACAGGTAACAATTACTATACAGTAGAGCACACCATAGTTGACCACTTCATTTTCTATTTCAGTTTTGGCGACTATTGCCTGTCATTGAATATGTTATTTAATAGTTTCATGCAAAACACCTAGCGAATGTGATCTTTATTTATTCAGAAATGTCTGTGTCGATTTTTGTCGAAGGTGAGACTGCGGATCGTTACGTAAGATAAACATTGTCCAACTTGACTGCAAGGGACAGGAGATAAACGGCAATGTGTTCCTGCTAGAAATATTTTCAATACGTTGGAAATGATGCAACAATTTTGTTAGCATATATTACACAATAATATTGTGATCGTTTTATCAAAATTGAGGAATTGCATACGATTGGAAATATGGATTAAATCATAAAAAAATGTCATTACAAATAAAATGGATTTATTTATTAGAATATACTATATTATTTAATGAAACCATAAATAAAATTCTACAAATTAGATTATAAAAGGCTTTTCTGTGCAAATAACTAGACAATGAAAAACCACATAGCTGGCAACATGAAATATTTTTTCAAAAAATAATTCGAGATATAATCTCGCGAGCGGCGCGTGACTCGATGCGATTAAATCATTCGTCGTTTTTTCTGTTCCAGACAGCGAAAAGGGAAAGAAGAGTAGCATTTCGATTATTCAGACGAAACCGAGCGAAACGTTGGAAAAAGCAGCTCTTGATATCCAACCGAGCAAAACGCACAAGAGCCACGCCGAGCAGGAAACGAAAAAGCAAACCAAAGGCACGAAGATCGTCGTGAATTCCGTAATCGAGCAAAACGCCATTAATTCCTCGGAGGATAATAGATTGCGGTCCCCGAAAAGCCAGGTGAGCCAACGATCTTGCCCAAGAATCACTAATTGGGAGCCTCAAATTACCTGAGAGAAAAAAACGCCACAACTGTGTGTCGTTATTCGGGAACTTCATGGGCGATTATAATTAGACTGCAGATCCTTATACAAACTAGAAAATGTCGATTGTGAGAAACAGGATCCGAATAAAATTGTCGTTCTTCTTTTAATAATTCCAACTAAACACTATACACTAGACAATACACATTGGCATTCCCAAATTCTTTTAATCCTTTCACCGTTTTGTATCTCATCTACCGTTTCTTTTACTACTTTACTTACTATTTTAAAGAAGTATTTCCTAATTTCCTTAAACTCTAACGTTCTAAGTTTGTTGTAAAGTCCGCAGTCGAATTGTAACAATTAAAATTAATTAAGTTATTTTCCATATTGAAACGATAATAAAACTTTTACTAGTCACTAGAGATGGGATCAAGTTCGATATGTACTCATGAATCCGAGTCAAGTTCAATAACCAAGTTTCATTTCATGGGTTTCGATTACTACTTAAACGCAATAAAAGTTTCAATGATAATACTTGAAAAGTATTCATTGTATACTAGTAGTTATCGAACCTCGGAATGAGTACAAACAAGTTTCGAAAAGATACTTATAAGTACTTCGATGTCGAAAGTAATCGAAACTTTCACAAGTAGTATTCGAATCTTGGAAATCAGAACTGCATAGTAGGTTTTAACTTTCTTGATTAAATTCGTAACTATTTAAGAATAATATTTCATTTACAATACTTTATCCTATTTCAATTTTTATCCATGATATTTCCTGCTTTTGAAAAAACTCTTTCTGAAGGTACAGAAGTGGCCATTATGCAAAGATAGTCACGTGCAATTTTTGATAAAATGGGGTACTTGATTGAATTTTCACGCCAGAATAATAACGGCTCTTCTTTGCGTTCTAAATATTGTGATTTTAGATAATTTTTCACTTCTACCACAGCAGACGATCAGATAGGTATCGTATTATTTGTAATCGCTATTTCATTGTCAAAGGATGACCGAATTGATAATTCGCTATTATGCCGATTTTCGGACATCTGCGTCTGTGAACTATCACATATTGTAGATGAATTATCATTATTAATATAATTAGTGGCTATATCAGTCAAGGCATCCCGTGCTCGAGGGATAGATTCATCTTTAGAAAAAGCTAATGTTTTGAATTGTGGATCCAATAATGCAATTAACATATAGAAATGATTGTTCTCGACATCACCTAGATAATGTTCGATATAATATATCACTTTTTGTCGCAAAGTACATTCCAAGCTACAATCATCGGTAGAAGCATGTAAAATTATGAGACCCTGTTTTCTCTCTCATCCCCGCAGCGTGTTTACAAAGAAAAAGTAAACAGACGCCGCGCCGGAACAGCCTTATGTTGCCGCGGAGCGTGAAGAATACGGAAATTCGTAGATATTCATAAAAATTTCGAAAGTCTCGAAACTGTTCGACCAAGATTCGAGTATACCTGCAAGTATTATTTACGTTTACCACAGTACTTGTAAAGGGTTCGAAACTGTCTGGCAAAGGTTCGAGTATACTTGGGAGTACTATTTTTTTTTCGAAGTACTTATAGAGAGTTCGAATTCCATCAATCAAGGTTCGAACCTATTTGCGTGGTACTTGATCCCATCCCTACTAGTCACTATCAGACGTTAAGGATGTTATGAAAACATATAAAAACGCAACAAAATTTTTGAAAATTTGACGAGATATAATTCTTACTAAATTAATGCAATTACCAAAGTTTGGGTTCGATTCATTGCACCGTTTAAGAATTATTGCAACTTAAAGTTTGCATATTTTAACACGTCTTCTTATGGAGAATTCATAAAATTCCACTTCAAACCCTATTTATACCTTGAAAAAACGCAACTTGAAACTCCAGTTTTTTTTATATGTAGTAAAAATTATGTAATTAATTATGTTCAAAATTTATTAGGATTCACTAAACAGACACAGAGCAAAGAAATTATAAACTTACAAAACGTGAAATTTATCGTGTTGTCTCTTCCTAGCATGGAAACGCGACAGGTGTATTTAGACCACTGAATATGGCTACAGAGGGTACAGTATTCGCAAAAGTTTAACGCAAAATATACTCATGAATGGCTTTCATTGCCAATATATTGATGGATTTCGAATTTCTTGTACTTTTGACTCCCATTGTACCAAGCGGTTATACAAGCCGAATTAAATTAAGATAAAATCAACCAGGTAAAACTACCGAATAAGAGAAAATAATGGAAACTTGTTTATAAGAGTAGTCGATATTGTTCGGGACGATGTGTAGTGTGCGAATTTATGTAGAGAAGCGTATTTCCTGGTTTTTCCAGGTAAAAATCTGTTCGAGCAGGAAGCGCGGTACTTTCCCTTTCGCGAGGCAGACTTTTCCGGTTCTATTTACCAATCCATATACCACGCGCACGCACCTATATGTACCCGCAAGATTTCTACTTTCAAACGGTCACGTAAACTTTGATGCGAACGTATGCTTTTCGAACGGACGCGTGACTGAACAATACTATTTTTTCGAAAACCGTTCGAATCACGACGGCAATTTTAGTGAATTTTAGTCCACTGTTTCGCAGGAGCTGAACACAAAGATCCAGGCAACGACCGCCAGCGCAGTCGTGTCCTCGCAAGTACACGCGAAACCGAAGGACGACGTACCCGGTGTGAAAAATAACCTCGCGGAACCCGAGTACGACTTCCTGTCGAAACAACCGGCGGAAATCGTCGACGAGACTTACAAGGTACATGAGAAAAAAGAATCGATTTCACGAAGGTCGATCAAGGAAGTAAGGAGTAATAAAAGTACTATGATCTGCATACATGTAATTAGCATTGACACAGATTGTTCCGGCGCCGACATCAATCTGTGCAAGGCGGCTAAACCTGAATATCTAGTTCCCGGCGCTGCAAATTGCTATATTTCTAGCGAAAATTTTATAATTAAAGTTGTGTTGACCGCGTTATACTTGGCACAACAAATAAAGCAAATGAAGCGTGAAATAAATGATAGGACACACTGGCATCAAATCATAGTGATTTATTCCAAACGAAAAGTAAAAGATCGTGGCCTGGATTTAAAGGTTGGCTGGATCCACGGTGTATTACAGAGGTGTTACGACTAGTCACCTTTGTAAGGTTGACGTTTTGTGATAGATGTGTAAGGTACATATGTACCGTACATACCTTAGCACGGACCACATGTACACACTACTACACACAATCTCATTCTCATACGTACACGAAAAACCGTGATGTTGACTAGTATTCCATCTGGCGGCGAGCAGAGAACACCTTGTAATACACCGTGGCTGGATCCAAAGTCAGGCATAAACAAGGCCTAGACTAAAATGATACAGAACAATACCTTCTTAACAAAATTGCAGTAGTATAAATCAGAAATTCATTAACATTGAGAATTCAAAAAATCATCTAGTTTACAATTGTCTAAAGTGAATGGTTCTAAATGAGAATAATAACTCCTACAACTCAACTAACTCGATCTGAAAGTCTGATCACGAAAGTACAGAATTTCACAGCGATACAAAAATTCAACATTGTTTTCTAAAAAAATAGTTTTTCGATGTTGCAGTTGATTAATTTGAGGCCCTCTTCGAAGGCTCACGCGAAGCCCAGGCCCACGGGTCGACGGGAGAAGGAGAATCCCACGGGATTGGTCACTAAGCTCGGTGGCACAATCGTTAAAGACGGTCTTACAACCGTTCACGAGACCAGCGTGATCGGCACTTACATAAACGGGAAGTATGCGCAGGTGCTTCAAAGTTCCTCGAGGATCCTTCAGGGGACGCCGCCGATTCCTGAAGGGAAAATCCGACCGTCCAGCACGCAACGGATCTTGAAGACCATAGGGCCACAGCAAGGGAAACTGAAGCCACAATTGGAACCAACGCCGACGAACCACCAGGAAGAATCGTCGCTGCCGTTGGAAGTTTTGTTTAGCGCTCCTGCTGGTAACTTGAAATTCTGTACAGAAATGTACTGAACCAATTATGGCTGAAAACAATTGGTTCAGACGATATTTTATTGAAACGTCTCCCTGGATAATGACTTTTAGATGTGAAGGGTTTAGAACTGTTCTGTAAAGAACTCCAAACTGTCTACCAGTAGATTCAAAAACGTACGATTCTGTTTAAAGGATCCACACGATCTCCACATGACCACTACAGGTCCACCTGCCACGTGTTCGCCAAAAAATTAATTTCATCTTAGGCACTTCTAGTAGCCGTTGCAAAACTTTTTCTATCGCCGAAACTGTTCTGGATATACTCGAGGGTTTATAAACGGAACGGAATATAGGAATACATAGTCAATTTTATCTCGCTTCCCAGGTTCCTCGGTCCGAAGCACACGGAAAAATGCATCTCCTAATTCCGCGCGGCCGAAGTTCCGCAACAAGATCAACGAAGACTATGATAGCGGCGAAGTACAACAAATCAAACCGCCAAAAAACAGAAGCAGCACCACGTCAAGGCCAGGCTACAAGTAAGTATCCCTCGCGTCATCGCTCGATATACATAGTTGCAACGCGATCATTAATCAGCGGACAGTGAATCTTCATAAAATCCGCTGTCTATCAGAAACCGGACTCCGTCTACGACGACGACCGAGTCGCCTGTACCACGAAGACGCACCGGCTTCCGGCCCAGCAACCAGCCCAGCTTGCCATCGAAACAGACCCCTAAGCCGAAGGTCGAACAGCAAGCAACAAGCCCCAACACCGCGCCGAAGTTGAAGCTGCCGAGAACGCAAGGTCGCTGGTCATACAAGACGACTCCTAAACCTAGAGTAATTATCCGGAAGCAGATCGATGATGATGAAGTACGTTCCACGTCGGAAACCAGCACCACAGAGGGTCCTTTGAACCTTGATGACAAGACTACTGCGGCGTCTGTGTCAACGTCAACGACAACGACGTCGTCAACAACCGGACAGCAGGTAGCTGCCCAGAGGAAGATCCAAGAGATGGTCAGCGATGAGGAACTAGATCCTAGTGAGAGCGAGGACGTAGCCAGTGTCAGTGTCCAGGACCAGCATCCGGAGCAGGCGCTCCCTGTCGAGACGATCAACGTTGAGATCTCCACGGCCGCCGATATCAACAATGCGTACTTTGAGATCGCTACTATTAAATCGCCATATACATTCCAGGTGAGTCTATGGATAGAGATTATTCCAGAGAACCATTGTCTTAACTATTGATCCTCTGTGCAGGTTGGAACTCTGAGAAACACACGGTACATAACTGTCACGTCGACTCAGAAGAAATCATTCTCAACGCCGGACCCCACCTCAACGATAGCACCCACCGAACCCCTTACTGAAAACCTGTTAGCCAACACAGCGGCAGCTTATGAGACAACATTACCCCTTGACTCAGCAGTAGCAACCCTGCCAGCCATATCTCTAGAGTCAGGTCAAGCTACTCCTCCCTTAGAAACGCTGACAGAAACGTTCTCCACCACTCAGACTCTCTTAAAGACGCATTTACTGCCAGTAATACATGGTAACAGCACGACCAAACTTAGCTTAGTGCAAACTTATAATATCGCCCGAGTGGTTACTGCCACAAAGACGCTACCGCCAATGGACATCTATCAGTTCATCCCTAGCAAAGCTTTGAACGAGTTCAACTCAAAGTTGGACGAGGCGGGCAGTGAGCTGCACTTGGAGTTGGACGTTGGAGACGACGATAGAGATGACGAGGACATCCCGAAGAGGATTATAGCACCTAACGGCGACATAGACTCTGACCTAGAGCCATTCAAGTCCATATCCTCCTCAAAGGTGAAGCCAGAGGCCTCCAGCAGTTCCATAGAGCCACAGCTGACCCCTGACCAACTGGCTTTGCTGAAATACTTTGGACAACAGCAGCAACAATCGCCGCAGCAGGTGATCACCACGTCGCGACCTGTCGTTGTTTTGGAGACCGTCTATGAGTCCCACGTGATCCCAGTGGTGAATAATGGAAATACTTTGTACTCGACACTGTCAAGGCCAGTGGGAACCGTGCCAAGAACGTCTTATGAGTATGGAACATCTACTATCGCACCTGTTCTACCTCCACAACTGCCTCCACAGCTGCCCCCGCAACTGCCTCTCTTCCCACAACAGCCACAGTTCACTATCACTAGTGCCCCACTGGTTACTCACACCCTGGCCACTGTTTCCGAATCCAAAGTGTTGAAGTTGACCTTTGGAGCCAAAACTGCATACACTACCCTGTTCTCCAGTCGTGTGGTGCCTACTGAGGTGACCACTTATGTCACTACCACGGTTCCAGTGCAGCCTACTGTCCCTGCTTTCCCGGGTTACTATCATCCACCACCAGTTGCCTATCCACCTTTCCCTTTTGTAGGGTAAACGTTGATTGTCTAGGCTCTTGGTCATTGGAGGAGGCTTTCGGCATGCTGTTCTGGAAGTTCTATAGGTTGTATGTTGTATGATGTGTACTGCAGTTTGATTTTGGAAAGAGATCGTGGTATACGGGGCGAGTCTCGTAACATGACGACTTCATAGCTCGTGAGTTATTTCTTGTACGAACAGAATTTTTTCAAACAAATGTTGCATCGTTTCCAGGGGAACATACAGTGATGTAATGTGTTTTTTGTTACGATAGACGTCCAGTAAAGTTTTATTGGTTTGCACTTGTAACGTAGAAGTAGAGGGGGCCCATTATTATGACTATGAACATACACTCCTCAAAAGAATTAAGGGATCACTTGTACGATCCCGAAAAATTGGTCCCACTTTACGTGATCATAACTCCGTCAAAAATTGTTGTACCCATATCGTTAAACAATGGTTTGAAAGCCTGAAACTTCTAGTTTCAGATGCTCTGTTTCAACTTGTTGCTATGTTGGTTTTTCACAAAGTTATAGCGAGATGAAGACAACATTGACGTTTAACAACAATTTTGTGCAACTTTGGAACATCACACGGGAAGCAACAAAATTTTTTGATAAATCGCGTTAATATCATTTGGAAGGGCTATCTTTCCTGTGTAAATTGTGTGGTTGTTGAATATTGTGTGATTTTGTTTATTCGAGTTATTCAACATTGAAGTAAATATGGGCTTTTTAACTTTAACTGCCGATTAGATTGAGTAAACCATGAACTCGCTGCGACAATTTACCTATGGCAGCTGTGTTTGAAGTTTGAAGTTAGTGCTTCGCAGAAATTAGCGCGCCACGTACAGCGGCTGCCGGACATCTTTGAATACACTACCGCCGCGCCGCGCCGGTGCACAGTGGAAAATTTGGACCAAACTCGATTCAAAATCAAAGAATTGTTGATAGAAATGAGGTAGAGCGATGAAATTTTTTAAAAATTAAATCTGAAACATTGCCGAATATGGAAAAAATAGGGAGATTATGGTACGAACGTTTTTTAACGTTGAGAAAATTCGTTAAACGTGTAGAATTTCAAGAAAATGTGGTTGCTCCAGTACCACGCGCGGAAAAAATTTTTTTTAATATGCTATATATCATTTTCCGTAGATTTTTTCACGCTGATTTCAAATCTGGTCTTAAAAATTGTCTACGACCTCAGGATTTTGCAATAAATCGATGTTTTGAAAATAGAAATTGTGCATTTTTTAAGCATATTTTCAGAAACACCTGGTATATCGAAATGTTAATGAAATTGAAAAAACAAAAGGAGTGCCTTGAAGAGAAAGAAACGCTCTTTCTATTGCTTTTTTGCACAAGATCTACGATAATTTTTTCGCTTTCTGGAGCTAGTTAAAGTTAAAAAGCCCATATTTACTTCAATGTTGAATAACTCGAATAAACAAAATCACACAATATTCAACAACCACACAATTTACACAGGAAAGATAGCCCTTCCAAATGATATTAACGCGATTTATCAAAAAAATTTGTTGCTCCCCGTGTGATGTTCCAAAGTTGCACAAAATTGTTGTTAAACGTCAATGTTGTCTTCATCTCGCTATAACTTTGTGAAAAACCAACATAGCAACAAGTTGAAACAGAGCATCTGAAACTAGAAGTTTCAGGCTTTCAAACCATTGTTTAACGATATGGGTACAACAATTTTTGACGGAGTTATGATCACGTAAAGTGGGACCAATTTTTCGGGATCGTACAAGTGATCCCTTAATTCTTTTGAGGAGTGTATTTAAGGGATTTTCTTTTGAGAAACAAGTTACTCAAATTCTATTTATTGGATCACCCTATAGTTGTCTTGGTTTACAGTAAAATCGTTAGGAATTTTCGGGTCGGTGTCTGTAAGTGTACACAAAGTGATGATCACGATAGATGTTTAACCAAAATTGACATCAGTGACAATGGCAGTCATTGAATCGAAATTTCAAGCTCTTTTGGTTCCAATGAGGTTCTTTGCTACCCAGAGATTCAGCATTCTAGTGTAACATTATTTAAGATATTTAAAAAGTAATGCTTATCATTATAGTATTAGTATTTAATATAGAAAAATATTCAGATATCTTTTTTCCATTTGATACAATTAGCAAATAAGTTAATTGTGTTGTTCATGTATCGTGGTGTGACAGGATCGACACTTTGGGAACATATTAACCGCGACGATAAAGAAAAATGGTATAAATATCTATGGTATAGTTTGGAAAGAAGTACAATATTAAGTATTTTCGAATAGTGTCATAGACGCAAAGACTGATTACCCTTAAATGAAACCATAATATCTACTATATAGGTGCTGAACGAATCTAATTCTCGTGAGGGCTTTGTTTAAAAGTAATTCTATTTTTACTAAGTCGAATGAACAATTAAAACGTACCATGTCGCATGACGATACATATGAAGAACATAAACATTATAATTAATTAATTTAGTTTCTTTTACTTTAAACTAAAACTTTACAACTGCTATGGCGGAGATTTCAAATCTTCGCAGTTTCTTCCATTTAATTTCGCCTAATAATCAACTCTAATCAAAATCACACGAAACTAAAAAATACAACATTATTGTTGTCAAAATTGAATATAAATCTTGTAAATAATCATACATCATTATTTGTTTTATTATGATAAATCGAATGATTACATGACATATAATAATTCTCATTTTATAAATAATTAAGATTGTATACTTAAATTTATTTTTTTTTATAGTAAAACGTTCAATAGTGTGCAACAATGTTTAAATGTGTGCTGCAAAAATTATTGTAAATATATTATTTGTTATTACAAGATTCTGTATGTATATTAAACAAATTTGTAAATAAAGTATGTAAAAATAATCCATTATTCTTTTATTTTACACAATGTAAACGCAATGGCAAATACAATTTAATTTATTTTATTGCATAGTAATAAAGAAAATTTCTAATAAAAAATGTCCTTACGTATAAATTAGCGAAATCAGAATTTATAACTGTAAAAAATGACTTGTAAATGCATGACTTGTAAATGCACAGAGACGTCTCTCTGGTACTGCCCGTATAAGAAAGTTTTTTAAGCATTTTCCGTGCACCGTATTTCCATTTCTAAATAATACCTAGTGTCATTCATTAATCAGAAATATAATCTATTCTAATGTTAAGAAAATTGAACACACCATATTCAAGAATAAATGTAAATGCATTGGATACAGGGTGAGTCTCGTAACGTGACGATCTCAAATAACTCGTAAGCTATTGTACAAAAACAATGTTTAAACAAATGTTGCATGGTTCCTAGGGGGACATACAGTGCTGCAATCTGATTTTTGTTACTTCGATTTTTTATCAAGATATGAAGGTCACCTTCAGTTTTTTAAATAGAATGTCCAATAGTTTTACTCGGACTCGGATGAAGCACAAAATTCTACGTAAAAAAGTATTGACCTTCGTGTATGATAAATCTAATAGTTAACGAGATATTATCGATACAATTTCCCATATGTATAATATATCTGTTACCTGGAACCTACACTCCGCGACAAAACTATAAGAATGTGCGAAATTCAATGAAAATTCAATATAAGTCTTGAGTGTTGTCTTCCTTCATTCATAGTGTTATTGTTTACATTATATAGAAGTATATTCTACAGTTCTATGAAATATCGAAGGCTACAATTCCAAGAATTTGGGAAATGTACGTAAACATGCTATTCTCGTCGCGACAAAACTATAAGACACTAGCTTTTCGTCAGTCGATCTTATACTCAATTTCAGAAATTTCAAGAGTGGCTGGGCGAAGTCGATGTGCCGTGCTCAATTATTTAAAAAGTAGAGAGAATTATGGAAAAAACATGCTTGTGGACGTCCAAAAGCGACAATCGAGCGACAACGACCAGCCATTCTGAGGGTAGCGTCGAATTGTAGCTTGACAGCACGGCAAATTGTAGCGCAAGCTGGCGTTCACGCCAATATTCGTAATGTGCAACGGATAATTAAACGGGCCAAGCATTTAAAAAGACGAAAATTGCAGGAAAAAACCGCCACTTACGAATCGACGCAAAGCAGCCGGGGAAGATTTTGCGGAGAGACATCTCCAATGGAAAAAAAGTGGAGAAAAGTTATTTTTTCAGATGAAAAACATTTCAATTTAGATGGACCGGATGGTCTTTCATATTATTTTCATAATTTGCGGAAGGAAGAATTGCATTTGTCAAGCAGGCAAATGGACGGAGGCGGCATCATGGTATGGGCCGCAATAGGGTACCACGGGAGAATCGATGTAAAATTTATTAACACCAGCATGAATGCAATTAAATATATAGAAATATTAGAAGAACAATTAACGCTACATGCACGCACTATTGCATCTGAAAATTATATTTTTCAACACGATAATGCCGCTGTGCATACAGCGAAACGTGTAAAAAAATATTTTGAAGACCGTAATACAAATTTTACCATGGCCTGCGAGGTCTCCAGATTTAAATACAGTGGGTGTAGAAAGTATTCGTACACTGATAAATTTCAAACAAAACTGTGAAATTGTTGTTTATTAACTATTTTTTCTGTAAACAATGAATGTGTACATATTCTGAGAAGTCTATAGAATAGGTACAATGCAAACAAAATTAATTTCTTGATTAACTTGCGAATGTAACAAGGAAAAACAAAAAATCGACTGAAATACACCAACAAAAAGTATTCGTACAGTTTCTAACTTTTTACAATTCGAGAAAAAAAATTAATTTACATTAATGTAAATTAATGTGACATTAACAAATTATTAATTAATATTTGGTTGTATAGTCTTTGGCTTTTATAACCGCTGCAATTCTTCTCGGCATTGAATTTACTAAAGAGGTCATATGTTGTGGGATCTTGTTCCACTCTTCCTTCAGTGCATTTTTTAAGCTCTCTTTTGAAGAAATTTCATGTTTTCTGATCTGTCGTTCTAAATAATCCTACAGGTGTTCTATAACATTGATATCGGGAGATTGTGGCGGAGTTTTCAGATGCGCCGGTGCGTTATGTAGTATCCACATTCTGGTATTATACACAATATGCTTCGGATCATTATCGTGCATGAAAACGAAATCATCTTTAATATTCATTTTCTCTGCACTATGATCAAGATTGCGTTTCAAAATGTCAATATAGACCCTGTGGTTCATTATTCCATTAATAAATTCTAATGAGCCAACACCCGCTGCACTCATGCAGCCCCAAACAAGTACTGAACCTCCACCGTGTTTGACTGTAGGTTTTAAGTTTTGTGGTTTCAATTCTGTATTTTTTTTTTCTCCAAACGGTACAGTGTCCATCAGATCCAAAAATGTTGAACTTACTTTCATCTGTGAATATCACTTTATTCCAGTACTCCAGTGGTGTAGTTACATTATTATTGGCGAATTCCAGTCTTTTCTTTCTATTCGTTTCACTTACGAAAAATTTTTTACGGGCCACCCGTCATCCGTGATATCCTGAATTTCGTATAAAACTGCGCACAGTACTAGCAGATACATCAATGTTTAAATTATTTTTAATGTGTTCAACTATTTTTATTGCACTTATTCTTGGATTCGTCTTTACCATTCTAATAATAACTCTACCAGTGTATTGATTGATTTTTCGTGGACATCCACTTCTTGATTTATTTTGTAGTCTTTTTCGTAGCCCATACCTGTCAATTAAACTTTGTATAGTAGATCGAGGTCTACTTACAATATGCGAAATTTCTGCTAAACTTTACACTGATTGTGCAAGTTAATAATAATTGTTCTTTCTTCTATCGTTGTTTCCGCACGTTTCCGTCCCATTTTCAACGATAACTTTGAATATTTCGGAATTTTGAAATGCTATTGATGCCAACAACGTTTCTAAATATACTGAGGAGATCAATCATACTTACACCGCAATTTGTTTATGTTTACATGGTATGTTTACGTTAAGAACTGTTCCCTACGCAGTTCGAATTAAGAAGTTTACGAATACTATTTGCTGGTGTATTTCAGTCGATTTTTTGTTTTTTCTTATTACATTCGCAAGTTAATTGAGAAATTAATTCTTTCTGCATTGTATCTATTCTATAGACTTCTGAGAATATGTACATATTCATTGTTTACAGAAAAAATAGTTAATAAACAACAATTTCACAGTTTTGTTTAAAATTTATCAGTGTACGAATACTTTCGACACCCACTGTATAATAGAAAACATCTGAGGAATTTTAGCACACGCTGTATATGGAAATCGGAAGCAATTTTTGTCGGTGAAAGAGTTACAAGAGGCCAAATTAAATCAAGATCAAATAAAAAATTTATATAAATCAATACCACGACCATTAATTGAAACAGTGGCGGCTCAAGTCAAGTGGAGGACCTAAGCGATAAAAATTTTGGGGCCCTCAAACTCAAGTTAGAAATAGAAGTTGCAAGAAAACTCTCATAAACTTATTAACAAAAAAGAAAAGTAATGAAAAATTTCATGCCGTTACGCATTAAATAAAATTATATAAAAATTCATAGATTTACTTAAAATTCGAGGCCCTATAGTATCCCGGGGCCCCACGCGGCCGCTTAGTCCGCTTAACGTTAGATCCGCCACTGAATTGAAACTATCAAAAATAAAGGTGGCATAACACATTACCACCAAATAGAAAAAAATATTTTTCATTAACTTCCACCGACTTTTTCTTACGTAAAACATACATTGTCTTATAGTTTTGTCGCACCTTATTTTATCAAAAATTAGACATTTTAGTGAAACTTTTTTCAACCTAATTCAACAACATTGCCGCTATGGAAATGTATGTACTTTAGTTGATTCTTTGGATTAATAACGAAAACTTTTCCTAGAAAATTAGTATTAATGAAATATTAGCTAAAATCGCAGGTGTCTTATATATAACTATAGTTTTGTCGCGGAGTGTAGTAGGTGTTTGAACTGATATCCCTCAATTTGAATAAGTACATATGGAAAATGATTTCGATAATATCTCGTTAACTATTAGATTTATGATACACGAAGGTCAATACTTTTTTACGTAGAATTTTGTGCTTCATCCGAGTCCGAATAAAACTATTGGACATTCTATTTAAAAAACTGAAGGTGACCTTCATATCTTGATAAAAAATCGAAGTAACAAAAATCAGATTGCAGCACTGTATGTCCCCCTAAGAACCATACAACATTTGTTTGAACATTGTTTTTGTACAAAAAATAGCTTACGAGTTATTTGAGATCGTCACGTTACGAGACGCAACCTGTATATTATACAGTATATTTGCTGTACCTCCTACTATGCGCTACAACGCTGTAAAAAATGGACTGAGACGGCAGATTTTCGTGTCGAAATAGTCAGTGTCAGGCGAAGACCTTTTCGCGAAATAAATAAATGTTCCTGAATATAAAATGAAATGTAAACTGATTCGTAACAATTTGATAAGTTCTGACGACTAACGTTTGAACGTGACTGACTGTTCTTCCTTCTTAATAGCACGAACGAGGGTCACGCTTAAAGCAGCAATGATGATCTAGAAAAATACGTATCAAACAGACAGAATGAAAAAAACTATCGTGAACAATGAAAACTGTATTCATAAACAAGAATCAAATTTTTAAATCTCATGAGAAAAGTTTAGAATAGTTTGTTTCAGTCATTGAACTTACATGAAGCACGCACAAAGCCAAGGCCAAACCAGCCAGCCATCCTGATCTGCCCTCTAAGAACCATGAGATTTCTTCGACGCAGCCATGGAAAAAGGCGTTTCCGGTCACCGAGTCTCTGCACTCGTTCGGCAATGGTTTCTTCAAAGTCAAATAGTCTCTTGGTCCATCAGCGCCGCAGCAACCGATCTATTTTAAAATCTTTCGATTAACTTCGGATTATATAATTGGAATTTCTTGTTCCGGAAAGAATACTTACGCTTTCTTGGACCAACTGTAAAACGTAAGTCGCTCTATCATCCTGGTAGTTGTTAATGAGGGACAGCATCGATTTGCGAATCAGGGGCTGAATTTGACTGTCGTAAGTCGAGTAGTCGAGCAGCAATGCCGTTCCTGCTAAGCCCATCACGTAGCAGAACAATTGTAAACCTACGAACTAAACATAGTAATATTAGTGGCATGATGTTTACCGTTGTCGGAGTTGTTTTATTGCTTATGACTTACGACGAAGAGGCCAAGGACGTGTTCCATGAGAGCAACGCCGCATCCGATGAATGTTATTATTATGATCAATATTGAGGCAGCTAGGAGGATGTAAATGCCGTTGTAAAATTCGTAAATGTCGAGGAATTCAACCCATTCTTGGAATCCTGGGTCCAGTCGCAGCCATATACATAGGCCGAACATTGAACTGCCGAGGAGCTAATAAAAAATGTAGAAGTCTCAAAACGATGCAAAAATTCGGAACCTAATTTTTAATTTTAAAATCGAAAACGACTCAACAATTCAAAGACTCGCAGACTCGCTGATTCAAAGATTCCATAATTCAAAGATTCAAAGACTCGAAGACTCAAAGATTCAATGATCCAAAGAGTCAAACATTCAATAATAATTTAAAAACTTGAAGACTCAAAAACTCGAAGACTCGATGATTCACTGATTCAAGTATTCAAAGGCACAATGATTGAAAGGTTCAAAGAATTAAAGACTCAAAAACTCGAAGACTCAATGATTTAAGGATTCAATGATCCAAAGACTGAAAGATTCAATGATTTAAAGATTCAAAGACCCAATGGCTCAAAGACTCAATGATTCGAGGGTTCGAAAATTCAAAGAATCAATGATTCACAGATTCAATGATTAACAGATTCAAGTTCCATAGACTGAAAGACTCAAGGACTGAAAGACTCGAGAACTGAAAGACTCAAGAACTGGAAGACTCAAGGACTCAAAGGCTCGAGGACTTAAGGACTCAAAAATCTAAAGACACAAAGGGTCAAAGCCTAAAATACAGATAATAAAAAGTTGTTTCGTAATAAATTATGTATTTTATTAGACTTTAAGTTTCATTACATTTTTAAGTATTAGCAGTAAAAGTATTAGAACAGCTTTATAATTAAACAACATAAATCCTAACCCATACCATAAAGTGTTAGTGCATTAAAAATATGACTGAACTAAAAGTAAAGCATATAAACTAAAATCATATACAGGGTGGTCCGTTTAAGTAAGGCCACCTACATATCTCTTCAGGTTATCGTGATGCAAAAAATATTTGTTAATTTTTCCGAAGGTCATTTTTTTCGGAGTTATCAAGGTCATCGATTTGTCTTGATACAGAACTACATTTTTTTATTGCATCGTGTTACTGATCGAAAAATATATATTCAGATATGTATAATAACATGACCATGAGCTTGATCTGAAGGTAAAACTTTAATTTTCGAAGATCAAGGTAATTTCAAAGTCATGTTATAATAATATAAATATAAAGTAATATGCAATTAAAAAAAATGTAGTTTTATGTATATCAAAAAACATCGATGACCTTGATAACTCCGAAAAAAATGACCCTCGGAAAACAATGTTCTTGCCAGATATATTTGGTCCATTGACATCATGCACATTACGTAACGAATATTTTTTTCATCACAATAACTTGAAGAGGTATTTAGGTAGCCTTACTTAAACGGATCATCCTGTATATGTATATGTATATTTCTTGTATAAAAATAGAAACGAACAAGTACACTAGTAAATTGAATTAAACATAGTAAATTTTGTTTGATCGGACATTTTAACAAAAAATGTTCTAACACTTTAGGAATTAGTTTCATATTCGTCACGCTGATAAACACAGATATGATTGGTGCGCGTTGGACTGAGTCATTGAATCGAATGTAAGGAGGATGTATGTTGCAATGAGACGCGTTACAATTCACAATCTACCCGTAAATTGTCTCCGCTGACCTCTTTACATAGAATCCGTGACAGAATGCCAGCAATAATGTTTAAAATTCGTGGGTTTTCAATATTAAAAAATTAACGGCGAACGATTTATAAGAAGTTCAATTTCACTTTGTCGCAATTAAATCACATTTTTTTGAAGATTAAATGATAATTTCCAATGAGTTTCAAAACGGTTTTATTACATTTTTTATAACATTTATTCCATTTCGTTTTACTTACCCATATTATGGCGTTCAAGCAGAAGATAGTAAATTTGATGCACTGAATCCGCTGCTCCAATTGAGGCACAGCCGATTTCGCAGCCATCATTTAAATCCCAAGTATAACTCCGAAAATCGAAACTCGAAAATGTTTCTTTTTCTTCACCAGAGTCACTGAACGAGATAGTATCAAAACGTGGGCACCACGATTATGGTCGTATCCGTCGACAGGTACCTGAAACATCCACCTAGCACTCTCTTTATCGTCGACAAATATAAGATAACTGGATAAGCACGTCCTAGATAAAAAATAATCATGGCAGGTGAATCATTCACTGCACGGAAAGTTGTCATTAAAGAAACAACCTCCGGCAAACAATCGCCGGTGATCTGCATCCCTAAGAATTTATTTTGCATCATCGATAATACTATTATATATTTCTAATAATAATCGTCGCTAATTATTTCTAATGATAATCATATATGCGTAAGCTTAATATATTGTATATTGTTATGAAAACATTTGCTTAGACAGATTCATCAATTTTATTTCGGATAAATTACAGAATGTTCTATTATTTCATTGTGTACACATAGTTTGTCGCAGTGGAACAATTCTTTTTGGTTCGACGAACTCCTTTTCGAATCCCCTGCTTCGTAGTCTTCTGCGGGAAAATGAACTATCTTTATAAATATAGCGTCTAAAAATAGACTTCAGACTCCGGATGTATAACATACAGATTCCGTATGTGTGATCTTCTGGCTAGAGACTATATGTATACTAGCTTAATTAACTGTGATAATCGGTCAATCGAGTGTTGTGTCTTTGAATTCTGCATCTGCTTCTTAATTGAACAAGTAATTCGGGAAATAATTTTCTATAAACAATAAAACCGTAAAAATCACAGGTATAATTACGCAGAACGATCCCGCAGACTTTCCCGAATACAACAGTATATTTTTTTTATAATATTATAAATATTTTAACAAATGTCAACCATATGTTTAAATAGACGAGGACGTTTTTAACGAGCAAATGTTATTCTTGGGCTTTTTTCAATTTAATTTTAGACTTATGGGTCCCAGGCTAAATCTATACATATATAACTACACCATGCGGTACCTTAGAATACCGTCAAAAAAGGCTACAATGCAGATTTCGTTTTCGGATCACAAATTAAAATAAGTTTGATTCATTTATAAAAAAGTTATTCTGAATTAAAGCGCGTGCCATCAATTACGTGCCTGTAATTCTTTTGATTAAGAATTCTTCGAATGTAAACGAAGTTAGTTTTCCCCCGAAATCTCGTTATCAGAGATTCCGAAGAGCCAATACTGGGCTAATTTGATATCGTTCGGTCCAGTAGCATCCCACAGATGTAACCCGGTCATGGTGTTCGCGATATGGAACGCCTTCGCTCCAGCTCCAGCATCACCGTCAGAAATGGCTTCTGAAGCGAATATGTAGAAGTGGGGGTGTAGCGTCGAGCAAGACATCAAATTCTGCTGATGTGGAAGCCGACTCCTAAGCGAAACGGCTAGGACTAAAATTCTCCTCGTCAACATCGTCGTTGACGCTGTTTCTTCAGTGTTCCACTCTCGCTTGCCGGTTTTCGGTGATCTTTCTTTTTGTTAATTCGCACAAGTTATGCGCGGACTCATGCTCCTGCAAATTTTGATCGTTTTTTCTGTGCTGGCGACGGCGATCCCCAAGCCAGAGAACGAACACAAATCTCGAGTTATTAACAAGGTCAGTATTTCGAGACTTCACCCGCCTCAAAATTATTTTACACATAACCTTGTTCAAAACGCTACAATTATAATTGAATGTTATTCCACTTTTTATGCATCTCCTTCTTCGCTCGATCAACAGAAAGACAAACTAGTACATATTTCGTGAAGCTTTACTAGCTTTTTTGTATGCATTGTTGAATGGTTGATTATTTAAAAACATAAACAATAAGTTCGTCTTTTTTTGTTAATCCTTCAGTAATGCATCCTCTTCTTCGATCAACAGAAAAACAAACTAGTTTTTCGTGAAGGTTTACTAGCTTTTCTGTGTGCATTGTTGAATGGTTGATTGTTTAAAAACATAAACAATACGTTCGTCTTTTTTTTTATTAATCCTTCAGTAATGCTTAATGAAAACGATTACTTGGCACACAGTTAAAAGTGTTGTTATTTATTGAAAGTTTTTTTTTAAATATTATGCTAGGAGCCAAGCGAACAGGAGCACTATGTCCATTCACAACACAACCCAGCCTATGACCACGAAGCCTTCCTCGGTGAAGAAGCAAAGACGTTTGATCAACTCACACCTGAAGAGAGCATGAGAAGACTTGGAATACTTGTTGACAAAATGGACAAGGATAAAGATGGTTACGTTAACGGAGAAGAACTAAAGGATTGGATACTGTATACACAGCAGCGCTACATAAGAAATGATAGTGAGAGACAATGGAAGTACCACAATCCGGAGGAAAAGGAGAAACTCCCCTGGACAGAGTACATGGCGATGGTCTATGGGGATATGGATGAGCATGAAGCAGAGAACCGTGAGAAGTCCAAAGATAATTCTTACTCTTACAAGGATATGCTTAAAAAAGAACGGAGACGTTGGACCAGTGCAGATTTGGATGGGGATGATGCTCTCACGAAGGAAGAATTTGCTGTTTTCCTCCATGCAGACCAGTTCGATCACATGAAAGATGTTATAGTGATAGAAACCATAGAAGATATTGATACTGATGGAGATGGCAAAATATCTCAGTCAGAATACATAGGTGTGTATTTTGTTTTTGAAGATTTTATTGTTCTGTTGTAAACATTTTTCTATGATCAAACAATTTTTCGTTGCAGGTGACATGTATGATGGTGCAGAAGGAGAAGAGGAACCAGAATGGGTGAAAAATGAGAAGGAACAGTTTTCTATGTACCGTGACAAAGACGGCGATGGTTTCCTGGATGCAGAAGAGGTTGCACATTCTTTTGCGCAAGATGGAAATACTTGAAGAAAATTGACTAAATTATTAATCTCTTCTTAGGTTAAAACGTGGATCGTTCCAGCGGACTTTGATCACGCGGAGGCTGAGTCTCGTCATTTAATATTTGAAGCCGATACAGATGCAGATCAGAAGCTAACAAAGGAGGAAATATTAGAAAAATATGATCTTTTTGTGGGCTCTCAGGCAACTGACTTTGGAGAGGCATTTGCCAGACACGATGAGTTCTAATAAGAAGACAAAATTCGTATAGCATTATTAAAACAAAGAACAAATCGCTATTAATACACGAGAAGAATGTGTAAAGCATTTATAAAAATATTCATTTTTATCAGTAGAATAAGAGTCTTTTTATAATGGCTGATTTTTACTTACCTCATGACACTACTGCTAAGAATCCTTTATCTTTGAAACGTGTACATATGTGTTAGTCATTTTAATAAATCGTAAATATTTTAACTATAATCTGATTTTTATTAAACGACAAACAATTTAGCGTCCCGCGCGTATAGTAAGCTTCGACTTTGTATTGTACTATGATACAGAAGTACTAGAAGATAAGCAGTGGATTAATATAATGGCGACTATCTTTATCAGATAAGACATGTTTCCAAATCACTGTTCAACGTCCAGTATGAAATGTCATGAAGCAAGGGATGCCAGTCAAAATGAAGGAAATTCGTCTGAACATACTTTTAATTGCGATTGTGTGTAGCATACCTTTAATATTAGCAGGTAATTATACATATATGTATACATGTATACTGATATTATTCGAGCTCTATAGAAATTATGAAAATTATATTAAAAGTTTATTTGTAATGTAATTTATTCATAGTTGTTGATAGATTTGATAAGAATGGAACATACTGTTATCAATTCAGATGGGTAGCATCAGGTGACACCAGGCCTGATAAAAATAATTGTACAGGAAAGGGTGTTCCTTGTGTTGAACCATTATACGCAGGTAATCATTATCAGAATCGAGAATTTTCTATGTCCAAGAACGAATTAACTTAGATAGAATCTTAGATAGATAGAATCACTTTCTATCTATCTTTCTAACTATTGTTTAAACTTACATTCGACATTTATGTCAGAAAACTACATTCGAGAGAGTCTATAGGAGCACAAAAGAGTTGAAAAGTTAAAATTTGACAAATTTCAGGTCCTATAAACATGACTAAGCTCTGGACTACAAAGAATGAAAGTAGCTTCTGTTCTTTATCAAATGGTGATGTTTGTTTAAAATATACTGTATCATTGGGTAACGAAAGTAAGATATTTATATGTATGTAAGTTAAAAGAAAGAAAAATATAAAATTTTCTAACAAACCAAATTTTATTTCAGTTGTGAATCAAAGTTTCTTTTGTGGCAAAGTAATAGAGGATGACGTAGCAGCTATAACATCAGGATGCTATGAAGATAAAGTAAGATAGTATTCTATTAAATAGAGAATCATTATTACAACATTGAATTACTGAATAATGCGTACTAGGAACTTCTCTATTAAATTTAATTCAAGTCATTTACACTTTCCTTTATAGAAAGAAGGTTATAATATCGGACTCTGTGCTTGTCGGTCTAAAAAAGGAGACAAACCTTGCAACGCATCAAGTTCAATAAATTATTCTATCTTTATGTTACTAATTATTTTCTTTATTCACGCTTATAAATATTAATTAATCGATGATATTTTGAAATAAAATTGTGCAGTACTATTACGTATTTAGTCTCTTTATTAATATAAATTAAATAGATATAAACAAATCGAAGAATATACCATGCGTAGTGAAAAAATTGAACGCAAAATTTTCGAAAATAGTAACTTCAACAGCGCCAATCGAGATGAACTACGAAGACACAGAAGCAGATATGTTTCTCGCAGGAAAGACACTGACAGAGAATATGAAGCAGCTTAATTTTTTCGATCACGCGGGTAAGCCGCATTTAGCGAAGAAGCAATATTTTTTTATACTCTTTGTGTTGAAATATTCTCTGAACTCTAGCGGGGTCCCGCTCAAAGCCCTTTTTTGCAATTTGGCTCTTGGGACTTTATAAACAACAAAAGTGTACGTTTTTATAGAAGAAATTTTTTTCTGTACACTTTTTCCAAATGCTCTTTGTGTTGAAATACTCTCTGTATTATTGCGGGTTAGAGTACAGAGCCCTTTTTTCGAAAAAGTGTATTGAATTGAATTTACGAATTAGGCAGTAGTGCCAAATACGTTTCGTGCATTCTAGTTACAAAAGTGAAGCTATAAATTGGCAACTGGCTATAAATTTATTTCGAAATGTCCAATAAAACGCAAATACATTTTCAATTCAATTTGAGATTTATATAATTTATTCGAAGCTGTAACGGTTTTGTAATAATTGGACACTCTTTTATTTAGTAATCTTTTACAATAATGTGCAAGTCTATGCTCAATTATTTCTACAAAACGAGTAAAATTTCAATCTGTTCGAATCATTTTGCATTCATAATCCATTCGAAATCATAAGGATTTAATATATAATATAGTAATTGGATACAGTGATGCCAGAACCGTGGTACTGTGGTACCATGTGGTACTAAACCATACCCCCACCATAGCCTACTATTGCCCCTACGTTCCTTTCCAACGCGCCCGCGCGCTACACTACTAGCGTACCTCTACTATATCATACAGGGTACGCTGGTGAGTGTAGCGCGCGGGCGCGTTGGAAAGGAACGTAGGGGCAATAGTAGGCTATGGTGGGGGTATGGTTTAGTTAGTTTAGTACCACAGTACCACGGTTCTGGCATCACTGATTGGATACTCGTATGCTAGTTACTTTTTGCAACAGTGTGCAAGTGAAGTTGCGCCTATGTGAGTGCGCACGGACGCGCGTGTACAGAAAGAAAACTATTTATGTGATCCGTTTATGAATCCGATGGTAGTGCGGACCACGACAAATACAGTGACTGATTTTCTATAAACCGCATGGTATATAATTTCAAATTGCACATATCTCGGAAACATAGTATTTATCATCGAACGCGTTCAGAACCTGTGTGCTTCGAATACAATGTAACCCGAGTAATCAACGTTAGCATACTCGCCGATCAAAGTGAGTATTACATCGTTACACCTGCTGCAATCTCATAGGGGAATATTTGTTTTAGGTTATTAAACCATATAAAATCAATCCTTGAAATTATTTCATCAGCGTTCGAATGCTTCTACATTGTTCTTATATCCCACACAAAAACAATTTCAACATTTCGGAACTTATTTAAAAAGTATAACGAAAATCCCAATAAGAAACTTTCGTGCTGCTCATGAAACATAATTTCTCTCTGAAGTACTATCTTTTATTTCATAATGCAAAAATATAGTATACATACGAACGTGTTTTATATATAAATGTAATGTTTTTTTAGAAATTGCAACATGGCGGAACAGCAACAGTCACCCCCAGGCTTCAAGCGTATGTCTCTAGATAAGATCATTGAGACTATGACCACCGATTTAGAAAATTCCAATGGTCACTATCTCCAGTTTGGCATAAACTCGCAGCAAGCTACGTCTCACAATTGGGGAGACTACTCTTCAGGCCAGGCGAGACACTATATTACCAATCAGGCGCCGCATACTAATTCTCCTGCATTGCAATCGGTGCCTCCGATGAACGCTCCTCTTTATATGCAGGATATGTCGAATTACGATTCTTCTACAGATTCTATTTATTTCCCGTCGCAAACTGTAAATCATTTAGGTATAAACGAAAACAATGACCTGATAGGTACCATCGATGTTGGCGGAGGCAATTACATTAATGTGATATATGGAAACGCTTCTCAAATCATGGCAGAACAGTGTCAGCTTTCGAATATAACGTCATACAGAACGCAGAATATAATTGACAGAGAGTACGGTCTTTTCAACGACAGACACATTACGGTACCATCTGATTTGCGAACACAGAACTTCAATGGGAAACACTTGATTGATAATTTGGTTGGTAACTGGGTACCAAACCAGTCTGGCACGTACAGTCCTTTTGGTAGCTCTCCAAATGTGACACCAATACCGCAATCATCTTCAGATGTTAGAGAGCCAGAAGAATTGCCTCGAAGTTCTGTAGAACCTCAACATAAGAAGCCTCGCGCAATAGCAGAGGTTAAACCCATGCGACCATCTTATTCAGATGTCCTGACAAAGTCTGCTCCGACTCCACCATCTCCTTTAACTGTTCCATTAATAAAACCAAAAACTGAATCTGTTAACAAGAAGATTTCTAACAAGAACTCGAAGAACAAATCGAAATCTGCTGTCCTAAAGAGACAAAATTCATCTGGAAGCGACGATCATAATTCTCCAAAGCTGCAAGCACAGCGAAAAATTTTGGAGAAAAACAACTCGAATCTTCCAAGACGTTGGGTGTCGCTAGACAACCTCGGTCTGCAAACTGAATCTCATGAGATAAATGCCTTTGATAGATCCAATCAATTCGAAAAGAAAAAGGTATCCAAAACATTTAGAAAAGCGGAGAAAGGAGAAGCGCTTAACAATTCGAAAATTTCGAACAGCAATTCTAAATCTATTGGAAATATTCCAAAACGACCCATACAAATAAATAATAATTTGAACACGATAAATACTTCCAGTCAAACTATTTCCCTTGAAAAGATGGAGAAGAATCAGCAAGTTTCGAATAAAACATGTAAGGAGGAGAAAAAAGTTGTTAAAGAGAAGAACTCGAAACGTTTTCAGGCTGAGAAAACTCAGCAAATTAAGAAGGCTCAAAGAAATCGCAGAAGAGAGAACAGAGAATCTCCGGTGAAAGATTTGTGTAAAAATTTAAATAAATACGCCAGTCGTTGGTGTAAAATTGGATTGAAAATATTTCATTGGTTGTTACACTTAGTATCCGATGTAGTTAGCATGAGTGCCAATCTTATTGTTCAGCTGTAAGTAATTCAGAATGCAGAGTTATATTTTATCATAAAACACATCTATAGACATATGTATCTCTTTGTTTCAGTGGTAAATGTGGATGGTACCACACTATACTGTATTTAAAATATCTATGGGTTTACTTAGCGATGACATTCTCCAAGATTCGTATTTTAAATGCTGTCGGTAGACAGTTAGACAGCTGGTTTGGAAATAGCAAGTTCGCATTCTGGCGTAAGATAAGAGCAAAAAGTGAAGAGAAAGAAGAAAACAGTAATTGGATACGAGGCGGACTTGAAACTAACATTGCACTACCTAGTACTGGCGAAGAAGCCATGAAGAGATTACTAGCTTGTAAAGGGAAGGACCCATACAGTATACTTGGTGTCACGCCAACGTGTTCAGATGACGACATCAAGAAATATTACAAACGACAGGCGTTCTTGGTTCACCCTGACAAGAATAACCAACCAGGTGCAGAAGAAGCATTCAAGATACTCGTCCGTGCGTTTGATATGATTGGCGAACCGGTAATCTTTCACATTTGTTGCTAACAAAGCTACAATGATTCGTAATACGATTATACCATATTTTCCATGTCGTAGGAACGTAGACAAGCTTTTGATCAAACCAGACAAGTAGAAGCAGCTTGGGGTGATCTGAGTGATTTGCTTTCCCAGTTCCATAGGAAAATGGAACAGGCAGCAAACACTATAAGGTGCACAAACTGTGGTCTGAGGCATAAAAGGATTCCCACGCAGCGTCCCTGTTACGCCGCAAGGTTCTGTGCTCAGTGTAAAATACGTCACAGTGCAAAAGAGGTGAATGTTAACAATAACTACTTTTAACTTTCATCCATTCCACATTTTCGCAATTTAATGTGTCTCTTGAGTGTCAAATTGACATAACGGTAAAGCATCAAATGAAATAAAACGATAAATAATTTACTTTGTTGATTATTTTATTCAAAATGTGTTATATTTCATGTTAAAAACATAAAAGTCTCAAAGTTTTAGATTGATTGTTCTATGAATGGTAGAATAACATCATACTTTATATGAAAAATGTGTGAAATTGACACGAGGGATGAATGAGGGTTAAACGCGGAATTAAATAATAAATATATTGGTTAAATTTTGAACAGGGAGATATTTGGGCAGAGTCTCGTCTCATGGGTTTTTTGTGGCATTACTATGCCTGCATGGAGGGAGCAGTGTACGATGTCACCGACTGGGCAGCTTGTCAAGCTGGTAATTTGAAACATCTCAGAGCAAACACGCATAGCATCCAGTACAGAATCGTTTTGGGTCAGCGATCGTTATCGCAGACGACTAATTGCAGCAAAAAGCGACAGCAAATAGACTCAAACACAAGGTATCAAGGCTTCAAATTTTTATAGAATACACGAAACAGGCTCAACAAAATTTCATTCGAATTTGTTTGTTCAACAGTGAAGCGGATTTCGAGGATTTTTTAAATAATTTGTACAATCACAGTAAGTCCGGAACTTCAAGCGCACCAGGAGACCAGAACTCTTTTAGAGATTGTAAGCGACGTAAAACTAAACGTAAGAAGTAAAATGTACGGCAACTTGCTGCTTAATCTTTTAGTATCCTTTGTGTATGATTACACTTACACAGGTAATCTCTGATGAACTTTCGTATTTTCGAAAACAAATGTTGACGATATTCAGTGACTCCTAGCACAATGTACGAATTATATTAGAAACAGTTTTAAGGAGGATTAAATTTGTTAAAATTGAAATTTATTTTAAAATACAATTTCGATAGATTAATTTTGGACTTGAATGTTGGGAAAATTCTACGTAGAACTTCTAATACAGATGGAAAATCGGGGAAGAGACGTATCGAAAAATTAATAATACTGTCCGACAAATTTTAATTTTTTTGTTTTTTTTCTGCATTTTAATAAACAGTAGACAATTCTTATAGAGAAATGACTTTCAGATTCATGTTCAACCAAGGTCGTGGTTTAGCGCATCAAAAGATATAAGAATCGTCTACTGGTTATTATAAACGCAGAATTGGTGTTGTTGGACAGTGCAATTAATTATGACACTTGTTGATGCATAAGTAGTCCTTTAATTTAACCTAAATATAATACTCATTATTAATATTATGGTAGTATTTGAACATAACGTGCAAACAGAAGCTATAATAATAAATTAACTCTTCATTTCAATGAAACTGAAAAGCAATGGAACAAATTTAGAACTTGTATATCATGAACTATCGATTCTACCTTTAGGATACGAACATGCAGAACCTTTTTATTATTTTACTATATGGATTTGTATAACGTATGCTTTGAATATGTTCATTTTTTCAATCGCAGTCGAAATAGTAGCTTCTCCACGTGTAATTGATGTATATATTAATAATGATATATACAAACGATAACCCGCCTTCGCTGATATATGTTCCCGCATCGTCATTGTTTGCCGTGAGCCATGATCTCTGAACATTTGTAATTGGTAGCCTATTAAAAGTTAAATAATTGGCGTTATATATAAAGTAAGACTGATTTTTATCTTTCTGTGTTATGAATAAGTTGTATACTAGATAGACATGTTTCAAATACTCTATTTCGTGTTCTCTGGCATGTGAATTAAGGAAATCGATGAATTTATTCTTCTTAAATTGCATGTGACTGCTGTAACTACTACTTAAATTTCATCTTGCAGGTAACATTGTCCAACAACAATTTTATATTTCGATTTCCGATGAGCAATTATTTAAAATATTTAAAACGATAAACCAACATTTATACATACTTAAACAATTGCTTAGTAAATCCTGTAAAATACTGTTAGTCGTCAAGTTAACAATTTTTAAATTGAAAATTTTTTGCGCTTCCACCATAAAAGTTATGCAAATTCTTATTATTACGTAGAACGATTCTATAGACTCTCCCAAACACAATTGCGCCTTTTTAAATGACTTTAGAGGTATTTAGATATGTTTAAACAATAGTTAAAGAACGCAAGACAACACAGATTACGTTCCGTTTTCTATCAGAACTCAAAATTAGTGTTGGACAGTGTAATTATAATGTACAAATTTCATTCTGCATCATACAAGGTACACTACAAACTAATATAATTAACGAAAGTAAGTAAAATATCTGTAAAAATGTATGAATGTGTTATACAAAAGTTTACTTATATATTTTATTTGTATAATAACAAAAATTGTACAATTCTTTGTATGTGCAGATGAAATTATATAAATGTGTATTCGGCGAGTTTTATAACGGAGGTACACATTAAATAAACAGCTTAGAGATTTTCGCATAAGAATAGCAAAATATTTTCGGTCGATATTGTTGTCTCCATTACCGAAAAAAAAGATAACTATGTTTTTCGAGTTTAAGAAGTCGTAATAAAGCACCTTTATGTAATTTTCATGCACACTTTGTATTTTTATTTTACAAAGTTCTGAGTGAATTAATACAGCAAAATTCTAAAGAAATTCGAAGATTAATTTTACTTAATCAAACGAAATGTATTGTACCGTTAAACACGCGATTCGGTTATGTAAATTTGAAAGAAATAAACATTATCAAAGCAATTCTTTTTATAATAATATACAATCTATAAATATATACGTATGTATATACATATTTTTGGAATATCTAAATTTTTGTTTTCATAGAAAAATTATATCATAAATCATACATTAACATTATCATTATGTTACATTTCATTTGAAAATTACATATTAATTCAGCATTCCTTCTAAAAATACAAGTGCATCGACATTGTTGATTGCACTCTCTATATCTCGTTTTTGTATTGTCTTTTTCTTCATTTGTGCTGTGTATTTGTAGGATTCTTTGGCAAGGGAATCGATAAAAAGTTCCTGTAACAAAAAGAAATTTATATTAGACAAATTAACATAGAATAAACACGATTAATAAATTGATCGATTTGAAAAATATACTGCAATTATTTTGCAAGTACCGTGGACTTCGTGATCAGGAAAACAGCTTCCTGATTGACCATGTGCACTTCAGGGTCCATTTTTATTATGGTTTTTATCCTGCCTAATGGCAACTTTACTAACTTCTCTTTTTGTTCTTCATCAGCGCGAGTATTATTCTCAACTTCTTCCTGAGAATCGTGAGAATTTTCTGCTCCAGCACTGACATTACCTTCGTTCAAATCATCGTCATTCCCATCGTTTTCAAAATTCGCCATATTCAAATTAGTTCAGACCACGGAGAACAATGTTGTCTGGATCTGGATCTCCAACATTCGAGCTGTGATTGTTGGTGGAGAATTTTTAGACTTGTTTACATATAACTTGATATCAGTGCCTGATACGATATAACTGGATATAACCTACATGCTCATAAACACAAATACAAACATACCAATATGTTTACTTGTGTTTACTTCTGTATTATACAATTTGGCGCTTCAAATCAACAGCGGCCCCTACACGGTCAATCAGGAATGATGCTGACTTCAATCTGCTACAATAACGAAGGACCTATCAAATATCTGGAAATTCGTCAGTCCATTCCATCAGTCCGTCAGTATTAATTTTTCACCATCAATCCGAATGTCAATCTTCGACGTGACTGTCATTCCGATTGACCGTGTAGGGGCCGCTAACCTGCGCTAACCATTGAATATCACTACCATGAAGCAGTGTTCCGATTGATGGTCACTATCAGTGTTGATGGTGCACTTTCTCGCGCATGCGCTGATCAAAACAGTAGCGTATCTACCATGAAGTACTCTTACTTCATGATCACTACATAGAGACACTTCTCGAAACTCGCATCCATGCAATTTTGAATCGACTGGAATCGACTTAGCTTGCGTTGCAGTTTCACCGCGGTTTTATCAGTTGTTATCTTTATCTTTTATGCTGGCTTTCTGGAAGAAAAAGGATAGGTAGACTGCATGTGAGAAAGTGAGAACGTTGGAAAGCGCGGCAATATTTGAAACGAAGTATGGTAGAGAAAACGGTGTTTGACGAATATACGCAATTTCATAAACCGAGTAATACTTGAACAATTATTTTTATTGTTTCACGTCTAACTGAATATTCTTGCAGATTTACAGCGAGTGTTATACCCAGTTATACCTATTACATTATGAGATCTTGTGTACGCATGCGCACTGGAAACGCGCCAGAGTTTCGGCATTGTGTACTCTATGACTGTGTATCTATCCAGTTTAGGAAATATAGTTGCCAATCTAAACTGTTCGAATACGACGGCAAATGTCTTTTCAATTTCCACATGGACATCGGGCTTTTATTTACGACTGGTAATTTGACAGTCGTTTCAAAATTTATGAAAATCTCCTGAAATATGGAAGAGAAATCTTTGAAAGGGCAGTTAACGGAAAACACAGGTTCTTAAACGTATATTACGGTCTCGAGTCACGGACTTATAATTTATGATACTCGTTTTTATTACAGATGTCAACCAAGATGAGTTGATCCTTCAGCAACAAAGACGAATCGAGAAAGAGGTTAATATTAATTTTCTGTCACTTTCGAAATTCTTGTGTCGAGGATTCTTTTGTCAGTTATTGGTCATTTCTTTTTGTTAAATTACGAGTTGTAGCCCGTTGTTTTCGGTAATTGTCATTGATATTTATCTCTTCTGTCTTGCTCGCTGCGTTATTTGCAAATAATTTTTGCAATTCGACACATCGAATTTCGCTTTTCCACTTGTGTATTTAGAATGTTTTCTTAAGAAACGACCATTCAAAATAGATGGATATTACATGTTTTATTATTATCTAATTTTTTCATTTTTTTTCAGATTTCCGAATCTATTGCTTTAGTTGGAGAAAAAGAGTCGATAAAAAGCTTGGAACGCGAATACACCGAGGATGGAGTATATCTTTCGAAAGCTAAAGTCCTTGGACAAAAGTATTCTTATATTAGAAGAACTAGGCCAGATGGTAACTGTTTTTTTAGAGCCTTTAGTTATGCTTATCTCGAAAAGTTAATCGGAAATAAGGAGGAGTATGAGAAATTTCGGGAACTTGCGTTAAAAAGTAAAGACTGTTTGGTAGAATTAGGTTTTCCTCAATTTACAGTCGAAGACTTTCATGACACAGTAAGTATAAAGAATGAATGAATTTATTAAATGTATCAAATTGTCATATTTAATATTATTCGCAGTTTATGGAAGTAATTGATAAAGTAGGAGGAGACGCAGAGTCGAGTTACATTGAGCTGCATAAACTTTTTAATGAACAAGGTTATTCTGATTACGTTGTTGTATATCTTAGATTAATTACGTCTGGTCAATTGCAACGCGAAGCTGACTTTTATCAGCATTTTATTGAGGGAGAACGCACTATTTCAGAATTCTGTCATCAAGTAAATATAATAGCAAAATAGTTAATTACATGAATAATTACATAATTAAGTGAATGAATATTATGTGCTTTATGTAATTTTTATCATTTTCTAGGAAGTCGAGCCAATGTATAAAGAATCCGATCATATTCATATTATAGCAATGAGTACTGCTCTAGGAACAGGTGTACGAGTTCGATACATGGATCGGGGTGCAGGTACTGAAGTGACAGCGCATGATTTCCCAGAAGGTGCCACTCCATCAGTTCATTTACTATATCGTCCTGGTCATTACGATATCCTATATCCCTGATAAATTTCGTACCCTGACACTGTGGGGCATCTTTCATGACAAAAATCACTTATTTAGAGCATTTCGTTTTGTGTATGTAGCGAAAATTGATAGATTTTTGTTCCGGTCGGATACAATTTAACGTTGTGATTAATTAATTTAAATTTTAAAACATACATTGCAAAATTATGAAGTTTTATTTAAACGAAAATAGCTATTTGCATAGACACAAAAACACTGAATTGTTGTCGTGAAAGATTGTGGATTGAAGGTTTCTTTTTTCTGTCAATTTTTTAATTCTAATTATAAATTTAAGTATACGGAATAAACAGTTCAACAAGAAGTACAAAATATTATTCCTCGTGTTCTGATTGTAACTTTGAATACTTACACTGATATTGAACTTTCTTTGAACCACTAGATTAGAAGACATAAAGAATCATATCAAAGGCTGCATTATATTAGTACATTTTATTTTTACAATAACACATATTTGATTAGAACTTTTCATTCGGATATATACATTGACGAAAGTAAAATTTAAAAAGCAATAAAAATTATCATAGTAATTAAAACAATTTCAATTAAATTTATTTATGTAAATATCTTAATAATACTTTTTATACATAATGAAGAATTTTTTTTGCTAAATAAATACAAGGTGTCCCGCTTGACTTGAGCATCATGAATTTCACTTATTGATAATGAAAACAATGTCAGTTGAAAACATAATTAGGATTAAAGAGATGCTTAAATTTGGTAAGCAGACAATTCTTTCTTAGGGTCACAGATGTTTTTTCAATGGAACTGTATATTTTTATCTCTGTCACGTCATAGTCAAAGATAAGACTACCTTAAATAATAAAAACCAAGGTTAATGTTATAATTCAAATATTTTCTAATAATAATTTAAATTTTTTAATCGATTCAATTGCTAATTACTGTAATCATCAGTGTAATTGAATTGCACTGTAATAGAAATATAATGTAATTAAATTACAATGTGTGTTCATCAGACTTTTAGTGTCCCTTTTTAATCCTTTTAATCATGATGAATCTTTTTCATAAAAGTAGAGCATTAATACAAATGCACAAAAATTTGTAATTAATTACTACCAGTATGATTTATCTTTGCATGGCTCGTACTTGTTCTGTAACATCTTCTAAGATTACAGAACTCCTTCCAAGAGATTCCATTTGAAATTGTAAATGTGTAACTATGAGGGTAAGTTTCTTTAGATTCATTTCTGCATTCTCTAGGCCATGTTCTTGTTGTGCAAAGGTTTTTGCACTGTGCATCAATATCTGCAAACAGATTTTTCCGTTAAAAAAGAAGTTCATTTCAAATGAGTGTAGATTATGGAAAATTGTTTGTAGGATATTACATCACTGCTTTTTGAGCCTCTCTGTATTTGCCTCGCAAGGGAAGCAATGTTATTTACATTAACTTGAACCCTATCGGCTAATCTCATTTTTGATTCGACAAATAAACTGCGAGCACTGGTACTTGAAGCTGACGCCATGCTGCACAAAGGTCATTTATGTTTATTATGAATAGTTACAATATATGTGTATTATAAATAGTATCACACTGCAATAAATTCTCAAAATTTCAGTTACATCAAAAAGTAGAAACGTAAAATGTAAAGTACTTTCGTATTGAAATTGAACACTAGAAGCCTTGTATTTACTAACTGTTAATCTTTATAAACGACTTTCAATGAAAAATTCAAATACACAAATTAATATTTCCACATAAATAGAATCATCAGCAGGTAAATATTCATCTGTTTCGCATTATAACCGAACAGTAATATTAAAACATTTTACGTGTTTATTTGTCACAATTATTTTGACCAGAAAATAACGGTTATTTATTATGGTTATATTTGGTCAGTTATTTTGATCACAACTGATCACAAGTATCACAACCAGGGTAGTGTCACTCTAATAGGAGAACTGTTAGCAAAAGTTTAGTACTGTAACACAAAATAAAGATGTCACTACTTGCAAGAGTAATTCTCAAAGTGTCCGCCAGATGGAATTGATGACAACATTTTGGTGTATGTTGTAAACAAAAATATACGATTTCAATGAAATAGGTTGGAAAGTTTTGTTATTCCGGTTGAATTTAATTCTAGAGTCCTGGAGGCAACAAACTCGTTGAATGCCGTTTCTGCATCTCTCTGGGATTTAAAGCATTTCACACGCAAGAAGTTGTCGAGGTGCTTAAAAAAGTGGTAATCGGTGGGCGAGAGATCTGGTGAGTATGGTGGATGAGGTATTTAGAGTTTTGTAGCCTAATTTGTTCAACTTTTGAAGGGTCGGTCGGGCGACGTGTGGCTGGGCGTTGTCGTGAAGAAGGATAGGACCATTTCTGCTGACCAGTGCTGGGCACACACCTTGAAGTTTTTCGTGCCTTTCGTCGATTTGGTGGCGGTACTTTTCAGCTGTAATGGATGCACCAGGATTCAGGAAGTTGTGGTAAATCAAACTGACCACAGACCACCAAATTACCACCATGACCTCCTTTTGGTGCAACTGTGGCTTTGGTAAGTGTTTTGAGCCGATCGTTGATTGCGCAAAGGAAGGGCAGATGACCCTCACGTTCTACGATATATGATGTGTTATGCGATATGCGATGTGTGTTGTATGATCTTGATGTATGTTCTACAATATGCGATGTATGTTATGCGATATGCGATGTATATTATACGATGTTGATGTGTGTTATGAGTAGAGTAGGGCAATAATCAACTAATATTTAAAAATAACTAATGGTCATCAAAACTTTCTGATTAATTAGTGATAAATAATTAATAATATTAATGTATGTTAATCGCATAATAATGACTGATGACTAAAGATGACTGATCATCAACTACTAATTCACTAATAAGCTATAGCTAACGATTACTTAGAGCTGTGACTAACTAATCAAAAAGTTTTGACTAATGACTATTTTGCTATAACTGACATTCAAAAAGACTATTACTCATTTTTAAATATTAGTTGATTATTGCCCTACTCTGGTTATGAGATATATGATGTGCGTTATACAATGTAGATGTATGTTCTGCGATATTTGATGTGTGTTATGAGATATACGAGGTGTGTTGTACGATCTCGATGTGTGTTACGAGATATACGATGTGTGTTACGAGATCTGCGGTGTGTGTTACGAGATATACGATGTGTGTGGATGTGTATTATACGATCTCGATGTGTGTTATACATTGTTTTGCGCTTTTCTTTGAGCCTGGTCATTGTTAATTGCTGTGATATGCATTTGATGTAGTCTTATTATGAAGAAATTTGTAAATAATGTGTAACTTGCGATATTTGTAATGAAACAGTGTTATCGCGCTTGATAATATGGTTTCAATTTATTAATAAGTAAAAAGTTGTACATATACTGTTTGTAATTGCTATAAAATTCAATATACTATATTTAAAATATATTAAGATGTTTTAATTTGTTTTATTTTTAAATAAAAATTATAAATTAGCAAGGAATGGGTAGTATGGATTTTGAATCCCCGCGTTTTACCCGTTAGTTGTGTAACACAAAATTCAGATGGCGCTGGATTTTCGTGCTAACAGAAAAGTACATTGAGTGACACTACCCTGTATCACAACGTCCACACTGCGACACCGTGCTGCGACGTAACAGAGATTTTTGGTTGTCAGGGATGTTCCGATTTGTCGAGGTATCGATAGTGAATCGATTATCGCTTCTATAAACTATCTTAAACAAAAATATCTAAATAACAAGATATATAAACAATATTACGAATGAAAAAGTTATTTCCTGTTTCAGTATTCACATGCAAAATATTAAACTGAAGCATTCGTTGATTTTAATGAGAATACGTACTATGGCAAAACTATACGCAGTCATTCGTCAGTTTGGTTAGGATAAAATCGATGTTAGTAGTTAGTGGCCACTTCATGTGGAGTCATGGCAGAAGTGAGACTTTATGATTCAACAATTTGTAGATTATGTGCAGAAGACAATGGAAACGGAGAATTGCTTTATATGGGGGACAACGACGATCCGGATTTGAGTTCCATGGTGAATCGGTATTTGCCGCTCAAGGTACAAGTCTTCAAAACATCAGTCTCTAGTTTGACTTCCTGCTTTTTGTATAAATACTACACGAATCAAATGTCCAATGTTTCCTTTTCATACGCTTCGTGCTTTATTTATTTTATGAAAATCTATTAAAAAGTTATATGAAAAAGATTTTCGTGTTTTCATGAAGAATTTGCTCGGTGATACAGTATTTTACAACGATAAAAAATAGTTCAGTTGTATCAATGAATTATTAGAGGGTTCATTATTATTAATCATCATTTGAATATTCTCATTGACGTTGTTGCACTTTTAATGTGATGATTCGTTAATTAAAAGACAAACCGCACAGAGTATATAGCATTTTGTGGCTTGAATTACGGTTCGCGAGATTGTTCGTATACAAGTACAAATTTATAAGAATTGGGTAATTTATTTTAAGGTTATGATATTATAAAATAATGTTTCTTAATTGTATTTGGAAATAATTTTGTCTTTAAGATCCAAGATGACGGCAAACTGCCACGTACTATATGCCCTGGTTGCAACATACAACTGGAGGCAACGATTCAGTTCTTCGAGCTACTGGTGGATGGTCAGAGAAAAATTCGTGAGATGTGGAAGCATCAGGTAGAACAACAACGCAAGGCGGAACGGGAGCGGTTTCGTGCTGGCAAAGAAATCTCAGAAACAGTTACCGATACATTGGAATTAGACAACATTTCACAATACAACGAAAAGGATCAATTCGAGCAACAAATTATAATAAAAAGTATTATTTTAAATAGTATCTTAAACAGATTCACTTTTAGAAAGACTATTATAGTATTCTCTCCATAACTGTTGAAAAGATCTCTACAATCGCAACATTCAATAGCTACTGAGAGAATACTGTAAGGATACGAGTACAACGGATTGTGACCTTAGCAGTTGATCATCAAAAGCGCCATTCTCTTTGCTCGTAACACAGCTCCGTTGTACTCATACCCTAACACGTTAAACGCCAAGCCTACTTTGCTTGGCTTTCCGTTTATACTGCACTTTACAGCATGTAGCATGAACATAAAGTCTATGGCATGGTCTTTAACGTGTTATATATTAAACATTTCATATTTTCATATAGTAATGCCAGATGGTTCTATGTATGCTGCGGAGCATGAGATGAGTTTACAAATGGAGGGACTGAGTAAACCAAAAAGAAAGAGGGGACGACCGCCAAAAACTCACATAGAAAGCATATCCATGGTTTGTATAATATCTTTGATCCACAATTATTCTAAAAAGTATTGTACTTCTATGACGGATTGCGAACAGTTTTCAAATATAATTTTAGGAGTTAGCAAAGGGGGTGGTGGCAGAAGCAGGAAGCCAGGAGGATGAAGATAAACAGGAAGAGGAGTTAGATGAGATAGACGGAGACGGGAGACGTCGTAGGAAGCGTAAGGTTCCAAAAAGGTACTTCTCAAAAACAAGATAAACCAGTGTCACTACTGTCATTTTTATAACAGAGCGTGGAATGCCTTAGATATATGGAAGCAGTTCAAGGCAAGGAATTAGAGAGAATATATAAGGAGGAAGGAGTAATCGACGAGGAAGACGACGAAGAGCCAGATAACTTTGAGGACTCGGAAGAACAATTAAATATGTCTGTTCCCGATAGTCAGGAAGGTAAGGAATGAACAACTTAACTCTCTTAAGGGGTAGACTCGTTTCTAGGATTGCAATACTACAATGCAAAGATGGGATTTTTCAGTAGTCAAAAGTGCTAGATAAAATCCAATTTAGACTGCAGTCGTCCTCAAAAATCCTATTTTTACGTTTACGAAGCGGAATTTCCATTATTCGGCAGCATGTAGCTGTCGCAGCTTCATGAATATAGCTACATGCACAGCTTCACGCATCCAAATAATGCAAATTACGCTTCGTAAACGTAAAAATAGGAATTTTGAGGGCGATTGCGGCCTACAGGGTGACTGAAAAGTTCCCGGAATTTTTTAAAGCATTTCAGCAGCATAAAAATACCTCACAAACGAATGAATCCACACACTTGACCGAATAATAAGTTTTATTCATTCATTAACAATGAAATGAACCAAAAACATTTACAACAAATGTCCGAAATTGCCTCCTTTTGATTCGATACATTTACGGACCCGTTTTCTAAAATTCCCGACGATGGTCGCTGGTGATCGCCTGAAGAAGGTTCTTTTTTTTCGTCGAACCCCTACACAACCGCCAAAATCATCGCCGGCTGCTCAAGAGGGGCCAGCAGAAGACTTCAGCCGCGAAAACCATCGGCTGCATTTTCCAGCTTCGGTCATGGCTTGGGCCGGTATCTGCACCACCGGGAAGACGCCACTGGTATTCATCCCGAGAAACGTAACATTCAACGCTGCTGAGTACCAGGAACGTGTTCTCCGGAGGGAGTTAAAGTCGTGGGCAACGCGACACTTCGGCCAGGGCGGATTCACGCTTCAGCAGGACTGGTCGCCGGCGCATTCCGCCAAATCTACCATCGTCGTCTGCAAAGAGCTGTTTCCCGGTTTTTGGGGAAAGGATGTTTGGCCGCCGAACTCGACGGATCTTAACCCGATGGATTACTCAGTATGGCCCATCATGGAGCAAAAAATGTCAGGAAGACGATACGCCACGGTGGAACAGCTGAAAGCGGCGTTGACGCGTGTCTGGGACGAGATTACGGTGGAAGAGTGCGCGACCATCGTCGGGAATTTTAGAAAACGGGTCCGTAAATGTATCGAATCAAAAGGAGGCAATTTCGAGCATTTGTTGTAAATGTTTTTGGTTCATTTCATTGTTAATGCATGAATAAAACTTATTATTCGGTCAAGTGTGCGGATTCATTCGTTTGTGCGGTATTTTTATGCTGCTGAAATGCTTTAAAAAATTCCGGGAACTTTTCAGCCACCCTGCATACGGAAAAACCCCATCTTTGCATTATCGAGAAATGAGAAGGCGCATCCCGCCCCCTTGCAATCCTGAAAACAAGAGTTCACCCCCTTAAGGTATTCATTGAATAATCTTTTCTGATTAATGCAGAGATAATTGGTCACTTGGAGTCCGAAGAAGGGAAGGACTTGGGTGAGTTAGTAATAGTGAATCGAGGAAGAGGACGAGGTCGACCAAAGGTACGTCGTCGAAAAAATAAATTTACGTGCCAGCTCTGTGGCCGAGGATTCTTACAACGCAGCAGATATATTATACATAAGTAAGCAGACATTTTCGTAGATGTATTATTGTAGCGGTCGATTTCAATGGTTAAAATACTTTTTATGAACAGGAGTTTCCACAAGGGAATAAAATACGAGTGTTCAGAGTGTAAAAAATTATTCACGAGCAAGGAGAACTTGAGTTTACATCAAAAAGCCAGTCACCATGATGGCAGTAGTGAACAGAACGTTGAAGATTTAAAATCTCCTCCATCCGAGGAGAACCACAGGGTCGCGAACGCTCTTGAACCCTCTTCATCTGAAGAGCCAAATATAACTAAGTTATCGGACGCATCAGACCACGTTCAAAAGACTTTCTCATGTGAACAGTGCGACAATTCCTTCGAATCCATGCAAGCTTACAATTCGCATATAAAAATGGACCATCAGTGCGAAAAGTTGTTCTCTTGTACGGTTTGTAATAAGGATTTTACACAGCAATCTGTTCTAAAGGCTCATATGTCGATACACGAAGTGAGTATCGGAAAATTTAAATATTTTTTTATATACAGATGTGCGACAAGTATTTCTTACCGTTTTCTTTTTGTTTTTAGAGAAATAAATTGGAGAAAGAGTACCCGTGCGACATTTGTGGAAAGGTTCTCAATCATCCGAGCTCGGTGGTCTACCACAAAGAGGCAGAGCACAACAACGGTCGTCGATTTGTTTGCAACAAGTGCGGAAAGAGTTTCAAACACAAGCAACTATTGCAACGTCACCAACTGGTACACTCAGACGATCGACCATACATTTGCAAATCTTGCAACGCCAGTTTTAAAACGAAAGCAAACTTGATCAACCACCAGTCAACGCACACCGGCGAGAAGAAGTATTTCTGTGAAATTTGTGGGCAACAGTTTGCTCACAAAACTAGCCTCACGTTGCATTACAGGTCATTATAAAAGCAGAATTGTTTTCAGACGCTTACATCGATAAATAAATAAATAAATCATTTTACATTTAGATGGCACACGGGTCACAAGCCGTACACTTGCGAAGTATGTCACAAAAGCTTCTCGCAGAATGGAAACTTGCAAGAGCATATGCGAATACATACAGGAGAAAAGCCATATTGCTGCGACTATTGTGGAAGAAAATTTACAACTTCTTCGCAGTTCAAACTTCACGTGAAGCGACATACAGGGGAGCGGCCGTGGAAGTGTGAGTTCTGCGCGAAATGCTTCCTGCACAAAGATACTTGGAAGTGTCATGTGCGCAGACACAAAGGGGAACGTCCTTTCCAGTGTGCTCATTGCAATCGTGGTTTCACAGAACAGTGGGCCTTGAAAAAGCATCTACGCCTCCATACTGGTTCGTATGCTTTCTATTAATTTCCGATTTTATGATGCAGCATATAATTAACTTGATCCGTTCGACAGGAGAGAAACCATATTCTTGTGACATATGCGGGAAAGCTTTTGCAGACTGCTCGAATCTTACGAAACATAAAAAAGTAAGAGTTTGAAATTTACCTACAGGGTGACTGAAAAGTTCCCGGAATTTTTTAAAGCATTTCAGCAGCATAAAAATACCTCACAAACGAATGAATCCACACACTTGACCGAATAATAAGTTTTATTCATTCATTAACAATGAAATGAACCAAAAACATTTACAACAAATGTCCGAAATTGCCTCCTTTTGATTCGATACATTTACGGACCCGTTTTCTAAAATTCCCGACGATGGTCGCTGGTGATCGCCTGAAGAAGGTTCTTTTTTTTCGTCGAACCCCTACACAACCGCCAAAATCATCGCCGGCTGCTCAAGAGGGGCCAGCAGAAGACTTCAGCCGCGAAAACCATCGGCTGCATTTTCCAGCTTCGGTCATGGCTTGGGCCGGTATCTGCACCACCGGGAAGACGCCACTGGTATTCATCCCGAGAAACGTAACATTCAACGCTGCTGAGTACCAGGAACGTGTTCTCCGGAGGGAGTTAAAGTCGTGGGCAACGCGACACTTCGGCCAGGGCGGATTCACGCTTCAGCAGGACTGGTCGCCGGCGCATTCCGCCAAATCTACCATCGTCGTCTGCAAAGAGCTGTTTCCCGGTTTTTGGGGAAAGGATGTTTGGCCGCCGAACTCGACGGATCTTAACCCGATGGATTACTCAGTATGGCCCATCATGGAGCAAAAAATGTCAGGAAGACGATACGCCACGGTGGAACAGCTGAAAGCGGCGTTGACGCGTGTCTGGGACGAGATTACGGTGGAAGAGTGCGCGACCATCGTCGGGAATTTTAGAAAACGGGTCCGTAAATGTATCGAATCAAAAGGAGGCAATTTCGAGCATTTGTTGTAAATGTTTTTGGTTCATTTCATTGTTAATGCATGAATAAAACTTATTATTCGGTCAAGTGTGCGGATTCATTCGTTTGTGCGGTATTTTTATGCTGCTGAAATGCTTTAAAAAATTCCGGGAACTTTTCAGCCACCCTGTACAAATAAAATGTTACGTGATTACGATTATTATCGAGAGAATTTCAGGTGCACAGAGAGAATAAAATTTCTACGATTAGTGAGGTTGAAGGTTCTCCAATTGGAGAAGTTTGGCAAATTTTACCAAGTTCTCAAGAGTCTGATGAGCACTCGTTGACTGACCAAATGGCACAGGTTATTGCAACAGATGATGCATCGGGTGATGGCATCCAGCAGATCATTTATGTGTCATACCAGGACCCTGATGATCCTAATCAGTCTCGAACTCTACATTTTGGTAAAAATATTTATGAAACGGGAGGGTTTTCTTTGGGGGCCTTATCGAATGGTATGATGAAAGATCAATTTGGTTTAGAGGCACATTCGACCACCTTATCCGGCTATAGCCTTTCAGAAAAACTTTCTTAAATGAATTTTATTTACGATTTAGTTGATGCTGGCATGATAAGGAACAAAGAAGACAAGGTAAACGCTAATCAGTCGTTGCCTAACATAAATGTTGAGAACAGCGAAATGATTTCAAATCCTGCTCACAATAATGGCAGTAGCAATTCAAGCGAACGAATGAATGTGGAACTTTCAGAGTCTGATCTTCAATTACAGGTAGAATTATGATGTTAAGTACACTCCTCAAAAGAATTAAGGAATCACTTCTGCGAACCCGAAAAATTGGTCCCACTTTACGTGATCATAACACCGTCAAAAATTGTTGTACCGATATCGTTAAACAATGGTTTGAAAGCTTGAAATCTCTAGTTTCAGATGATCTGTTTCAAATTGTTGCTATGTTGGTTTTTTACAAAGTTATAGCGAGATGAAGACAATATTGACGTTTAACAACAATTTTGTGCAACTTTGGAACATTACACGGGGAGCAACAAATTTTTTTCATAAATCGCGTTAATATCATTTGGAAGGGCTATCTTTCCTGTGTAAATTGTGTGGTTGTTGAATATTGTGCGACTTTTTTTATTCGAGTTATTCAACATTGAAGTAAATATGGGCTTTTTAAATTTAACTAGCTCCAGAAAGCGAAAAAATTATCGCAGAATTTTGTGCAAAAGAGCAATAGAAAGAGCGTTTCTTTCTCTTCAAGGAGCTCCTTTTGTTTTCTCAATTTCATTAACATTTCGATATAGCAGGTGTTTCTGAAAATATGCTTAAAAACTGCACAATTTCCATTTTCAAAGAAATCGATTTCTTGCAAAATCCTGAGGTCGTATACAAATTTTGAGATCAGATTTGAAATCAGCGTGAAAAAATCTACGGGAAATAATATATAGCATGTAAAACAAAAATTTTTTTGCGCGTGGTATTGGAGAAACCACATTTTCTTGAAATTCTACAGGTTTAACGAATTTTCTCAACGTTAAAAACCGTTCGTACCGTAATCTCCCAATTCTTCCCATATTCTGCAAAGTTTCAGCTTTAATTTTAAAAAAATTTCATCGCTCTACCTCATGTCTATCAACAATTCTTTGACTTTGAATCGAGTTTGGTCCAAATTTTCCACTGTGGACCGGCGCGGCGCGGCGGTAGCGTATTCAGGGATGTCAGGCAGCCACTGTACGTGGCGCGCTAATTTCTGCGAAGCACTAACTTCAAACACAGCTGCCATAGGTAAATTGTCGCAGCGAGTTCATGGTGTACTCAATCGAATCGGCAGAATCTCTGCTTCAATCTGATTTTCGGATCATGGTATTACGATCATTTGTCGCCTAGATACAGCGAGTTAAAGGAAAAATGGAAATTGTGCATTTTTTAAGCATATTTTCAGAAACACCTGGTATATCGAAATATTAATGAAATTGAAAAAACAAAAGGAGTTCCTTGAAGAGAAAGAAACGCTCTTTCTATTGCTCTTTTGCACAAAATTCTGCGATAATTTTTTCGCTTTCTGGAGCTAGTTAAATTTAAAAAGTCCATATTTACTTCAATGTTGAATAACTCGAATAAAAAAAGTCGCACAATATTCAACAACCACACAATTTACACAGGAAAGATAGCCCTTCCAAATGATATTAACGCGATTTATGAAAAAAATTTGTTGCTCCCCGTGTAATGTTCCAAAGTTGCACAAAGTTGTTAAACGTCAATGTTGTCTTCATCTCGCTATAACTTTGTAAAAAACCAACATAGCAACAATTTGAAACAGATCATCTGAAACTAGAGATTTCAAGCTTTCAAACCATTGTTTAACGATATCGGTACAACAATTTTTGACGGTGTTATGATCACGTAAAGTGGGACCAATTTTTCGGGTTCGCACAAGTGATTCCTTAATTCTTTTGAGGAGTGTATATAATAAATTGGAATAGCAATATACAAACAGTACGGTTACAGATTACAGATGAAGAAGGCAATCCAATTCCACTTTCGATTCAAGATGCCCGACAACTTTTATCCCAGAGCCAGTTCGTTAACCAACTTAACAACGGCCAGGAGATCAGAGTTCATCCAGGAGTAATCGCAGACGACTTAACAGCACCGTTGAGCGTTCATGTAAATCAGGGTTCAGATATGAAGAGCGTTGACATTGCGAACGCGGAGGAAATGAAAATGAAGAATATTTCGAGTGTACAAACGGATGCGGAAGCAATCGTGAAAGCATTAGAGGTAATGTTATGACATAAATTTATTTACCTCAGCGAGTAAGTAATTAGACGATCCGAGATCAAATCTGCGTTTCAATAACAAATAGGAAATTCTATAGATCAGTGTTTCCCAAAGTTTCAACATCTGTGTACCCCTTCGTAGTGTACATCCTTTGTACACAACAGCAGACTCCCGCTGCACCAGGATCAAACTCTTCATGTATCCCCAGGAGTACACGTACCATACTTTGGGAAACACTGCTACAGATGTTTGACATACTTAAACTAACACAATTAACCAACATAATTAACTAACATAATTAAATGTCCGTAACAGGACGAAAGCACAGATGCAAACGCAGTCGCAACAATCAATCAGATGGAAGAATCTGAGCAATCGGGAATCACCGAAAACGAACAAGCAATCGAATTCACGACACAAGACGGCCAAAAAGTCCGTTTAGTCACTTCTTATCACGTGGACCCAATACAACTAGCTTCCGAATACCTCACTATTGTATAGAAAAAAAAAGCGTACAATACAACCATATAAACCTTTTTTCGCAAGTGTCATCGTTTACACAGATATAATTAAACAGTTGTAAAACAAAACGTTTTTTGATTTTAGAAACTGTAGAATAAAAATAGTAGTCAATAAAAGAATTAATTCGTTCAATAATTGATGAACCTTGAAAATACTCTTTTATTTTTACTAACTTTTATGACTGTAGAATGTTCGCAATATACAGTAATTATTCAATCGGAGTGTGAACAGCTATGTTTTGTACGGACTTCGGTAGCGTAGTAGAGGCTATTTTTTTATGCCTGCGTCTACCGCACCGAGACGGAATGAAATAGGATCGCGTGGCCGCAGTGGCGCACCCCGGGGGGAGGCAAGTCCCCCCCTCCAAGAAAAAATGTTTAGCTTCAAAAATTAAAATCGCGGAATAGCCCTTGACAGATATGTTGGCTAAAAAAAAAGGTCAGCGCGCAAAACCTAGGGCTGGGTTCAACCCTTGATCGGCAAGAACATGCGTGGTTTTGGGATCGAGACAGGGATTCGGGCGTAATGCGAATAGTAGGTCTCCGAATCCCGAGCCCGATCAAAGTCGATGTGTAGAGGGGCGGTCCATTGACCGTCCCGGGTGAGGTCAGGTTTTTAGTGGGTATGGGTACGCCGAACAACCGCGGCTCGAGCCCCACACTACCCCCTTCTGGGGTGTGCGTAATGCATTTTCCACCTCACCCTTAACAAAAAAAAAAAAAGGGCTGGGTTCAACCCGGCCCCCCCAAGATTGCATCCTGGGTACGCCGCTGCGTGGCCGAAGCGTGTCGCCGTCGCCGGCACAGTTTAAAGACCCGTGTGTCATCACAATGTAAGACCATGTAAGATCTTTATTTTTCATTATTTTTTTTATGGAACTTTCACCAACATATTCGTGACATTTTTCTAATGCAAAATGATAGTGGTTTAATCGACGATGAAAGTTTCGAACGCAACGAAGAAGAGCGTATTGGAAAGAAAGAGACGCGTATAGTCGGCGTCGCCGGCACGGTTTAAAGGCTCGCGTTGTCGCTGTTCTTCGTTGCCTTCGAAACTTTCACCGTCGATTAAACTACTAAATACAGTTGAAATTATATCGTGTTTGGTATGATTTTAATCAGAGAAATGCCAGAAATAAGTTAGTGAAAGTTCCATAAAAATATAATGAAAATTAAGGAGTTTGAATATTCGATTCACTCGAGTCAATGTACTGGTGTTCACACCGATATACCCGAGCCTAGATCACTCATAGCCGCTCTACATGAGTAGGCACTCGACTTCGATTGAAGAATTACTGTATACAGTAAAAGGTCCTTCGTTGTCCAAAGGCCGGGGGTTTGAACGGACAACGATCGTGCCCGGACACTATTTTTTAATTAAGACTGCGTCTAGATTTTACTGTCCAGTAAAAGCTCCTTTGTTGTCCTGAATCGTGGGTACGATCGTTGTCCAGTGCCTACCCATTCCACTGCCTGTCAACGCCGAGTCGCTCCGCAGAGCGGCGACAATTGATGTCGGCTCGGGTATATCGGTGTGAACACCACACATTGACTCGCGTGAATCAAATATTCAAATTTCTTAATTTCCATTATTGCTTTATGGAACTTTCACTAACTTGTTCTTGGCATTTTTCTGATTAAAATGACACCAAACACGATATAATTTAAACTGTATTTAGTGGTTTAATCGACGATGAAAGTTTCGAACGCAACGAAGAACAGCGTAGGGACATTCTTTGAATTGTGCCGGCGACAGCGACACGCTTCGGTCACGCGATCCGTATTTCATTCTGTCCTTCTTTATGTTCGGCTCTCTACTGAAGCCTTGCTCGGCGAGGTCGGCGCGATATCTAGACGCAGCCATAAATCAAAAATAGTGTCCGGGCACGATCGTTGTCCGTTCAAACCCCCGGCCTTTGGACAACGAAGGAGCTTTTACTGTATAACTTTCCGATCGAGTGTATTTATGTTTGTTGATTCATGAAAACGTTTAAATCAGCCTGATTAATCTCCAACAAACCGGCCTCTTTGTAAAGCTTATATATGTGTGGCAAATGCTCGCAATTCTCAATAGCGTGATCGTTTCTCAATAATTCCGTTTTCAGAGAGGCGCCGATTACGTCTTTGTATCCGATCAATTTCGTTCCAACTTCCAAAGTATCCACCCACATCGTGTTTTTCAAATGCAGAATTGCCTGAAAACGAAGTGTCATATTTCATATGGAAGAACTACCTACGTGTGTTTTTAAAATACGATTTACCGTTCCTATAATATACGATCTGTCGTCAACGTTGTCTTTGAACCACTGGAATACAGCATCAGTCGCGCATCGGTTCCAAACGTATTCATTGTCGTGCGGGGCTATGCCGACGAGAATTACTTCGATTACTTGCGCCGGGTATTTTCGAAATTCTTCTGGCATATCCAACAATCTATATACCTATTGTAAGTGAAAAATTGATTACACTAATTTTAATCGAGTCATGTATTACTAACAAGGGGCAATCCCGAAGTGACGTCTCCGGGTCTCAATGAAACATTGGGAGGACGTAATTCTTGCAAAAACATTATTGTAGACACATATTTTTTTTAGCGGCCATCGTTCATATTTAAGGGGTGAAAACAACCCCGAAAGTTGGGGGTCGGAACCAAATTTGGTAAAAAATCTCGGCAATTATTAAGCGGCCCCTAGACGTTCAAAAATATTGTCAATACGCCCATCAATAATATTGACGAGATGCATTGAAAGGGCATATTGAACGTTTAGAAGGGGTTCAAACGCATTGGTCAATATATTGAAGCATATTGATAGAAATTTTGATTCAAGCGCATTGACGGTAGCCATATTGATGCACGCATTGACGTTTAGGAGGTTTATTGTCAATATTTCGTCAATCTCACTACACAACAGTGATGCCATATGGAGCTCCAAACGGAGCTCCCGTACTCTCCTCCTTACCCCTTCCACTATTCCATTCCAGCACCGTGCGCAGGCGCACACTCCACGGTCCCCATCGCGCACGTGCAACGTGTCTCCCATTTGCTCCACTCATTCCCCGTCATCAGAGAGGGGGTACATCATTTCACCGTGACTCCCCGCATCTGGCATCACTGCTACACAATGATGCAATATGGTGCAATTTCTCGCGCATGCGCGGGCGAAACAGTTAACGTATCTACATATATTACGATGATGAGGTAGCAAAGCCCTGAGGCAATTATATTGGCAGGAATGTACCAAAACAATCTGTTCCGGACAAAAAGACTCCGGGACATGTACTACGAATTACAAAATATACAGAAATACACACGTTATATGTACATTCATTTTTCAGAATCAAATGATACCAATTTTTTAAAATTCTGCGGGGTGCTCAAGGTACCCCATTTTATCGAGAATCTTACTTTACTGAGGCTGAAATCACCGCGCATACGCGAGAAATCTTGCACAATATCGCATCATCGCGATAATTTACTCGTGAAATCGAAAGATTACTTTAACCACAGCAAGAAACAAATTGCAGAAACTTTTGCGAAGTTTTATGATCGCGAAATGTCAACAACGACATATATATATATATATATCATTATATATAATGATAACAACCAAGGAAGAAAATTTTTCCAAAGCTATTCTTAACTTAAAATAAGGCGGATTAAAGTTATCTTTGTATTGAGGTTAAGTTTTTGTTTTTTATAAGCAATAGCCGTGGTGTTATATACTCTAAGCAAAATATTACAATCCATTAAATCTTTTGCAAAACACTTAAGTTCAAAAAAGGCAGCTAAGAGTTCTAAGCTGTTAATATGTAATTGTTGATCCGTCTCATTCCAAAAACCATGAATTCTTTCTCTCTTACTGTACATCCCCATCCTGTTCGAGACGCATCCGAAAAAATTTCTAACCGGAAAGACGGTTTGTTGATAGGATTGGATGTTGTCATAACATTTGTTTTCCACCTCGTCACAAATGCGTCACAGTCACAGTGCGCAGTCGCCGTATTGATAGCTAGTTTGATGAGATTATTGAAGCGTATTGACGGGAGCTTCAATATTATTGTAAACCTACATTGACAATATTAATTAACGTCTAGGGGCCGCTTATCACTTCGGTATGTTCCCTTGTAAGCGAGATATTTCGCCGTACATTCACATGTTTTAAAATAACTCCATTGTCAATGCATCTGACATCCGCATATGCTGGCTTGTCAGTCTTGTTTTCGGTCTCAATGTTTAAAACTTCTACTCTTTTGTAATTGTCAACTGGTTCTTCTAGACCACATATGTCGCCTATGTTTACCGACTCGCATCTCCTTCTACGCATAAAAATAATAACAAAAGATGTAACAACAGCAGAAAAATATAACACTGTTTAAAAACGAAATAGTTCCAAAAAATCTATCAATATACAAACCTGTTGTGCATCGATGAATAAAAGTCTTGAACTTTTATGTTAATTTTCATATACTCCACATTTGAAAGTTTTATTTCCTCAAATGTATCAAATTTAATGTATGATATAATCCTAGCAGAAATCTGGGTGACATTGTGTATACTGACTATTCTAAACTTCACTTTGTCATTCCTATCGGAACATAAACAAATACATGTATATCAGATTAGACTAAATTAATTTTAAACTTTCAATTTTAGCTTACATTTGAATGTTCAGGGTTGGCGAATCCATTTCTGAAATAATTCTATGTCTCAATACACAAGAATGATTATTATGACAAAATCCCCACAACTTTACGTTGTTACACAAAGGATATTTTTCCTTCCGTTTTTCTAAAGTTATTCGAATATGCTGAAAAGTATTGAAAATACTCATTAAGATAACGCATAGATGATAAATTAAATTATTTTTATTGCTTTCTATATATACCTCGATCTTTTCCAACATGTCCTGAGGAATCACAACGTTCATGCGTTGCATTAAGCTTATTAAACTCAGAAACTGTACGTCACTGTTCTCGTCAACTATGATAGTCACTTCGCATCTCGACTTTTTCTGAAAGAAATGCAACAAATTAATGATATTTAGAAAAACGATATTCAACTTTCTGTTATAAAGCAGCGTACTTCTTGCAAACTGTCAAAAAGCGTTGAAAACCGAAAGTTAAATTGAGTCTTGAAACGTAAGGAGATAGAATAGTGTATTAGCCAAACTGCATTTGTAATGTCAAGATCTGACAAGACTTCGTCTGTGCATATTAAAACCGGATATGAACCGTTTACACAAGCATCCCAACATTGCTTAATTCCTGCGTGAAAATAATTTTAAATAAAATATACCGTATGCTTCCACCTAATGATGAACACAATGAAAACATTTGCATACCTTGCAAGCAAACAAAATTCATATCTTCGTGAGCCAAGAGAGTATCTATATTGTTTAATTTCAAAAATGTTTGCAGTTCTTTGGCCTCGTTGCTGTTTATACAAATTATCACAGTTCTCAATCTACAAGATTTATCGCCCAATAGATCTGTGGAACACCTCTGTTATCATATCGAACGAAATTACTTACAACATCTCAAAAATATAATTTTACCGAAAATTTTATTATTTTTGCTCTTCATATTCACTATATGCATCTTCAGGCGCACAGATTTGAAAATTGTGGCTTCTAGGAAAGATGCTATGCATATATACGGGCAATTCATTAAAATACTTGCAAATTTTTTTAACTGTGGCGTCCAACATTTTGCTGCTATTATTATTTGCAATGTTGTGCTGATGCTTCTTAGTTCTCTGTTAGAAATGATCTTGTGTTTTTTGAACAACCGACTTATCTAACGAGAAATTAATTTTATATATCGTTGTGAATAAATATGAAGACTGTTATAATAAAGTAATCAATGTTTACAGAGTTGAAGTATTTGTTTAGAATAATGTCACCGTCATCCAAGATTAAATATTGCAAATTTTCAAAATTCAATAATTTCTTGTTTTGATCGATGAAACGAGCCAAAAAATTTGGCGTAGATACTAAAACCTGGCAGCCATTAAACATTTCAGCCTGAAAAATTACCAATTATTATTAATTTATTACTTTATTAATTGTTAGTTGTATTGCTTTGGAACTTTACATACAGCTAGCGATCTTTCCGGCTTGCCATTAATTGCAGCTACCGATCTTAAGGTTTTAGACTTTTGTAAGAACTCTGTACACATGTAATGGACTTCTAATACGTTGGACGATGATGAACATAATATCAATGTGACTGGATTCACACCTTGAGAAAGCTGTACCGAATTACAAGATGTTTAATAAAGATTTTTGAATGATCAATATTATATACCGTCGTATTTGAGAGAAATTACAAAAATCGATCTACGCAAGAAACTCTTGCACAACTTTTGTGGTTGCAATAGAAAAGTTCTTGAAGTTGAAAATTTTAGTCGTTTTAATCGTAGAAAGCTTTAGAGATTCCCTCAACACAATGATAAGTTTTTCAATAAAATTGTAAAAATTTAAGCACGTCAATATGATATTGTTACTTTTGGTTTTGAAACCATAAGTCCACAAACAGCAAGCCCATATGCAAGAGTTTTTCCAGATTGCGCTGCTCCAATTGCTATCACATCCAAACCATTTTTTATTGCAGGTAAAATATAAGATTGAATCTTTTTCGGACTAGATGAGTTGACCAACGATCTAAAAGCCTTGAAAGTATAATATAAATTAATTTGATATAATTTGATATATATTATTATATATTTATACCTTATGTATTTCAGCAGGAAATCTCAGATCAGAAATCGTGTATAAAGGATCATATTTAACTCCTCCATAAACTAATACTTTCTCCCTTCCTTTTCTTAATCCATCAGGCAACCGTCTCTTTGCTTCAAACTTATTTTTCCTATTCGTAAAATTATTGCAAATTGACGAATATTAATAGATTATTAATTATTTCTTCATATCAACAAACCTGTCTTCCTGTTTATTCCACTCATTGGGTTTTTTGCATTCTTTGGAAATGTTTATATACAATATAGTTTCATTATTAACTACATCTTTCTCCAATTTTTCGTGATTTGAAGGATTTTGTATGAATCTTATCATATCTTTATAAACATTAATTAATCATTATAGATATGTCAGAAATTGTAATGTGCTAATTGATGAGATAAAAAATGTATACCCTTTTGTAAACATGTAGCAACATTATTGTGGCTTAAAGTGTCGCTTAATCTTATTAGAGTACCTCCGATATTCAGATAAAATTCACCATATTGCCTGCCATGTGTATCTGATACTAAATGATCAAAATAAACCATACTGGATGCAGCCATCAATTCTTTTGTATACTGTATTGCTAATACATCCCATTCCTCCAAAATCCTTTAGGCATACAAAACGCATCATCAATAATTACGAGACAAACGAGGCAATAATGACTACACAATTTGTTTGAACATACAAGAGTGAAATCTTCTTTTGTGAGGACAATTTTAAAGCAGTAGGTAAAACATTACATAAACCAACAGTGTAGGTTAAATACTCCTCTTGAATTAAGTCAGTTGAATAAACGCAAAAATCACTTTTGTGTACTTTAACAGCTGTTCCATAATCAGGTAAAAAAGCATGATACATATTATTTGTAGTATTTATAATGTGGCTAATAAGTCCTCTGCACAACCAAGCAGGGAAATCAATATTCCTATCAAGTTTCTCGCGTACTATAATTGCCTGTGAGAAGTAACAAATGAATAGAAATATATGTTAAGTAGTACAGACCTGGGCAACGCTGGTCCGTGGAACAGATGTGGCTACTTCTCTCTTTCTCTTGCGGAAAAGGTGAGAAGTGGCTGCTTCTCTCCTTCCTGAAGAGGAGTAGCAGCAACATCTGTTCCGCGGACTAACGTCGCCCAGGCCTGACGTAGTAAAAACTAATGATAAATGATCTGTACTGTCGTTTTTAATTGTAAACCTTACATCTCCGATTTTTGGTTCTACATGCTCTGTGTTTACGTTAAATAATCCTCTCTTTTCTAACTGTATTAACTTTTTGTTAATTAAGTTTAACTGTTTCTCATAATCCTTCCTTTCAAAAATTCGTATTATATGCGGTGTTAGAATGTTTGTTACTGTAATTACCACTGCTGTGGAAGGTAAAGTGATATCTGTAAACAAACAAATTCATTACATCGACGGTTCAAATGGTTGAATTTGCAATAAGAAATCAAAAAAGAAACAGACCTTCTCTATTGATACTCTCAATTTCCATTTTCTGTTATTATTTTTCGTGTCAATTAACTAAAAAGTAAAATCACTGATTCAAATACAAACATAAACAAGATGAGAGGCCTTCGATGGCGCACAATACGATGGCGCACGGCGAGATGGCGCACGCTAAATTGGACACAGCTCTTTTGCGCGCACGGCGGCACAGCCTCACTGATATATATACTATGGATACGAGATTCCCGTAAGCCAGCCGTACAGCAGTTGAAACATATTGAAGAGTGACTTTAGATGTAAGCGCTGCTAAGAGGACACCGCTGTACTAACGGGACTAGCGCGAAGTTTGAAAGATTGAATTTACAAGGGACGTGTATTAATATAGCACAATAATACGAACTGCTTGTATGAAGGTTAAAATTAAAAAAACTGGTTGCAAAAAATAATATTCATGGAAATAGTGAAATAAATATATTTATATATAAATATAATATAAAAGAAACAGGAGTAATGATTATTGGAATTCGCAGAAAGTGAATAGTAATTTTAAAAATGTTTCTAAACATTAAACATTTAGTGTTTAATGTTTTAACATTTTATTTTTTTTTATTTTCACTAAATATGCACGACAAAATACGATAAACAGTAAAATACACGCCTGCTCCAAACCACGCTGTAAACCAAAATGGTTAAAAATGGTCGTTCTCCCCAACGCGCAACTACATTGCGAACAACGCCACCTGAAGAGTGGCAAAGTGTAGAGCACTACGGGGGTGAAGAGGAGTACGGGGGGATATAGTACAGCGGTGTCCTCCTAGCAGCGCTGGCACATGGCTGGCACGTAAAGCCACTTCAATATGTTTCACAGCATCTCGTATCCATAGTATATATCAAAGAGGATTAGATAGAGGTGAAGGTGCTGTGGCCACTTTTACAGCGCCATCTATTATGTCAAATACCGAACTATACGTTGCAGTTCTATTCAGCTTATTTCCCTTCTTATATTTTTCTTGTACACGCCGACTGAAATATGTACGCCATTTGTAATCAAATCGTTGTGAGTGGTTCATTGCTTCCTATATTTCCAAGTATTTTTTGGTTTTGTGTTTTCGAAATTAGACAAAAATGCCTATACATTGCTGCATTTGGAAGCAAAAAGTGGAGCAGAACGTTCGTAGTTTGTTTAATATACACAAAGAGCCACCTATGTAAGTCGAGTCAATATGTATAAGTGCTGTAAATATGTATGTATATATGTATACTGAAGACACTGATGTATACGTATATTTCTTTTGAAAATAAATGTAAATGTACTTTTCAATTCTATTTTATATTCTTCCTTCCTAACTATATAACCTGTATGTATATGAATTAAGGTTTCAAAATTTTTTAAATTGTATAGTCAGAAAAAAATTTAGTCTTGGAGTTTAATGTAGAGCGAACCGTAAAATGAGGTATAGAGGATGGGACTGTTTTCGGGGTGCGGAGCAAGGGGATAGATGAATAGTTCGGTATTTGACTCGTTAGGAGCGCTGCAAAACGAGCCACAGCTTTTAACATAGGGCTCTTATGGGACCTTCACCTCTATCTAATCCTCTTTGGTATATATATCAGTGCACAGCCTACTCTAGTACAAGCCGTGCTGTACAACTTGACAACACTGTCGTGTTTACAGTTCGAGAGTCCGATTTTCAATAATGGGAGTCTTGTGTTTGAGATTATAATTAACGTTTTTTTCATAGAAAATTATGTTAAAATACACAGTTTATTGTTGATTATGTTTAAGCAATGTGTAATTATTATAACTATGGTAAGTAGAAGTGATATTAAAGCATACTAGTATTTATAAATGCGGTATACATTTTGTGGACTCTCGGAACAGTTTGGTGTTGTGATACATAATATTTGAAATATTTCCAGTGGTTTTAAGAAAATACAAGCATGAAGCAATGGGAAATCATCTTTGGACTAAAATGCAACATTTGAAAATGAATGAAGGGATATATAAGTCAATAGAAGCCCGAAATAGACGAAATTATTGTGACGAAGTCGAAGAGGTTAAGTGACTGCATGTATACGTCAAAGAGGTTGGGTAATCAGTTACTGAAGAGAGAAGTTGTGCAGGTAATATATTATAATATTGTCTTATAAAGGATAATTTTATAATTGTTGTAAATTTTTGGAAATTATATGTGCATTAATTTCTAATTGACTATTGTTTATAGTTATAACATAATCATTTATGTAGTAAAATATTAGAAAAAATTTATAATAATTTACACAAAATACTGGGATAATCTTTACCACAAATGCATCTATCTAAAAATGCTAAATGATGTATATCTGACTAATATGTTAATTTACATAAAATGTGTTTATGATTTTCAGTTTTCAGAAAATCTGATTCCAAATTGGGAACATTTATTATGCCTTCGATTATTGCACACATGTGAGTAAATACATTTGTTACATCTTCTGTAGGAGTGGAAAGACCACCCCTTTGTAAATGATCAAAATATGCATTATTTACAATTGTACCTTTATCCTCCATAATTAATAATTTATATATATTAAAATTTAATTTTTTTGCAACAGAATGGAACCCATAACTGGATATATAAATCTTAATGGAATCATCAACAATACAAGTGGATAAATAATCAGTGTCAAGAATTTTTTAAAAACTGCTTACATCAACAGAAAGATTATGAAGATCAGTATTATCATCATCGGAATTCATGAAATATTAATTCATTACTTTCTTGAAAAACTTGTAATTTCGTGACATTACTAATCACAATCTGTGTTTTAAGTACCAAGAAATCAAAAGTATCGCTACATACAAGCATGCAAAAATAAATTTTTGAATTTGTTATTTTAATACCCCAATGGGGCGAAATTACAAGCTTTTCTTTATAATTATTCATTAATTTTAAGAAACCGTTAATTAAATCAGAATCAATAAACTCTATAACTAAATTTTCATGCTCTTCAATTATTCTTTCCCTGCGCTCTATCATAAGTCTTGGATATCTGAACAAAACATTCTCCAGTACATCGTTAGGAGATGGAATATTCTGTTACCTTTGGATATCAGTTTCTGCAAAATGCAGACTACAAACTGCAGAATATTTTGTTGGTGTCCAATTTTTACGGTGAATAGCCATCCATTTTTCCACAATTGCTCATCCTTGAGGAATTTAAATACAGAAATATAATTATTTTCTTTCAGCGTACTATCATAATTTCCCTTACAAGTGGGGACACAACAACGCCGTGGCATTATTAACTAATAAATATATTATAAAACTTGTGAAAAGAACTATGTAAAACAAATTTTCTAAAAACTCTGTATGTATATAATACATATGATTTTGTAAAAATTTAGATGTGATATTATTAAAATGTTATTAATACTAAATTGAAATGTATTGAAAAAACAATAGATTCTATTAAGTAAATGTGCTACACAAAAAGATAATGACCTAAACAATTAATAAATAGTACTTATCTCCATTATTGCACTTTTTTATTTTCGAAAATTAGCTATACTACATAATAATTAGTACACGATATGTACTACACATTGATGAGAAAATTTGAAAACTACGCGGGAAACTGAGAGGCCGGTAGGGGAGATTGAGAGTCTGATTCAGTGGGTTGGGTTAGGTATATTGGTATATATATATCAATCGGACTCTCGCAGTGTTGCCGTTTTTACCTTCAGCACGGCTAGTACTAGAGTAGGCTGTGACGGCGGTTTAGCGCACGGCGGGATTGCACGTAATTGCACACCACAGAATACGAATTGCGCACATGTAGAATTGGACACAAAATGGACTGCTCAGGGAACGAGAATTCATTTGTAGTTTACCATCATGAGTTGTGCTGGGTGATTAGTTTATGGTTATATTTTCTAGTTATATTTTCTATATATGCATAATCGCAGCCTACTCTAGTACTAGCCGTGCTGAAGGTAAAAACGGCAACACTGCGAGAGTCCGATTGATATATATATATACCAATATACCTAACCCAACCCACTGAATCAGACTCTCAATCTCCCCTACCGGCCTCTCACTTTCCCGCGTAGTTTTCAAATGCTCTCATCAATGTGTACTATTTATTAACTGTTTAGGTCATTATCTTTTTGTGTAGCACATTTACTTAATAGAATCTATTGTTTTTTCAATACATTTCAATTTAGTATTAATAATAACATTCTAAAGTTTTACAAAATCGTATGTATTATATACATAGAGAGTTTTTCGAAAATTCGTTTTACATAGTTCTTTTCACAAGTTTTATAATATATTTATTAGTTAATAATGCCACGGCGTTGTTGTGTCCCCACTTGTAAGGGAAATTATGATAGTACGCTGAAAGAAAATAATTATATTTCTATATTTAAATTCCCCAAAAATGAGCAGTTGCGGAAAAATATGGATGGCTGCTATATTCCCCGTAAAAATTGGACACCAACAAAATATTCTGCAGTTTGTAGTCTGCATTTTGCAGAAACTGATATCCAAAGGTATCAGAATATTCTATCTCCTAACGGTGTACTGGAGAATGTTTTGTTCAAATGTGCAAGACTTATTATGGAAAATGCAATACCTTTCATTTTTTTTCCAATTTACCATCAAAACGTGTGCTACTATAAAGAAAAGATCCTGTAGAGCGCAGGGAAAGAATAATTGAAAAGCATGAAAATTTAGTTATAGACTTCATTGATTCTGATCTAATTAATGGTTTCTGAAATTTAATAAACAATTATAAAGAAAAGCTTGTAATTTCGAACCATTGGAGTATTAAAATAACAAATTCAAAAATTTATTTTCGCATGCTTGTAATTACAAGTTTTTCAAGAAGGTAATGAATTATTATTTCATGAATTGCGATGATGATAGTAATGATCTTCATAATCTTCCTGTTGATGTCAGCGGTTTTTCAGTGATCCACTTGTATTGTTGATGATTCCATTAAGATTAATATATCCAGTTATGGGTTCCATTCTGTTGCAAAAAAATTAAATTTTAATATATGTAAATTATTAATTATGGAGGATAAAGGTACAATTGTAAATAATGTATATTTTGATCATTTACAAAGGGGTGGTCTTTCCACTCCTACAGAAGATGTAACAAATGTATTTACTCACATGTGTGCAATAATGGAAGCCATAATAAATGTTCCTAATTTGGAATCAGATTTTCTAAAATCTGAAAATCATAAACATATTTTACATAAATTAACATATATTAGTATACAATCAGATATACATCATTTAGCATTTTTAGATAGATGCATTTGAGGTAAAGATTATCACAGTATTTTGTTTAGATTATTATCAATTTTTTCGAATATTTTACTAAATGATTATGTTAAAACTATAAACAATAGTCAATTAGAAATGAATGCACATACCATTTCTAAAAATCGTAAAATAAAAACTTTCAATAGAACCTAAATTTTCAATTCAACTTTTTTTAAAACATTAATTTTTATATATTTAACTTATTCTTTCTAATATGTGTTAGTTAATACATCAACAGAGTTTTTTATTTGTCTTAGTTTATTTATTATCTTTTTATATTTTTATTATTAATGTTAGTATATATATACAAGATTCTCAAGGTTGTATTAGCAGTATTTCAAGAAAATAGCAGAGTATGGTTTGTTATTAATATTACAGATTATTTATTATCGTTGAAAACTTTAATATTTTATTTTTGTGTTTATATGTGAAAAGTTATTTTTTTGTTTTCTAAAAATAATATCTACTAAGATATTATCACATATAAGAGAATATCATAAGATAGAATCATCATCGAGATTATTTTATTCATTGTTATCTATTATAAAATTGAATGTTTTTTCATTTGTATTTTCTTTTTATTTAAAAAAAAATTCGTTTTATATTCTTTCTATTTTAAAAAATGTATTTCATTTTGTAAAATGGGATGATATGGCTATTGGCGAACCACCCATTATGATAAAAAAAAAGGTAACGCGCTACAGTAATACTCCTAGGGTGGTGAGGAAATTTACAACAATTATAAAATTATCATTTATAAGACGATATTATAATAAATATAATATATTACCTGCACAACTTCTCTCTTCAGTAACTGATTACCCAACCTCTTTGACGTAAACACGCAGTCACTTAACCTCTTCGACTTCGTCACAATAATTTTGTCTATTTCAGGCTTCTATTGACTTATATATCCCTTCATTCATTTTCAAATGTTGCATTTTAGTCCAAAGATGATTTCTCATTGCTTCATGCTTGTATTTTCTTAAAACCACTGGAAATATTTCAAATATTATGTATCACAACACCAAACTGTTCCGAGAGTCCACAAAATGTATACCGCATTTATAAATACTAGTATGCTTTAATATCACTTCTACTTACCATAGTTATAATAATTACACATTGCTTAAACATAATCAACAATGAACTGTGTATTTTAACATAATTTTCTATGAAAAAAGCGTTAATTATAATCTCAAACACAAGACTCCCATTATTGAAAATCGGACTCTCGAACTGTAAACACGACAGTGTTGTCAAGTTGCAGTGATGCCATATGGAGCTCCAAACGGAGCTCCCGTACTCTCCTCCATACCCCTTCCATTATTCCATTCCAGCACCGTGCGCAGGCGCACACTCCACGGTCCCCATCGCGCACGTGCAACGTGTCTCCCATTTGCTCCACTCATTCCCCGTCATCAGAGAGGGGGTACATCATTTCACCGTGACTCCCCGCATCTGGCATCACTGTCAAGTTGTACAGCACGGCTAGTACTAGAGTAGCTGTGGTCAGGCATGGGCACGGTGTATTATAGAGGTGTTCCGACTAAGCCCTCTGTGAGGCTGAAGTTTTGAAAAAGATAGCGGTTGGTTCTCTGGTCGCCGCCAGATGGAATCCTAGTCATCTGCACAGTTTTCAGCATGTCCATATACCTTAGCACGGGCTACATGGACACGCTGCTACACACAATCTCATTCACATACGTACATGAAAACTGTGCAGATGACTAGGATTCCATCTGGCGGCGACCAGAGAACCAACCGCTATCTTTTTCACTTTCCCGAGAGTAGCCAGAACACCTCTATAATACACCGTGGGCATGGGCAAAAATAACACGCGAGCTAGGGAATTCAAGGAATACCCCCACTTTTTTGTAGTACTAAATGATCATCTTTCAAATGACCCAGAACCCATTGACACCAAATGACATCGTACTTCTTGGCAGTGAAGCAAAAGTTTTGGAGTCCTTCAAATGTTACTGAATTAACTAAATGCCTTTTAAATAGTTATCAGCACCAATTAAAAATTACCAATAGAGTAGTAGATGCCAATTCTCACAGAATAGTTTTTCAAACATGTTTTAGCAACTTCTAGAAATTTTTATTTACAAATTTTTGCTATTTCATTTCTTGCGTTCCGAATTTCATCCTTCATTGTTTTGCACTTCATTTTATATCTTTTTAGAGCTTGTGTCGTGACATGCGCTGCTTTTTTCAAATCTTTGATATGTGCCCGTTGTATTGGCGACAAAGCAAGGTGTACTTTAGCGGGATATTTTCTTTTATTAGCATAAGCTAAGTACTTCCTTAGTGTAATCTCTACTTTTACACATTCCTTGCATATTGTGCCCGTTTCTAACAATAACTTGCATAGATTGTGTCGCCATTTGTTAGTTACATCTTTATATGCGGTCATACTATGTACATTCTCATATTGAAAGATACTTGGACCTCCTACACATATATGCCAACTGTCTACTTTTCCTATTAACAATTGAAACTCTTCCAAACTGTTAACATAATTATCACCTAAATCTAACAACTTGTTCAAAATAAATGTTTGGCATTTTCCATTTTCTTCCATAACAATCTAAAAAAGCGTTTTTAAATTAGTGTCTATTAAAAAATATTTCATGAACAAAACCCAGATAGCCAAAATGCTCGATTCTGGCCAGGGCAGTTATGACCGTGTGGGCTCGTAACGTTCCCTCGGCACAAGCTGCTCTCGGCCCGTCGGTCCTGATTTCTGCCAAATTTTACGACATTCGCCACTCGGACCTACTTAAAATTTGGCAGAAATCAGGACCGACGTGCCGAGGGGAAGCTTGTGCCGGGTTTGCGCCGAGGGAACGTTACGAGCCCTCACGGTCATAAATGCCCTCCTCAGATTATAGCCATCGTGTGCCTTTTGCCCATTCAAGCGACGTTCGGCCCGTCTACCTGACCCCGACACGCCGGGCTCGATCTGTGCGCGAGGATCGCTTGGCTATCTGGGAACATACATATCTATATATTCTTTATACAAACTTGTTTCTCTATTATTGGTGCTTCCAATTTTTCAGTAAATAACGGTGTTATTTTAGCCGCTATTAATAGTCTCCTTGGTTCATCCACTTTGTGAATTGCCCATTGATTGTTTGACGATGTAATATAGTGACAATTAGAAAAAATTTCGGAAAATTCTCTTTCAATAATACTATTTTTACTTGTATCGCTATTAATTGAAGAAACATTCTCTGTTTCGTCATCAATGACCGAAACACAATTGACGGGTGTTGTATTAGATGTTGGGTCACTTAGTGAATCCTGTACCAAGAAGAACTATATGTTATGTGAAATCATATGCAATCAGATTATACAGAAATCAAATTATGTTTTCTTTCTTTTTTATTTTTTAATCTGTGTGTTAAGTTGGAGGGGATATTTCTTTCAAGTTTATCGTGAAGAGATTTTCGCGTTTATAGAGAATTTACTGTACCTCGTACAGTTTTGAACGAACCGCGCGCAAAACGGCGAACGGCACGGATTTGTGCTATTTACCTGTGCAACTGTAAGAAGAGGTTGAAGATTTTTTGTTGAGCCATCTATATAAAAAGAATTTACAATATATAAATGTTGAAATTTATATGCATTCAAAAGATGCTTGAATATACAAAAGAGGTGGTATGTACAAATGTGGTGGTATAAAAAATAAAATATGCAAAATATTTACCATAGCTATTTTCTTTATTTTCATCATAATTATTAAAGATAGTAGGGATAGCTGTGGGTGAAAGCCTTGGATTCTTTAAGGGTCTCTGCAAATTGAAATTATCATTACTAGAAAATATGATTGTATAAGGAATTTCAATTTAATAATTTTACTTACCTGTAACAAAATATTTCCTGATATGTCTTTCAAAAGTCTTTCTTTTATTATATTTTCTTTAAGGAAATGTTTTTCGCAAACATAACAATTTTGAGGAATTGTGTTGCCTGAAATTTTTAGGGCTTCAGCCCACTTTTTATACATATTACCCGGAGGTTTAAATAATGATACACGCACACCAGAATTCCTACTGCAGCAATTTATAATGCTGCATTTACGACCCATTTTAATATTTGTTAAGTTTGCTTTTGCAATTTACCTTGATAACGATGCAACTGATTTTCAAACATCTCGTCCGTCGCCAGTAGCGACCGTTCAAATAATCGCGGGGATTGCGGGCGCGCTGCTGAATACACACAATCACACTCATTCGCACACGTACGGTACCCATGTCCTTGCGCCGCCTGGCGGCGGCCGGGGAATTACTACCCATCATTTTCTATTTCTGAGTGAAGTCGGCACACCTGTATAATGCACCGTGTCCACGGGTATTCCTTGAATTCCCTAGCTCGCGTGCTATTTTTGCCCATGATAAATGATAGTATCTGATCGGTGGTTGAAGCCAGTTCTGAGTCATGCCACAGATTTAATAACAGTAAAATGGGTTCTGTTTCCTGCTAAAGATGGTGTAGGTTCTGTTACATGCTAAAGATGATGTAGGAGCTGTTCCAGGCTAAACATGATGTGGAGACAAAAGCGGCACGGCCAAACCCCGGGCGTGAGCACTCTCATTTCCTCTCTGCCCATGCCTGAAATATGTCTATGAGAAAAATTCATTGCATGCAACATAGACTTATAGAGATAGACTGCGCGGCCTGTACGAATCGTTGAAGCCTGCCATGGCGGCCGGGGTATTAAAGAGTGAGAGAGAGAGCCTGTTGTGGTCGTAAGGCGCTCTCTTTCTAATTGACGAGTTGGTGGGGAGAGATTCGCCCAATGAAAGTGGGGAGTGCGTAGGAAGTGAGAGTTGACTGGCTCGCGGCGTCCCCACCAACTATCGGTGTGCGAGTGAGATAGATATACGACCAGCCGCCATGGCAGGCTTCAACGCTTGGTACAGGCCGCGCAGTCTATCTCTACAATGTATAAGTTTACGGTTGTCTGTATCATTGTATATTGTATACATCAGTATACATCAAGTATACATGTGGTTACTTGAAATTGCTTGAAATTTAATACCTATATAGAAAACAAGTACAGACGCGTTAGACTTGTATTCTTATTAAATTTGTAGTCAAATAAAAGTTGCATACGTTATATTTTGTAGTAACTATTATGTTGAATATAAAACTGACTTAAATAAATATATTAAGAAATATACAATGAAGTTTATATAATAGTTGTTATACATACTAAATAGTAAGACACATGGCATATCTTCAGTATATTTCTGTTTATTTCCTTGTTATTAAATTTTTAACATAATAGTAATTGTACATAGCAACATTAATGATGGAAAGAGAAGAGAATGGCAATGAAGAAAGTGATTTTTATACTGCGGCTGCAAAATATTGGGAGCACATTCCACCAACTGTAGATGGAATGCTTGGAGGTTTTGGATTTATCTCTCAAACAGACATTAGGGGTTCTACAGTGTTTTTAAAGGCTCTATTCGAGGTGCGACAATCTAAAAATCATGTAATTATTAATGATCAAACACTATGAATAGTAATTGTTCTGTTTGATTTCAGTCAAAGAATGCACCATCCAAAACGTACGCATTAGACTGTGGTGCAGGTATAGGAAGGATAACTAAGAATTTATTATTAAATCATTTTAAATATGTCGATTTAGTGGAGCAAAATTCAAAATTTCTAGAAGTTGCTAAAACATGTTTGAAAAACTATTCTGTGAGAATTGGCATCTACTACTCTATTGGTAATTTTTAATTGGTGCTGATAACTATTTAAAAGGCATTTAGTTAATTCAGTAACATTTGAAGGACTCCAAAACTTTTGCTTCACTGCCAAGAAGTACGATGTCATTTGGTGTCAATGGGTTCTGGGTCATTTGAAAGATGATCATTTAGTACAATTCTTTCAAAACTGTTCGTAAGTACTTGACAACTCCGTCGTTCAAATATCTAGGCATCTAACTATTGAACACAATTTTTGCAGAACGGGTTTGAGACCTAACGGTATAATAGTGGTCAAGGAGAATGTTACGAGCACCAAACATTTGGAAGTTGACGAGAAGGATTCTTCCGTAACACGTCCCCTGTCACAATTATACCACATATTCCAAAAGTCGAATTTAGTTTGTATCAAAGAGGAACAGCAACACAAATTTCCACGTGGATTGTATCCTGTTTACATGTTTGCTTTGAAACCTGCGAATTCTCTATGAATTTGTTAAAAATGAAACCAAATCAATAAACTATTTCGTTGTTTTACATTTTTTCAAATATGTACTTGTTTACTTTCATACGAAAACATAGTAGAAAACTATTTATTTAAGAAAGTAAATTTATTTTGGTCGTATTTTCTCGTACATGAATCGTTGATTCGCGTCTTGAGGAGAGGCATTTATTAAACGTTTCTTCACGGCATGGAAATGCGTTAGAGCAAAATTGTACAATTCACTTTCCATTTTCCAGACGACAGATTTTTGTATCTTGTCTACTGTTTCAGGTCGTGGATTAATCTTTTGTGTGGTTTGGCGCAAATGTGATTTGTTATCTGAAACATTATAAATATTGTGAACATTTCCTAAAAACACGCAAGATCTAATAAATATTTTCTTTCTTACTATGTAAAAAAGAATTGTAAGCTCCTTTGAAGAAACGTGGAAGTACGAGCTGTAAAATTTCAATAAATTCCGTTAATTCCTCCGTCACTCCCACAAGGAGATAATGCTTCTGTAAATTTCTCTTCGCTTCTTCCAATGCCCAACTATTTCCAATTTCCCTGTTGAACAGTATTTTTATTTAAACATCAATGGAAAAATTATTATTAGAATGTTTTGTTAAATCTTACCAACAAGCAGGATCATGGCCACATAAAAAAGGTATTTGTAACCACATGTTATTCGGATCACAATCCGGTTGACCAGCGTCAATGCAATCGTCGAATGTCTAAAAAATATAATAAAATAATGGTCATCCGAGTATCCAATACAAACCATAATTTATGTATACTGACCTTTGTATCCCCATGTTTTTTTCTAATTAAATGTGGTCTAAAATTGTCTCCGTATCTTAAAAAATAATAATAAGACACAAACCTATCTAAAGGTTTCCTCAGAAGATTTATATACAAAGGCATTTGTTTTGCTCCAAACCTTAAAATACAAGACTTAATTTAAGACAGTAAGAAAACATACATTACACATAATAAATACCTTTCTTTACTCACTTTTCAAAATTTAAGAATGCCACGTGACCATGATAAAATGCCGGCTTTTTCGAAGTCCATTCACTTATATTATTCACAAATTGAATCTATAATTTCAAATACATCATTAAAGCGATATAGATCAAAATTAGCACGTTAAACATCATGCCTGCTCCTATGGATCGATCGTAGATTTTGTGTTCATGCCACGACGCTGCTCTGATTTTTGTTCATGCATGCAGCTCTCCCTGCTTAACATAAGAGTGTGGCATACACAGTAAGTCGAGCAAAGCAGGCTTGACATTTAACATGCTAAATGAATAAAGTGATAAATAGACTGCGGATCTTTATGCAAAATAAAAATTGTCTACGTCAGTAATGAGCAACCCGTGGCATATTGTGGGCCAAAAGTGGAAACATAAGACTATGCGCGGGCTGCAACCGGTAACGAACGCAATATTAAATACTTTGTTGTGTCGTGCTGTGCCAGATTCCGGCGGGCCGCAGGCAGTTTGCTAGCAGGCCAAATGCAGCCCATGGGCCTGCGAGTTGCTCATCAGTAGTCTACATAGATTGCAAGAAATAGAAACTAAATTGTATGTTATTTCTTTCCTTAATGATTTTAATAGAGGAGAACTCATATACTGACATCTTCAATTTTTTAAATTTTCTAACAATTTTGAATTTTACCTACTCAATTTTGCTATAAATGCATAAAGATCAGTAGCCTAGTGATAAATGTTACCTGATTAGGAAGAGTAAGAGTATGCATATTGTTGGTAACATTAATGTGTAAAACATGATATTTGTTTTGTTTACACAGATCATAGACCAAACCGACAAAACTGGTTGATGCTGTTTTTGGTACCCTGTTGTAGATAATAACGACATCGTCGAAAGGCAACGATTTATAAGATCGCTGGCTGGCTTCTAGTCCAGTTTGAATACTGTTTTGGTCTTGCGTGATGGCATTGTCTGGAAGTACGATACGATACCTATGTTATTCCATCACCTTTAACAGAATGAAATATTAAAAGGATGATGCTCTTTACGTTAGAAATTTATAAAATTACATTCTCTATAATCACGCGTACGCAATAATTTGTAGTGATCCTCCAGGAAATTTAATTTCATTTTTAGGTAAATAATAGTGATTGTAAATATCACCACCAGAATCCATTGTAACAGGAAACTTCTATGTATCATTATTTCTTTGTTCGAATAGGTTAGTTTTACCGCATTATGTGTATCATGTAAAAAGAAACACCTCACAAATTGTTGATAACACCGATGTAATGAAAAAGAATCAATATGAAATGATATATAAGCGCTGATAAAAATTTATATAAACACTGTTAACGTGTTTTGAGTATCTCCGGTGGGCAGACGCGTGCCAATAAATCAATCATCACTTATCGATAAAACAAGAAGAACTAATTTAAAGTTTACATCGATTGTTAGTTATTTACACATAAAATCGAGATCTTTCGTCTACCAAGATCATGCACTTCAACACAGCTCAACTGCCTAGCACGCGTTGTACGTTTGGTATGACCTGGATGACGTATGACTTCGATAGCTCGAATCATCAACAAATCGATTATATCGAAAACATTTGATACGTGAGAGCAGAGAGGAAATTTCCTCTCTGGCGAAACGTTTAAAAGGCTGCTAATCGATTATAATATTACATAAATCATAATACATAATATATATATATATATATATATATATATATATATATATATATATATATATGTAATATTGTATTAATTGATATGTTAGAATCGATTTCTTGAAAAAATCGATAGTAGAGGCGTGTTGTATATCGCGAGCAATCGATTGATAAATGAGGATAATTCGATTAAAAATACTAAATATAAAATTTTAATAAATCGTAATATTAAAATACTCTTTCCAATTAGCTACATATAATTAGATAATTGTATTCGATGATACGAATGCGAATTAATGAAATATTTCCTCATAATATAGTTTATTTCTTATATTTTTATGATGTGTTCAATTAATACAACAAAGTGAATGAAATAACTTTATTCTAACGAGTTTAACATCAAAAGCTGCTTCAGTACTTTCGTTTGACTTGTCTCCCTTATTTCTCCGGCTAAAAACATTTCATCTACAACTGTGTACACCTATAAAAGATTTTTATTATGAACACAAACTGACAATGATTTGTTATAAGTCCAAGATTGAGATGTACCTTATAGAAATTGAAAACCAGATCTAATTCACATACATTGTGGAAGTACTCGTTTAATACCTCGACAAAATTGTGTATTGCTTCTAGGTAACATAAATTATTGTCATTGACATCGACGCAAATGCAGAAATATAAACCTGCGTATCTTCTATATACAATCTTGAAGTTACGAAACTGAAATGCAGAAAATTAAGAGTCGTTCGATATTATCATTGATATATGTTCATGTTACCTCAACAAAGTTGGTATGTTTGGCATCTCGAACAGTCACCACAGCATGGACATCCTCTATCAATTTCTGTTTCTCGTCGTCGTCGAAGTTCATGTACCATTTAGCTAACCTGGTTTTCCCAGCTCTGTTTTGAATAAGAATGAAGCGAATCTGTGATCGAATTTGGGGTCGTTTTAAAATTTTTGTGACAACTCTCGTCTAATGGAGTATTGACAAGTTGTATCAAGAAGATACAACTTACAAGAATACGAATAAACAATGAAAGGTAGTACAGTTAACACGAATGTCTCATTAATTACTCACCATGATTAGATTACTTTGTTACAATTGAGATTCGTATTCACTTGACAGTCGCTTAACAACACGGGTACATGAGATTGAATGTGATTGAATGCCATTTGTTACCACCCCTGGGTTATCAAGACAGAGTTAGTCATATCACAGATCTTCCTCCGTAACGTCGCGTTTTCGATATGTCCCCTAGCATCACGCATCTATCCCCACCACTTCACAATATTCCGCGATTATCAGTGATTATCCCTTTGTACTCCGAATTATCTTTCAATTTTGTTGCCTCCCTACTATTGTAAGTATTTCACTTGAAATTTACCTCAAAGGACAGTTCCTCGACTACTGCTTATTTTAAACAATTTTATTTAGTAATTATAATATATATATATAGCTCTCAAACTTTGTTGTTTAAATAAATATAGGAAGAACCAAATACAAATAAAAACACGTTTCATTTACATTTTTTTCTTTAAAAGGAGTACAGCCACTGAGAATGAAGAAAAAATCGCTTTCACTGCTCTTTACCATAACTCGCAAGTCGCGCGACGTTACGGAAGAAAAATTGTGCATTGCAGAAATTCAACATCCAATTAATATACAAGCATATAAATTAAATAAAACACTTAAAAAATGCTTATACTTTAACTTTTTGCCAATTCAGTATATAAATGCATTGATATTTTGAGGTTGATTCGCAAATGCAAAATGGCTGACGGTGGTAAAAATGAATTTGAAAACGGTTCAGCAGAAAATATTGACAATGAAAACGATTCCGAGTATGAAAAAGATAAAACAACTTCTGAAAAAAAAATAAGTGCGGTGTTTATCGAAGAATATTCGTTTCTAGCCAGAAAACCAGACAATGGATCCATACCGCAAAATTTTCTCGAGTTTTTGTATCCTTGATTAAATTATTTAGTTTATTATACGTTAGACGTATAATTTCTTAATATTGAAACAGTTATTCTTACGCATACGATTGTCAGAAATACTTCAATCTGTGCGTGGTCGATGAAAATACCATTGCCTTTACTTCCGGCAATCTGATTCATTTTTTCAATGTACTAGAAAATACTATCTCATTCAGAAGAAGCACTTTAGGCGGTGGTATTGGTCACATATCTGTGAGTATATTTGTGTTTCTTAAATAAGTATATTTACGAATCCGTAAATTTATAAATCTTATAATTGCTTTATAGAAAAATCCTACGAATAATCACTTTGCCGTAGCAGAAAATGGCACAGATCCAATAATAATTGTATACAATTGGCCATTTATGGAAGAGGTGACTGCTTTGAAAGGAGGAACAACTAAACGTTACTTCCATTTGGCTTACAGGTTTGTCATAAATTATTTTTTGAATTACATTTTGTTAAAATATAATTAAACATTCTAATTGCAGTCCTGATGGTTTGTTATTGGTATCGCAAGGTGGCGAACCTGATTATTACATCTCTCTCTGGAACTGGAAAGAGTTAGCAATCGTTTTACAATGCAAATCATATGTTCAAGATGTATACAATGTAACTTTTTCAAAATATGTTCCTGGCCAATTGACATCCAGTGGATTAGGGCATATTAAATTTTGGAAGGTGGCTAAAACCTTCACTGGATTGAAGTTGAAAGGTCAAACTGGTAAATTTGGGAATACAGAGATCTCTGATGTCATAGCAATTCATCCAATGCCTAATGAAACAGTGAGAGAACTACATTAATAGGGTACATTCCCAGATAGCCAAAATGCTCGATTCTGGCCAGGGCAGTTATGACCGTGTGGGCTCGTAACGTTCCCTCGGCACAAGCTGCCCCTCGGCCCGTCCAGGGCCGAGCACCTGGACCGACGGGCCGAGGGGAAGCTTGTGCCGGGTTTGTGCCGAGGGAACGTTACGAGCCCTCACGGTCATAAGTGCCCTCCTCAGATTATAGCCATTGTGTGCCTTTTGCCCATTCAAGCGACGTTCGGCCCGTCTACCTGACCCCGACACGCCGGGCTCGATCTGTGCGCGAGGATCGCTTGGCTATCTGGGTTACTTTAAAATAATATAATATGCTATGCTATATGTTTTTCGTATTTTAGGTAATTTCGGGATGTGAATGGGGCAATATACTGTTATGGGATGAAAATTTAATTAAACTCGAAGCTAGTAGAAAAAATAAAGAGCTAGCACACACAAATTATATTACTCAATTTGAATACATCAGTGGAGAGCTTATATCAGTTGGTAATGTTATAAATAGATTGCGGATCTTTATGCAAAATAAAAATTGTCTGGATCGATTGAAACAAATAGAATACTAAACCTGCTTCCCTTAATGATTTGAATGGAGGAGAAATCATCTATTGACATCTTTAATTTGTCAAATTTTCCAACAATATTCAATTTCATCTACTCAGTTTTACTGTTGGGTATGGGAATAAGTTTCCACCCTTTTAGAGATGTTGTACTTAAGAACCGATCGCATATTTGATGGAACGTAGTACATGTTTTTGAAGGTCTATGTCTAAGCTTCAAAACGCAGTTAGTGGCAATTGTTTTGAGCGTGAACAGCAGTCAATTTTTCGCGTGAAACATGTCGACTTTTGTTCCAAGCAGTGCTGCCAGATGAGGGGAATCACGCCGATATATGATGTACCCCCTCTCTGATGACCAGAGTAATATGTGACATGTGCGCATGGGCGACGGGGATTGAGTGGGGCAAATGGGAGACACGTTGCGCGTGCGTGACGAGGATTGAGTGAGACGAATGGGATAGTGGAAGGGGAAAAGGAGGAGAGTATTTCCGAGAACTATGGCTCCGTTTGGAGCCGACTTGGCAGCACTGGTTCCAAGTAAGCAGCATTTGCAGGAAGTTATGTTGCATTATCTTGTTTTAAAAAAAGGTGTTATATATTTATTATATATTTACGGGGACGATGCTCCTTTAAAAACCATGATTTGGACGTAAGGGCAAAGATTGTGATGGTGTGCCAAAAAATTCGAAGATACAGATTTCCCAGCATTACTTGATGGAAATCCCGGTCAAACACTTGCAGAATTGTCAATTGAATTAAACGTCGATCGATCTACTGTTGGAAAACGTTTTCACGCTATGGGAATTGTTTATACGCTTCTTTTCAACAAAAAGGGGTGGAAACTTATTCCCATACCCAATATAAATGCATAAAGATCCGCAGTCTAGTTGTAAACTTAATTGGAACATTGAGAAAGCAAATTGAGAATTTCTAATTTAAGAAGTCTTGTGCAGGATTGGATGGATGGATAAGATTTTGGTTTTACGATACTATCGATCATGCGGATCTCCCCAAAGGAGAACAGATTCTTGAATTGCAACCGATATATGAATTTCGTATTATGGAAGAAGAGAAAAATTTTCAGAAAGACGCGATGCTCATGAGTATTCAGAAACAAGAACCAGATGATCCAGAGAAAACAATGTGGTATGCTCAGGTAAAGCTGTTGTGTGAGAGAAATGTTCTGGAATATACTGTTTACAGATATTATATTTAGTAGGATGCAAATGGTGGATTATGGTTACTCGATCTTTCTACAAGTAAGAAAGACCATGTACAACAAAAAATATTTACATGTCACGCTGGTCCTATAATCGACATGGACACAGCAGTCTGGGGACCATTCGTTACCACAATTGATGGAAGTGGTCAATTGCACATTTACAATTACATTAGAAAGAAATTAATAGTTGTTCATAGATTTCGCGATAGTGGAAGTCAAGTGGTTTGGCTTCCGTGCGAGGTGAATATTGTTTCTCTCATATTTATAATGCTAAGAACATTATTGGGTCATTCCATGCCAAATCGATCACTTTTTGCAGGCACTATCGTCGATTTTGTTCTAAATGAAAATGTTGTAGTCCATGTGAAATTAGGGGGGTTTAAGTCATCATTCTGCCGGTTTCGAATTTTTTTAGAAATGGCAGGCCTTCAAAGTTTTCAATTTTTGCCCATTTTAGCAAAAACGGGCCTCACTTACGAATTTTTATCTCGGGAACTGTTTGTCCGATTGAGCTACAGTTTTTTTTGTTTTATTTGGAAAGGATTGGGCTATTACAAAATAATTTTTTCAACCTCGGAATGGAATGGAAGCCACGAGAAGGTGGTGGTTTTCTTCCATCGGGGAGGGATAAGGAGAGTTTATGGTAAGAAGTATGGATAGGATCATTGTGTGGGGTACACTTAAGAATTATGGAAAAAATATAAGAAAAACTATTTCATTACACTAAAAACAGAGTCATCATTATCGCACGAGCAAGTTTTGCATAGTAGTTCTTTATTCGATAATGGGGTAAAGCTATAAAAGCTTCTAGTGTCTCTAATTGATAATGCTGTTGCAAAGCAAGCTTGTAAACAATCAGCATGTTTGTTATTGTAACCAAGAGTGGTTCCTAATATTGTTCTCCAGGTATAAATACGGTTATTTAGTCGTATACAGTCTGCTGGTATTTTCTTGAGACCAGCAATATAGACAACGGACCATAATAGCCGTGCGCTCGACTCGTCTCTACCTGAAACAGGGGTACACGGCGTCCTTTACATTGTGACGCTAATTTTTGTGGCTCCATCTTTTTCAAGGGCTCATTTTAAAGGGGAAACTTCAAGGAATATAACCATATTTTTTTCAAAATTTAAATCACTCTGGCCCCTCATCGAAAAAAACATAAAAAAAGAATTTGTTTAAATTTTTCGACATTATAAAGTTGATTTTCGAGGTTGAAAAAATTATTTTGTAATAGCCCAATCCTTTCCGAATAAAACAAAAAAAAACTGTAGCTCAATCGGACAAACAGTTCCCGAGATAAAAATTCGTAAGTGAGGCCCGTTTTCGCTAAAATGGGCAAAAATTGAAAACTTTGAAGGCCTACTATTTCTAAAAAAATTCGAAACCGGCAGAATGATGACTTAAATCCCCCCCTAATTTCACATGGACTACAACATATTTCATTTAGAACAAAATCGACGATGGTGCCTGCAAAAAGTGATCGACTTGGCATGGAATGACCCTATTAACAACTTCGAAACATTTAGGCTGATAAAACAGGCTCTACGATTGTTTGTGCTTTCCGAAGTGGCGTTATTAGAATGATAACAATTGCAATAAAGGCAGCAGATACGGGGAATAATATAAAAGGAGACTATACGAGGCTCATTCAATGCTTAAAACCACATTCGATGCCAATTACTATAATGCGTTATAAAGCTTCATGTAGGTATGTAGGTCCGTAGGTTCTGAAAATAACAGGAAAGATTCTGAAAAGAACCTTCATTTAGGATAACTGTTACAAAGAACAGAAATTTCCAGCTAATGTCTGTTTCAAACCGAAATACGAACTGTAATCGAAACAGATATTAGCTGGAGATTTCGTCGTAACTGTTTCACAAACTAGTATTATAACAGTTTTCAAGCCTTGCTGTTGTTACATCAGATAATTTGGTTTCAGTTTGTTAGTAACTGGCAGTGAAGATGCTACTATTTTTGTATTCAATGTACAATCCACTGCTTCTTATCCACAAATTGTGCCTATTGGCTACGTGAAGGCTCCATCACCTGCTACTTGCATGACATGGAATGCACAAGAAGTAAATGTACAGTTCCAACTAACTTATTTGAAAATTGTACACTGTTTTATATTATTTATCTTGACCAGAGAGCAACTCTGTTAGTTGGATGTCTCGAAGGAGACTGCATGGAAGTGCAGCTACCCACTGTGTCTCAATCGTACACGACTACTTCCTACGAACTGGTCAAGTGCAAATCAGCAAAATTTAAATTTGAGTCGGTGAAATCCTCGATACAAAAAGAAAATGTAAGAAAAGAATACGAAAAAGAGAAAGAGAGAAAAATCGCAGAAAAGATGAAAGAACTGGAGGAATTAATGAAAGAAAATCCTCACATTGTGGTCGACGAAGAAACATATCTTGGTAATGACTTATTTCTAATTTTATTCATCTACATTAGTTTGTATATATTATGTTCGGTGTTCCATTTTCCTTTTTACAGCGGAATTTGATGATGTGAAGATGGTCCTTCCAGAAATTTATATTCCAGAAATTCCGAATCAAATTTCAATAGCAGAATACGGTACTAATGGCAATGTATGGCTGTTTGTAAATGGTTTTGATGCAGGATATGTTTACGAATACTTCCGTCCGCTGTCTGGAAAGATTAAGGACACTAAACCAATGAGAAGTAGGATAATAGAAAACGTAGAAGACACAGAAATACACAATTGTTTTTTCTAGTACGACAATATAAACATATTCCAGAAAGGAGAATTAGTACTGAAATTAATAATGCTTTTGTTTTTAAGCGATAATGGAAAATACTTGTTTTTGGGAACACAGTACGGAGAAGTTTACGTATGCAGGTTGAAGATAGAAGATCCGTTAGACTTCTCAGACTGCTGGATTCTTCCCATACATGATTATTATAACGGACATATGTCCAAGATCTTATTAAGTTACGACGAGAAAATGTTGCTGACGTGCGGATATGATGGAAACATATTTTCTTTTACGATTAATTATGACACTGCAGAAGAGAGCATAGAAATACCTATTGCAGAGGACTCTTTACCTCTGGTAAATGTTTATGCTTTCACTGATACTTCTATGTTAACTATTCTATATTTTAATTGTGTTCATAAATACAGCCAAAAAGTATTGAAGACATGGATGACGATCATCCAAGTTTAGAAGAGGTAATTACACAAATGGAGCAGAATCGAATAATCTTGACTGCAGAGAAAAAAAAAGAGGAGGTTTTACTAATTATACGTGGCTTAGTAGAAGAATATGTCCAAATTATTAACAGGTTTATCGCAATTTCTTCTTGACAATAATTACCTACATGGAACTTTTTCTTTTGTAATGTTTTACTTTGCCACATTAGAAACAGGAAACTCATTCCGTCCCAACAAATATCACATTTCGAGTTGGACCCTAGGATTACAGAGGACTTGGAGCAACATTTGAAAGAACAGATCGCATTAATGCAGAGAAAGCTAGAATTCCAAATGGAGAAAAGTAGGCTGGAATTGGAAAAGCTGATGGACCATTTTGTTACACCCATTACGCATTTGCCTTTTGCAGTGTGCAGTATATTGTGAGCATTATTATTAGACTGCGGATCTTTGTGCAAAATAAAATTGTCTGCGTCGATTGCAAGAAACAGAAACCAAATAGAATGCTACTTCGTCTCTTAATAATTTTAATTAATTATAATTAAAGAAATCATATATTGACATGTTCAATTTTCAAAATTTTGAATTTCATCTACTCAATTTTCCTATAAATGCATAAAAATCCGCAGTCTAATTATTATAATTGATTATTTTTAATACGTCGTATTTTATACTGATTGAAGTATATAATTTTCAAAATTAGTAACGAAGACAAAGCAGTGCATTCCCTAAGAGAATTGAAACTGCACATCGACACGACATTAAAACAAATGGAAATAGTGAAACAGTTTGAAGAGCAACATCAAATAGACAGGTATGCCTTTCTTATAATATAAATATTGTAATTATCAATTATTTTATTATTTAACTACAGAGTACCACAGGAAGGAATCAAAGACAGTAGAACAGAAACAGGTGACGAGGAAACATATTACTTGGAGGGTCTTTTAGGCGAAGACTTCAGTGATTTTACGTCCGGATTAGGAATTCAGATCAATCAGATGCTATTGAAGTATAAAAAGAAGAAAGCAAGCTTGATTCAACGAGAGAAAGAAGTAAATACATTTATTTATATAAATCGTTATCGAAAAATACGTTGAACACGATACAAAAACAATGTGTCATAATTTTCAGTGGCAAAAATTGCATTCGAGGAAACCAAATTTAGCCAAAAGCCGTATGGAAGACGCAGTTTTTATTGAAAAGACAAAGAAAGATATCGGTGAATATAATTTAAAAACAAGTACAGGTTTCAATCTGAAAATGAAGAAGCAAACAACTGCATTGAAGTACAAGGAGCTTCTTGATAGCAGACGCAAGGTATAAAATCGGAGAATTCATTAAACACAGAGATTGGTATGCAAATAATTGTCTTTTCTAGCTTCATTACCTGCGAGAAGACTTTAATGAAAAGCTGAACGCAGTCAAATTAAAAAAGCAGAGTCTACAGACGGAAGTCGAACGATTAACGGATACGCTGAAAAGAATACAATCAGAAATTCCTCATAAAACCGTGAAACCTCTGCCGCAAATGCTAAAGACAAATATCCATATTGAATTCCCTGAACAAAAACTCGACGTCAGTTAATATCATCATTCCGGGTTTAAAACTGTTATAATGTCGGTTTCAGTTCTTAAAATAGTTAAGGATAGACAGCGGATTTTATACGTTTATGATAAAAATGAGAGTAGGTGTAATTTAAAACTATATTACTTTAGGCCTCGTACAGACTGGAACATTTCGACGAAAGGCGATCGGAACGGATTTGTGCTATTTTCAGATTTTCTTGCGAACAACTATGGGAGCTGCAGCGACATATATTACACAAAGAAATACAGAAAATGTTGCCAGTTTATTGAGTTGAAATGTTCAGGTCTGTACGAAGCATTTCAAGGACATCAGATTCGAGATTAAATGACTTGAATTTTTGGAGATGTATGACATTTCGACGAACATTTCGGCGAACGGTGCCACGAACGCTGCCGCGCGCATTTCGGCGCGCACGAACGCGAACGGGTGGCACTTACAAATCTGTTTGTTTTGTTTAGCCCGAGATTATAATGAAGACTCTTGTAGCATAGATAAGGACTAAAAAACAATATTAAAAGATTCCGTAGAGTATCAGAAATCCAGGGGTGTTTCGATGTGTGACCAACCTTGTTGTTTACGAAACGTGCTCTCGGAACTTAACCCTTCCGTTTTTATTCAGAATATGTATCGTATTTAGAATCATATAAAGACAAAAATTCATCATGTTGCAACATCTCCAAAAACTCATCATTTAATCTCGAATCTGATGTCTTTAAATGCTTCGTACAGACCTGAACATTTCACTCTGAAACTTTAATTTACCAAATAAACTGCCAACATTTTCTGTATTTCTTTGTGTAGTATACGCCGCTGCAGCTCCCATAGTTGTTCGCAAGAAAATCTGGAAATAGCACAAATCCGTTCCGATCGCCGTTCGTCGAAATGTTCTAGTCTGTATGAGGCCAAATTCCTATTTCACTCCAGATTTTGTTGCAATTCAGGTAGAAAATTTTGATTTTGCATAAAGATCCGCTGTCTAGTTATGAAGGACCTACATTTCTAGACTGCGGATCTTTATGCACTTATGAAGAAATTAGTTGGGTGAAATATAAAACAGTAATAGATTAGAAAAAAAATTCAAGAATATTGTAATGTTGTTTTTAACGTAACAAACTCATTAAGGGATGAAATCAATTTTTATTTTGTTCCTGCTTCCCACAATCGATGCAGAATATTTTGATTTTGCATAAAGATTCGCAGTCTATTAATTTCGAATAACTGTTACGAAGAACTGAAATTTCCAGCTAAACAGTTACTTTCAAACCTCATAGAACAACTTGTTTACCGTCAACATCATTTTTACAGCTCGAGAAGTATGTGTCAATGTCAGAACAAGTGCAACAAGTGAAACGACAGAGACAGTCTGTGATGAGCGTAGATATGCCAGTGAGTAAGAGCGATTTGGAGTATGAAGTACTGCTTTGCGATGAAATAGCGACTGTCGCGGAAGAGATGGAAAGTTTCTCCGTCCTGTCCGTATCGAAATTGAAAATCAAGGGTCAAATATCCATGCAAGGTGATTTGATACGAAACTTGAACACAAGCGATGCTGTGGGGACTTCCTGGGAAAAAGAAATGAAGCGCGCACGTTTGTGGCGAAAATTGTACGAACAGGATTGCATCCTGCGATATATCAATGAGAGTTATGAAAAACTGGAGCACGAGTTGGACGAGCTGGAAGAATACAGGCTCGACGTCATATACCAAAGCACTTATATGAATCTGCATTTGTTAACACTTTACGAGGAGTTCATTATCCTTAGAGAGTGCGAAGCAGCAGAATTCTCTCTAGAAGAGAAAGTTACCTTAAAGTCAACCGAACGAACCACACTGATATCAAAGGTACTGCACTATTCTCTTCGTCACTATAAAGATTAAAAAAAAACGAATTTATTGATCAAATGATATTTGAATAGATGCAGAGTACGAACAGTAAAATCGCGGCCAAGGAAGAGGAGATTCGAAGGTTGCATGCAAAGATTAAAGATATCGCTGCTGAATTCACGAAACTTATTGCTGGAAACAAGTTCCAAGATTTCCTTCAGAAAATATTCAAAAAGAAATACACAGCTGCAAGGGAAAGAGATGGTACCAATTTCCCTTCTTAATTAGTTTTCAGCTTCGCCTTGTTAGATACTTCAATTTCTATGGTTTGAGGGTAATTTTGTTTTTGTTAACTGCCTTAATTAGTGTTTAAATATGAACATAGTTTGAAAAAATCTCCGTGTAAAGCAAAATAGTTCCGCTTTAAATCGTTTTCTTTTTGCCTCCTGTAAAATTTACTTTTTTGAACTTACAGTGAACTGTTTCGAACCACAAAGCAAAATATTTTCGCCCGACATGAATTGGCCAATTTAGATATTTTGATGGCCAAGAAGATATTTTGTTATGTGGTTCGAAAAAACCGTCATAGTTGCAAACTTCAAACTTCAAAGAGTGATTTCTCAACATAAAAGTCTACTCTATCGAGTGATATAGTTCAATTTTCCGCTGGACCCTTATTTTTTGAGATAAATTCAAAAATATCCTCAAAAATTGGTGCAAAGTGGTGTCTCTCCGTCTTTAATGATTGTTTAAACATGTTTAAACATTCATAATGTATTAACATTGGATATCACTGTATTCGGGAAAGTCTACAGAATCTTTTGCTACAAAGAACAATTTAATATTTTTTATAATAACATCACAATATTTGTTTAAAGTTGAAAAATGAGTTTTTTTAAAAAAGTCATGTTTCTCAAAAACTGTGCGTCTAAGGGGAAACTTAAGGACAGATTCGGAATCAGCGCAGAAAACTCTATAAGAAGGACCCAACAGTAATTAGGGAACAAATTTGGTGTTGGACAGTGTTATTGTGACATGAGCCAAGAACAGGTGTGTGGAGGAGAGCCCGAGCCGAAGCCGAGAGGAATGCGAAAAGCGGGGCCTCGGCTTCAACGGCTTGGGCACTAGAGGAGTAGAGGGGCGCCTCATGAGTCGTCCCGGGAGTGGACTGATTTTTAGTGGGTATGGGTCGCCGAACATCCGCGACCCGAGTCCCACACTACGTGCGTAAGGCATTTTTTGTTACCACTCCCTTATAAAAAAAAAGTGTTATTGTGAACCTAAGATTATTTCGCTCTATTACCAGAATAATTTTTAGCAAATTTTACAATCAATTACGTCCAAACACTTGCGCTGTCGAAACTAAACTAAATGCATCTACAGTAGTAAGAACACGACTTTTCTAAATAGAAACAAACACCATAGGAGGTGTTCCGTGATGCAAATAAGAATGACAACAGTAAACACGCTAGTTCGGGCTATGAACCTATCATTATTTTGGCCACTGTTGGTGATTTTCACATGAGATCGACGATATGGTAGATTCGCTATTTTTTGGCCGTACCAGTAGGTAGTCTAGTTGACCTCCGCGGTCGCGGGTTCGCAAAAAGTTTTACGATGGAACACATACTAAATGATCTAAATTGCAATTTCAGATTCTGAGGACACTACCACGCAATCGTCAGAGACCAGCAGCGATGATACTGATACTACAGTAGACACCGATACTGGTCATGTTTTGTTTGATGAAAATATTTGTCCTCCAAACTGTGATAGACATTTGTACGAAACAGCATTTTCTATGAGGGAAGAGCGATATAAGCATGAATTTGAAATTAAGGAGGAACAGAAAGAGATCGAGTTGTTACAGAGAGAGTTGGACATAGAGACGAAAAGCTTAAAAATTGTTGAGAGTAGTTTGAGGGTCAACCAAGCGGCCCTGGAAGCATTTATGGTATTACAAATATTTCTATCTCTCGGTAAAATAAATAAAATCATCAATTGAATACTTTCAATATTGCATTAGGTGGAGAAACAACGGAAGCTAAATGATGTTGATGTAACAGTTGTATTAAAGATGCATCAAATGCAACACATATCGCATTCTGGAAGTGTTACGGGCATTCAAGACTGTATAGTTTTTAATAAGAAGGAATTGTCAAGTCTATATGCTAGAGTAGGAGAACTGCAAAAGCAAACTTTGGACTTAGTGGACAGTAGAAAGTAACTTAAAAATGATGTATAAAGTTATCTATAAATTAACAAGAAATATAATTGGTTTTCTTATAGGAGAAATGAGGTACACCTAAAAAGGATAAAAATGGATTTGAAATACATGGAGACGCAGAATAAGTCATTAGAATTAGAAATCAAAGAGAAAATGATTCAAAAATTTGGTCGGAAAGTCTCTTTGATAAACCTGTATGAGACTGTTTTACAGAGAATGATTTATGAAACCAAAACGGATATGCGAAAGATCATGAAAAATTTTTCCGAGGATCTGAAGAGTAAATTAATGTTTCTAAAAGTTCTGTATAACTAATTTCATAGAAATATATTAGTTAATATTTCGTTTTGACTTTTTCAGACATAAAAAGAGACTGCAACGAAGGCCTTATTATTTTAACAAATTTAATTCGAAACAATACTGAGAAGATAAGTCTGTTAACAATGTTAGAAAATGAAAAAAGTAAGCTGAAAAAGATGTTGAAGCAGGTTCCAATTTCAGAAGCAAGTGTTACGTTATTGTAATTTATTAATTCAATGATAATTGAATAATGTTTGATAATACTTTTCTTAATTTTAGGAAGATATGTTAAAAGTGGAACTTCAACATAAAGCCGATATATCTGTACTTGAAAGTATACTTCACAGTCAAATGCAACAGAAACAATTGCTTCAGTATGATGTAGAGAATCTTCGAAAAGGACCGAAGATATCGCTTTCATCTTGTTTTAAGGAAAACATGCTATAGGAACTATTTATTTTCATCAGTATTTAGGATTTAAATTTTCAAATTTAAAACCAAATTCATGTATTTACTTCATTTAGAAAGTGATAAACTGAGCCGTATTGAAGGCTACATACAACTAGAGGAACATTGAAATAAAAAGTACTCAAAAATTATTTTATGATCAGTTGTATTATTATTGTATTGTTATACATATAACTCTTTACCTATTCTTTGCACTGATATAATCAGTGATTCTTTGGTACAACGCTACCTATGTAACAATCTTTACAGTCCATGCTATATACATGATATACATAACCAATCAAGTTGATTGCCTTACTATAACTCGCAGAATTTATGGCCGTTTTCAAAGTAGACTTGTAAACAAACAAGCAGAAAGTGATGGTAAAAAAATAGAAACAAAAGCTGTTGTACATTGTTAGCTTCTAAAATTTAACTTGACAGAAAGAACGTAGCGTGTTCATCTTGAGTAATTATAGAAAGAAAACTTGGAATTTCGCTTTCGTATGAATTCTAACCTATAAATGTGATACAGTGCTATTTTTTGAAACATGGGTATTACCAAAACGATGAAATTCTTTTTTAAGTCTGTAACTTTAAAAAGATTCTTTGGTTAAGGACAAAGTGATTCGAAGATCGTTCAAGTCAAAGACATTTTTGTGTGAAGTGTTTTAAAAAGAAAGTAACGAAAATGGATCAGATGCTACCAAGTCCAGGGTTTAGTATACCCAGTATAGGCACACCGTTGCATCAGCCAGAGGAGGATCAACAGATTTTACCTAATGCCTTACAACAACAACAACAACAACAGCAGCAACAACCTCAGCAACAATATCAGTTGCAACCATTACATTCTATGAGTCCAAATATGCAGAGCGGAATGCTCATGATAGGAACACCTCAAAAGACAATGCACGCTTATGCGACTGCACCTACTTTTGCAACTCCTCAGAGTCTTATGCAGCCACAAACACCAGTAACGCTAAATAATATAATACTTGCATTGTTTATTATTATAATTTTACTTTAAGAAGGAATTATTACGTTTCTAGCAAAACATGATGTCTCCTTTAGTACAAAATAACAATCACATTGCACCATCGTCAATAGGACCATCCACTCCAGGTCCTATGACACCGATGACACCAGCTTCCGCTGATCCAGGAATTTTGCCACAACTCCAGTGAGTTAAAATCGAATTTAGGATGAATATATTATGCTAAATTGCATAATTGATGTTTATTTGTAGAAATATCGTCTCTACAGTTAATTTGAACTGCAAATTAGATTTAAAGAAGATAGCTCTCCATGCGAGAAATGCAGAATATAATCCAAAGAGATTCGCTGCAGTTATTATGAGGATAAGAGAGCCGAGGACCACCGCTCTGATATTCAGTAGCGGGAAAATGGTTTGTACAGGAGCAAAAAGCGAAGAAGATTCACGATTGGCTGCAAGAAAGTATGCAAGAATTATTCAAAAACTTGGTTTTCCTGTTAGTGAATATTTTTATTATTATTTCTCACCACTTCTAAACAATGACATTCTAATTCGGTTTATTTTGCTTGAAGGCAAAGTTCCTAGATTTTAAAATACAAAATATGGTGGGCAGCTGTGATGTGAAATTTCCAATCAGATTAGAAGGTTTAGTTCTCACCCATGGTCAGTTCTCCTCGTATGAACCTGAACTCTTCCCTGGATTAATATATCGAATGGTTAAACCTAGGATTGTTTTACTTATATTTGTTTCAGGAAAGGTAGTCTTAACCGGTGAGTATCTAATAGAAAATACTATTCAAAGAATTCTATTAACTATAATATTAAATCGACCAGTTTAATTTTAATCGATGTTCAAACAGGGGCAAAGGTTCGACAGGAGATTTATGAAGCATTTGATAACATCTATCCAATTCTGAAAAGCTTTAAGAAACAGTGATTTGATTTTATATGCGAATGTTACGCCTTTGCAAGGATAAAGTCTAGTTTTCACCATCGAAGACAGCGGAGTAAAAGTTTTGTTATCAGTTTCTATAGTGTAAATTCCGAAAAAAAACACATTAAAGTATTATATAAAAGAATGACATGAATTATACAGATAATAATTTTGTTTTTTTATGGAAGGATACACTAAAGTGTTATCTCGATAGTGGAGTGCCTTGATCGAGGGATAGTCAACCATTCTTCAAGTTTGTTCTTAATTTATATATATACATACATACATACATATATATATATATATATATACATATATATATACATATATATACACATATGTAAATGTAAATATGTAGCTTAAAGATCATCTGTGTAGCGTTCTTCCTTAGAATACCGAGTGTAATTTGCGTTTTTTTACGCTGAACGAAGTTGTTAATACTTTATATACATATACAACTGTAGGAAGCTCTTCAACATTGTAAAAAAATTCAACTGCATTTTGATACATTGTATATGGAATAGCTGTTGTAAGCAGTACGTGGATTATATTAATATGAAAATTATACAAATTTTTTATTGTAAAAATATATATTTAATTGCATTGAAAATTAATTGTTCGTTATTTCAGTTACTTAGTTTTATGCAATTTCATGATAGTTTTGACTAAACACTGTTGGAGCACAGGACAAATGTCTTTATTGATTACCGTTAGAACGTCTGTCGCGTGCATAACTGAATCTGTATCAATATTTCCAACTAGAAACACCTCTGAGATTTGATTGTGTTGGGGAAGGCTAGCAAGCGTTATTGTCCCATGATTGAAATCGTCTTCTTCTTCCGGATGAGCATTACATATTACCTCTTCTGTATCTGTGGGGTCTACTAAGAACTTGTCTCCATAGATACCCTGCATTTGAAATTTATTCATTTATCGGAAAGCAATATTTTTAATTTTCATGTTCATATCTACTTACTATAGTAGAAGCTGTAACCAAACCAAACATAGGAACACCTGCATTAGCTAAGGCGAGGCTACCTGCCATAATTGCTGCTGCCAATGAAGATCCAGCATTATCTAAGACCACTGCATATATGTCTACTTGAAAATTAGGAAACTCGTGCTACAAAAATATTGATTATATATATTTACATATTAAAAATCTATAATTGGTAATTATGCTTGTATCTACCAAGCAGACTGCTGGTTCCAATGCCTTTTGTAGAATTAAACTGTACTGTTTCTCGTCCGCACTCTGTTGATGCATTCTGCGCTTTTCACATGAAAATGGGGCGAATTTAAATTCGCAGTAAATTTCTCCTTGTACACAGTAGCCACTTTTGTTCGGTACCTCTCTGGGATCGAATACTGAACAGACAACCTTTGTGTTTCCCATTTCTACGTATGCAGAGCCTTTGGCTTGATTTATTACTCCAGTTTTCAAAACTAAATATAAGAGAAAATCTATGATTAAACAAACTAGGCCAACAATTGAAGCTTGTTAATAACTTCGGAAATTTGTATTGTGTAAATCCTTACAAATTTTTCTCAGTTCATTATCATTGCGTGTATCGCTTCTTTTAGTGAAATTATGTTTCATTTTGACATTCTTGTTGTTGACATTTGAATAAATGTGATAAGGAAACGATGCCTCTGGGCCATTGATACGTTTTTGATCGACAGGCATTTTTAATGAAACAATAATTACTCTATAGTAGCTTCTTAAATGTTTATTATTAATTGTACGGGCCGACTCGTCAAAACAAAACCACATGCAGTGATGCCAGAATCGTGGACGCGAGGACGTTTCCCCTCCGGCACAGGACCCCCCACTCTGACGTACCGTGGACGCACCGTCCTCGCCACGTTGCTTCTGCTGCGCACGCGCTACACACGAACGTACTTCCACTCTGTCTGTGTGAGTGCCTGCTCGATTGCACGCGCGCTACACACACAAGCGTACCTCTATCCTGTCCGTGTGGACTACCTGCTACCTGCTCGCTGGTCGACGCCGACGCGTCCCTTCGATTTTCACGTTACCGAAGTTTCGGAAGCATGAGTCGGAAAGTCGGCATCTGGAGACAGCGCGCATTTGAATCCCGGCCCGGCACGGCGCGGCGCAATCCACATTTTGCTATAATTTTTGATCTAAAAAAGATATCGAAGCGATATTTGTACGAAATTTTTTTTTAAAAACCGGGTTTAATGGTCCATCCTAAAATATGTTTTGTATTTCTTAAATAATTTTCTTCGTTGATTTTTGAAGTTAAGATGGTCCAGCGGGCCCCCAACACAAATTGATTTTTAGTCGAACCATGCTCAATAAACAATTACAAAAAAATTAATAAATATTCTACCCAATACCACACATGACTGAGATTTTTTTCAGATTTTTCAGATTATGCAAACATGTTAAAAAAATTGAAAATCTCCAAGCATTCGAAGAAAATGCATATTTCGTATTGAACTTTTCGAGATACGAGTTTTATAAAAATTCAGTAGTCAGATATTATTGAAACAATTGTCCTTAATTTTTTTCAGAATTTTTTATAAATTGTATCGGTGTTAAAAAGATCCAAATCAATTTTTTCGATACTTCTTTATTTTTTTGTAGATGTATTATGTATTACTGAATATTTTTATATTCAGAAAAATAATGTACAGACTTAATAATGCAATACAAAACATTTTATTTACATTATATTTCAATATATGAGCATAGCTTCCAACACTTTCGGTTGGCGTGGGCGGTAGGTTGGCGTGGGCGGTAAAGCCGAAGCAACATCGTGTCTCAGCGCGTCCCAAAGTGAAAAAATAATTAGGCGTTCGTACTTAAGTACGAAAGGCCCAGAGCCCCCCCTCCGGCCCCACAGGCCCTCGCGTTGCTGTCGGGAATAAAGATCAACACATACCCAGTCATATACTTACGAAGTGGTTATTTTTTTTGTGATCAACCTCGGAACGGCCGAGCATGGCCGGACCGCATGGCGCCAAGCGTACTCTTTCGCCGGACCTTTCCGACAAAGAGAACAAGTCGGATGATCCAAAGCCTACAAATAGGAGACAAAAAACCCTCAAACTAAACTCATTAGAGCTTGACAGACAATACAAGAAATTCCTAATGGAAAATAATGCAGCCTCCGTTAGAATAAAGGTTACTCCCAACCTCAATGCCGCCCGAAAACAAAAGGCGCCTCCACCTCTAGCGGAGGAACTATCAATCACTCACAACGCATCGTCCTCTAACTTACCGACAGAGGAATGGGTAACCCCCAAAAAAACTATTAGACCTCTCAGCCCAACAATAAATCATCCTGGCAATTCGGACCATATCACCAACAATCGTTTCAAGCCGTTACTCGACGAGGAAAACATGGATAATGAGAATGAGGAAACCGGAGAAAATGAAATTAACAACACCTCTGACGGAGACGATAACTCAACAAAAAAATCGAAACAGATAAGACCACCCCCCATATACACAACCAACTCAAATCTAAGCACACTAATTGCCACCCTCAAAGGAATTAATATCCCAGATAACAAATTCACCGTCAAAGAAGTAGACAAGGAAAACCATACCATATACCTGAACAATATTGAACACCATCAGCCAACAATAAACCACCTAATTAAAATTCAGATACCGCACTACACGTACACGCCGAAATCACTAAGACCTAGATCAATCATTATAAAAGGAATCAAAGGCGATTTCACAGAAAACGAAATTCTAAAAGAAATTTTAGACCTACAAATTCCAAACCTGGAAATTAAAAAACTGTCAAAATTCCATTTTGACAAAAACCATCCGGAACGTTACCACCACCTCATCCAAATAACGCCAGAAAGCAACCCCAAGGAATTGTACAAAATTAAAGTACTAGCTCACCAAAGAATTAGATGGGAACAACTAAGAAAACCCCCCATATTTCAATGCAGGAAATGCCAACGACTCGGTCACTCCAGCAAAAACTGTTTCCTGCAATTCAGGTGCGTGAAATGTGCCCAATCACACGAGCCTGGGCTCTGCACAATTCAGCAAAGTGAGAAAAGGGAGGCTCTCAAATGCGCCAACTGCGGACAGGATGGGCACCCTGCATCGTACAAAGGCTGCCCTTTTATCAAATTTGCCCTCCAAAAAAAAAAAGAGCAAATCTCCATAAGACAACAAACAACGGCATCCAGGATTAACACCCTGGCTGCAACGGTAAGAGCAAACTTCTCCTATGCACAAGCCACCAGGAACCCGAGACCTCTCCCAACGGAAAATCACCAGACCTTCTATACCGACCGCACCGCTCCGTTACCCAAAAACCCACCGCAAACCGAAACGAGAACCAATCACCAATCCCAACACAACCAAGACACACTACCCCCATCATGGGTACAAGAATTTAAAAGTGAAATCATAAACCTTTTTAACAACCAATTTCAAACATTAGCAACTCAGGTCGCAGCCAATACACAAAAAATAGAGTTTATCCTAAACTCCATTTGCTCGTAGCAGAATTCACTCCCCTCCCCAATACACTAAATCAAATCAGGATAGCAGCCATTAACGTTAACTCCATAGTCTCAAACCATAGAAGACTTGAACTCCAACACTTCCTACAGACCCACACCCACGACGCAGTCTTCCTTTCCGAAACTAAACTCACACACATACACAAACTCACCTTCAAAGATTACAACATAATACGGACAGACAGACCCAACTCTAAACAAGGTGGTGGTACCGCCATTATAATTAAAAGAAACATTCCAATTGAAACCATCAAACTCCCAGCAACAAACGAAATCCTAGAACTCACAATCATAAAAATTAGACTCAGTAATAATAAGAATTTAATCCTAATTAGCACATACGCACACTTTGACAATAGGAAACAATTTACCACAGAACTAAATACACTATTCGAGCAGTTAAAGCTACAATCTACAAATAACATCTTCATAATCGCGGGTGACCTAAACGCAAGAAGAATAGCCTGGGGAGACCGTGTTGACAACCAACGGGGCAGGTACATGCGACAATGGGAGGACGAATATTCCACCAAATTCAAAGCAAAAATCATTGCACCCGCTCTCCCAACATTCAAACCTGCTCAATCCTTCTTAGATATCTGCATCGTAGACGCAAGACTTACACTGATAAATGACATCAATGGCAAGGCCCAAACCCTCCCATACGACAGTGACCATTCTGCTATCTCGTTAACTTTCGAAATACCCACCGCCACCACCCCCCTATGGCCTACGATCTCGGAGTCTCACAGACTGAACTACAAAACCACCAACTGGCCCAGATTTACCGAGAAACTCGCCAAAATGTACAACCACCCAATCCCGACCAATCGTAATCTGACAATCCCAGAAATAGATAATCACCTCGAAACGATCACCAATACAATTTCCCGAGCCATCTCTAAAAACATCCCCAAAATCAAGCCTTGCAATAGTGTCCAAAAGTATCTAAACAACAGGATCAAAAAACTCCAAAAAACAAAAAGCACCCTTGTCTCCCTATTACATAACCTACGCAGACAGGACCCGCAACTCAAACAACCCCTTTCTAAGATAACAAAATCTATATTGAAAATCACCACCACAGAACTACAGGCAGAATTTAGGAAATCAACCGAACAATACTGGACAAACATGACAAAAAAAATAGACTTCCGAGACTCCGACTCCTTTTTCCCCCGGATCAATGCTATGTTCCGACCAAAAAACCTTGCCACCATTAAGGACATTCACATCCCAAAAAGTCACGTAACCATACTCCATAGAAGTGGGTGCAACCTATTACATTCCACAAGCTCCAATGATAATTATATCTTCTCCTCCCCACCCGACAAACTCAATATACTAGGAGCTCATTATGAAATGATCAACTCACCTAATTACCTCAACGACAATACCTCGCTAAAACGAATAGTAGACTCCACAGCCGAAGACATCAAAACCCAATTCGAAACATTCAGATCAGCCGAAAACACCTTCACCACCTTCGACGATACTAACAGAGCCTCTAACCCTTTGATCCGACTAAACCAGGAACACCCCTTCTGTTCCTACATATCAGTTGACCACATACTAAGGCATCTGCCGAATAAAACATCATGCGGCCTTGACAACATCCCCCCAATTGTCCTCAAACACCTGCCCAAAAATATGATTCTCAATTTAACAGTGATATTTAACAACTCTCTAAACCACAGCTATTTCCCTAAAGCCTGGAAACAGGCAAAGGTCCTCCCAATTCTTAAAAAAGGAAAAAATCCGCACGAACCCTCCAGCTACCGCCCGATCAGCCTCACCCCCAGCATGAGCAAAGTCTATGAAGCAATAGTAAACACCAATATAAACTCATTCACCAAATCCAACAACATCATCCCGGACAGTCAATTTGGTTTCAAACACCATCACTCAACCACACACGCCATCCACAAATTACTCTCTGACCTAAATACCATAGTCGCTAAGAGTCACTTTGTAGGAGCGGCCCTCTTAGACCTCGAAAAGGCATTCGACTCAGTATGGCATAACGGCCTATTATTTAAACTAAGAAAAAAAAGGTGCCCTACCTGGCTGCTTTTCACAATTTGGGACATGATAAAAGATAAAACATTCACCACCTGGGATGGTAATCACCTTTCCTCCCAAATATTTAGTATCAAAGAAGGACTTCAACAGGGCACGGTAAACTCACCGATATTGTTCAACATATTTATAAGTGATCTCCCCAAACTATTTAACATCAATGAAAACAGCTCATCCTACGCCCTAAATTATGCAGACGATCTGATTATATACATCCCAGGCAACAAAGTTAAAACTGTCCGCGACAACTTAGAAACCCTCACCGAGAAAGTTAATAAATATTTTACAGCCTGGAACTTAAAACTCAACCCTTCGAAATGCGAAACAATTCTGTTCAGGAAACCCCTAGTTCATCTATCTTCCAAACTAAGGGCAGGCAGCAAAGACTTCTGCATCTCCACCACAATTCCAGGCACCACCACACTAAAAACCATCCCTCATAAGAAAACGGTAAAATACCTTGGAGTACACATCGACTACCTACTACGCGGAAATAAACACATAGACATACAAACCACTAAAGCACGACAGGCATTCCAAGCATACAGCCGAATTTTTTACAATAAACACCTGACCCATAGAACAAAAATAATACTGTACATGCTCCTAGTCCGCCCAATCATCACATACGCAGCCCCCATTTGGTGGAACTGCAACCACACCACGATGGAAAATATTAGAGGTTTAGAAAGGAGATGCCTGAGAGCATGCCTCAAATTGTACCGAACACAACAGTCTGATTGGCAATAACACTATGTCAGTAACAAAATTTTATATGACACGGCTGAGATCCCACGAATAGACTCCTTCATAATAAAAACAGTCAGGAACTATTTTAGTAAAATCCCCTCAATAGACAACAGCTTAATACAAAAATTAACACACCAAGACCCGACAATTTCGCAACGTCAACTCACTAATGGCTACACCACCCCCCAGGCTTTCTTACATTGCGACAAAATAGGCTTAATTCAAAATGCAGAAAATGTAAACCTCATATACCACTGGAGGCGTAACAAAGCCAACAAACGCATAGCGTACCACCACCTGGACCACGAAACGAACAGAGACAAATTTAAATTCTCCCAATCCATTCCAATGACTGACTTTCACGACTTTCACCGACTCGACAGGAAAAAATACTGGTGGCTCTCACCCGACGATCCGCATATTAGCGATCTCCACATTAGGAGATCCAGACTTATGCATCAAACTAGATTACGGCAACAACATCAAAATAGACCTCATCATGCATAGTCCATAAGTGACTTGCATCTGAACTGTGTTCCACACAAGTACCTGAGAATAGTCAGCGACAAAAGTCCAAATTTTTGGGCCTCTTTTAATAACTTGTAAATATGTAAATACATCTAATCTTAAGTTTAATTCATAAGTAGTTTTAAGTAACCGACCAAAGATTGTTATCGGGGTTTTTGTTTTTTGTGCAATACTAATCCTTTTTTTCCCCTTAGCTACATATAAAGACCGCAAAGTATTACATCCTTATCATATATTTATTTAGTCGTTTTTAGTTCAACCAAAGAGAGAATATCTAAAAGCCTCGCACGCGAGTGAGCATCTAGATAGTAATTATAATATCGTCTGGTATTTTTTTTAAGTTTATTGTTACCTGTATACTATAAGATTGTACAACACATATTACAATAAACCTGTTAAAAAAAAAAAAAAAAAAAAGCGTGGGCGGTAAAGTCTTCGGCTGCGAACTTTTTGGCCCTTGATCGAATCCCGCACCGAATAATTCTTTTTTTCCTTTAAACACTTTTTTTTGTTCTTTGTTTACATTAAATTGTTGTAGTAACATTTCAAATATATTTTCAAAATGTTTTAAAAATGTTTTATGCAATAGTATCTCTGACTACGAAAATCCATCATAATGGCTCACAATTAGTTGCAATGTCTTTCACATTATGTACTATTTTCATTTATTGATTCTGCTGAATGTGAAATGGTATGCAACTTCATATTTTACTATTGCCGTATGTTAGTTAGTTTCTTTTCATTTATCATTAGAAGAACTCTTAATTTTCAAACATTAGACATTTTGGCGTTTTGTTATCTTCGCAATGGGAACTGATGTATCATAAGTCCACAAAGTTTGATGTCCTACGATTTCGAACCATTTATAGCTGTTGTAACACTCAAGAAACGGCTAAGTACCAACGAAGATATAGATAGATGGTCATGTATGGTATTTGTGTGTAAAGTGAGGTCTTTGAATGTGATGAACAACGAAGTCAATGGGAAATTAAATGAATCCGACTCAAGTTCCAATCATTCATCTCAGACAGGTTCTGCGGATGACAAAAAAGTAGAAAGTGGAAGTGAAGTAAAACAATCTCAGATAATTACAATGATGTTAAAAAGAACAGAAAACATATCCTTATGTTTAATAACAAAAAAATAAAGAAGTATCGAAAAAATTGATTTGGATCTTTTTAACACCGATACAATTTATAAAAAATTCTGAAAAAAATTAAGGACAATTGTTTCAACAATATCTGACTACTGAATTTTTATAAAACTCGTATCTCGAAAAGTTCAATACGAAATATGCATTTTCTTCGAATGCTTGGAGATTTTCAATTTTTTTAACATGTTTGCATAATCTGAAAAATCTGAAAAAAATCTCAGTCATGTGTGGTATTGGGTAGAATATTTATTAATTTTTTTGTAATTGTTTATTGAGCATGGTTCGACTAAAAATCAATTTGTGTTGGGGGCCCGCTGGACCATCTTAACTTCAAAAATCAACGAAGAAAATTATTTAAGAAATACAAAACATATTTTAGGATGGACCATTAAACCCGGTTTTTAAAAAAAAATTTCGTACAAATATCGCTTCGATATCTTTTTTAGATCAAAAATTATAGCAAAATGTGGATTGCGCCGCGCCGTGCCGGGCCGGGATTCAAATGCGCGCTGTCTCCAGATGCCGACTTTCCGACTCATGCTTCCGAAACTTCGGTAACGTGAAAATCGAAGGGACGCGTCGGCGTCGACCAGCGAGCAGGTAGCAGGTAGTCCACACGGACAGGATAGAGGTACGCTTGTGTGTGTAGCGCGCGTGCAATCGAGCAGGCACTCACACAGGCAGAGTGGAAGTACGTTCGTGTGTAGCGCGTGCGCAGCAGAAGCAACGTGGCGAGGACGGTGCGTCCACGGTACGTCAGAGTGGGGGGTCCTGTGCCGGAGGGGAAACGTCCTCGCGTCCACGATTCTGGCATCACTGACCACGTGATTTGAATACGAATTAACTGTCACGAACTATATAGTCTTCACCTTATTGTTAGATAGAGGTGAAGGGCGCCATCTCGTCGTGCGCCATAGAGCCACCCCCGGTCAGGTGGTAGGCTGTGCCAGGCTGTGCTATTTGGGTTATTGTTAGACCATATATACTAATTGTAAGATATACAGGGCGTCTCAAAATTCCTTCAACATCCGGAAATGGAAGGTTCCTGAGATCATTTGAAGCAACAATTTTCCTTCGTAAAAATTATTAACAAAAAACATGGACCAATCAGAACGCAACCTAGACGCATGATGGCACAGTCGACCAATTGACAGTTGGGGCGCCGGGCAGACTGTGCCACCTCCCATCTAGGTCGCACGCTAATTGGTTCGTGTTTTTCGGCCGCGGACGCTATTTTTGCAAAGGAAAATGTTGCTTCAAATGATTTCAGGAACCTCTCATTTCCGGATGTTGAAGGATACTCACCAAATTATACTTTTTTGGATATATACAGGGTAGTGTCACTCTAATAGGAGAACTGTTAGCAAAAGTTTAGTACCGTAACACAAAATAAAGATGTCACTACTTGCAAGAGTAATTCTCAAAGTGTCCGCCAGATGGAATTGATGACAACATTTTGGTGCATGTTGTAAACAAAAATATACGATTTCAATGAAATAGGTTGGAAAGTTTTGTTATTCCGGTTGAATTTAATTCTGGAGTCCTGGAGGCAACAAACTCGTTGAATGCCGTTTCAGCATCTCTCTGGGATTTAAAGCATTTCACACGCAAGAAGTTGTCGAGGTGCTTAAAAAAGTGATAATCGGTGGGCGAGAGATCTGGTGAGTATGGTGGATGAGGTATTTAGAGTTTTCTAGCGTAATTTGTTCAACTTTTGAAGGGTCGGTCGGGCGACGTGTGGCTGGGCGTTGTCGTGGAGAAGGATAGGACCATTTCTGCTGACCAGTGCTGGGCACACACCTTGAAGTTTTTCATGCATCTCGTCGATTTGGTGGCGGTACTTTTCAGCTTTAATGGATGCACCAGGATTCAGGAAGCTATGGTAAATCAAACTGACCACAGAGCACCAAATTATCACCATGACCTCCTTTTGGTGCAACTTTGGCTTTGGTAAGTGTTTTGAGCCGATCGTTGATTGCGCAAAGGAAGGGCAGATGACCCTCACGTTCTACGATATGTGATGTGTTATATGATATGCGATGTGTGTTGTATGATCTCGATGTATGTTCTGCAATATGCGATGTATGTTATGCGATATGCGATGTATATTATACGATGTTGATGTGTGTTATGAGCAGAGTAGGGCAATAATCAACTGATATTTAAAAATAACTACTGGTCATCAAAACTTTCTGATTAATTAGTGATAACTAATTAATAATATTAATGTATGTTAATCGCATAATAGTGATGACTAAAGATGACTGATCATCAACTACTAATTCACTAATAAGCTATAGCTAACGGTTACTTAGAGCTGTGATTAACTGTCACTAACTAATCAAAAAGTTTTGGCTAATGACTATTTTGTTATAACTGAAATTCAAAAAGACTATTAGTCATTTTTAAATATTAGTTGATTATTGCCCTACTCTGGTTATGAGATATACGATGTGCGTTATACGATGTAGATGTATGTTCTGCGATATGTGATGTGTGTTATAAGATATACGAGGTGTGTTGTACGATCTCGATGTGTGTAATGAGATATACGATGTGTGTTATGCGATATGCGATGTGTGTTGTACGATCTTGATGTGTGTTACAATATATACGGTGTGTGTGGATGTGTGTTATACGATCTCGATGTGTGTTACGAGATATACAATGTGTGTGGACGTGTGTTACGAGATACACGATGTGTGTGGATGTGTGTTATACGATCTCGATGTGTGTTACGAGATTTACGGTGTGTGTTACGAGATATACGGTGTGTGTTACGAGATGTACGACGTGTGTGGATGTGTGTTATATGATCTCGATGAGTGTTATGAGATCTACGGTGTGTGTTACGATGTGTACAGTGTGTGTTAAGAGATGTACGATGTGTGGATGTGTGTTATAAGATCTCGATGTGTGTTACGAGATCTACGGTGTGTGTTACGAAATGTACGATGTGTGTGGATGTGTGTTACGAGATCTACGGTGTGTGTTACGAAATGTACGATTTGTGTGGATGTGTGTTATAAGATCTCGATGTGTTTTACGAGATCTACGGTATGTGTTACGAGATGTACGATGTGTGTGGAAGTGTATTATACGATCTCGATGTGTGTTATACATTGTTTTGCGCTTTTCTTTGAGCCTGGTCATTGTTAATTGCTGTGATATGCATTTGATGTAGTCTTATTATGAAAAAATTTGTAAATATGTGTAACTTGCGATATTTGTAATGAAACAGTGTTATCGCGCTTGATAATATGGTTTCAATTTATTAATAAGTAAAAAGCTGTACATATACTGTTTGTAATTGCTATAACATTCAATATACTATATTTAAAATGTATTAATATGTTTTAATTTGTTTTATTTTTAAATAAAAATTATAAATTAGCAAGGAATGGGTAGTATGGATTTTGAATCCCCGCGTTTTACCCGTTAGTTGTGTAACACAAAATTCAGATGGCGCTGGATTTCCGTGCTAACAGAAAAGTACATTGAGTGACACTACCCTGGATATATATTATAGAATGAATAACTATATAAAAATTTGTATGTATATTCTTGTTATTTATTTCATAAAGTAATATAATGTAGTCTTTTTAAGTGCATTTTTTTGGAGAAATGCGTTCAAAAAATTTTTTTTACACAGTTTAGTAGACACAATAATACCATACAACTTTAACAGATGATCTTTAAGCTACATATTTACATTTACATATGTGTATATATATATATATATGGATTGAACAAACAATTTCTTGTATAAAAGTGTATTGTTTATTTTGGTTTTATGTATGTAACAGACCTGTACCGCACAGGCCTGTCACTATCGTCACTATAGATGCCCGCCGAACTCCGCCGATGAAAACCGAAAGAAACCGACTCCGCCGTGCTACCCTCTCGTCAAGAAACACATTTGGCGGCAACCGGATGCCAAATCTTTCCGAAACGAATACGCAACGTCACCGGAACTTCCGGCAAACACCTTGCCGCACTACCGCCCCTCGTCACCAATCGAGTGCTATAAAGCCCGCTGCAAACACCGCACGGGCACCTATTCCTGCCTGGGCTGCATCCCAGGATCTCCTTTCCTCTTTTCCTGCCTGGGCAGCATCCCAGGAACTATCCGATTTTCCCACGCTCTCGACTACGAGCTAGCCCGCCGCGCGGGCCCCTCTTCGTCGTACAGCATCCTGTTTCCCACCGGTGGGACCGCGTTCCACCGAAGCAGAGAAGGCCGCGCCATCCTCTGAAAGTCCGGGCCGCGCTCGGCAACCTCTCGGGACCGCGTCCTGGGAACACTCTCCGCCGCCGTGAATCTCGTCGTCGCGGGCGAGCCCGCGTCCACGTGTACGCACCGGCGTAACGCCGTCTTCGAGGCACACCGTGACTGCAACCGCGTAACGCGAAACCGCGAATAGCGAGCACCAGTACAAATCTGCATATGTGTCGTTATTTCTAGACCCGCGCACCACGTTCATTCCTGCACCGACCGATCGAACCCCGGCTCGGCGAGCTATTCGGTAGGAAGGAGATACCGACGAACCGGAATCGTTACATGACAGGGACCTGGTGCGAAACAACCGCGTCGGAGTCGGAATAGCGACCACGTAGTCCACGTAGCGCTTCGAAATTTTGAGGTTACCGAACGAACGCCTCGTTGCGCGATGTTGTTGTGACGTGCGCGCCACCTAGTGTCACCGAACCACGGTAGTGCAGACAGACAGAGAACGCAGTGAACCGTTCGCGTCTAGTATCGTGCGCGTCATCTAGTGACCAACCGCGACACTACACGCAAGTGCGCGCGACATTCAAACGGCACGCCGGGAATGAAGAGGACCTAAACCTGCCGACCACTGTGAGCACCGACCGATCTCCTCGCCGTCGATCAAATCCCAGCTCGGCGAGCTATTTGGCAACAAGGAGATGCCGCCGCACCGACGAACCGGAACCGGTACATGGGGCCCGAATAGGGACTCCTCGAGCCGAGGAAGACAACGAGCCGCACGAGGGAACGACCGACCAGTACAGCCCCGAAACCCACTGTTGGCGGTGCAAGTAACGGGGTTACCACCGATTCGAGTGTCGGGACGTTTATCGCCGGTTCTGCACGAGATGCGATCGCGACGGCATGCTCACTCGCGAGTGTCACCCGCCGGGAAACGACGCGCGGGAACCGCCGCAGATGAGAGACCACCGACCCCCGCAATAAGGTACACGCCCCGCCCGCTACTGCCGATCCGGATACTCGGTCGGAGCATCGACGCGCTGCTTGACACCGGAGCGCAGCTGTCTTGCATAAATGAGGAAGTCCAAGAGTGGGCCCACGAGCAAGGTATCCGTCCTGCAACGACAACCGACCTCGTCGACCGCGTCGGCCTCGTCGGCCTCGCAGACGGATCGGACACGCACCCCACCGGCGTCATCCGGATCCCATTCAGCGTCATGGGCTATGACTGGGAGGAAGAGTTCACCATCCTACCGAAGATGGGTCCGCCGGTGTTACTGGGGATTCAAGCGATCGCCGCGCTCCAAATCCCGATAAAACCGCCGCCCGACATCGCTTCCTGGTCCAGCGACTGCCTCGCCGAACCGCGTTATCATGTGGGCCTCCGTACGCCCCAGGAAGCCGACCGAATCCAGCTGGAACAATTTTTCGACACCGAAATGAAACTCTTCGAGACCGTACCAGGCCGTACTTCGCTAGTACAGCACCGGATCAAACTGACCGATGAGACGTCAATAAAGCAGAATTACCGCTCTCGGAATCCGGCAATGCAGGCGATTATCGACGCCGAAGTCGGGAAAATGTTGCAGGACGGTGTGATCGAGCCTTCCAACAGCTCATGGAGCTCGCCCGTCGTTGTCGTCGAGAAGAAAGACGGACGACCCCGATTCTGCGTGGATTTCAGAAAATTGAACGAACGCTCGGAAAAGGATGTCTGTCCGCTACCACACATTCAGGCCACCCTCGACAAATTACGAGGAGCAAGGTTCCTGACGACATTGAATCTCAAAAACGGATACTGGCAAATACCGCTCGAGACCACCAGCCGGCCGTTCACCGCCTTCACAGTGCCTGGGAAGGGGTCGTTTCATTTTACGGTCATGCCGTTCGGACTGCACTCCGCTCCCGCAACCTTTGAACGACTACTCGAACAGATCATCTGCCCGGAGTTCGAACTGCACGCCTTTGCGTATCTCGGTGACATCGTCATCGTCAGCGAGACCTTGCGCAACCACCTGCAGCATTTACAAAAAGTTTTCCAACGCCTCCGCACCGCCGGCCTCAAACTGAACCCAGAAAAGTGCCGGTTTTGCATTGACAGCTTCCGCTATCTCGGCCACGTCGTCGACCAGCAAGGAATCCGGGCTGATCCTGAGAAGACCAGCGTGATCACCAAGATCACCGCTCCGAAGACGATCCGGGAAATACGGCGATTCCACGGCATGGCGTTATGGTACCGGCGGTTCGTGCCGAACTTCGCCGAATTGATAGAGCCACTGACACAGCTCGCCCGGAAGAACGTCAAATGGAAGTGGACCGAGGTCGAGGAAGCTGCCTTCCAAACCGTGAAGGAAGAGCTGGCCGCCGCGCCGATACTGACTTGCCTGGATTTCGAAAAGCCGTTCGTGCTCCAGACAGATGCCAGCGACCACGACTTAGGAATCGTGCTGACGCAAGGCTCCGGCGGCGACGAGCAAGTCATTGCCTACGCCAGTCATACACTGAGCGCGACGGAACAAAACTACAGCGCGACGGAGAAGGAATGCCTCGCCGTGATATGGGGGATCCGTAAAATGAAACCGTACATCGAAGGTTACCGTTTCATCGTAATCACCGACCCCCAGGCGCTCCGTTGGCTACAGCAGATTGATCACCCGACTGGCCGGCTCGCAGGATGGGCCCTCGAACTGCAGCGGTACAACTTTGACGTGAATCACCGTCCCGGAAATATGAACCAGGTAGCGGACACGCTGAGCAGAACCGAACCAGAACCAGACGTAAGCCTGCTGCAATCGAAACAGCGCGCCGACTCCTGGTACGAGAAGAAAGTCGAAGCTGTTCGAGTAAACCCCGCGGCCGTTCCTGACTTCCAACTTCGCGAGGGAAAGCTGCACAGGCATATACTGCGCCAGGTCGAGTACCACGAGCCCGAGTCCGGCGACGGCTGGAAGATCTGCGTACCCATCGGCGAACGAGAAGCACTTCTTCGTCAATACCACGACGATCCCACTGCTGGACATCTGGGAATTGACAAAACGATCGTCCGCCTCGCTCGGCGATTCTACTGGCCGGGCATGTTCCGGGAAACCGCCCGCTATGTCCGCAGCTGCGCCAGCTGCCAACGGAACAACACTTAGGTACATAGATTTTTCTATAGAAATCGATTAATATACACACAAGGTATAAACGGCTAAACGTGGTGAAAATCTTGGTATGCACAGTTCCTGCTCAGTTCCTGCTCAAAATCAACAGATTCGTACATATTTCGATGCGTGTCTTTCTTTTCACCGTCAACAGATTTCGATGAAATATTCAGCACTGTTTAAGTAGCATAGATCTACAAAAATGCATATTTTGAGTTTTCATTACGGGCCCAAGTAAATAAATTTAAATAAATTAATAAATAAATATTTACTTTCTTGTCATATAACCGTTGTACCTGTGGCATGCTTTCCACAAATTTTCAGGCAGATTTGTTGAATAGTTTCGTTTTTACAGATTCTTTACCACCTTTTGGCCAAATGGGACCACTGTGCGCCGCCGCCACACCGACCGAGGGCAACCAAACGAGCTGTTGGTGGATGCCACCAACGCGGTGACTCCTGGACTGCCTCTACCGACAATAGAGTCTGCCGACTACTGGTACTCATCTGGCAGGGTCTGATGCGGTTATCGCTTTCGCGCAGAGCACCGCTGGATTGTTACACTAGAGGCCCCGCACGGCAGCCATACCGGCTGAACGTCCAGCTGTGGCCGGTGTACGAGGACCGGCGACCAGTAGACCTACCACCGCCAAGAAGACCGGTCCCCGCTAGCAAACGCCAGCAGACCACGACCAGGAGGGACCACCGCCAGCCACCGAGGACGCATCGCCCCGAACTCCTGGAGCATGAGCGGCCATAAAACAACGGGAAACACCGTGGTGCCCCGCTCTGCGAGCACTGCCGCCGATCCGGTACACCGGCAGACATGCTCCCTGCGTCACGGTCTGATACCAGTTAACCACCGGCCGCAGCATGGAGGTAACCTCGCGGTCCATGGCGACGAGAGTGTTTAGAGCGTCCATCGGCGAGGAGCGGGGGTGTTCCACTGACGGACACTTTCGTCGCTGCAGGATCCGCGATCCGGCTATGACACCGGCCAAGCAGCCGCGACAGGGTACGCGCGCCGCGACCCCACCCCCACGCCGGGGGCTCTAGCACGTAAGTTAGTATACATATAAGTAGCACGTAAGGTAGTGTGTAAGAAACGCGATCTTGTGTATAAGGTAGAGTATAAGCGCGCCATTACATAGTTTGTAAGGTCCACGACCGTCTCGCTAGCTCCGACTAAGCCATCGATAGGACAAGACTGATCGCCGAACCCACTCCGGGTCGGCCCACGGAAGTATTATTTTTTTTTGTTAGTATTATCACTACATAACAGATATTTCTGTGATATATGCACTGTTCTGTTTGTATAAAAGATAAAATATAAGTATTTTCCCCAAAGCAAGTGAGTGAGTTTTTATGAACAATATTCCTTATATTCAATCATTTAATAGTTTTCGAAATTATTATAACATATTTATTTTACAGACGCGATTCAAATAAATCTTGAAAAGGATCCAAACTAGGATCGAAACGTTGTTTTTGTTTGATAATTAGCCAAATTGCTTCATAATTAGTAATAAACGATCGAACCGTCGCGTCGCGCCGAAAGCATTTAACATTTATAAAATCAGGGCTTCGGAGTCGGTAGAAAACATTCATAACTCCAACTCCGACTCCAACTCCTCTTTTTTTTTACCTCCGACTCCGACTCCAACGCCGATTTCGACTCCGACTCCGACTCTCCAAATTGAAAAAATATGTACTCAAAATAATTAAGAGTTGTAATAAAACTGAATAAATAGTTGAAATATTGTATTAAACTCTAAGAATATGGAACAGATAATTCTGATACAACACAACACGACTGTTATTTTCTCACTTTCAGGAAATAGTTAGAAAATACTACATGCTACCATAACTTTAACTGTTTCCACTCTACATAGTGACGAGGTATATGTATACATATACAATACGTCTATACTGTAGATCGAATATTAGCAATTAATTTATGTATACATAAATCTATTAATGATTTATAAACAAAAGAGCCAGAGTTGGAGTCGGAGTAGATATATTTTTTTTCGACTCTGACTCCGACTCCGGGAGTCGATATGTAGCTTTTTTTTACTCCGGCTCCGACTCCAGTGATCAGCAATTACTCCCAAACTCCGACTCCGACTCCACGACTCCGACTCCGACTCCGAAGCCCTGTATAAAATACAAATAATCGTTGTGCCGTTTTAAATCTTGCGGCGTCGTTTGCGTTATCCGAAACCTTGAACCTGCTAAGTATAAGATTTAAAATGTAAGCAGTTGATGTGCTCGGTCTTAGTTTTCGAGATATTTACAAAAAGTTATTGCTAATACTGTATTGACTGGGTGACTCTGGTTATACTATGGTATAAGATGAGCTTTCAATTTTGAAATGTAAATATTTAACAAATTTAAATATGTTACAGATTTTGACATTTTGAACAACTTTTTCCTTTTCCAATGTAGATAGGTCGCTTTTAGTTTTCGGGATATTCGCAATTTCGTATGCGTGGTTGGGCCGGCCCTTTCCGCCTCCCCCCCCCACCACCTAATTCTAACTAATTCTGATCGCATGATTTTCATTACTAGTTCAAATTCTGTATGACGGCTATATACAGGGCGGGGCACTTAAAACAGGTCACCTGAATAACTCCCTTGCTTTTGAAGATAGAAAAAAATGCATCAAACCAAACTTGATATCGAGGCACTCGTAATCTGACGTCATTAATTTTTTATAGGTGGAGACGTCCCTGGACGTCTCCTTCACATCTCCTTAGATATAAAGGACAACTCTGTTTTCTTAAATGGAATGTGGTATTTTTTGGACGTTCGTTATAAAAAAGTACTAACCTATGTATGTCGAAAAGTTAGTAGTTCAGGAGATATTTCAATTTAAATAACTCTAAAATACCATTACTGCGGTGCTAAGACGTTACACAAGTAAGTAAACACTAACGTCTTAGTACGATAGTAATGGTTTTTAGAGTTATTTAAATTGAAATATCACCTGAACTACTAACTTTTTGACATACATAGGTTAGTACTTTTTTATAACGAATGTCCAGCTGCATCGATTCATGTATTAAAAAATACCACATTCGATTTAAGAAAACAGAGTTGACCTTCATATCTCCTTGACGTCTCCACCTATAAAAAAATTAATGACGTCAGATTACGAGCGCCTCGATAACAAGTAAGTTTGGTCTGATGCATTTTCTTCTATCTTCAAAAGCAAGCGAGTTATTCAGGTGACCTGTTTTAGGTGCCCCACCCTGTAGAATGCAAAAATTATGCGATCAGAATTCAACTAATTAATTAGTTAGGATTAGATGGTGGGAGGGGGCGGATAGGACCGGCCCGACCACGCAGACGACAGACGAACATGCAGGAGTAGTCTCTCAAAATTGAAAGCTTATCTTATATATGTATGACCAGAGTGAGACCGTGTTTTCTTTCTGATCTCCACAACGTGTTTACAAAAACAGTAAATAGACGCCGCGCCGCACAGTGGTCTAAACGGGCCATTTAGCTGGACAAAATTATTCTAGCTTTATTTTAAGACTTAAAGCCGTAGTTAAGTAGGTCATTGGATTCGTCTTGACATCAGCTACAACAATATGTAATAAAAAATACTTAGTAGCGTTTAAAAAATTAACATAAACATATTTTTTTATTAAAAAAAGAAATTTTGTGAAATTTTTTTATTGGGATTTATAGATGACTGAGTATCCAGTAACTTTTGTTCGAAACATTTTCTTGCCAGATTATCCGAAATGTTCAAAACATCGTGGTGACAATTGGGCATTTCCACCGAAAAACTTCCGAACCGACCGTTTTATCTAAGTGCTTATGAATCACAAACGACAAAAGATAGAAAAAACAGATTCAAGTAAAAGTTATATCGTATTTTTAGGCCGACAAATCTGTACAAAAATTTTATAAAAAAAATCATTTTCAAAATTTAAAAAAATTTATAAAGGGTATAGCCGGATAAGATAGTCCAAAATGCCCTTGAGCCGAATTTTATCGATAATGTGCCATTCGATAGAGCACCAAGAAAAACCATACTGTGCAAAGTTTCAACCCTGTATCTCGATCGGGAGGGTAGTTATGGGGTAAAATCGAAAAATCAGTTTTTGGCTTATTTTCCCTAGTTAATGACGTTTAGAAATTCTGAGAAAAATCTGACACATGTCAAGAACCCAAATACATACTTTGCAATTGGTTTCAGATTTTTAAAGTGAAAATCCTGCTTGTAAAAAATCAAAAACCTCAAAAAAATCGAAAAAATGCAGATTTCACATGGAAGTTCTAGAGTGACAACATTTATATTTTTACAGTAGCAGTATATTGTCATAAGTATTGTTCATGAATTTTTTCAGATTTTTTGGTTTGGTGCGCCGTTGTTAAAAAAAATAAAAACTGATATTTTCGACGTTTTTTCCGCGAAGAACTAAGCTAACCTTAAAATTATTGCGTTCTATTTGTTCTGTAAGTCTATCAGGCACTGATAAACCTTGAACATTATTAAAGAATAATTAAACAATGAAATCGGCTTGATTAGTATTTTTACTATGTCAGCGTATTACATCTGAAAGTATTAAACACAATCCCAACAGCTCGGTTGGCTCAGAGCGTTAGGCGCTCGACTGTTGATCTGCTTATACTAGGTTCGCGCCCGGCATACGTATACACTTTTTTTTACTTGATCAATTCTTTTTTTTTATGTCTAACTATATAATAATCAATGGCACGTTTGTAGATTTCTTTTCTATATGTAAAAAGGCGGCACTTATTGCAGAGTATATCACCAACAGTCACTTCTTTATTTAAAATTCTAGACCACCTCATTGATTCTATAACTGTATTTATCTGTTTTCTTGTACCGCGTAATTTCCGAACTAGAATGTTACATTTAATACACCTAACACGCGAGGTTTTGGTATCAACGATTTATATCCTTTCACTTGCCATGCTGATAACACTCAGAAAATAACTAAAGAACTCAGAAATAATTCACTCACTACAATCTTCACCGTTCGGAGCTCGGTCCAAGAATGACCAGAGTTGCTTGGAATAACAATTTTCACATTTCGGGGTATCGTTTTCCCCTACCCGGGTCTGGAGGGTGAAAGTTCAGCTTTTTGACCGTACCATTGCCCTCAACTACACCCGCGACCGATAAACGATTAACAGGTAACGACAACCCTAGTAATCCGTTACCTGGTACTGATGATCGACAGAGTCATAAAGCGAGTAGAGAAAAGAAAAGGTGAACATAAAGGTAAAGGTAAACGGACGGGCTAAAGGTACAAAATTATAAAACACGGACACTTTGTCCGTTTTTACAAAACTTTTACAAAACCGTTTTCTCTATAACGGAGTATTTAAAACTCGAAGACACGTATAGATTTACTGCAGAAAATATTTAATACTGCCAGATTTAAGAAGATGTGTAACTAAAAATTGATGATGTTAACAATTGCTCCAAAATTTTTTTTGCGAATTTTACCTTAAAATTATTTTTTTAATATTTAGATATTGATTCTAAAAGAAATCTACAAACATGCCATTGATTATTATATAGTTAGACATAAAAAAAAAGAATTGATCAAGTAAAAAAAAGTGTATACGTATGCCGGGCGCGAACCTAGTATAAGCAGATCAACAGTCGAGCGCCTAACGCTCTGAGCCAACCGAGCTGTTGGGATTGTGTTTAATACTTTCAGATGTAATACGCTGACATAGTAAAAATACTAATCAAGCCGATTTCATTGTTTAATTATTCTTTAATAATGTTCAAGGTTTATCAGTGCCTGATAGACTTACAGAACAAATAGAACGCAATAATTTTAAGGTTAGCTTAGTTCTTCGCGGAAAAAACGTCGAAAATATCAGTTTTTATTTTTTTTAACAACGGCGCACCAAACCAAAAAATCTGAAAAAATTCATGAACAATACTTATGACAATATACTGCTACTGTAAAAATATAAATGTTGTCACTCTAGAACTTCCATGTGAAATCTGCATTTTTTCGATTTTTTTGAGGTTTTTGATTTTTTACAAGCAGGATTTTCACTTTAAAAATCTGAAACCAATTGCAAAGTATGTATTTGGGTTCTTGACATGTGTCAGATTTTTCTCAGAATTTCTAAACGTCATTAACTAGGGAAAATAAGCCAAAAACTGATTTTTCGATTTTACCCCATAACTACCCTCCCGATCGAGATACAGGGTTGAAACTTTGCACAGTATGGTTTTTCTTGGTGCTCTATCGAATGGCACATTATCGATAAAATTCGGCTCAAGGGCATTTTGGACTATCTTATCCGGCTATACCCTTTTCAAAATTGTTTGCATACATTTTAGGGGCCCAAAAATACGATATCACTTTTACTTCAACCATGTTTTGATATCTTTTTGTCGTTTGTGGCTTACGTAGAAGAGAATCATAGAGATGATTCGAAATATATCGACATTGAATTACTAAAAACTGTCTCAAATTCAAAGGTGCTAGTTCGTGCAAATAAAATTCGTTTTTTCGGACACTCTAGACTTCTATAAAGACGTTCCAACATGTTCCATCCTAAAGCTTTTTAAAGCTTTTTTTTTCAAGACTGTCAAAGTTTAAATACTATATACGTTTGAAGTATACTTTCATTTTTAAGCAAATAAACAATATATTTAAGTTTTATTTGAGTTTTGTACTTAGTTCATGCTGGTATTCATCATAGAATGAAAAATTCCACAAATATTTCCACTACTAGATGTTCACAACGAGATATACTAACGAATAGTGAGGTATCGAACGACGATGAAGAAATACGAAGTTGAAAAATGAGTGGTTCGTGGGGGTATATTTTATTATGGAGTGATACAAAGGGAAAACCCAGCAGTGATTCTTCTTACCTGGCACCTTACTTCTCATTTACCGAAACGGGAAATTTTCTGCGGGATTTCCATTTTTTGGGTTTTGTCCAGCTAAATGGCCCGTTTAGACCACTGTGCGCCGCACCGAAGCAGGCATACGTTGCCACGAAGCGTGCACGAATGCGGAAAATTCAATTTAGTACTAGCAATAGCTTTTTGCAATTATCTCGGAAACTTAGTCCGAGCACCGAGTAGATTTATTATAGAGAAAAGTTGTTCAGAATGTTTTGTCAAGGTGAAGGTCATCGGAGCTGCCTTCCCTAAACGTAATAATTACAGATCCAGAATATAAAAATCTAAAATGTAACGGATCCACAATTACGTAGAAAAGCAAATATATTTGTATCAGATCAACCGCAGAATGCAACTTCTACAAAACTTCGCGTTTCATTGATCTCTTCTAGTATTAACAATGAAAATAACGATAATGTACAACCATATAAATACAGTGCAAAACCACCAAGGAAGAGGAAACATTTAAATGAAAATATTAATTCTGAACATAAAGAGCAACAATTGAAAAAAGAAATAAATCAATAGCGACTTAAAACAGGTAAATATGTTTCTTCCATCGATCGTATTTGCTGTTAATAAACTTTAAATGCTTTCGGCGCAACGGTTCGATCGTTTATTACAAATTATAAAGCAAATAAAATCCAAATAAATCTTAAAAAGGATCCAAACTAGGATCGAAACGTTGATTTTGTTTGACAATTAGCAAAATTGCTTTATAATTCGTAATAAACGATCGAACCGTTGCGCCGGAAGCATTTAAAATTTATAAAACAGGTAATACAGAAATTCATATTTCTTATGAATGATTTCCGACTCGGCATAGTAATTTCAATATACTTGGAATTTTTATTAAATTGCAATATATTACACACGTCAATTTCGAAAATTCCATTATACGAAGACATTATCAATTAAAGGTGGTGTCGTTTGCCTTTAATATTTGACTGTATAAATAAAGACAAGTAAATGCGTTTAATATTTTATATAAGTTCTTTTACATAAATGCTGCTCTAACAATAAGTACTGTAGCAATTGTCTGAAACGATACTATTGTTTTGACTACAAATAATATACACATATTCTACACATTCAATATTCATTTAGTAAAACTAATTATTCTTTCAATGTAGGCTCTAAAATTCTTTTAGATAAAAAATTCCTATAAAATTGTAAATTATTTTATAAATTACAATAATGTTTTATTCAAATGTTTCATGTTTTTTTATAATTTTATATAAATAAATTTATTTTATCAGTATGACAACGTTCGATTAAAAAGATTGTCTATAGATCCATTAATATTTCCTACAATATAGTTTATTGAATTGATTTAAGACTAGTATATAGATAATTTTAAATATGTGAATACGTATACGTAATCTCGTTTAGTCATTAATTGAGATACGACATGAATTTGATCAAAGAGAGTTGCAGTTTACTTAAAAAAATGTTATGGCATCGTACAACGTCAATACCGAAAGAAAAACTTTTTTGCAAAATTTAGTAATAACTCTTATAGTTTCCAAAAGACATTTAAAAAAATGAAAATTGAAAAATATTAATGAACACAGAAGTTATGCACTTTTAAAGAATGAATTAAAAAATCACAATACAAAATTAGACCCCATTGTGCAAATAACCGTAAGAGAAATTAGTGATACCAGTGATGGTATCTGTAAATTGTATTATGCTATACAAATTTTTATCTTCAGGAACAGTTTATATTTCAATAAAGTCAGACTAGATTGCTGCGCCTCCTTGATCTGACCGCGCGTCTCGTTCCCCGTGACGGTCATAGTTTTCGAGCTGCCTCAGGCCCATACGTAGGCCCTCATGTCTCATATCAATAGATTTCCGCATCACCCACGAGGTACTATTGTCAATGCGTTTTTTTTTGTCAGTGGTATCCCCTGTAGGCCTATTCCACTGTGTCGCATGATAATTTTGAGATAATAAATTTAGAAGATAGTTTTTAATTATATTGTCCAAATTTTACTCGCTTGGTAGATTCAAAGTTCGGATCATTTCTAAACGGATGGAAATCAATAAAACGATTCTCGAATTGATCTATCACCATATTCGCCACGCGCAGTTGATATGGTATGGGCCTGAGGTGGCTCGAGAACTAAGACCATCACGAGGAGCAGGACGCGCAACCGGGTCAAGGGAGCGCAGCCGTCGAAAAAGTCTTCGATTGAACAGTTAAATTCTATGCCTGTTCTATGCCAATGCTCATGAGTATGGATTATTGTGCAAGACAAAAATCCCCCAGGTGACGCTGCGCTGCAATTTAAAATTAGAATATAAGAAATCTTTCCGACAAGTAATACACTCCTCAAAAGAATTAAGGGATCACTTGTGCGAACCCGAAAAATTGCTCCCACTTTACGTGACGATAACTCCGTCAAAAATTGCCGTATCGATATCGTTAAACAATGGTTTGAAAGCCTGAAACCTCTAGAGGTTTCATTTCTTCTTCAAACTAGTTTCAGATGATCTGTTTCAAATTGTTGCTATGTTGGTTTTTTACAAAGTTATAGCGAGATGAAGACAACATTGACGGTTAAAAAACATTTGGTGCAACTTTGGAACATCACACGTGGAGCAACAAATTTTTTTGATAAATCGCGTTAAAATCATTTGGAAGGGCTATCTTTCCTGTGTAAATTGTGTGGTTGTTGAATATTGTGCGATTTTTTTTATTCGACTTGTTCAACATTGGAAGTAAATATGGACTTTTTAACTTTAACTGGGTCCAGAAAGCGAAAAAATCATCGTAGATCTTGTGCAAAAAAGCAATAGAAAGAGCGTTTCTTTCTCTTCAAGGCACTCCTTTTGTTTTTTCAATCTCATTAACATTTCGAGATATCAGGTGTTTCTGAAAATATGCTTAAAAAATGCACAATTTCCATTTTTTCTTCAACATGCTATATCTCGGCGAGAAATGATCGTAATACCATGATCCGAACGTCAGATTGAAGCAGAGATTCTGCCGATTCGATTGAGTACCCCATGAACTCGCTACGACAATTTTTTACCTATGGCAGCTTTGTTTGAAGTTAGTGCTTCGCAGAAATTAGCGCGCCACGTACAGCGGCTGCTTGACATCTCTGAATACGCTACCGCCGCACCACACAGTGGGCGAATGTATCGGAATGCTGGACATCGCGTTTAGCACCCCTTTCAGTTTTTGTATGGCCTTAAAATTTTAAATATCCATGTTTTCAGTAGTATAGAATACGAGTCTGATATCAAAATTTTGTTTTCCAAATATTGGAAAAAAGGAAAAAATAACTTTTAACAATCAAAACAGTTTAAAAAACAGTACTTTTAATATCAAATAATTTTTCCGACATGTTCTGTTGACAGTTCATGCTATAGAACCTCAGAAAATAATTTTTAAGTTAATATCATCAGATATCACTGATTCATTACATTTATAGAATTTAATTTTTAACTTCCCGATTCATAGGGAAGTTACTGTAATTACCCCGAAAATCGAAAATCGATTTTTTAGCAGATCTTCACGTTTCATGGTCATTGGAGTCATTTTAGACTATTTTTATCAAAATGTTTGTATGTGTGTGTGCGTATGTCCGTTTGTATGGTATCAAATTTTTCGTTACCGTTTTCAGAAAAAGTAACAACGCGATCAGGATGATGAATGATGCAATCGATGTGCCCCGTCGTAACTTAGAGCTGATTAGATTTTGGTCCATATTGGTCAAGTAGTTTTTTAGATTTTTAGTTTTTTTTCGAAAAGAGTTGATTCTACAATGCAATTTATAAGGGAGGACGAAAATTTTCCACCAAAGAACCAAACGCAATTACATAAAAAAAAATTTTTTTCTTAATTTTTTTTTAGATTTAAAAAAAATTTTTTTTTTAACTGATGCTAATGTTACCGCTTGGAATAATCGAAAGTTATTCCAATGCAACAGTGAATTTATCATCTCTACTCCCAAGAATACATTTTGGGAGAATATCGATGAAAGTACAAAAAAAAACGATGTTAGCGATGTTGGCGAAGGAGTAACGAATCGGGAAGTTCTTTGCGTGAGTCTTGGAGAGTCACACACCAAATAAAAAACATTAATAGCAGTAGGCCCTACTAGCCATGCGTATCACTAACCCTCTCGCAAGAGCAGTCCTACCCGCGAGCTCGCGAAGCGAGCGAGCAACAATAGCCCTCTAGTTGTCAGATAGGTTGGTTTGAAAAAATATTATTTGGTTTCAATAAGTACTTGGTTTTTTGAATGTATTAATAACTCTATGAATAATAATAATATACAGGGTGGGGCATTTATCCTGGCCACCTGGAATATCTCGGAAACTAAATTACAGAGAAAAAATATTTCAAATAAAAAGTTTACGTCAAGGAGGGGCTGACGAAAGTCCAGCTGCATCGATTGATGTATTAAAAAATACCTCATTCCATTAAAAAAAATGAAGCTAACCTTGGAATGACCTTGAGAACATGATGAAAACTTAAAATAGGTATGATTGCTGCATCAGCCCCTCCTTGAATTAAACTTTTTATTGGAAATATTTTTTTCTCTGGAATTTAGTTTTCGAGATATTCCAGGTGGTCAGGATAAATACTCCACCCTGTATAACCTGATAATATAATTGTATTAATAACCTATTATACAGGTTAAAAAAAAGCCGATAAATAGGCTACCGGTCGGTAAAGTATTAAGTACCTATCAATAAGTACCCATATCAAATTTAAACCCGATCGGAATCAGTTATGCCAGTATTAAAAGCAGTATTACTTATTTGGAGGTTCCCGCCACTTTTTCAAACCCAAATGCAGACTGCGGTCGGGTCTCGTCGGGTGTGATCTCAACGAATTTCTCTCACATAATATCAAAGGAAAAAATCCATGAAGTCCGTTTTTCGGAAAAAACCCGGAAGTCTTTTTAAAAATGAAAAAAGACCATTTTCAAAAAATAAAAAAAATTTTTAAAACAACAACAAAAAATTTTTGTATTGCTTTATAGACGTAGAACAAAAAAATTCGTCAAATTTTTTTTTTCTTTCCATTCACGGTTATTGTAATATAAACATAAGAAAAATATAGAATTTTTTTTTGTTCGACTATAAAGCACATCAAAAAATTTTTTTTTCGATTTGATATATGTGAATGACGCTCGTCAAGATTTACTAAAGCAAGTATATATGCCACCAAAGTCTTATAACAAACTTCAAATTTTAGTCAATGTCGCGGGTTTTCGTACATTCGTCCCACTGTGCGCCGGTGCACAGTGGCAAATTTGGACCAAACTCGATTAAAAATCAAAGAACTTTCGATAGAAATGAGGTAGAGCGATGAATTTTTTAAAAAATTAAAGCTGAAACTTTGCAGAATGTGGGAAAAATAGAGAAATTATGGTACGAACGTTTTTTAATGTTGAGAAAATTCGTTAAACGTGTAGAATTTCAAGAAAATGTGGTTTCTTCACTACTACACGCGGAATTTTTTTTTTAAATGCTATATATCATTTCCCGTCGATTTTTTAACGCTGATTTCAAATCTGGTCTCAAAATTTGTCTACGACCTCAGGATTTTGCAAGAAATCGATTTCTTTAAAAATGAAAATTGTGCATTTTTTAAGCATATTTTCAGAAACACCTGATATCTCGAAATGTTAATGAGATTGAAAAAACAAAAGGAGTGCCTTGAAGAGAAAGAAACGCTCTTTCTATTGCTTTTTTGCACAAGATCTACGATGATTTTTTCGCTTTCTGGAGCCAGTTAAAGTTAAAAAGTCCATATTTACTTCCAATGTTGAACAAGTCGAATAAAAAAAATCGCACAATATTCAACAACCACACAATTTACACAGGAAAGATAGCCCTTCCAAATGATATTAACGCGATTTATCAAAAAAATTTGTTGCTCCACGTGTGATGTTCCAAAGTTGCACCAAATGTTTTTTAACCGTCAATGTTGTCTTCATCTCGCTATAACTTTGTAAAAAACCAACATAGCAACAATTTGAAACAGATCATCTGAAACTAGTTTGAAGAAGAAATGAAACCTCTAGAGGTTTCAGGCTTTCAAACTATTGTTTAACGATATCGATACGGCAATTTTTGACGGAGTTATGGTCACGTAAAGTGGGAGCAATTTTTCGGGTTCGCACAAGTGATCCCTTAATTTTTTTGAGGAGTGAAGAAAGACAATTTATCAAAAGCAAATACAGCAATGTCCGACTGTAAGTCATTTCTCGGTTTTGTGTTGTGACCTAGATAACTATATCCCTAATATAGATAATATATTCTAATATAGAAAAGACGATATAGATATAGAAAAGGACAACGAAGCTTGAGAGACATCGGTCGCCGAGAAATGTACACGTAACTAATCCAATAATTTCTTTATTTTTCATTATTTATAGGACTTTGGCCAACATATCCGTGGCATTTTTCTCATGAAAATGATACCAGATATGATATAATTCCAATTATACAGGGTGTTTGGTTTAAAACAGGACACCTAAATATCTCTTCGGGTTATTGTGATGCAAAAAATATGTTACGTAATGTGCATATCATCAATAGACTAAATATCTGGCAAGAATATTTTTTTCCGAAGGTCATTTTTTTCGGAGTTATCAAGGTTATCGATGTTTTTTTATACATAACTACATTTTTATTTTATTGCATCGGGTAACTGATCGAAAAATTGAACTTGATCTGAAGGTAAAACTTAATTTTTCGAAGATCAAGGTCATTTCAAGGTCATACAGTCAAGCTTTGAGCAAGAATTACAGTCAGACATTACTGTATATGTATATGCTAGTATACTCATTTATTTAAAACTAGCTTCGACATAATATGTTGTCCAAAAAGTTACAGACTCACTTTGTGTTTTATTTCAAGAATTTTAAAAATCTTTGAATAAATCAACACGCCTGTGCGCGGTATCCCATCCATCGGGCGGGACGAACGGAATGTAAACGTATCTCCCAGACGATGTTGCGCTGCATGAGTTTTATGCGCTATACATATATTAAAAGAAATTAAAATATAATAAACCTTTCCGACAAGTAACAGGTAGGGATGTGATCAAGTACCTCGCAAACAGGTTCAAGCTTTGATTGATTAAATTCGAAATTTCTATAAGTACTTCGGCAAATAGAAATAGTACTCCTAAGTATACTCTAACCCAGGCATGCACAACTGAACGATTTGAGAGCGAGAGCCCTCGACTCGGCTCGTGAGCCGGGACGAAGCTAGCTGGCACTCGTAGGGTGGGAAGAACTGCAACAGTATGCGTGTGAACTTGTGCTATACACACATGCTTAGTGGCTTCGGCTCCTGAGTCGTGAGCTCGTGAGCGGCTCACGAGCCGCTCTTGGAGTTGCGAGTTGTGCATGCCAGCTCTAACCTATGCCAGATAGTTTCGAACCCTTTACAAGTACTTACTTGCAAATATGTATATTCGAATCTTCGTCGCACAGATTCAAAATTCGAACATCATACATAGCAGAAATTTTCTGATTTTTCTATCATGATTTTGTTTACGTTTAAAATCAATTATGCTGTCCTTTAATTTAATTCAACATGTATAAGTATAATTTCATAATCTATCAGATGTATAAATCAATCTATCCATGTATTTATTTCATCTACAACATGTGATAGTTTACAGACGCAGATATCTGTAACTCGGCAAAATAGCGAATTATCAGTTTGGTCATACTTTGACAATGGAATAGCAATTATAAATATATACCTAACTCATCGACTGCTGCGTTAGAAGTGGAAAATTATCTAAACTCAGAATATTTAAATCGCAAAGAAGACCCGTTGGGTCATTCCATGCCAAATCGATCACTTTTTGCAGGCACCATCGTCGATTTTGTTCTAAATGAAATATGTTGTAGTTCACGTGAAATTAGGAGGGGTTTCAGTTTCAAGTCACCATTTTGCCGGTTTAGAATTTTTTTAGAAATGGCAGGCTTTCAAAGTTTTCAATTTTTGCCCATTTCGGCGAAAACGTGCCTCACTTACGAATTTTTATCTCAGGAACTATTTGTCCGATTGAGCTACATTTTGTTTTGTTTTATTCTGAAAGGATTGGGCTATTACAAAATAATTTTTTCAGCCTTGAAAATCAACTTTATAATGTCGAAAAATTTAAACAAATTCTTCTTTTGCGTTTTTTTTAACGATGGGGCTCAGTGATTTAAATTTTGAAAAAAATATGGTAATATTCCTGGAAGTTTTCCCTTTAAAATGAGCCCTTGACAAAGATGGTATCATTAAAATTGGCTTCACAATGAGCTGGTAAAGTACGCCGTGTACCTCCGTTTCAGGTAGAGGCGAGTTGAGCGCACCGCTTATTATGGTCCGTTAACGATGCCGCTGATCTCGAGAACATACCAGCAGACTGTATACGACTATACATATAACTCTATTTATACCTGGAGAACGATATTAGTAACCACTCTTGACCAACAATACCTTTTTAATCATGACTTCATTTATAGATATTAGTTTTTGTAGTAATCATGTATTAAAAAGATGTCGTTGCTCAATGAAAATCATGTGAAGGTGGTGGTTTTTCTTCCCTCGGGGAGGGATAAGTAGGGTTTATGGGAAGAAGTATGGATAGGATCATTGTGTGGGGTGGACTTAAAGATTATGGAAACAATATAAGAAAAACTATTTCCTTAGTTGAAATGCGCAGTAGCATACAAAGACCATTTAGATAATCAAATTCTCACCCCAAAAAATTTATTTGAATGAGCAGAAACATCTTAACAAATCATCTTATCAAATATAACATTTAATTACATCACCCAAGATGAACATAACAAACATGCTAATTATTTACAAGCTCGCTTTGCAACAGCATTACCAATTACAGGCACTAGAAGCTTTTATAGCTTTACGCCATTATCGAATAAAGAACTGCTATGCAAAACTTGCTCGTGCGATAATGATGACTCTGTTTTTAGTGTAATGAAATAGTTTTTCTTATATTTTTTCCATAATCTTTAAGTCCACCCCACACAATGATCCTATCCATACTTCTTCCCATAAACCCTCCTTATCCCTCCCCGAGGGAAGAAAAACCACCACCTTCACATGATTTTCATTAAGCAACGACATCTTTTTAATATGATTCCTACAAAAACTAATATCTATAAATGAAGTCATGATTAAAAAGGTATTAAAAAGGTTAGTCAAGAGTGGTTACTAATATCGTTCTCCAGGTATAAATAGAGTTATATAGTCGTATACACTCTGCTGGTATGTTCTCGAGACCAGCGACATCGTCAACGGACCATAATAAGCGGTGCGCTCAACTCGCCTCTACCTGAAACGGAAGTACACGGCGTAGTTTACCAGCTCATTGTGACGCCAATTTTAACGATACCATCTTTTCCAAGGGCTCATTAAAGGGGAAACTTCAAGAAATACTACCATATTTTTTCAAAATTTAAGTCACTGAGCCCCATCATCGAAAAAAACGTAAAAAAATAATTTGTTTAAATTTTTTGACATTATAAAGTTGATTGTCGAGGTTGAAAAAATTATTTTGTAATAGCTCAATCCTTTCAGAATAAAACAAAAACAAAATGTGGCTCAATCGGACAAATAGTTCCTGAGATAAAAATTCGTAAGTGAGGCACGTTTTCGCCGAAATGGGCAAAAATTGAAAACTTTGAAGGCCTGCCATTTCTAACAAAATTCTAAATCGGCAAAATGATGACTGTACCCCCCCCCCCTAATTTCACATGGACTACAACATATTTCATTTAGAATAAAGTCGACGATGGTGCCTACAAAAAGTGATCGATTTGGCATGGAATGACCCGGTTATTATTTTGGCGTGAAAATTTAATGAACTATCCCATTTTATCAAAAATTACACGTGAATATCTTTGTACATGTATAATGGCCACTTCTGTACCTTCAGAAAGAGTATTTTCAAAAGCAGGAAATATCGTGGGTAAAACAAGAAATAGGCTAAAACCAAGTATTGTAAATGAAATACTATTCTTAAATAGTTACGAATTTAACGAATAAAGAGCTTAAAACCCATTATGCAGTTCTGATTTCCAAGATTCGAGTGCTACTTGTGGAAAAAAAAGATTCGATTCCTTTCAACATCGAAATAGGTAAATATCTTTTCGAAATTTGTAAGTGCTCATTCCGAGGTTCGATATCAGTTTGTATGAAATGGAATACTTTTCAAATAGAATCATTGAAACATTATTGCTTTTAAGTAGTACAATAAAGTCGCGATTTCTCTCTCTTGTCTACTCATTCCACTGAGGGGCAACGCCGCAGGGGCCACGAAGTTCGAGCAGCCTCGGTCGCCGAGCAGTGTAAACATCCCGCGTAATCTGATCTTGAGTCGGGTATATCCGTGTGAATCACTACTATTCCAATTACAAAAGTTCTTTATTTTTCATTATTGTTTTATGGGACTTCCACCAACTTTTTTGTGGCATTTTTCTGATTAAAATCACACTAAACACGATATAAATTCAACTGTACATATTTAGTGGTTTAATAGACGAGTAAAGTTTCGGGCGCAAGGAAGGACAGCGCTATCCGTGTTTATGTGTCCTTTTTTACGTTCGGCATTCTTCGTACTTTTAGCGCGGTCGGCACAGTCGTAAAAAATAGTGTCCCTACACGATCTCTTTCAGTAATCGAAACCCATGAAATGAAACTTGGTTATTGAAATTGACTTTGATTCGTGAGTAGGTATTGAACTTGATCACATCCTTAGTAACAGGGTTAGATATACCTTACCTTACTGAAAAATAAGTTTCATTGCAAGGGAACGTACCGCTTCGCAGACTGGAGGTGGACGTCTATAAAAATTAAGCAATTTTAACGTTTTTGATATAAAATTCTATTTGAAATTTGATTAGTCCACATAAGTGGAGTAGTCAACTATTCTCACTATTAATACTAATCACTATTAATAACTATTCTCATATTTCAGCTTACCTTACTTAAAAACGTAGTGTATTCGGATCGTTTCTATGAGAGATGCCATTGGATCTATTTTGTTCTGGTGGCAATGTTGCCGCCACAAATATTCGCATATTCGATCGGCAAAATTATCTTCATGGAAGCGAACTTTACCTCGCATCCAATCTTTCACGGGACGCCATTTGGAGTCGATTTTTTGAACGTGCTCGCCGTCACATGCTGTAATTAAATTTCGATTTAATTCATTTCTACATTACCCACCGATTTCAAATCATTTAAAACAGAACTCAGATTTCACCCAAATCTATATTGTCTCACGAGAGTCCGAACTCGTTTCGCGCAGCGTGGAAGATGGTAGGGGCGCAGCGAGCCTATCGTCTTTCAATACATTACCCACTCGCCACTTTCTTGAACCAATTAGGGCGAAGATGCGCAGTGACGAACGAAAGCTGGTCTTTACGCGAGTCCGAACTCTCGTGGGACAAAGTGTAACTCGAATCAATGCAAACAAAGCCTAACAAGGGAACATATTCATATGAGGAAATCCGATTTTGATGAAACTTATGTGAGCTATAGTTGTTCGAAAAATATTTGACACGTGTCTTTTTTTATCGGCAACCATCCACTTTGAAGAGGTGAAAACAGCTCTCAAAGTTGGGGTCAAAACCATATTTTTTGATATCCGGACGTTGGGTGTTTCCTTGTTATTATTGCTGTGATATGTTTCCATCAAAATGTTTATAATGTTCATCTGATTGGCCTTTATGTTTGTAAAAACGAATCTAAAAATAAACAATCAGGAAAAGTAAAAATAATATAATTATCGGATGTTTACCTTGATTATCGCCAGAAATTATTTATTATGTGGCACTGTTTTACAAATCCGAAAGCACCTGCTACCTGCGCCACCTTCTTTAGCCACTGATAAAACAATAAACAACATATAACCCAGTGGTATTGTTTAAAATACTATACACGTTTATACTAAAGACTTATATTTCGATAAAACAAGTCAGAATTCCTCCACACGCCAGATGCAAGACTATCTTCCATTATGCAAAGAAAATCCTGAATAAATCTGAGTTTACATTAAAATAAACTAACAATAAATAAGAGAAACTGCAGAAACATATCAAATTTTTAATATGTATTGTTTAAACAAAAAACTTTTGTTAAATTTTTCTTGCATGACTACATTTTTCATTAAAAAACACACAATTTAGAAAAAATTCAAATTTTTTCGACCTTTGGTTTCCGAGATATCTCAAAAAATATGGTTTTGACCCCCAACATTGAGGGCTGTCTTCACACCTTCAAAGTGGATGGTTGCCGATAAAAAAAACACGTGTCAGATATTTTTCGAAGAACTGTAGCTCACATAAGTTTCATCAAAAACGGATTTTCGCATCATCTGAATATGTTCCCTTGTAAGTATAAAAATGAAGAGTCGCTCAAATAAATAAGGGTAGTTTCATATTAGCGGTATTACTAATTACCAATGAACTCAAATTTACGGTTCACCCTTGTGTGGCTGTAGCCTGCCTCAGTGAGACCTGCATAACTGCGAAAGCAGTCTGTATGTATCTCGCTGCCAATCTCTACATTATCTACAATAAGGTCGACTAAATTATCGGCTGTAAGGCTTTCCACTATTGCCACCCGACAGTCGTCTTTCTTAACGTCGACCATCCCCAAGAGCCAATAGCCACCGACATTGCGGCCACGTTTGTGTTTTCGTTCCCCAAATTGGATTTCATCAATCTGTGAAATAATATGAAAAGAAAGTTGTAAATACCATTTGCGATTGTTAGTCCTTGCGTGGACAAAAAACTGAAGGGAGTAGACTCGCGTTTCTAAGATTGCAAGGATGAGCCTTCTCATTTCACGATAATGGGAAGATGAGGTTTTCAATAGTCAAAGTGCTGAGCAAAGATTAAAGTTTCCTTTCATAGAGAAACATAGTTGTTAAAAATAATCAATTTGTTTAATTGCAATATTCCATTCCAGGTTCTAGCATTCATAATTATAAGACACGCTTTAGCAGAGACTTTTTGTAAAGATTGCAGAATTCTTGTGTTAGAAGAACCAACAACAAATTTAGATCAAGTAGATGCAGATAGTTTGGAAAATGCATTAGCCATGTACGCTGTCATAATTTCTGCTAAAATCGGTTTCATTAAATATTTGAAACTGGAATGTTGTTTTCTGTTACAGAGTTGTCAAATTGCGATCTCAGTATCAGAAGAATTTTCAACTGGTTGTAATCAGTCACAATTGAAAAGGTCTTATTCAAGCTAGCTGAATTGAGTGATAATAAAGGCTTCCATGAACTATATAGAAAAAATAAGTATGTGTTTAATAAATATTTATTAATAGAAATCTCATTTTTTTCAAATCTACTGTGTGATCATAACTTTATGAACTCTCTAGTGGATATTCGGCAATTAGACACTGTCAAGTGGAAAGCTGAAATTATTTCCTAACGATTGACATAAAAGAAGAAGTATCGTCTGAAGAAGAAGCTGGTGAACATTCTGCGACATCGCAAAATAAACCAGAGATGGATTCGAACCAGAAAAAGAGTTAATGAAGCTAAAGCATCAAAGAAGAGATATGTCCTTCAACTATAATGCATTCTCTCTGTCTCATTTAGTGTTACAAACTATGCGGATAATCAAAAACGAACATTACTTGTATCAAAAAGAATCTAGTTATTCAAAGATGCAGAACTATCACTAAAGTAGCTCCTCAAAATCTAGAATTAAAGGGGAAGACTCTCGTTTCCAGGATTGCAGGGATGCGGGATGGCCCGCTCATTTTTCGATAATGCAAAGATGGGGTTTTTCAGCAGTCAAAAGCGCTAGATAAAAGATCAATCTAGGCTGCAATCGCCGTAAAAAGTCCTATTTTTACGTTTACGAGGCATAATTTGCACTATTCGGCAGTGTAATTTGCATTATTCGGAAGCATAAAGCTGCGACAGCTACATGCTTCCAAATAATGCAAATTATGCCTCGTAAACGTGAAAAAATAGGATTTTTGAGGGTGATCGCAGACTAGATTGATTTTTTATCTAGCGCCTTTGACTATACTGAAAAATCCCATCTTTGCATTATCGAGAAATGAGAAGGCGCATCCTGTACCCTTGCAATCCTGGATACGAGTCTATCCCCTTAACCCGAATCAATACAATATTCTATACCTGAACTATAATCGGTTCTCCTGATGCCGAAATCCCCCCTAATTTCGGCTTACCCAATTGTATCTTGGGAAGAAGATTGACTGTCATCTCTCGACAATAGTGGAACCAGGCTGAAATGGTCCTTGGTGCCAAAACTGTGTAACAATCACTGCCCAATACTTGCGCGGTATCAGCGTAAGATAGGTTCTGCGTGAAGCAGTATATCAATCTGACAAAATTAACAGTCTATTAAATCGTATAAATGTGTGAATCAGTATAAAACTTACCTTATCGCCTTATATAAAGGCAAACGAATATGTTCAAAGAAGGAATCAACCGTCCCTGAATACTGTCGACAGTTTGAACGACTACTAGGACATCGAAACCGGCCGATTCTATGGTAGGATGGACTATTACTTAACCTCATTGGTCTACGATGTCTATTGCAATTTTTTGACACGCGCAGTAGTCCGTGCTCGCGAGCCCAAACAACTGCATCTTCATCCGAAGTTGGCAAATTGGAATAATTGAACTGTAAATTAGCCATTTTAAAACAGACTACATATATAGAAAATGTCTTATTTAGGAATTCGAATTATGTACAATACTCTGCGACTCGGCGTGCAGCGTGCAGCACGCAGCACCCACACTGATACTGATATATGTATTGTATATTGTATATTGTCAGCAATTGTCAGTGATATTGTATACAGTATACATGATACAGTCACAGTGCTTCGATTGCGCACACCTTTTCTTGCGCATGCGCGGCGATTTCAGCCTCAGTACCGTAAGCTTCTCGATAAAATGAGCACCCAGCAGAATTTTAAAAAATTTATATGATTTGATTATGAAAAACGAATATACGACAAGTGTACTTCTGTATATTTTGTAACTCGTAGGACACGTCCTGGAGTCTTTTTGTCCGGAACAGATTGTTTCGGTACATTCCTGCCAATATAACTGCCTCACGACGGCACTGGCCGCCTGCTACCTGCACTGCTACTGACTGCTACCCAATAGTAGATACGTTACTGTTTTCTCTCTCGCATGCGCGATGCGATGGTGGCGCTTTCAGCCTCAGTAAAGTAAGATTCTCGATAAAATGGAGTACCTTGAGCACCCCGTAGAATTTTAAAAGATTTGTACGATTTGATTCTGAGAAATGAATGTATAACATGTGTATATTTTGTAACTTGTAGGACACGTCCTGAAGTTTTTTTTAGTCCGGAACAGATTGTTTCGGTACTTTCACGCCAATATAACTGTCTCAGGGCGCAGGGCGCAAGGCTCCACTACCTCGTCATCATAGATACGTTACTATTTTGCCGGAACATGCGCGAGAAATCTTGGATCATATCCAATCATATCGGAACACTGTTCGCAGTTCGCACCACTGATATATCAGTGGTTCTCACAGATCTCTCTTTTCATCTCTTTTGTCAAATGGTCAACGCATGCGCAAGTGCATATAATGTTACATATTACATGGACAATGTGTTGACCTGGTGCAACTAATGCGAGGAAATCGAAGTGGAGCCTATGATCGTATTATTTGTATTTAGTTAACCTTTATTGTACAAAATGGCACTGCGTACGGTATCGTTTCTGCGTACAAGCGGTGACATACGAAAATGTTGCGCGTAAGTGACATTTAAGTTTTCATTCTAGTGAAACTAATTTCCAAGCCTGGTATATAGTTTTGTAATTTTTTGCTGACGGTCGAATCTTCTAATTATGATGAATGTTATGAAAATGACAAGTTTTGTTTGATTTCTAGGTTACCAGCAAGATACTTTTCCGATTCTAGTAAAACTGGCAAAGAACTTGTTAAACCGAGCAAGTCATTAAGAAAAGATCTGTTCTTGAATGAAGAGAAAAGATTATACTTGGAAGCTAAAAAGAATAAGATCACTGTGCCAGAAGTTGAAGATGTTGGATTGATTTCTGGTGTTCCCGAGGAACACATAAAGACTCGGAGAGTTCGTATTCACTGCCCTGCAAAGAATGCTATGCAATCAGGGACGAATAATATTCACTTTTGGCAAATTGATTTCGATACACGTGAACGGTGGGAGAATCCACTCATGGGATGGGTTTCGACGTGAGTATTATTTAGCTTTCTTAGTAGCAAATACAGTTAATTTCATTGATTTACTAATGTTGTGTTTTTATGATTAGAGGAGACCCAATGTCCAATCTCAAAGTAGAATTTGCATCGGAACGAGAAGCGATTGCACACTGCGAGAAAATGGGATGGGAATACTATGTTCAGAAACCAAATATCAATAGTCCAAAGCCTCGTAGTTATGGCACCAACTTTGCATGGAACAAACGTACCAGAGTTTCGACTAAGTGAACTATGGAAAGTTCTTAGAGATGAATTACTGTAGTTCTGTATATAGTGCTATCTATGTATTATACGATAATATAACTATATACTTAACGTATATGCATAATTGTTCTTTTGCGTGTAAAGCTCAGTGAATAAACTTTTATATATATATATAGATATATGTTAAAAAAGAGAGCTTGGAAATTTTATAGTAACATGTTGGAATTAGTTTCATCGATAAACTCCAGAATTTATTTTTTAGGAATATTTATATAATGTCATTCTTACATGGGTTAACATTCTTATTATTCATCTTTTGTTTATTATTATTAGCATCTTTATTATAACATCAGATTTGATTAGATTGTGTATTTTAAAATTCAATGGTTGCTCATAGTAGCTTATAGACTATATCGAGCATTGTTGCTATTTGGAAAATACATTTGACTAAATGTGTGGATTAAAGATCAAAGAACAAGCGTACAATTTCAATGTAAAAACATTGATTAAGGAATAGGTAAAGACTGTTAGTGTGTGTTCGTGAAGTATCGTCAATGAACTCATAGAAGAAATATCATAGTATAATAGAATAATAATTTACTAAAATGTACACGATCAAACAGAATTAATATACATATATGGAAGAACAATGCCCGACTCTTTGTTCGTTAAGTATACGTGATAAAACAATCGATCTTGCAGACTAACAAGGATTGTTAAACTATTTACAAGTTCAAGTTAAAGGAACGTTTTACTGCTCTTCGAATTTGTCTTCCGTATTTGATGAATTATTACAATGCTAATATAATATTTTCTGCTCTGTCTGTCCGTTTATCTCTCTCGCTCTCTCTCTCTCTCTCTCTCTCTCTCTCTCTATTCTCTTTCTTTCTCCTATTACGTTTCATCCCCAGACTGTCTTGTTAGTATCATTGTCAGACGTTGAAATACAAAATTTATACTTTCTCATCTACAATGAATCTCTAACAAGGATACAATTTGAGTATTGTGATAAATTATCATTGATCGAGGACAAATCGATACCGATTGTTCTGACATAGCATTGATAAGTATGTTATTTAAAGATGAAAGAAAGAAAAACGCGGAAGAAGAGAAAAAAGCTATTCTCTGGTGAGTTCACGATTGTCATTGACCCTGTACTAACGGGCGTCTATCTTCCAACACTCTCCTCCAATAAACCTTCGTAACTTCATACCTTCACGTCACAGTTAATCACAAAATTCAGTGTACGTTGTAGAAGTCTTGCTTGCTTGATTAACAAACATTTTCAAAGAATTTTGAAAAAGAATGTTGGATTCTCAATGATCTCAATGAAAATATTTTGGTAAGTAATAATCCGCACAATTAAAATTGTTCGAAGCAGCTGCCGCGCAATGAAATCCAAACCATGTACAGTCATTTAAAAGATCATTGATGACTTTCGAAGGATCTATCTATTAATCGAACAAACAAAACCTTCACAGCGTGTGTTCTCAATTTTGTAGGTAACCGTGTGTTTTGTGTGTCTCTGTATGTGTAATAAGTATTGTCACTTTCATTTTCAGAGTGGAAAATATATGAAACGGTAACGAACAAATTAGGTAATCGACTGCGGGTGCCAGTGACGAAAGGAAAAGCCATAAATTGCGAAGGTTTATTCTGAATAATTCAAGTGTGTTGTGTCTCGATACGAGTAGGTTTGAGCAGGTGTTATTTATCGATTTTTTTTTCTCTAATCACACGCACGCACGCAAGCACACAGACACGCAGAAAAATGCGCTATCTGAAAAATTATAATCTAAACAATTTCGGACTCCCGAGGAGTGTCCGAGCGTGATTGTACAATTTTCTTTTTGGGAATTCCGCCGTCGGCAGAACCGCGTGTGTCCAGTCTCTTGTGTTTTGGTATAGTTAATAAGTACTCGTAATATCTAGATCCATTACGAATAAAGTACCAATCTATATGCCTTTAATTGACATGATACATAGCTTTTACGATGCGTGCCTTGCAAGGATCAATCTCTCGGAATTGGATCAACTTCGAAATTCAAGTTTATTTCTCTTTATAGTTATATCCTTCGATTCGCCTTTCTTTTTTCTTGTTTAAATCGTATTCTTTCTTGTGCTCCTCGATGCTATGTCCTCGAAGTTTTAACGCGCGAATAAAACAGATTTGATCAAGCATCAAGCTTTAAATGCTAAACTCTAAAAGTAACGTACGCGGTACGTTCTAACGAGAAAATTTCTGTAAATTCAACTCGTACACACTGTCTCCGTACGAATACTCTTCTTTAACTGTGAAAATCTAGTAAACATGTTTATATTCTTTTTCTTTCTTTTTTTTTGTCGTTTTGTATACGTATATTAATTCGCAATCGTTTTTTCACTAATAATAGGCACTATAGGTCGACGAGAGGTCGTGGCGTGTTAATGGCAACGCGTATCCGTGAAAAGGAAAATTGAGAGAGGATAGGTGAAAATCTATTTTGTAGTCTAACCGAATAACTTCTGTGTTCTTATTTCAGGGACTCAAGTACCGTAAGCACAGTGCTGGCCATGGCAAATCTTCCAAATCTTCTACGCTCTCTGTTTCTTCTCATTATATACAGTGAACGCTATCATTTGCAGTGCTGTGTTATGGGTCGCGTTTTGTAACAAGCACATTTCACAGCACAAAAGAGGATCATTTATGTCGGAGTGAATCTCTTCTACACCCATGGACAGCACTGATGTAAATGAACAATGCCCTCAATGAATTCTGTTGTCGATAGGATCTGTGATCTTATGTGTATTTCATCAACTCACAGGAAATAATAGCATGCGTTGCTTCTATGTACACACTGGACGAGAACCAACCACTCGTATAAATTAATTTATATGATCTCCACAGGATCATCGACCCTAGCAACAGAATAGTTCATCGAGAGGTATTGGACCAATAAGGTTATCATAAAAATTCAACTAATTGCTACAAAATTCGTTGTTCCTTTTTCTATGTAACTCTTTCTCGGTTTTTCCTCTACCTCTTTCTCTCTCTCTCTTTCTCACCTTATTCCCTTCCAGTTCTTTTCTCCTCTCCCATTCCTTTTGAAATCATTGTTTGATTGTTATTTGCATGTTACATTATGCGAGTATTGTATTTGTGATTGTACTCTTGCGTATGTTTCTGTAAATATGTGATTGCATTGTGTTTCACTTTATTCTTGCATTGATAATTGATATACTTGGATTAGAATTCAAAGTGGCGAGAGCTTACAATAGTTTGATAAGAAATCAAAAATTAAATAGAATAAAAATTACATTCTAATTCTGGTGGAAATAGTCGACCAGATTATATTAATATTATAAAAAGGAAAAGTATTATTTTTCTTAATTGATTGTCTACTGAGTCTTAATCATTTATACCTAACTGAGAATTAGTTATTTACAGCATTCGTAAACTAAGAAGCAAAAATATAAAAAAGTTTCTTTTCAAAGCTGAAAATTTCAATAGTTCTAGAATGTCGATTTGTTTGCTATTTATTTCTTCTTCTTTTTCTTTTATTTTTCTTATATATGCTTTCTTCACGTCTTAATTTTCAGACGAATGCAAACTCAAAATACTATATTTCGAATTCAGTGTATTGAAATCTTTTCTGTGTCTAGTATTGAAAAAAGTGATCTTCCTTCATTTTATATTTACGAAATATTTAAAATTGAAAATCGAAAAATTGATTACAAAATTGAGATTGGTTTTTTCTTTGTTTCTTTCTGATTTTTTCACGTTCCTTTATACCATAATTCTCGACATTTATTTCCCTTGTTGCAATGGAACTTTTTAACATACTTTTTAATAACGTTAGATTATGTTAGAAAAAAGTGTTCATGTAACAGTAATTATGAATTAACAGTACGGTTTTTAGTGGACTATTGTTCAAAATTATTTACATTAGACTATTTGTATTTAACTATCTACTGTAAGCCTAACGAAAAGAATTTTTAACTTTGAGATACACTGAAAACAATACTGTTAATTATATAAACAATTACGATTAATAAAAATTCTGTGTGCAGTTCGTAATATGTGTGTAGTTAATGTTGATGTATTTGGTTGTTCAGAAAGCTTTGTTATTTATATTTTATAATGGAATCAACGATATCGTTTATCAAAATTAAATTTGAAATTGCCGCCATTAAACCGCGTTAATTCTGCGCATTCACCGCGCGTGCAATTCAAATTTCGTACAGTAAGTCTGTATTTCAATTCGTTCAAACTGTTCGAACACTTTGAACATTTGAAAAACTAATTAACATTTTGAAAATATGGATGAACAAAGACACTATTTACGTTGCGAATCCAATAAGAACGTAACAACGACAGAACTTTCTGAAAAATAGTATGACTAGATAGTAAAATCATCGAATAACGATGATTCGCGTGATCTGATAAAAAAATTCAAACAGAAATCTCATGAAACTGCCCTAACAAATTGCAAAATGGTCAACTAAGTATTTCACATCTAACCAGCAGCCCGTTAAAAATTTCAAAATTATTTTATGTATTCCTAAAGCCTCGTGGTATCCAAAAAAGTTTCGTGTTCCTAGTAACTCGTAAAACAAAAAGAACAGCAAAGTCTCTATTCTATCCGACATACTTATATTCTCTCACATATATTTTTAACAACCCTAGAAGTTTTTCGCTACTAATAATAATAATAATAAATAATGTTTTGCTGTCGATCGTTTTACAACCAAGTTACTAGGAGCACGTAGAAACTTCAAATAGACAGAAACTTTCAGAAAGCGAATCTTTCCTGCCCACCATTTCACAACCTACCAAGTTATATTTACAAATTTACCTATAGCTATGTAAAAACATAGCACCCTGCCTGGTCACATGACTGAGTAAATCAGCCAAATGGTAAAGAAAGTTATCTGGGCAGATATCTTTTTTATGAGACCACGGAAGCATCAAAGCAGCCTTCGTTAGCAAAGAAGAATGGTGCCAAAGAAAAGGGGAGAGGAGAAGCGACCGGAAAAGCGTCGGAGTTTCCTCTTGGGATGATATATATAACAAAACTAGTGGCTCTCGGGCCAGCCTCTCGTTAAAAATGATTTCGGAAGGATATCGGGCGTAACGATTTAAGATCAACTGGTAGTATCGTCGGGCTGGGTGTCTCGGTACTCCTCGCTCTCCCTGTGGACGAGGACGTGAACGACCGTGGCGGCGGATTGTCGTCTAAGGAGTGCCGGCCTCGTCGGCGGCACCGAGTTCTCTGGACTAGGTTCCGTGACGAGTATGCTTACGTCGGTCGATTCGATTGGCAGCGGAACTGGTTCGGGAGCTGGTTGATGTTTCTTTCGAAGGCTACCGCAACGTCTGCTAAATGCTTCTTTGATGTCACGGTGCAACGTGTTTAGGGAGAGCGTCGTCGCGCTCGGTGGGAGCGATCTGCGCTTCACAGGAAGACTTGGTACTTCCTCGTCGGGGTAACCCTCGACGGCGTCTTGCCGGCCGAGGGTCGGACCACCGATCGATCTAGAAAAACCATTTTTTATTCTTAGGCAACGACAATCAAGGCCCGACCACGAAACGCCAACGCACAGTGCTGCGACTCGAGGTGCTAGCTGGATATAACCTTCTTTATCACTACCATTTACATAATATTTACAAAGTGTGCAAATATAGGGAATGTTAACCTCCAAAAAATCAGATCGTGAAATAGCGAACACTGTCACTAAAAATATAAATATTGCTAATTTTCGCACATTTCCGCAGTTTAAGATTTACACGAAAACAAAGTTTAATGCTACCAACAAATATTTTGCCGTGTATTGGCGTTTAATGCCTACTTTGAGCTTGTTGAATATTGTATATATGCATTCCGTTAAATTAACAGGATTAATTATGACAATCAAACGTACTTTTGCCGTTAGTTTCCATTATAAAAATTTACTTTAGAATATAGAGAAGTAAGTACATATTTAAAAAATATCGATTTATAAGAGCTTCTATAAGGAACACTTTACAAAATGTAGGAAAATATGAATAAAATATGTTTATGTACACAGTTCTGTCGACAAAAAAGACTTTTTTATTTGTTACGGAATTATGTTATGAGTTTGTCCAGCTAATTAGCATTGATCGCCACACTGTGCACCGTGGCGAATTAGTTATCTGCACACTTTCGAATAATAGTTGTACATAAAGAGAAAGAGAAGGCGTTCACATCTTACATCTCTAACGCTTTGTATTGTGGACAGAAGACCTTATATATTTTACATGCGCATGCGTATGTAAGATTAGAAACGAAATACCCGCGTTTTGTCAAGACCTAACCAGCAATGCGCATGCGCCGGTTCTGTCGTTATGAATTATTACGAACATAGAAACTTGCGCATTTTTAGAGATCCAATTTCTAGCGTACATGCGTCAGTAAATGTTTCCACTGTAAACGTAACTCTAGCAATAGCTAGTAATCGTTCGTTTTGAATTAGCACGCATGCGCAATCAGAAATTAGTACTTACCGACGCATGCGCGGTGGAGATTGGGTTTCGAGAAGCGCGAGAATTTCGTCTGTTAGACTTGCGTACATATGCATACTGGTGGTGTTTTGTCTGCACAACCAGTGATGATGAGGTCAGTGATCAGATATGGGATCAGTGATGAGATACGGGACGGGTTTTTCCGTTACAGTGGTACATACAGGGTGTTCAACTACAAGTTGTTGTTAATAACTAAATAACGAAGCCGAAATCGCAATGTTTTTATTCTTCATTTTCGACTTATATTGCTACGGAGGATCACCCTATAAATTTTCTCCCACCTGTAGTCGAACACCCTGTGTAGATACTAAAACCCGTAAATAGTAGATAGTAAAACCTGTCCCACGTATCATTATTGTGTGTAACCACCGACTAGGTATAGGGATAGAATAGACCTATCATCCAATGTATTTTTGCAAGTACTTATTTTGGCCATAACCATTATCATTTCACACGATTTAGACGAGTTTATGCAAGAATCTTCGTGTCATAAATAAATAAATAAGTCTATTATCTGTTCTGAATCGTTGTTTCGCAAGCTGGATCGCTTCATTTGCATGTGAATAGGCGAGATGAAAATGATAATGGGGTTACGTGGCCCCCGAAAAGTGGGCCGCAAAAATACATTGAATGATAGGTCCATCCTTGTACCTAGTCGGTGGTGTAACGCAGAAGTATAGGGCTGCCAAATAAGAACCAAAAGAGACAGAGGTTATGAAGCATACCTGGTTTGTAGATCGGAGGATGTAGGGCTAGCAACGGAGGCCCCAGCAAACGATTGTTGTTCCGTGGTCGGCGAGGGACGGGATACGGTCAGAGCGGGAGGAGGCAGGTCCTCATGAGTACCGGTGGCGCCGGAGAGTAACAGCAGAGGCAAATTCGGAAAAATCCACGCTGAGGCGGTACCGAGCTCGCTGAGATCGCTGGCGTCGCTGGCCCTCGAGGACTTGCGGCTACTGGCTCGGCTGCCTCTGTGCACGTGAAGGAAAGCCGACACCTTGCCACTCCATCCACCCCCGCCCCTACCCTCATTCCCAACACCGGGACTCGACGTTTGTGTTTGCGAGTCCACCTCCTGGGCCATTCTCTCGCGCTCCTTCTTCGCTCTGCAACGATAACACATATTTCCACCTTGTCAGGATAGGAATAATGTAGAGTGTAGAGGAAGAAAGTAGTCTAATTAGAGCTGTGACTTATGAGATACCCGGGTACGCGGATAAGCCATGAGATACTCGGGTAAACGAAAATTATTTTCTACGGCGGGAAATATTGTTACATACTTCTAAACGTTATTCTCGGCCTGGAAATGCAGATTTCCAGTTACGGATTTCATGTTGTTTTCTCTATAGTTTTCCCTTCTAACCTCGTTGAAGAATTATCGGGCTATCTCATTTCAACGCGCGCGGCAGCGCGCGAACCAAGCTCCCCATTCGCCCCCTCTAAGCTGCCGAGTAGTATATCTCGTACCAGAGTTAAGCGCTTTTTAGCCATATTGGCACCGTCACTGCCGCTCTCCCCGGTAACCGAGGTCAACCAAAATTTGTATGTGAGCTAGATATAATATCAACTAACTCTCATGTAAAAAGCAACTTTCTACCTAGCCTGCAACCTGAGATACAAATACGCCAAAAACGCATAATTCTTGGAATATATACATATATGAGGAGGATCATGTTAATTCCATTCCACTTCCAGACAAGCTAGAAACTTGAAAATTTGGAATCAGGTGTCTTTTATATCCAAACCAACAGGAAAAATCGAAAAACCCGAAAAAATGTATAATATAATATTAAAATTTAATTTTCTATATATATATATTCTATCATCACGCGCGGCAGCGGAAATTCAGAAGACTACATGCTACGTCACGTGGTTGGGCATACCCTATATGCTTTCGGTTGAGCTTTTTGAAAATTTCGTTATTTTTGCGGTAGGACGCACCGTTCCCGAGATACAGCTATTTTTTATTTAAGACTAGCTCAGCTAACTATGCCCACCACTTCCGTTACGCATTTTCGTGTCGCGAATTAGGCTTACACCCTGCCAAAAGAAGTTTCACTTCAAAAATTTCTTACAACACTTAAGTTATTAATAGTGATTCAGCGAAAATCCTAACTTTGCCATTTGAAGAGGCAGCAACTTCAAACTCGACATTTCATTTCAAAGGAAAACACAACAATATCAATTCTTACAAAAATAACATGATATCCAAACCAAAACACTTCGTGTAAAGGTTGACCAAGTTCCCCGGGCCATCCACTTCAGTGATATGTAGGATGGACCAAGTTCCCCGGCCCATCCACTTCAGTGATATGAAGGATGGACCAAGTTCCTCTCGCCTATCAAAGTTGTGATATGATGGATGGATCAAGAAGGACCAATTCCCAGAGGCCAATGATTGTCGCACTTACCTAATTCAAACTTTACAACCTAGGGAACTTGGCGTCGGCGTTGGCACTAGTATTTTGACTTGCATGAGACAAATTTATATCCGGATTCCCAAGTGCTCAAGCGAAAATCTTATGAATTTTTTTAAATTAAATAAGACAAAACATAATCAGGACATAAATCAAACAGGAACTGTAAAACTAAAATGTGTTGAGACAGTAGATAGTATTACTAAAATAACAAATAATTTACAACCAAATAAACGTATTAGCACTTTTAAAATTAATGAAATGGTTAACGCATCCACGCATGCATAGTAAAGTTAGAAATATACAGAATTCTCAAAATAGTTTGAAATTAAATAAACTTTGTAATGAGAAAACAGACTGTTCACACAATTTAATTAAGTCATTAAACGAGCGAAGTCAGAAATTAAATAATTATAATTTTAACAACTCGTTAGATCAAAATTATTTCAAAGAATCATTTTTTATGAATGTTTTTAATTTAGAAGAAACCAAATCGAAATACACAGATACATGTGACATTGAATTGACTAAAATTAATGAAGATACGAATATTAATTTTGAATATGAAAATTTAAATGAAAATAATGTACAAAAATATGAACAGAATAATCATGATTAGTACTGAAGAACACAATGAGCATGCACTTGGGAATCCGGATATAAATTTTTCTCATGCAAGTCAAAATACTAGTGCCAACGCCGACGCCAAGTTCCCTAGGTTGTAAAGTTTGAATTAGGTAAGTGCGACAATCATTGGCCTCTGGGAATTGGTCCTTCCCGATATCACAGCCCTTATAGGCAAGAGGAACTTGATCCATCCATCATATCACAACTTTGATAGGCGAGAGGAACTTGGTCCATCCTTCATATCACTGAAGTGGATGGGCCGGGGAACTTGGTCAACCTTTACACGAAGTGTTTTGGTTTGGATTTATCAAAAGTTCTACGGTTTTAACACAGAGTTATCGGTTTGGCCCATTGTACGGTGGGGCCCGCGGCGGCTCGAATAGTAATAGTTCTAGTAGCAAGTTCTGAGAGCTCATGAAATACTTGGGTAGCCGGGAAATCGGTTATCTCATCAGATACCCATCAGATATTTTTGCTCTACCGGGTGTCTCATGGGTTCTCGAGTACACGAGTATCTCATACATTCGGGTAGAGGTACTAGCTCTAAGCCTGATAGTATGGACCATTACTCACGCTATGAATTCTCTAATGGTGCGCTGAATCAATCTGGCTGCCTTGTCCTGTCGCTTCCACATTCTCGTTGAAGAAACAATTTCCAGCTCTTTGCGAGTGGGAAATTGCTTCTTGAACTTGATGTCCATCTGCTCTTGTAGCTTACGGAAGTCCTCGGACTCCTCCACGTGCCCAAGAACGTGCTTGACAAGTGAATGCAGAATGTCCAGACAATGAATCTTGTTGCCTTTCGCAATAGGAAGATTGAAGCTGACCAACGCGACCATGTTGGGCTTCGATATTCCTAATGGCGGGTCTAGGCTCGCTATGAAGTCGCTCAGTTGAGAGAAGTTGATGAATTGCGTTGCGTGTGGATCATATCTACGTTTTGACAGTGATCATCAGGATTAGATATCATACTTTTACTTCTTCCGCAGGTATGAATGTGGTTCAGCGGTACTTACTTGGACCACCGGATGTAGAACATTTCCAGGTCATCCTCGACAATGCCGATCTCCTCTTCTTGATGGGCTTGATTGAAGTTCTCAAGGATAATAGCAATGTACATGTTGATGACGATCATATAACTAATTATGATAAACGAGGTGAAATAGGTTATTGCCAGAAGAGGGTATCCACAGTTCCCATTCAGTTGACGACTGGTGGGAGTTGGATCACATTCTGGAGGCTGTACCATCAGAGACTCCAGCACGTCGTTCCAGCCGGCAGATGTCATTAATCGAAACAGTAATTGCATGCTTCTACCGAAAGTCTCGAAGTTTACCTGACAGAACAGAGAAGAGGATGGAGAACGAGCTGAGCTATGCTGTGAAGACTGCGTTTCTGAATGAGGAAATCGTTCTAGGGTCTTCTTACTTTAACAGGAAGCTAACTCCCTTTCAAAATTTTAGATAAACCAAGTCGAATATTTTAGTTTTCAATCAGTCTTGAAGGCTAGACGATTGTTTCCGGCGCAGAACGCTTCAGTATATTTTCCTAAATACAACAGTGTAGCTTTCTATAATGTTATTAAACATTTGAATATCTAAACGCTTTATCTACCGGGAGCCCACCAACAGGATTTCCAAGAATTGTGCTGTACCAAAAGGAAGCTTAATAATCATATTTCATATAATAATTCTGAGCAAACTATTAGATTAGGTTACTGGGGGTTAGTTGTAGATTCGCGATCGAAATTACAGAACACCTTAGTCAAGGACCGTAGACTTTCAATAATAATTAAGAGATAATCGCCGGTAGCAGTGCCCGCTCTAGCGGTTACATCGCTCAGGACAAAAAGATAAATTGCCGCCCCTTAAGAATATATATATATATTTTTTAAATAACGTTTATATATTTTTTATCTTCAATAAAAATCAAATCATTTTATTTAAATTTTTCTATTAATTTTCTATTTAACACATCAATGTTTTTCTCACAGTTACAGCCAAAATGGCGCCCTTAAATTTTCGCGCCCCGGACAAATATCCGGGTTGCCCCCCCCCCCCCCACCCCGGAGCGGGCCCTGCCGGTACATAATGTGTTAACATACGTAATGCCCTAATTCTTCGTTGCTTATCGAAACGCAAACTTGTTGGACAGTGTTACCCAAAAAAAACGAGGAATTACTCCGAATTCTGCGAAGAAGATAGCTACAAGGAAAATATGCGCCATAGAATCTTCGACCGAGTGTCCTGATCATAAAAAAAGGAAACAAAGACTAAAAGAGATCTGATTTTTCCAGGTTTTTAAAATAAGAAGACCCCTTCTCGTTTTCGATGGAATTCCCTACTCACCATATCGTCAAGAGCCCCTTGTTTTCTAACATGCCCGAAGACCGACATGCCAATGATCGCGTAAATGAAGGTAATCAAGGCCAGTAGCGCGCCAATGTTGAACAGCGCCGGAAGACTGACCACCAGAGCGAAGAGCAGCTTGCGAATTCCCTTCGCGGCTTTGATGAGCCTCAAGATTCGACCGATTCTGAACACTCTGACTACTCGCAGGAGCGTCGGGGACACCGGGAAGTCCACCATAATATCTTCCATCAGGATCCCGAGGATCGAGGCGAGGACCAGCAGGAAATCGAACAGGTTCCACGGGACCGTGAAATAATGGTAACGGAGTCCTATTATCTTGACGATCGCTTCTAAGCCGAAAACCGTTGTGAAAAACGCATTGGACACTTCGAGGACGAAGAAGATCGGATGCGGCTGATCGTAATGCTCGATCCCCATTGTCAGCATATTCAGGAATATCAAAATGAAAATTGCTATTTCGAATCTGGAAATATCGTAGTCGTATTCAGTGCCTTAGCTCTCTCCTTTTTTCGCTCCGTCAACCGAAAATCATTGTCTCTATGCTTTTATTTGTTGTGGTGCAAAGTGTGCCAGGACAATCATAATAATAATAATTGTACTTTATCATTGTATGGTGGAGACGTGTGCGTTTTAACTATAGATAGAGACTAATTCATGGGAATTTACCTGCGCGAGTTCGACAGGTCGTAAAACATTGCGAGGATCTGATTCATCGGACGCTTTATCACCTTTTGCGGCTTTTTACGGCCGAGCTTTTTCATGGCAGTGTAGTAGTGCTTTTGACTTTCGGTCAAAAACATTTCTAACACTCCACCTTCGTACTGGAAAATAAGCAGAACAATCGGAAAAAGAAGAAATGGTGTTTTTTTTTGCAAACGTTTTTGATTAGGTGATATTTGTGCGTTCCGTACCGCGCGGGTCACCAGTAAGCTACGCTGAAGCTCCCGTTTAGACTGCTCACGGTTTTATATTGATTCTGCAACGGGAAGAAGTGTACCAAATCGTCAAATTATCGAATTTTATCAGTTCTATTCAGCAATTATTTTTGGTAATCGATTAATATAGATTTTTCCGTTTCATTTTGGATTTAATATGGAAACCGCCCGCTTCAGAATTCTGATAATAATCATCATACTCGAGAGTCTAAACTTAATTACTAGTGCAGAGCGAGGTATGATTAACCCTTATCCATTTGTGCCGGGATAGAGAATTAACTAAGTAAATCTTGTGGTTGTGTTCGTAAGCTTGCTATAGTGAAATCTAATATTGTGGTGATAAGCTTTGGTGCTGCTGCAGTAGATACATATTATCGTGATCTTTTCGTGGAGAAAATTTCTTTTTTATAAAGATAATTTATAGAGCCTACAGTTTCCGTTTGCAGTAGTTTCAAACATTTTTAGTATAGGAAAATTTGTTTTCAATTTCTTATCATTTTGATTCCGATCTCTCCAGAATATTATTTCTGGAGGCTTTTTCTTGGTGAGGTCTAAAAAGAGGTTGTTGTAGGCTCCACAATTCATGTTTATTGCTTGAAAAATTGAATTAGTCAGCCCCAGAATATTTTATTTGAATTTCTGCAAATGTTTATAGAGCCTACAGTTTCCGTTTGCAGTAGTTTCAAACATTTTTAGTATAGGAAAATTTGTTTTCAATTTCTTATAATTTTGATTGCGATCTCTCCAGGATATTATGACTGGAGGCTTTTTTTGGTGAGGTCTAAAAAGAGGTTTCTGTAGGCTCCACAATTAATGTGTATTGCTTCAAAAATTGAATTAGTAAGCCAGAATATTTTCTTTGAATTTCTTTGAATTTCTGCAAATTAGTTCGAATATTTTTCCAAGCACTATGGGGCCCCATTGGAACCGCGTAGTTTATTAGCAACCCATGCAACAATTCGTTACAGACTGTGATCGCGGCACGGGACGCGCTGTGCAATATGTATTTCTTTAATCTCGCCTGTACCGCGCTTACCTTTTTCTTCAACATATTAAAGTTGTCTATAATTACTCCGATAAAGAGGTTCAGTGTAAAAAA